>CM065130.1:36140027-37340027 GCA_033026305.1 Cirrhinus molitorella
AATGTATGTGGCGCTTCATCACCAAATTCACCACACAAGATTAACAGTGAATATTGAGTCGGTGCACATGTACGATTGGAAACAAATTAGTTGTAAGTCAAAGGACTGAAACAATGAACACTTTTGAGGAATAACTAGTTACTAAGCCAAAAGTTATCCATGTTGGTAGCACCAAATCTTTGAATGAAAACAAGTAAAGGTAATTTTACAAGGTGCTTGTTGGAACTGTAGTGATTTCTAGACTCATGCAGTTTCTAGACTAAAGTATGAAGAGCTAAAACTCAATGGGACTCAAAATACTGTGAACAAGTACGGCTGGAAACAAACTGGTTAGAACTCAAAGCACATAAATAATTTTTGAGGAATAATTGTTACTCAGAAAATGTAAAGGTTGCTTTACGTGGCACTTCTTGGTCAAAATGCACTGCAAAATACAAACAGACCACATTTAGATAGACTAAACAAGATGTAATCAGGATAAATGCTGCGTTTTATCAATGCATTTGCCACACATGTATGATAACATATGGTGGAAACACACGCAGGTGTTAAAGCAATTAAATCCATTTTCCATCAGAAAATCTAGACATTGAGGCAAAATGTTGGAACTTGTTTTATTTCTAGACTGATTTAGTTTCTAGACTAAAGTATGAAGAGTTGAAACTGCAAGGAATTGAGAAATATTGTTTTTTTTATAATGATTATTGAGTCTGTGCACAAGTTTGGCCAGAAACAAATTGGTTAGAACTCAAAGCACAGAAATAATGAACACTTCTGAGGAGTAACTAGCTACTAAGAAAAATTCATCCATGTTAGTAGCTTCAAATCTTTGAAGAAAAACCATGTAAAAGTTCCTTAATGCAGCATTTCTTGGCCAAAATACACTGCAAAACACAAGACCAACTTTAGATAGACTAAGCAAGATGTAATGATGATAAACGTTGAGTTTTATCAATGCATTTGCTGCACATGTATGATAGCATCATACTTTTGGACACTTTTTGGAGACATATGGTAGAAACACACACAGCCTTTAGCATTTACTAAAGCAATCCATCACAACACAACTGCAATCATAAAGAAAATCTGGATGTTTTCTAGACTGATTTAGTTTCTAGACTAAAGTATGAAGAGCTAAAACTCAGTGGGACTGAGAAATATTGGTTTTTAGAGTGAATATTGAGTCTGTGCACAAGTACGGCTGGAAACAAATTGGTTAGAACTCAAAGTACAGAAATAATGAACACTTTTGAGAAATACGTAGTTACTCAGAAAATGTATCCATGTTAGAAGCATCACATTTTTGAATTAAGAAAAAAACATGTAAAGGTTGCTTTATTTGGCCCTTTTTGGAAAGACCAAACAGACCAACTTTAGATAGACTAAACAAGACATAATTATGATAAATGCTGTTTTATCAATGCATTTGCCATGTACTATAACATCATACCTTTGGACACCTTTTGGAGACATATGGTGAAAACACACACAGGTGTTAGTATTTACTAAAGCAAATCTAGACATTAAGGCAAAATGTTGGAACTTTTTTTGATTTCTAGACTGATTTAATTTCTAGACTAAAGTATGAAGAGCTGAAAGTGCAAGGGGCTGAGAAATATTGTTTTTTTTTTTTTTAAGTGATTATTGAGTCTGTGCACAAGTAAGGCTGGAAACAAATTGCTTAGAACTCAAAGCACCGAAATAATGAACACTTTTGAAGAATATGTAGTAACTAAGAAAAATTCATCCATATTAGTAGCTTCAAATCTTTGAAGAAAAACCATGTAAAAGTTCCTTTATGTGGTAATTCTTGGCCCAAATACACTGCAGACCTTACATACACAGACCTTTAGATAGACTTAAGATAGACAAAGCAAGATGTAATATCATAAACATTTTTTCAATGCATTTGCAGAACATGATTTCAAGACTGAATAATTTTCTAGACTAAAAGTATGAAGAGCTAAAACTGCAAGGGACTGAGAAATATTGTTTTTTTAAAGTGAATATTGAGTCTGTGCACAAGTAAGGTTGGAAACAAATTGGTCAGAACTCAAAGCACCGAAATAATGAACACTTTTGAGGAATAACTAGTTACTAAAAAAAATTTATCCAAATCTTTGAAGAAAAATCATGTAAAAGTTCCTTTTGTGGCCAAAATACTGCAAAACACAAACCAACCAACTTTAGATAGACTAAGCAAGGTGTAATCATGATAAACTTTGCGTTTAATCAATGCATTTGCTGCACATGTATGATAGCATCATTCTTTTGAACACTTTTTGGAGACATATGGTGAACACACTTCTAGACATTAAGGCAATTTTTTTTTTTTACTTTTTTGATTTTTAGACTAAAGTATAAAGATCTAAAACCTAACAGGATTGAAACATTTTGGTTTGTAC
The DNA here is from genome assembly GCA_033026305.1 of Cirrhinus molitorella. NCBI lineage: Eukaryota > Metazoa > Chordata > Actinopteri > Cypriniformes > Cyprinidae > Cirrhinus > Cirrhinus molitorella. The sequence goes on from CM065130.1 coordinate 36,142,433, forward strand.
AGTGCAGTCGGTGCATGGCTAGAAACTAATTTGAAAACTCATCAATGAACACTTTTGAGGAATAACTTGTTAATAAGAAAAATGTATCCATGTTAGTAGCATCAAATATTTGAAAAAAAAACAACGTTAATGTTTCTTTATGTGGCAATTCTTCACCAAAATACACTGCAAAAAATAAACAGTGATTATTGAGTTGGTGCACAAATGTAGTGAAAGGACTAAAACAATTAACACTTTTGAAAAGTTATCCATGTTAGTAGCATCAAATCTTTGAATAAAAACAAGTAAAGGTCATTTTACAAGGTGCTTCTTGACCAAAATACACTGCAAAATACAAACAGACCAACTCTGGACAGACTAAACAAGATGTAATCACGATAAATGTTGTGTTTTATCAATGCATTTGGTACACATGCATGATAACATCATGCTTCGGGACACTTTTTGGAGACATATGGTGAAAACACACACAGGTTTTAGCATTTACCAAAGCAATCCATCAGCGTTAGATGGCGACACTACTGCGACCATAAAGAAAATCTACAAGGACACTATGACATTTTCAGCCGGTTATCCGCGTGGCCTTTTGCCACTTTAAAATGGTACAATAAAAAAGAAAGGTGGCAAATGCACCAGAGATGAATTAATAAAGGTTATTTCTTAAAGTAATTAGATCTCCGAGATGTATTTTCATTGCAGTGCTTTGGAAAGTTAGCCCTGACAAAACCTGTTTGTCTCGGGCTGAAATGAGATCTAGTTTATGGCTTCAGATGTTTCACTATAAACATTTTGAATGAATTCATTACAAGGCTTTTCGCACTGCAGGGCTGAAGTGTCTCCACGGAGGATTCGTTTCCCCGTGAGAGGTGACCTGTTTTGTTTTTAGCTGTCAGCTGCAACCTGTCTCAGGTTCATACGCACAAACACACACTCGTCATATCACATACACACTTTAAACCGCAACACGCAATCACCTTTCAAGTACTGTCATCTGCTCTGTTCGCCTCCAACCTGAACTCTCCTGTCATGAGCTCCAAGACAACAGATGCTCAGCGCTAGACTGAGGCTGTCAATACGATCTCTTCAATTACAATATCACAGAACAAACTAATATGCCACTGAAAAACAACTTAAATAGTTAAAAATGTATATCCATATTAACATATTAGTTAATATTGAAATATAATTTAACCAAAAATGGACATATATGGCATTTTCAAAGGAACAGTAATTCAAAAATGTCTAAATGAACCAAAAAAGATGTCTATTTTAGCTTCTTGGCCATTACTACACAAACATGCAGCTATATTTGTGTGTGTTCAAATCATTAATATCAAATTGCCGAATGACTTTGGATATGAACATTATATTTAAATTAAGATTAATAATTAGCCAATTAAATTGATATATATATATATATATATATATATATATATAAAAATAAAAAGACAATCGGAAAAGGAAGTAAATATATAGTTTTTATATATTAAAACAATGGCGTCAAATATTCAAAAATTCAACAAATATGTGTTGAATTTTTTTGAAAACATTTTTCTACAATTTTTACTTTTGAACTTCAAATAAAAAAAAGATGGAAGAAAGAAGTTACTTGAATTAGGTTCATAAATATTAGTTAATGTTCAAAATATTCAAATATCAATTGAGTAAACAATGCTTTAAGCTGTAATATATATATATATATATATATATATATATAATTTAATAAATAAAGCAATACATTTGAAACAACAAATTGAAAAAGTAAATAATATACAGCTTTTAATGTGTTTTTCATGTATTTAAGCGGTTATATATATATATATATATATATAAAGCAATAAATCAAACAGAACAAATTGAAAACTGAAGTAAATAATATATAGTTTTTGATGTGTTTTTGATGCACTTTTAAATTCGCTTCAGAACAGATATAAGAGAGATAATTGAATTAGACAATTAAATAACAGTTAATATTCAAAATTCAATTAAGTAAACTGCTTTAAGCTGTAAAATAAAGCAGCAAATTACCAACAGAGGCAACTAAAGCAAATAAAACAACTGAAAAGGTAAGTAAATCTAGTTTTGCATGCATTTAAACAGTACTATCAAATGTTTGAATAATAAAATGAATAAAACTATATGGATTAAAAGACAGTGATCTGTAAAAGTCTGAATGTCAATGCCAACAACAAACAGAAAAATTGTGTCCATGTAATGACAATTTATATGTGATAAAGGCTAATGTCAAATTATCAGTATTTATTGAGATGTACAAATATATGTTAAATATACTGTATAGCATTGCATGCATTTCAACTGCAGCAATCAAATGTTCCAATGTAAATGAATAATTAAATAAATCTACTTGATGAACTATATGGATTTGTGAATTGTGTCACAACAACTAGAGAGAATAGTTGTGCAATAGTATAATCATTTATTTAATAATAAATATTTATTAAGGTTGTGCAAGAAGATGCAATAGAGACCTAATGTTACTGAAGATCAGCCAAGTGGCTTTGTAAGTACTCATTACTATCAAATTTTAGAAAGACTTACATCATTTCATTAATAGAGCATTAATAGAGCATCAGCTTGGTCCCAAAGCACTGCTACTTCAGACATCTTACTCTACATACTTGTGTGTGTTTCCTCCTGCACACACAGATCAGTATTCACATTCACTTCCACCAAAGCCAATGTCCATGCAGTGCACGCATCCACCTGCACAAACTCACACACACACACACACACACACACACACACACACACACACACACACACACACACACACACCCCAAACACGCTGGAGAAATTGCCCAGTTATCCACTCTTGACAGACCAGTAACAACAGGCCTCGTTCGCATCGATCGCGCTCTCCATAGACTCTCTCTCTTTCCCATCACTCAGCAATTAACACAACCAGACCTGACCATGCATTCATTAACACGAGCGGCCCGCGGACACCTACCGACGCCATCGCAGCGCCTGTTTACTCTGAGCTGGCTTTTTAAATTATCAATCAGAAAAGCAGAAATTGCATGTCCCCTACCTGGCCCTGCAAACGCAAAGTAGAGTTAATATCATAGACTTCCTCCATTCATCTCCCATAATCCCCCTTCTCTATTGGCTCTGCCCCCTGTAATTACACTGCGAGATTGATATTTGCCCTCATGGCCAAATGGATATGCATCTTTGGAGTGTCTTTGAAAGACAGAAATGACGATAAACCATCCAGGAGACTTTTGTGTGATGCGTTATTTGTCTCTTTAACTACCCACCGATTGTTTATGGCCGTATTGAGTATTGATAATCAATGCTTATGACTTAATTGTAGAACGACGAATGAGATTATTAAGTGCTTATAGGTTAGCTGACCATAAAACAATATTAAAATAGTTTATAGTAAACAACCAGTTACAGTAAAACTAACATATTGGCATAGTAAAAACAAAAGTACTATGATAGGGTCTACGATTCCTCTACAAAGTCTAGGGAACAAAAAATGTATACATTTCTTAAAATCTGAAATTGGATAAAACATGCAAAAAAGATAATTTTAGTGGAAACCATGACCATTTTTTTTTCCAGGGCTCTTTAATAATTTGAAAACGTAAAAAATATTTTTCAAATAAATAAATAAACATTTTATTAATCCATTAATTTATTTACTTACTTATCAGTATTTATGTAGCTCTTGCAATTTAATGCATCCATTTAATGCAAAAACAAATAAATTATTAATGTATTATTTTTACTGACTCCAAACTTTAAATGTTAGTGTAAATTTATTCATTTAAAAGATGCTTTTATCTACAAAAATTTACAGATAAGGAGAATCACAAGCAATTTGTCAAAGATACTATGGTAATAATATGTGTTTTGTATATTTACCATGGTGGCATGATCTGATATCATTGTTTTTGTAAGTGTGGTTGAGTCATGCATCATGAATAAACAAGTCAAGCTGATCTACAAAGTCTAGGGGAAAAAAATAAAAAATAAAATAAATCATACATTTATTAAAGTCTATTTTTAAACTAGTAATAAAAAATCTGAAAATTGGATAAAACATGCAAAAAAGACAGATGCACATATATCTGATATATATTCTTTGAAACCATTTCAGTGTTGAAATCATTTTAGCAGAAACTTGTAATTTGAAAATGTTATGTTTGCATTATAAATTGTGCTCCAAAACATTTCATTATGCAACCATTTGTATTTAGGAGTTTCTTAAAATTGAAGAAAGTCCGAACTAGGGGAGTGCAATATATATATCGTCTGTGATAATACCGTAACTGTTGTTTTAACGATGGTCGTTTTGACATTATCGAGTATATTGCAAAAAACAAGCAAAACACACCTACAAAGTGTATGCATAACACTAAGTTAATATTAAAATATTTACGTTTTAGACAGCATATTTCCTGTTTTGGCTCAACGAAAATCATTCCAAACACAGCCACAGTACTGTTTTGCACATCTGAGCAACATGACAGTGTTTCCCAAATTAATCAACCGTTAAATAATTTGGTTCAATCGCAATGACTCACTTATTAACAGCGAATTGCTGCCACCTACTGTGGGTTTTAATTTCACATTCAAAGTATCTATTCACTTTAAAATATTTTCAAATATAGCTGCATTAACATGTAAATACATCTAAATGCCACTTCATATGCATCTTCTGCAAAGATGAATTTGGTTGATACTCATTTAATGTTTTTGGCAATAGCCTAAATGTATAATTATTATAATTCACTGGTTAAATGCAAACATTTGACTTAAAAGACGATGCATACTTTTAGAAGAAAATGGCTAAAAATGCCCATAAAAGCTAAAAATCTATTCAAACTTATTGGAAAAAAAAAAAATATATATTTTTTTTTTTATCACTGCTGTGAACTGACCACACAGAATATGAAGAATATCAAAAACCTTAGGAGTCAGCATGATAGTCCTTAAGCACAATAACACACACAGCAAAATATCAAATTGTCTAATTATTGTTATCGATTAATTGTTATTATTTTTGTCAATATCGCACCCCTAGTCCAAACTGGCTTTCTTGTAAGAGTCTTGCATTTATTCAGAACATTAAAAGAAAAAAATAATGTAATGTAAGACTTCATGCCTCCCCGGAGAGTATGCATTTACACCAGAGAGCTTGCCTGACTCAGAAGTACAGTGTAGATCAAAAGGTTCATTGAGTTTTTCTTAACTGTTCTGTCTGAAATCAATGCAGGATCAGGAGCTGCAACATTTATGAGTTGTAAAAACATCCCTTGTTCTTTGTAGACATCAGGATTCCCTGCTTAACTCGAGGAAAAAAGGAAGGCAAACACGATTCCAGACTGCCAGAATCATAATGCAGTGGGAGAAAAAAAAAAAAAAAAACAGCACAAACGCTCATTGTGCGGAACAAGACTGGATGTCGTGTGACAGATTTAGGCAGAGCGGTTTTGTACGGCCGCCACAGCAAGCTGAATCATCATGCCATTTCGCTGATTAGGCCTTCATCAAATCGCTGTTGCTTTCCGAGCAGAGGCCATGCGCACCGTTCCGCAAAGTCCCCCAAAAACCGTGCTTTCTGATCCAGAGCACAAGGCTTCTTCTCCAGCAGCACATGGTGTCTTGTGGACGAAAAAAGAAAAAGAAAAATACTTCACTTTCTGAACGAGAGCTCCCAAGACGGCTCTCTGCTTTGAGTAGCAATTAATGCATTTTCTTGCTCAGTGGCTTGTCAAACACATTAATCTGTGGCAAAGGCTGAGAATATGGAAGCCAGCGAGTGCGTGAGGAGTAGAAGGTGATATAGGAACACAATATAGCCGAGACGTTATTTGTCTGTCAAACAAAGCAGCATTTAACTTGAATGATGTGCACCGCGAGCGCATGAGTGACAAGCCGCTTAACCGGCGAGCGTTCATCTTACGCAAATTATCCCACTTTGCTGAACTATAGACTTCTGTCTGCAATTAAACGAATACACTGCAACTCCAGCTAACACAGTAATGAGGCATTATTAATGAGAACTAAAGCAGAAATAAACCTGTAACTCTGTACTTATTTAGACACTTGTTAGAGTTCACTTGGAGCAAATTGAGCTTCTTTTTCATCTCTAGAGAAAAGACCAGCATAGCTGAGCAGCATAATGGAATACCAACATCCCCTTCAGGCTGTTTAATTAGCTTAACCAGCAAGATTACCTTGGTTAACCAGCTCCAGTGGCTATGACAAAGCAGCACTGATCAGTCTGAACAACCATGGATATTCATCTCAGACTTTCTTCTTGAAAAAAGTGCAATCCCTTCACAGCTTCAGGTTGTCATGCTGGTTTTTGGAGCATGACGGCTGGTCGACCAACTAATGACTAGCCTAGACCAGCAAGAAACTAGTTATCATGTTCCAGTCACAGTTAGTTTTTCTTTCCAGCAGGGATTTCCAGGGAATGTCATATAAACACAGTGGTGCTTCAGAAAAAAAACAAAGCTATTGGAAAAACATGCACTTTCAAAAGCATAAAATGCCTCAATAAGTCAACGTTCCTACATTGTATGAAAATAAAATGTGTTTATCTTTGTAGAGACAAGTGTGTAAATGTTCACCTGCAGAACAAATTACATACGCAAACTAATGCAAAGCTAACAGTAGCATTTATTCAGCCATATCCAACTTTGAATGCACACAAAACTAGTCTTCAACTAATATTAGATATTGTATTTGCCGCTTACATCATCACAACAGCCTGAACGTAGCCTTTCAAATGATGCTATTTTTATGCGTTTACGCTGCAAAAAATACTTTTCTTATTTAGATTTTTTGTCTTGTTTCCAGCCAAAATATCTAAATTCTTAAATCAAGAATTTTCTAGACAAGCAAAAATGATTGTCTTGTTTTCAGATAAAAGAAGTCAAAATTAAGTGAGTTTTTGCTTGAAACAAGCAAAATAATCTTGTTTTCAACTTGAAATAAGATTATTTATAAGATTATTTGCTCACCCCATTGGCAGATTATTTAGCTTGTTCTAAGCAAAAACTCACTTAATTTTGACTTCTTTTTTCTGAAAACAAGACAATCATTTTTACTTGTCTAGAAATGTGTTCTTGATTTAAGAATTTTTTGATATTTTGGCTGGAAACAAGACAAAAAATCTAAGTAAGAAAAGCATTTTTTGCAGTGTAACAAATGCAAAATTGAAAATGATGTAATCAGGTCATCGGACAGAGTAATGCTTTGAAAACCTCTGAGAAAAAAAAGCTATATTTTAATACACTATGTGGATTTAACAGATGCATTTAACAAGGATGTATTTTTACTAGTGCTGTCAAACGATGAATCGCAGTTAATCGCATCCAAAATAAAAGTTTATGTTTACATACTATATATTTGTGTACTGTGTATATTTATTATGTATATATAAAATACACACACATGCATGTATATATTAAGGAAAAATATTTTAGATTTATATCTAAAATATTTATATTTATTTATAATTAAATTGTATACAGGTATACATATATATACATATAAATATTTTGTTTTAATATATACATGTATGTGTGTGTATCTATATGTACAAAATAAATATACAAAGTAAATACACATAGTATGTAAACAAACTTTTATTTTGGATGCGATTAATCACGATTAATCGTTTGATAGCCCTACGCATTTAATATAAATGCATAAAATCATTGAACAGAGTAATGCATTGTGAATATGTCAGATAAAGCTATATTTTAATGCATTTTACACAATTATGGATTAATTTGATTAATTCACAGATTTATTTAACAAAGATGCATGTTTATGCATTTAACATAAAAGCGTAAAATTAAGCATTATGCAATTAGGGCAGAGTAATGCATTGAAAATCTTTAAGAAAAAAGCAATATTTTAATGCATTTGAACACATTCTGGATTGATCGATCATATATGCATTTAATGTAAATGCTTAACATTTTAGAATCATGCAGTTGGGCAGAGTAATGCATTGGGATTCTCTAAGAACAATATTAAATCCAGTGCATTTCTATGCCCGATGCCCTAATTGCATAACGTTTGGTTTTATGCATAAATAAAGCATCTTTGATAAATGCATTAAAATGTGTTAAATTATAGTTTTCTTCTCAGAGATTCACAATGCATTGCTCTGAGTGATGCCATCACTGCTTAATGGTATGTTAAATGCATAAAAATGCATGCAAATGCATCTTTGTTAAATGCATCTATTAAACGCATGGAATGAGTTCAAAACGTGTTCAGATATTATTCTTAGAGATTCCCAATGCATTAACTCATTCCATGCATTTAATAGTAAAACTATATTTTAACACATTTTAATGCATTTCACGCATTTCAATGCATTTATCAAAGATGCTTTAACAGAAATGCATAAAACCAAACGTTATGCAATTAGGGCATCGGGCATAGAAATGCACTGGGAATCTCTGAAAAAACAAAACAAACCAATAATTTCATCTCAAATAAAGTGAAAATGAGAAAAGGCACAAGCATCAGATAAAATGTGAGCCCTAGCTACAGCCAAACAGCAACGCTCAGACATATGGAGCCGCTCTCTATAAACACACAGAGCTGCAACTTAATCTCAATGTATGCAGAAATACAGCAATATCTTCTCAGCTTAATTTCGCCTGAAAAGGGCCAGGAATCCAGCGTCTCCGGGGTCTAATGCTGATAGACTCCATTTTGCCAAGAATTAAGGGAGGAAAATAACAAATTATGCATGTCAGCTTCTGCTATTAAAGCAATTTACAGCATCAAGTGAAAACTCCCTCAAATAGTCTCAGAGCAATTTGCTGGCAGTCTGACACTACAAAGAGGCTGGAAATGCAGAGGGTTGAGATAAAGATGGCGCGATCAGGTGCGCACGTTTGACGTTTCTTCGGTAAGATTAACATCTCTCTCTTGTCTTCTGTAGGCTATGGACTCTGATCTTGTACAATGCGTTTTGCTAAGCTTTTGATGATCTCACACAACTTCTGCTTGCTCCAGAGCATTTCATAGATTTCTTTTTTGGCTTGGTTTATGAGGATTTCAAAAAAATGTCATTATATAGGTATGTGTGGGCATTGACAAAAATACATCTAAGGCAAATTTAACAAGATGTGCCACATTCTACATGCTAAAAATGGAGCATGTGCTTTGCAAACTATTTTCTCCACTACAGGCAACTAATAAATAGAGTATGTTTAAATATAATCTGTCTGAAAATGTGGGTGATGCTTGCCTGTGAAAAACTGAATGTGCATAAATTGATCAAAAGTGGCAGAATATTTCTAATGTCACAAAAGATAAATAAATAAATGCTGTTGTTTTGAACTTTACATTCATTAATGAAATCTGAAAAATAAAAAAATAATAATCAGAAATGTTTCTTGAGCAGCAAATCAGCATATTAGAATGATTTCAATAGATGGGAGTGCTTTGAATTGCAATAATATGCAATACTATTTCCACATTTTTCCTGTATTTTTGATCAAATAAATGCATCTTTGGTGAGCATTAGACACTTCCTAGTTGCCAATGCAACATTTCTTATTTTAATTCAGTTTAACTAGATGTACTAAAACAACCAAAACTAGAAACTTCTAAAATAAATAATTACATAAATAAATATGAACTAAAAAATTGACTTTACAAAAATAATGATGCTGAAAATTCAGTTTTGATCACAGAAATTATTTTTTTTTAAAAACATTTTATAATTTGCAAAAATATTTAAATTTTTTTTTACTGTATTTTTGTAAATGCATCTTTGGTGAGCATTAGACACTTCCTTCCAAAAAAAAAAAAAATAATTATATATATATATATATATATATATATATATATATATCAATCAGCTGGCTGCCATTGCAACATTTCTTAATGTAATTCAGTTTAACTTGATGTACTAAAAAACAAAACTAGAAACGTATAAATAAATAAATAAATAAATATGGATTTAAAAACCTTACAAAAATAATGATGCTGAAAATTCAGGTTTGATCAGAGAAATAAATTACATTTTTTATGATATATTCACATTGAAAATAGTGACTTTGAATTGCAATAATATTTCAAATTATTTAATGTATTGATCAAATAAATGCAGCTTTGGTGAGCATTAAACATTTCCTTATAAAAATGGACTTAAAAACCTTACAAAAATAACGATGCCAATGCAACATTTCTTAATTTAATTCAGTTTAACTTGATGTACTAAAACAAACAAAACTATAAACTTTAAATAAATAAATAAATAAATAAATATGGACTTAAAAACCTTACAAAAATAATGATGCTGAAAATTCAGATTTGATCACAGAAATAAATTACATTTTATGATATATTCACATTGAAAATAGTTACTTTGAATTGCAATAATATTTACATTTTTTTTACTGCATTGATCAAATAAATGCATCTTTGGTGAGCATTAGACACTTCCTTTAAAAACATTAAAAATATATATATTAAAAAACTGACCGCAACTTTTGTATTTTTCAAGAAACCTTCTGGTACTAAACAAGTTGCCAAACAGCAGCCATTAAATCAAACCCCGAGGTGTTCTTAAATACACTGTCAAACACATATATCTTGCATTCTCATTCTTATGCATTAATAACTGAAAAACAATAACAGGGAAAATAGCAGGAGATGGAGAAGAATTTACATTTGCACAACTAGCATTTACTTGCAGACTTCCATTTGAATACACTGGGTGTTAAAAAAGCTTGTTAAGATGCTGGTGGCTGGGAAGGATGGACTAACACACACACACACAAAATAATCACACTTACTCAGGCCATTATATCCATAAATAGGATAATGACTAGGATGGGTGAAAGTCACAGAAGCAGATTGATCTCAGAGATACCAAAGCGTTTGTTCGTGTGTTTTCTCTTCTTTGGCTTGCCTTCTTTCCAGCCCAGTGAAACAGAACATGAACTAAATGTGAAAGGTGCTGGTCCCCAGTGTGATTTATTATTTGTTATGACTTCACTGGTGAGATGCATTAATAATGTGGGAGCTGGGAAATATGCACTGATATATAATATACAGAAAAACCTAGAGGAACCTGTTGAATTTATTGATTTAGAAGCAAGTACATTGAAGGCCAGGCTAACAAATGTAACGACTGCTATTATAAGCCATTATATGTTTGCAGCCGGCGCTGCCGACGTCACAGATGTGGAGGCGAAAATGAAATGACGCAAGCTTTTCGGAGCAGAAAGAACAAATTCATTATGCAAACATTACTTTGGTTACTTAGTGATAAATATGCAACGATCAAGTTGATTTTGCATGTTGATCTTGCCTCACGTCTTTGCTGCCCTTGTATTTATAGGTTAGGCAGCAAATATTCGAGAGTTATTTTGATTCGTAATGCAGGTTTAGCAGATGCTAATTGTGTTCAAATCCCAACGTACAAAACATCTCAAACCCATATAAAAGGAAAATCACAAATCAGATCTAATTAATGTCTGAATTGTTCCTAAAAGACAGCAATAAGAAGAAATGAAGCAGATTTTGATTATTCTCGTGAGAGTTTTAGAAGAGATCTCAAAAAAAGTCTAAACTATGCTAAGATTTGCCAAGCAATTTAAATTTAAAAATACATTATTTTTTATAGCTTATCACCAAGGTTAATAGTTAAACAAAACTAAAACCATAAAAAAAAGAAATAAATAAACATTAAATAAAATACAATATTAAAAAAACACTAACAATTGTAAACAAATTTCAGCTAGTTCCCAATGCAACTTTTCTTATTTTAATTTAGTTTAACTTAATGTACTAAAACTAGAACCAAAACTAGAAACATATATAAAAAAATAAATAAATATAAACTAAAATGGACTTTAAAAATATTTTAATTCAGTTTAACTCTATGTACTAAACATGGACTTAAAAACCTTACAAAAATAAAAACGAATAAAAAAAAAATAAATAATAATAATAATAATAATAATAATAATAAAACAAAATTTACAAAAATTTAAAAAACCCAATTCAATCTTAAGAAATAAATAAATAATAATAAATAAATACAAAAAAATATATATATATAATTTTAATTCAGTTTAACTTGATGTACTAAAACAACCAAAACTAGAAACTTATAAAAATAAATAAATATGAACTCAATCTTAAAAAATAAATAAATAAATAAATAATAATAAATAAATAAACTTTATATATTCAATTTATTCAAATCAAAGTGAAAAAAATTGTGTTTAATGCATGTTCTTAAAAATGAAAATGCACAATAAAAAAAATACAAAGTGATTCAAAATATTAATAAAATCTACAATATCATCTCAGTGATACTAATGATGCTCTTACTGTATGACAACTATTGACTCATTTCTGTCTATTTTTAGTCGAAACACAATAAAAGCTGATCTTTTAAATGCAGATAATTGAGAACACCATTAAGTCTCAGAGCAGCCGCGGCGCAATAAAACTTCCTCTGTGAGACTAAGATTTACATGAGTGAGGAGCTGGCCAAAACTCATTAAATACCTTAAGGAACACTTACACATAAGTCTCGCTCGCTTTCAACATAATTGTACTCCAATTTGAAACTTGCAGGCGCTGTTAATGAACAACATCCTCGCTGACGAATGTTGCTCTTAAAAGAAATTAAATTTGGCCCCAAATTCCAGCATCGCAGGTGACAAATGCGGGGTCCTGTAATAACCTCTCGCTGCGGGCCGGGGAAACTGCAGCCAAACAAACCAGATCAAATCAACATTTAATGGGGCTTCGCGTAAAACTGGGGACCCTGCAAATAACCTAACATACACATATGTAATAGAAATGTGTAATGCAATGTGAATATATTTCATTTATAATACTTTTATTCAGCAAGGATGCATTAAATTGATCAAAAGTGACAATAAAGGGCTTAATAATATGTTTATATTTCAAATAAAAATTATAAGTATTCCGAAAATGCATCTCTATTTCCACAAAAGTATTAAGCAGCATAACTACTGATAAAAATTAGAAATGTTTGTTGCGAAACCAAAGCAGAAAATTAAAGAAAACAGCATTTATTATATTTAAAAAAAAGCTTTTTTCCCCTTCTTTTATTTAACCAACCAATCTTTGTTTCTTTAATGACTTATTTTGATATTTATGACTGTCATGACATCAGTCAGTTGTTGTTATAACATAATATAATGTACACAAAATGGATACATTTAATGAATAGATTCTATTGTAATTTAATGAATTAATTAATTTATTTATAATTTTACAATAAAAAAATTATTTTCAAAGATGTGTATAGATTATTGATGCAATACAATAACGCAAATACAATATAATAGATTATATGATATATGATAAAATATAATATAATATATAATATAAAAATAAATAATAAATATATAAATAAATATAATAAATAAATATAAACAATATTAATAAAGTAACACACTATGACATACAAAAAAATAGGAACTTTATTACCACTTATTTTTCACAGTTTTACCTTAAAATAAAAGAAAAAATAATAATAATGTGCATCTGTGTATAGGTTATTGGACAAAACTAAGAATCTCAAAATACCCAAATATAATATAATATAATATAATATGTATAGATTATTGGCCTACACTAAGAATCACAAAATACGCAAATGCAATATTTTACATTGAGACATTATGACATATGATATAATATAATATAATATAATATAATATAATATAATATAATATAATATAATATAATATAATATAATATAATATAATATTTAATCAATTAAAAAAAAAAAAAATCTTAAAACAAAGAAAAAAGAAGCATAAGCCAAAAAGGCATAGATGTAGGTTACTGGCCAAAACTAAGAATCTCAAAATACCCAAATATAACATAATATAATATAATATTAAATTAACACACTTATATACATACATACATTTAATTATTATTATTATTATTATTTTTATTTTTTTTTTACATTTTATTTTTATTTATTTTTTATTTATTTTATTTATTTATGTATTTTTTTTTGCAGTTTTTACTTAAAATGAAAAAAGAGATCTGTATAAGTTATTGGACAAAACTAAGAATACCAAAATATAATATAATATAATATAATATAATATAATATAATATGGATAAATTTAATGAATACTTTTTTATTTACAATTAAAAAAACAGATTTGCAAAGATACGTATACATTATTGGCCTACACTAAGAATCACAATATATGCAAATACAATATATTACATTGAGACATATGATATAATATAATATAATATTTAATTAATAATAATAAAAAAAATGAAGCATAAGCCAAAAAGGCATAGATGTATAGGTTACTGGCCAAAACTAAGAATCTCAAAATACCCAAATCTAATCTAATCTAATCTAATATAGTATAATATAATATAAGAAGCAGAAAAGATGTGCATAGATTATTCACCAACTTCAATGTCAAAATGCCTAAATACTGTCTAGCATCATATATAAGCCTATTAGAAGAAAGCATTTCATAAATCAAGACTGCAAAATTGACGTAATACGGCAACTGTAGAAATGTAAACAGAGCGATTGCTACACCCCTGGACCATGAACATCACCACTGTCAATATTTGAGAAGCGCACAAACACATGTCCTGCCCCAAAGTCGCAGGGCGTTTGTCTCTCGCGTCCCTTATCTGTCTGCGGAGTCGCGGGAACGGCTTTGGCACAACCTGCGGTTTGCGTGTCTTCGGGTGGATTGACCTCCAGCCCTCCAGCCCTGGCAGGGGCATCTCCCTCCAAGCCCTGAGTGATTGTGCTGCTTCAGGTGTCATTGGCTCCCAGCAGCCCAGGTTGAACCATGAATAATGGATCTGCCATAGAGCCGGAGCCCCCGGGGACCAGCGCAGCCCAGCTCAGCGTGAGCCGCATTACCGATGGGCTATTAACAGCCTCTGATTCATAGAGCTGGCCGACTCGACAGGAAACGCCATTAGCTAACTGGGCTGAAATTGCATACTAAGACAGAACATCCCATGCATCGGGGTTGTTTTCGGCAGAGACAAAGGTCTGAGTGGATGGCAAAGAGACAGAAACCGGAGGAGACGCTTTTTGACGGCTTCAAAAGTGTCTGTTGTGTCTCTTCAGGCGGTTCAGGATGAAAACTTTCAGTGTAATTGGTTCAAATAGACTACTGGGTGAAAACAGGTGGAGTTGAATGTGTCTGCGCTTCTTTCCTTGGGACGTCTTTGATCAACACTTCAAGCACCAGCGCTTGCACCAGACCGCCGAAAGAAGACTTTGATGCCGATTGTTGTCTGGCTGGGCTATTTAGACTAGTAAAAGCGCACAAATGCCCCGATCATCAGCGGGATGGCCTATCATGTTGTTTTCTCATCGACAAAAGATGTCTGTTATCATCTACAGCTCATACACTTAAAAAAATCATATTTTTAAGAGTACCTTCATCTTATTTCCCAGTCAAAACATCTAAAAATGGCTGGAACAAGATCAAATTACTTGAGAAGCAACAGTGCATGAAACATTTAGACTTTTTTTCAGAGGAACTATCTTTAAAACGAGTGTATTTGATCTTACTGCACTGGCAAAGATGAGAAAACAAGACCTCATATCGTATGCAGTTTTGCCTCTCAAATTCACGCATCTCGTTTTAAGCATTTCTAGGTATTTTACTGGAAAACAAGTCAAGAAAAAAAAGTTTTTTTTTTATTTCTATTCAGCAAATCATTTGAGAATGAGAATCACAGGAGAGAAATACATTTGAAAATATGATAAAATAAAATAAAATCACTTTTACTGGGTGAGCATAAGTGAATTATTACTGTAAAAACATTTTACAGATACTGTTTAAGCATTTCTAGGTATGTTACTGAAAAACAAATCAAGAAAAAAGTATTTGACTTATTTGAAAATGAGAATCACATGAAACAAAATACATTTTAAAATATAATCAAATAAAAAATATAGCACTTTTACTGGGTGAGCATACGTGAATTATAATAAAAAAATTAATTAAAAAAATAATAATTTTTACAGATTTTTTTAGACAAAATATAAATATATTTAGACAAAATATATTTTAAAGTCTAACAAAAAAATATATATGAAAATAAAAAATATTTCTATTCATTTTACTGGAAAACAATTTTTTTTCTATTCAGCAATGAATTATATGAAAATAAGAATCACAGGAGACAAATAAATTTTAAAATATAATAAAATAAAAATATTGCACTTTTACTGTGTGAGCATAAGTGAATTATTTATAAAAAATATATATATATATATTAAGCATTTCTAAGTATTTTACTGGAAAACAAGTCAAGAATTTATTTCTATTCAGCAAAGATTTGAAAAAATGAGAATCACAGGAGAAAAATGCATTTTAAAAAATATATTAAAATAAAAAAAAATATTTCTATTAATTTTACTGGAAAACAAGTCAAGAAAAAAAAATTAAAACCTTTTTTTTCTATTCAGCAAATAATTATTTGAAAATAGAGATCACAGGAGACAAATATATTTTAAAACATATTAAAATGAAAATATTGCACTTTTACTGGGCGAATATAAGTGAATTATTACAAAAAAATAATAATATTTTTACATATTTAAATACAAGTTTTTTTTAAGCCTTTCTAAATATTATTACTGTAAAACAAGTAATGAAAAAAAAGTTTCAAATCTGATAGAAAGTTATTTAATTGGAGTGTATTGACTAACCTAAGGTTAAAAGTGACTGTATGTACTTAGTGTAGTACTACTTTTATTCAGCAAAAAGATTTCTCTCTTTTTTTATAATAATAATAATAATAATATTAATTTTTTTTACTGAATAGGCATAAGAGACTACTTTAAAAACATTTACAGACCCCAAACTTTTGAATGGTAGTGTGCGTGTGTGTGTGTGTGTGTGTGTGTGTGTGTGTGTAGAAAAAAAATGTGCAAATGTGCAAAGAAAAAAAATGATTGTGCTTGAAGCTGGAACACAATGTCCGCGCTAAATGTGTTTTGCTATGCGGACAATAACGTGACCCGCAACAGCAACAGGAAAGTCCCTGAAAAGAGTAAAAGGAGCCGCGGCATTGTGTGCTGCCCGAGTTATAATACGGCCGCCTAGCTGTGTAAACCAGCTCAACAAAGCCGCTCTTTCTCCAGCGCACAGAGATCTCTCTGATGAGTGTGGGGCGCTTTGTGGTCAGACCATCCTTGTTAGCAGTTCCTCCATGCCTCGCTCTCAGAGGAGCCGTAGAGGAAGACGCTATCGCTCGCAGACACTCAATTCATTTAGGATGCAGCGAGGGAATGCTGGAAAAAAGAGGACGGAGTGCTGGATGTGCAGCAAGTTTACATCCGCGGTGCATGGCAGCTCTCCCGGACTTTCAGAAGACTTACGAAGCTCACTGCTCATTTGTTGACTGGATTTCAGAGCAAATAATCATGAGCTAAAACATTTGCACAGAAAGAAACAGTATGGTGCTACTTGGGAGCGACATATTTGTGAATTAACGTCCTCTTTCTCAAACAGAGAATTGCATCTGTTTTGGCAGACTGCTGGACGGATGCAAACGCTCACTGTCTTGACAAACTAGGCATTTTATCAAGCTTAGGTGGCTACATGACTGTCTTATACAAACTAGAAGGGAGTAAAATCAAAATTGAGATCTCTAAAGCATTTCTAGGTATTTTACTGGAAAAGAAGTCAAGAAAAAAAGTTTAAAAACTGCTTTTTTATTTCTATTCAGCAAAGTTTTAAAAAAATGAGAATCACAGTAGAAAAATAAATTTTAAAATATATTAAAATTAAAATAAAGCACTTTTACTGGGTGAGCATAAGTGCATTATAAAAAAATTTTTTTTTTTTTACAGATTTTAAGCATTTATTATTTTGACATCACAGGAGACAAAATACATTTAAAAAAAATATTAAAATCAAAAATATTTCTATTTATTTTACTGGAAAACAAGTCAAGAAAAAAAAGTTTAAAAACTGTTATTTTTTATTTCTATTCAGCAAAGAATTATTTGAAAATAAGAATCACAGGAGACAAATATATTTTAAAATATAATAAAATAAAAATATTGCACTTTTACTGGGTGAGCATAAGTGAATTATTTAAACAAAAAAATATTTTTTTTACATATTTTAATACAAGTTTTTGTGCAAGCATTTCTAGATATTGTTACTGGAAAACAATATTGAAAAATAAGTTTAACATATTTGTGAATTAACTTCCTCTTTCTCAAACAGAGTATTGCATCTGTTTTGGCAGACTGCTGGACGGATGCTAACGTCACCGTCTTAAACTTAAAACTTAAAAGTGCCTTGCAAGACTATCCTACTCTAAAAGTATTTTTATCTTATTTTTAGTTAAAATACTGCATGAGATATAGTCATGTTTTAATTAGTGTATCATTAAAGTGTATTTTGTCTTTCTGCACTGAAAAAGACTTTTCATAAGCATTTCTAGGTATTTCTACTGGAATGCAAGTCAAAAAATGACTAACATAAAAACGCATATGAAAAAGTTTCTTTTTTTTTCTACACAAACCTGAAGTAAATAAAACCACAAATTAGATCTCTTTGACATCAAAGTGTTTTCCGAGAACACAAAAAATAAATCTGAGAACAAATGGAAATACTGAAGTCCACTGTATGAGAACACTTAATACTAACCTACTTTAAGAGTATTTTTATCTTATTTCCTGTTAAAATGCTTGGAACAAGGTACATTTTCTTGAGAAGCAATGCTGCATGAGACAGTAAGACAAGTTTTTAAGTGTATCATTAAACAAGTGTATTTTGTCTTTCTGCACTGAAAAAGATAAAAAAAAAGATTTCTTGTAAGCATTTCTAGGCATTTCCACTAGAAAGCAAATCATAAAATGACTTTTTTAAAAGCAATGTGAAGTGCCTCAAGTATTTTCTTAAACAAACCCAAAGGGAAGTAAAACTGCAATTAAATTGACAACAAAAACACATTAGCTGTATGTTTCTCACTTCAGACTATCCTATACTTTAAGAGTATTTTTTAACTTATTCCCAGTTAAAATATCTTAAACTCCTTGGGACAAGATTCATTTACTTGAACGCATCATTAAAACGATTGCATTTACTGTTATAGGACAGACAACGACTTAATGTTATGCAGTTTTGCTTTGCAAATAAATGTACCTTGTCCTAGACATTTCCAGGTATTTTTACACAAAAAAGTAAAAAAGTTACTAACTTAAAAAAAAAAAATCCATGTGACAAACCTGAAGTAAATAAAAACACAAATTAGATATCTTTGACACCAAACGGTTTTCCAAGAACACACACACACAAAAAAAAAAAAAAAAAAGGAGAAACTGAAGTCTACTTAATACCAACTTTAAGAGTAGCCTACTTTTTATCTTATTTTCAGTTAAAATACTGCATGAGATTGTAAGACAGGTGTTTTTAATACAGTAAGTGTATTGTCTTTCTGTGCTGAAAAGGATAGGGGGGGAAAAAAAGAGTTCTTGAAAGCATTTCTAGGTATTTCTACTGGAAAGCAGGTCATGAAAAGACTCATTAAAAAGCCATATAAAGTGCCTCAACTATTTTCTTAAACAAACCTAAATAGAACTGCTTTCCAAGAACACAAAGAGATTAAATGAACATGTTAGCTGTACTCATACTGGATTTTTTTTTTTGTCTTATTTTCCAGTTAAAATATCTTTTAAAAATATCCTTGGTACAAAATAGTTTCCTCGGGAACAAGATCAACTGTTCTTATTCCAAGCTGAAGCTAATAAAGTTAATGCATTTTTAATTTTTCTCCCAACAAAAGACCAAAAAGTCTCGAGTTTTAGTACAGATCTTAAAAACTTCTCAAACTGTGCTCAGACATGCCAAGATCTGCAAAAGTCAGAGATCTCAATATGAACTCAACTCTAATCAAATTTTTCCAAGACCAGATCTGAGTTTTAATATCTGACATATTCGATTGAAGCAACTTTATTTATATTTGTATTTCTCCAAAGGAGAAATTTAAAAATCCATTAAGTCTCCTAAATTATAAAGGAGCAACATCTGAGCAATCAGAAGTTACAACAATCCAAAAAAGTAGAAAAAAAAAAAAAAAAAAAAATCACAAATGAGATACTGCAGTCTGCAAATCAAAAGTCAGATGTCAGTACAAATTCAAACATTTCTCATCAAATGATCTGAGCTGCTCTCCACATTCATTTTATAGCTCTGTACTATCTATTTGGGTCCATTTTTATATCTCCCAAATGGAGAAACGTCTGAGATGAAGATGACATTTGAATGGAAGAGCAGCCGTTGAAAAACGCTATTTTATTTTGCAGTTCATGCAGACTTCTAGACTACTGATGAGTCAGGCATTTCGACAATTACGCTTTAAGAAATTGCTTGTTTCCCACGATTCCCTGTGAGTCTTCATGTTGTTGTCTCTGAATAACTTTATTCAGCTCTATTTCACATTCTCAGAACTGTACCTGGAGTATTTTCTCATTTTACTCAAGTTTTATTCTGTTTCACTGATGCGCTCTAGGAGTTTATTAGTGGGATTGTGTTTTATCCGCTCCGTGTGATATTGGCACTTTTTTCTTTCTCGGGTTTGTGAATGAGTAATACATCTTTAGAGATAGAATGCTTTTGTCCATATGACTTCAGAAACCTTCATAACACCTGCTCAAGCCAAACACTGCAGCAATTATGCTGGAAATATTAATGCAACAGCATGAGGAAATAGCAGACCCGCTAGGAATATTTCATACTTTTGCAATAACATAAAATACACAAAACATTCAATGCATGCCAAGATGCCTCTCCTCACTTCTTTCACTAGTTAAAACTCAATGAATTGGCTTGACGAGCGCAGTTTCCTTTCCTACATTGATGCATTTCTCATTGAAAAGGCTATTGAAGACCAAAACATGTCACACAAGTCTTGTACCATCGACAAAAGCCGCACACTTAGAAAATAAACTCTCACTTCTCAATCAATTGATGCTTGAGAAAGAAAATAAAGTATGTGCGTTCGTAACCAAGAAAGACACACCGTTGAGTCATGATTTTCTGCATGCTATTTTGTCGTCTTGTAGGAGTAGCATTTAAATGAGCTCAAAGCTCAAGCCAAAAAAACTCAAATTTTAACGTCATGGGGTTTTTAATCTGCTGCATTAATTTTTACACGTGAAAATATGAGCCGGTTTGCAGCAAAGCCTGGCAGAATGTGCACCATGGGGTTTGTCGGATTACAATACTTTTGTTAAGAGAATCTGTGGCATCTGAGACTGTCAGACTGTCTCACTGTCTCAAAAACAATAAAAAAACAAGGTCCTTCTGTGAAGTGCAGACAGTAAGCTGATAGACGAGTCCAGACGGGCAGGTGGGTTGGTTAACACATCACAGTGACAAATACGTATCAATAAAACATGCTGCATATGACGGCCAAAAACGCCTTTACCACAGATTTACTGAAAGCAACAGCAGACATATTCTATATAATCACCAAATATTATCTTAACCAGATTTATTTAAGAATAAACCTCAATAAATTGTTACAAATACAAATGCTTAAAACACTATATATACACACACACACCAAAATGACTTGAAGAATTATTCTGTGAAATATATTAGAATTTTAAAATTGTTTTTATTTGCACTGGAATAACACAAAAAACAGAGGAAAAGTCAAACTTGATCAAATTTTACACAGAAATCAAAAATGGACTGCACAAAATGTTTGGCACCTTGTCAAAACTGTAAGAAATAATTGCTTTTCAAGCATGTGATGCTCCTGTAATTTGTATTTATTTGTGTTCATTTGTGTTTATTCAATTATTCAATAAATTATTCACATTTTCTGGGCCACATATGTAATTGTACATCATTCTATGGAATATATTATTATAAAATATATAAGTATAATTATTTTAAATAAATAATTAAATAAATATTTTTTTTTCTAATAATTACTTTACATTTTCTATAACATTCATAATAATAATAGCATTCAATAATAATAATAATAATAATAATAATATATAAACAATATATATAAACTAAATTTTCACAGTGCATGGCTGTTACAGTTAACTCAAACTAAAATGTAAAATAAATAAATTAATTAATACAAATATTATATTATATTATATTATAATATTATTATACTTAAGTTTAACTTGTACTAAAATAACTAAAACTGAAATTATAAGAACTACAGAAATAAAAAATACTAAAAGTTTAAATAAAATTAAGAAGAAAATGGAAAACATGAAAATGAATTCAAAATATTACTAAAAACTAAATTAAGAATCTAACAAAATAAACTAAAATAACACTCCATTTGGCAAAAAAAGTTGCAATAAAGTGATAAACTGCATGAAGAAGAAACACATTTGTCTGAAGACGCCTGTGGTTTTCTTTGGCTTCTGGTGGTACAGCCCTTAATCCAGAGGAAATCAAACCAGATTTTTGGGATTAATAGTGATGTGTATCAGAGAAGCTAAATCACTATACACGAAGCATTAAGCACAAACAAAACTATGGATGTGGTCACCGAAGCCATGGTGCGTCCACTGGCACAGAGTCAGATGCAAATCAATTATGTGGCACTTTGGCAGCATTGCACACGGACAATTCGTGAATGCACTGCAGGGACACGCATTCAGCACCGGAGTGACGCAATTGTGGGTTTATGGCAACGGAGACGAGGCGCAATACGCAGCAGGTGCGGCTCCTCATGTGCTGCCAGCAGTGTTATCACGCGCCTCCTCTTGGACACGCGCTCCTGTTGTGAGTCTGGATGAGAGCCGGTGATTGGAGGATATGTGCACATCTCGCCTGATATATATGATTCCCCAGAGCAATGCTGGGAAAATACCTGAAGTATGCGCTATTCAGAATTTCAAGTAGTTAAACTAAAGTTAAAGGATTGCTACACTTCCGAAATAAAAATTTCCTGACAATTTACTCACCCCCATGTCATCCAAGATGTTCATGTCATTCTTTCTTCATTTGTAAAGAAATTACATTTTGAGGAGAACATTCCAGGATTTTTCTCCATATAGTGGACTTGAATGGTGCTGAACGGATTGAAGGTTAAAAATGCAGTTTCAGTGCAGCTGTATCCAATCTAGCCACAAACAAGCATCAGTTGCAGGTATTCATGGCAACCTGTCAAAATGAAAGTTTGGTTTAACTTAAAGATGACAGAAATATATTTTAAATATTTAGAATGTACGTAATAATACTACTACAACTGTTGAAAAATTAATAAAACTTTCTTTTTTAAAGAAATAATTACATTTTAATAGTAAATCCCCTTTAATTGTCAAAAATACAATTTAGTTTTTAGTTTAATTTTCATTCATTAAAAGATACATTATTTTTTTATGCCTTCTGTTAATATAAATGCATAACACAGAATTTCTGAGTGAATAAAAATTCACAAGGCTATTGTAAGAATAAATAAAAGTTGTTATGCATTCAAATAATTATGCTATATAAGAATTTTGTAGCAATAAAATACAATATTTCAAAGGGCCCTAAACATGTCATTTTTGTCTTTAATAAGACTTTAATAAATTGATGTTAAATTGTCTAAGTTTCATTTTTTTAATTAGACATGCTTTTTTGATTATTGGGATTTTATTTAATCATTAAAAAGGAGTCCAGAAAAATTAAAACGCAATCCAGAAAAATGAAAACGGAAAAAATGGAATTTGGAAAAAAATAAAACAGAATTTGGGAAAAATTTAAATGGATTTCATAGGGCCCTATATGTCAAAAAACTTCCGTCTCATTTTCTCCTCCAACTTCAAAATCGCTCTACATCACTGCAGAAGTACCAACCCAGTGTTTACAAAGTGAACATGCAAAGAAGATCACACACCCTTTACAAAAAAAAGGTAAAACAGCGATGTAGGACGATTTTGACATATCCTAACTTTCTTGAACCGGAGTGCACAGAATACGCATCACAGAGCTAGACAAAATAAGCATTTGTGGTTAAAAAGTGTAGAATTTTTTTTTTTTTTTTAATGACATTGTTTTGCTAAATAAGACCCTTATTCCTTGTTTAGAGCCCTTTATACACAAGGTGCTTCTCGATGCCATAGAAGAACCCTTGTTGTTTAAATGGTTCCATATAGAATCTTTAACATCTGAAGAACCTTTCGGTTTCACAAAAGGTTCTGTGTGGCAAAATGGGTGCCTCTATGGCACCACCTTTAATTTTAAGAGTGTAGCTGCATTGAAACATTACAATTAACAAATTAACAATCCGTTGAGCACCACTAAAGTCCACTATATGGTTTTGTTTATATTCACACAGAAAATAGTAATTTTACAAAGTTACAATATTTAAAAAAATAAAAATAAAATTAAGCATTTTTGATCACATAACTGAAGCCTTGGTGAGCATAAGAGACTTCCTTCAGGAACAATTAAAAAACCTGCCAACCTCGAATGTAAACAGCAGTTTAATTGTCTGATTTTGGGAAAATCAACATAACTAATAATCCATTTTAAACACAACTAATATAGCTTGACATACCATAGTAAAGTTGTAAAATGCCAAACAGCAGCTTTCCTGTAGGGGCTTGGATTGATATGAGGATAAATAAGCAACATTTTGTTGTTTTGTTTTGTTCATATAAGCTATGGCACTATCAGTTACTTGTTTAGTTATATGCCAACACTGCTGAGGGTTGAGAGAGAGAATGTCATCTGCCAGGCAATTCAACATGAAGGACTGTTGACCCTCCATCATAAGTGGGTCCAGCATTAAATAATTAAATTAAATTACAGTTCACCTCAGAACGTCATTTTGATTTGTTTTAGAGATCAGCCGTCCGCCCCCGCGCAACATCACAACAATCAGAACAACAACAAAAACAAATAGAAACTCATCGCTTTTCCAGACACAGGCTTCATATGCAAGCCTTTCATCCAGCAGTCTGCAAAATGCAAAGCCAGAAGTGCGAGAAACGCAAAGGCAAATCGCTGCGTAACCGTAAGCGTCTGAGATGCATGACGTCTGGCGGATCCAAGTTAAAAGGCTGAGTAAGACGCGTCTTTCCACTCCAGGTGTTGTTATCGTTTATCCATGTTCGAGACCTTGCGTGTAATGAGCGGTTTATCAGCACGTAACAGGCCGCCTTTAGTAGTAAATCACCAGAGGTAAACAAACGCAGGCGATGACGTGACGCTGTACCTTGTAAGATAAAGCCATAATTAAACCCTCAGCTCTTATCTACACACAGGGAATTATGTCATTTAAATCTTCGCCTTGTAAAATAGCCGCCTGAACCAATTACGGGAGCCTCATATGTGTCTCTCTCAAATGTCATTTTCATTTCGGGCAGGAATCATTTGGGTTGATTGCTGTAACCGAAGGGAAAAATTTAATCAGGAATCCAGTATGTGCGATGAGGGTTCAGATCGCAGATCTAACAAGTTTCTATCTGACGTATTTTAGAGGTGAATGCAAAGTGACTTTTAACAAAGTTTGGATATTTTATGCATCTCTTAAAAGCTCATGCTAATAAATGTGGTAAACTGTGAAAGTGCCACAATATTACTGGATGAAAGTCACAAAAACTGTCCAAAAAAATACAAATATATATATATATATATATATGTGTGTGTGTGTGTGTATATATATATATATATACACACACACACACACGTATATATCTTCAACAAAACCAAATAAAAAGCCTAAAATTTGGAATTACATTTAACATTAATAAAAACACATAAAAAGTCATAACCCATTGTTTATTATTATTTTTTATTAGAGCACTTAGAGCACACTTGTTCACCAAATTAAACTGACTTAATATTTTTTAAATTAAAAAATCTGTAAAAAATATTATTATAATTGTATTAATTTAAGTGCATAACACTTTTCTAAATGCACATACAAAATAATAAATAAATTGATTCATTAAAAAAATCTTTGTGCAAACATAATTATAATTTTTTAATTTCAATTAAAAAAAAATCTCAATTTAGCATTTATTTGTACAGCAGCTTTACAGAAAACAAACATTTCTACACTGCAATTAATAGTTACTGTAGTAAATTAACAGTTTGTAAAACATTAGGCTAGTTTGTTTTAATTCTTTATTTTTGCATTGCAATAATGAGAATTTCTGGGGAGAAATGTTTCCTAATTGCCATGAAAAGAACCCTAGTAAAAAAAAAAAAAAAATAGATTTAAAAATCAGTTATTTTACACTAAGTGTAGTTCAAGTCTATTGACATAACTGCTGACACATCACTTGAGACTTGCTGATATAAAAACTGTAATTAAACTTTATTTGGAATACTACTTGTGCACAGTCCACATTCCTTAATATTAAGCCTAAAATATGTTTTAATGTAACTATTGATGAGGATTGTATTATCCTTAAATATGATCAGTCTTTAAATGCAAAATATTTCAAGCGTACCTAAAGTATACTTGCAGTAGTTCCACTTTAGCACAATCAAATATACTTAAGTATATCTTCAGTTGTACTTCAGCACTACTTCTGTACAAGTAAAGTGCATTAAATTCAAAATTGCATAAAATTAGTTGTTGCAATTTAGCAGACATTAAATATATCAGTTTAGTACAATTGCAGGGTATTTTTTATTAAGCACCTAATATGCACTGCAAAAAATGCTTTTCTAGCTTAGATTTTTTGTCTTGTTTCCAGCCAAAATATCTAAAAATTCTTAAATCAAGAATTATTTTCTAGACAAGTACACATTAATGTCTTGTTTTCACAAAAAAAGTTGTTAAAATTAAGTTGAAACAAGCAAAATAATCTGCCAATGGGGTAAGCAAAATAATCTAGTTTTCTGCTTGAAATAAGACTATTTTGTTTATCCCATTGGCAGATTCTTTTCCTTGTTTCAAGCAAAAACTCACTTAATTTTGACTTCTTTTTTTTTTTTTTGAAAACAAGACAATAATTTTTACTTGTCTAGAAAATCTTTTTTGATTTAAGAATTTTTAGATATTTTGGCTGGAAACAAGACAAAAAATCTTAGCTAGAAAAGCATTTTTTGCAGTGTGTAAATGCATTTGTAGTATACCTAGCATTAAATAAAGTTATTTTAGTATATTTACTTTCACTAGGGAAATGTAGTAGTCATTCAGCACTATGGGAAAACACAGCATCACATCTGACAAATAACCACAGTGTTTTTCCCGCAAAGGACTAAATAATGTTAATCACTCTATTTCAATTAAAGAAAGAAAATCTGTGCAGTCGTACGCAAAACATACACTTCAGCAACTGAAGTAAATTACCAAGACATGAAATTACCATAAAACAGGCAAACGAGAGAAAAGCATGTCAATTAGCTGTGATAACTAGCATGCTTGCCTGGATATAATTAAAACACGCTGCTGTTAACAGTATCTGAGAGTGCACCGTCACGACGTGCATTAGCCTACGCAGATTTACCCCGACAATCTGCATCAAACGTCTAGCGACTGACACATACATTAAGCAGAAATGACCAGTGTCCATGTGCCTCCAAACTATTCACCCATGACCGAGAAAAAGGTCACAGCTTTGGCCGTAGCGGACTCGCATCTGGCCGAAATTAGAGCGTGAAAAGGCACTGCTTCGCTGTGCTTCTCTCGCTGATGTCCACTGCATCAAATGAGGCCCGTCTGACCATTTCAAAACCACACAAATGATGCCAAGGCTATGCCTGTGACCCCACGATGTGTCAAGAACGATCTCTCGCATTCAACGTGCGCCGCACAACAACAACTCCCATCACATCAGTGCAAGAGCCGGGCCATAGTGATTATTGTCACTCCATGGAAAATCTCCCATGCTTGGGGTTTAATGAAGACGGGAGAGCACGGAGAACTGGGGCAGTCCGAGACCGGCTCAGACGAATTGTCGTGTCTCTCGGGTATTAACTTACAAAGCCCATTACAACAGTAAAACAACAGGGAAACGCATGCAAAAGCCCAGCGGCTCCTCACGTCCCGCACCAGCTCTAATCTCTCTGAGATATGCATCATTGGATCAAATCCCACTGTATCCTCAGATTAAACTTGTGCGCTTGCAACAGTGTGACATTAGAAACAGATGCGCAGTGGTCGTATCATAACTAATTCACAACGATAGAAGAGTTTATACGTCCGAATGGCTCACAGGCGTGCTGATTCTACCGCTAACATAGAGAAACACATATTCACACCGTGCAATCTTTGAGAAATGCTACGTTAAGATTCCCTGGGGTTTCTTTAGTCAAGTCCAAAGAGCACTTTAAGCCAAAAAGAACCTCTATAGCACAAAAGACTCATTTATATATTAAATAATTAAATTAAACGGCAAGGCTTATTATTTTACTTTCTTATATTGAAATAATTATGCATGAAACGTGAAAATACACACACATTTAAAAAAATGCTGGGTTAAAAACAACCCAGTGCTGGGTGAACATATGGACAAACCTAGTGAATGGGTAGTTTTATTTTACTCAACTATTGCTTAAAAAATACTATATTTTTTGCTTAAAATGAACACAAAATAGGTTGGAAATTAATGTTTACTAGACACTAAAAATGCTGGGTTTAAAACAGCCCAGCGCTGGGTGAAATATGAACAAACCCAGCAACTGAGGTGTTTTGACCCAACTATTGGGTTAAATTTAACCAAGCCTTCTGGGTAGTTTTGTTTTACTCAACTATTGCTTAAACATTACTATATTTCTAGCTTAAAATGAACAAAAAATAGGTTGGAAATTAATGTTTATTAGACACTAAAAATGCTGGGTTATAAACAGCCCAGTGCTGGGTGAAATATGGACAAACCCAGCGATTGAGTTGTTTTGACCCAACTGTTCGGTTAAATTTAACCAAGCCTTCTGGGTAGTTTTGTTTTATTCAACTATTGCTTAAAAATGACTATATTTTTAGCTTAAAATGAACACAAAATAGGTTGGAAATAAATGTTTATTAGACACTAAAAATGCTGGGTTAAAAACAACCCAGTGCTGGGTGAACATATGGACAAACCCAGTGAATGAGTTGTTTTGACCAAAATGTTTAACTCAGCCTTCTGGGTATTTTTATTTTACTCAACTATTGCTTAAAAAATACTATATTTCTTGCTTAAAATGAACACACAATAGGTTGGAAATTAATGTTTATTAGACACTAAAAATGCTGGGTTTAAAACAGCCCAGCGCTGGGTGAAATATGAACAAACCCAGCAATTGAGTTGTTTTGACACAGCTGCTGAGTTAAATGTTTAACCCAACCTTCCTGGGTAGTTTTATTAACTTCAATTATTGCTTAAAAATAACTATATTTCTAGCTTAAAACGAACACAAAATAGGTTGGAAATGAATGTTTATTAGATGCTAAAAATGCTGGGTTCTAAACAGCCCAGTGCTGGGTGAAATATGGACAAACCCAGCAATTGAGTTGTTTTGACACAGCTGCTGAGTTAAATGTTTAACCCAACCTTCTCAGTAGTTTTAACACAACTATTGCTTAAAAATGACTATATTTATTGCTTAAAATGTACCCAAAATAGGTTGGAAATTATATGTTTATTACACTCTAAAAAACGTTGGGTTAAAAACAACACAGCGATTGAGTTGTTTTGACCCAACTGTTGGGTTAAATTTAACCAAGCCTACTGGGTAGTTTTGTTTAACTCAACTATTGCTTAAAAATTACTACATTTCTTGCTTAAAATAAAAATAGTACCCAAAAATAGATTGGAAATGAATGTTTATCACACATACTGTCAATGTATGTTTTTTTTATATATTTTTCATATTATTTTTACAATATTTTAACTTTTTTATATTTTTGTATATAATGGAAAAGTATATACTAAATAATATTAATAAAAAATATTTAAAGAATGTAAAATATAATAATGTAAATATGTAAAACGTGTAAATAATTATTATATTTATATAAAAAGTAATAAAAATGATAAGAGCAAAAAAAGATTTTTATCAGCACTTGTAAATTGTAAATTGCGCTATATTTAAAACATTTGTCATTTTTAACATTAAAACGACGTTCTTCTATCCATCATATTTCATTTTTGATTACATTTCTAAAGTAAATAAAAAAAAATTATATAACACACACACATATATATATATATATATATATATATATATATATATATATATTTCCACTCACCTGTACCAAAACTGAAACAATAAATTTATTTAAATATATATATATAATAACAAAATATATATAAATATTTATATTTATATTTATATTTATATTTATATTTATATATTAAACCAATAAAATATATTTTAGTATCAGAATAGGTAAATTTTGTCTTATATTGTGACTGTAACCCTGTATAGACAGATACAGCACACAAAAGTAAACAAAACCGCATCAAAGAAGGAAATTCAGAGCACATCCACTTCAGGACACAGCGAGACACAAATCCAGAAATGATTAAAATCTGGATATGAATTGTCGAGCCATTTATGCTGAAGCAGCTGTCATATTTACAAATGTTTTTATTACGTAAACATTCATACTTAAACTTCATCGAGCATCTCCCCACATTATAATGGCTTCTATCCTTGCTTAAAAAAAGACAGCAATATATTCATGTTATTGCCAGTGACTTATTTATAGATGTGGCATAATCTGATACAATGCAAAGCAGCACATATACAATCACCAGCACATAATAACAGGCGGAAACATCTATTTGCATGTGCTATTGTAATGCATGCATCCATCCGCACTCATAAATTGCTCTGTAACTGCTGCATGGACACAATTCCACGTATACAGCTTTTGTGCTGTCACTAATTTACATTTTAACAAAACTCCAGTAAAAAGGCGACACATTTATATACTGAGAGCGTTAGCGTCTGAGAGGGTTTTTCTATATGCATGTATATCATTACTGATATCAAGGCCAGAATATGCTGATCTCTCATGTCTGTACTTATCTTATTACTATAACCATAAGACGAGAGACTAACAGCTCCCTGAGGAAAATGATATTGCTCTTTCATACCGCACAAGTCTTAATGGAGTTCATAGTTTAGTGGACCACCGATATGAGTTTTCCAATGCTGATACGGATAACTAGAGGCTGATGTAATGCTGGTTTAATGTGATATAAGATCTAATAGCTGTCTAGAGGGAACAACTGACATATCGAGAAGATCCCACTGGTGATTTTCTTTCTTCCAGAAGCACTATCTCCCTTTCCAGACCGGTTTGCGTGACTTAGTTGAGCTTTTAACTTCCTGTTTCACTCCCACCTGAGCCGCAGACCATCAGCCCACTGGAGTCATGCCGCCTGACAGCAGGCAAACTCTCTTTTTCTCTTTACTTCTTTCATGCCACCATCATTCTGGTTCAGTCTATCACACACACACATACACTGTCAGAGATAAACTGCACACTGTCACTGAAACACTGCCATCCTCAAGTCAGCGCTCAACACGGCATGGAAAATCTCAATATATCTGCAATAATGTCACAGAATGCCGTTTTGATGTAGCAAAAGGAGAGGTGTTGGTTCCACGGATGAACGAGTGACTGAACAAACCAACATGCAACAGCAATCACAACTGCCTCTATAATGTCACATTTTAAAGAGAAACAGGATATTAATATAAGCATGCAAAGGATATATCCATTAGGAATTATTCTTAAAAATAGCACAGATAGCGTTTGAGATAACGTTCACAATGCATACAAATAAATAAATAAATAAATATATATATATATATATATATATATATATATATATATAAATTCATAATGTTATTTATTTATTTAGTTTTTTTTCTTACCTCTATGGCTCAAAAGACTCATTTCCATCATTATCCATCCATCTATCGTAATTTCTATCTACACATCCATCCATCATGATGTCTATCTAGCCACCCATCCATCCATCCATCCATCTATTAATCTATCGTAATGTCTATCCTTCCATCTATCTATTGTAATGTCCATCCATCATAATGTCTATCCATCCATCTATCATGATGTCTATCCATCCATCCATCCATCCATCATCCATCCATCTATTGTAATGTCCATCCAACCATCCATCCATCCATCCATTGTAATGTCTATCCATCCATCCATCCATCCATCCATCGTAATGTCCATCCATTCATCCATCTATCCATCATAATGTCTATCCATCTATCATGATGTCTATCCATCCATCCATCCATCCATCCATCCCTCCATCTATTGTAATGTCTATCCATCCATCCATCCATCTATTGTAATGTCCATCCATCCATCCATCCATCTATTGTAATGTCCATCCATCGTAATGTCTATCCATCCATCCATCCATCCATTGTAATGTCCATCCATCATGTCTATCCATCCATCCCTCCATCTATTGTAATGTCTATCCAACCATCCATCCATCCATCCATTGTAATGTCTATCCATCCATCCATCTATTGTAATGTCCATCCATCGTAATGTCTATGCATCCATCCATCGTAATGTCCATCCATTGTAATGTCTATCCATCATCCCTCCATCTATTGTAATGTCTATCCAACCATCCATCCATCCATCCATTGTAATGTCTATCCATCCATCCATCCATCCATCCATCTATTGTAATGTCCATCCATCGTAATGTCTATCCATCCATCCATCCATCCATCTATCGTAATTTCCATCCATCATAATGTCTATCCATCCATCCATCATGTCTACCCATCCATTCATCCATTAATCATGTCTACCCATCCATCCATCCATCCATAAATGCTTTACATTTTTAGCATTGTGTCTACATTTCAAGGTTTGCATTAAATATTAACATTTTCTCCACAATTTCTCCACATTTTGAAGCCATCATTATTCAGGTCTAGTTTTGGGTACAAAAAAATCCTAAATCAAACTGAAAGGCTGACTCATATTGTGAGTAATATCATCATTATTTCACACCCCATCACCCAACCCGAATAAAACAGTATTCCGTGAGTGTTTTCATCTGAAGAGCACCTTCGTCCGGGGGTCGGCGGTGGGCCGTTACGATCGGGGCCAGAAAGGTCCATCAGCGGATCTGATCAAAGCTTGCCTGAAATGGCAAGCCTCGTGTCAAAGTCGTGATGTAGGGTCTCCTGGCTTAACCAAATGGCCGCTCGCCTGCAAAGTCAACACACATTCCCAGAGATTGGAAATCCACGAGCTGCGCCGAGGCCGTCCGCAATAGCCATAATCAAATATGAATGGCTCCAGTAATACTGCTGCGCTCTTGAAAGATAGAGGTGAACAACAGGCAATAACTCAACAAGATGAATCATTTTCAGGGAGACATTTGGAATTGAGGGCTTACTTTGATGGCAACCGACGGGGAGTTCATCCTATCAATGGGTTACGCCTCTGAGTATCTGCGTGGACTGCGGTCCAGGCCGCCAAGGGAGAAGTTCAGGCTCAATCTTGATCTTTTCGGAGACTTGCAGACCATCCGGTCCTGGATTGGGAACCGTCTGGATGCCTCCGAAGATTGCTAGTCAGGGAACATATCCAGCACTGGTGGAGCCTGTGGAGATAGCTTATCAGAGAAAAGCCTGTAGCTACACCTGACCCGCTCTAGCCCTCAAGTGACCACAGAGGAATAGAAACCTGCATAATTCTGCAGTGTTTTAAAATTTAAACCTGGATGGTGTGTGAAAGTTTTTAAGTGGAGAGAAGAAACCGAGAAAGAGAAAAAAGATCTGAAATGAGAGGTTCTGTGGTGGCGGTTTCAAGTGATAGGTTGTTTGTAAACGATTTGTTCATTTTGGATGAATCTTTAATATGCCTCAGAAACAACGAGTCATCTGGGACAGTGATTCATTCATTTTGTGTTCTGTACAGGAAATCACCTCCAGAGTCATTCATTATCTTATCGCTTGACGTTACAACCATGTTGAATACAGAAATTAGTTAATAATTCACAACTTCCTCACAAACAAGAGAATAGGTGTTTTTGAACTCCTACGGTTACGTCATGCATTTCTCATCTCAAACTGTAGCTTTTTGAATTTCATACAACATGTACATTTGTGAATTTATGATGGTTACTGAACGTAAACTTAGTGAACTATCAATTTTTGCTTCTTATAATTTGGCCTTGGCTGCATTATAGTTTTGTCTAAATCAAGATGTGAGCAATGTTTGCGTAAATAGATGTCCTGGGGAGTTCGGCTATTAACATGCAACATTTTAATTATATTCTGCTGAAATGAACCAACTGAACAAAACAACAGATTCAAAAATCTGAGTCAGGGAAATGATTCGAACTTCCCATTACTAGCAGTTTCATCACAAATTGCACAACATGAAATGACATTCAAAATCCATTGTACTTTCTAAATAGGATTTTTTCAGAGCAAAACAGGTTAATGGGAAAAAAATGGTTTTATGTTTATAGTTGTCTTCATACTTTTATAAAATTTAATGAATAAATATAAGGTTCCCTGTCCTTTTTTCTATGCTTATAAAATTAGGGGATTTGATGAGGGGGAAAAATCTTTCAAATTCAATATCTCAAATACACTCTTAAAACAAAAAAAGGTTCCAAAAGGGTGTTTTTGCAGTGATGCTATAGAGAAACCATTTTTGGTTCCCCAAAGAACCTTTTAGTGAACAGTTCCTAAAAGAACCATTTTTAATAATATTTTAATGTTTAAAGAACCTTTTTCAACTTTCTGCATTTGAAAGGTTCCATAGAAGTTCTTCATAGAACCACTGATGCTAATAAAGAACCTTTATTTTTAAGAGTGTACTGTATATGAAGTTGGATATACAGTATATCCAACTTTATCCATACTCATACTTTATCCATACTATATAGCACATCTCAACTACTTGATTGTCTATTTCAATGCAAAATGTAACTATATTATCATCCAGCTCTAATCTGCTAAACACAACCATAAGGCATGAAGATATTAAGATATTATAAACATTAACATCATAATTTTCTCTAAAGCTGCTTTTGAAACATTGTGTATTGTGGAAAGCGCTATGCAAAAATACATCTGACTTGACTTGACATATTTCTTAGACAGCGCTGAGATTAAATGAAGAGCAAACGGAGCGCTTTACTGAAGTCTCTTGCTTCTCAGAGGACTGTCTGTGAAAATGAGCCCAGAAATCTCTCACACGTCTCCTCTAGAGTTTCAGAAAAGAGCTCAACGTTTCAAACTGTGCTCAGATTTGCCAAGATAGCAAATGCATGCAAAACTCATCAGACCAAATGATTCGAGCCATCCTCCACATAAGTCGCCATTCGCATCTAGTACAGCGTTTTAGGAGAAACATCTGAGACAAAGACAAGGCTTAAACAAAACATAAAATCTCTTGAGCAATGAAAAGCAACCTTTGAGCCACAAAAATGTCTTCAGGGATGCTAAAGCAATCACAGACAGCCTGTTTAGTGCTGGTTAATTACCATTGAAAATTGACTGCTTCCCACTGAATGGCATGAAAATTAATTATTGTTAATGTAGTTATTTATATATATACATATATATATTGTTTGTGCATCTGCCAGGAAGCACTGCGGGCGACGTACGGACCATTGACAAAGCAACAAAGCGGAACAGCTCTCTTTCTCCAGAAAAACACATGCATGTCTGATGCAACTCATAAAAGAAGCTTGTGTGAGACATTCTAACATGTATTTACTGCCGTCTCCTCTGACAAATGCCAACTCATCCAGCCAAGCTAAATTACCATGGTAACATGCTACTGGATGACCAACATTATGAAAAAAACGATTAATCCGTACTCTGAAACCGTGAAGAAAAGGGAGTCAGTTTCACATTTGTTTATTTTTATGAATTTTCCTGTCAGTCAAAAGCAGCTGATCTCTGTGACGTCTCTTTTTGATAATCAGTCTATCCGAATTTGGGAAAACGCTAACATTTTTTTTTTCTGTTAATGTGTCATGCAACATTTATCATCACAAATTATAATATTTGCAACAACTGGGGTGAAAAGACAGATTGATAAATTTGTAAATTACACTCTGTACAGAGATCAACTCATTTGCAACTGTCTGCAAAATACAGAACGCACAATGATGCAAATAACATTTATGAATTGTTTTGCATTTCATTACATTTTCGTGAAATCAGAACTTTAGGCTCAAAACATTTCCTGCACAGACATTAAAAACTAAAAGCAGTAGTCTCACCATGTGCTTCTACAGCTACATGCTAAACATCAATAAGTTATCACGCACAATGCTTTTGGGGCTCTGTTGCATGCAGAAAAACATTTTTTTGGTCCATATTCAAATAAAGACTCATTCTCAAGGGTACCGCTTTGAGTAATAGTAATACAGCCTGACAGAGTAATGACAGTAATTATTGAATTATTGTTGTGGTGCTCCAAAAAACGCTTTTGAAAAAGCCACTTGACCTGCATGTAATCACGGTTACCTGAAAAAACACAGCTTTTCATTTTATTCCACTGCTGTTTGCATGCTTCACAACTGATGGCGCAGGGAATAATGACAGAGGTAAACTTGGTACAAGGTAAAACGCTGTGTTCATTCTAATAATACCTTCTTTATTTCAAAGACATAAAGCCTTGTGGATAACAGATAAAGAGTGAATTGAATGAAAATTAAGTTTAAAAGCAAATACTGTGTTCAAATCAAAATTCCTGTGTGTTAATCCAGCCATTCTGATTGCAGTGCTGTCTAAAACTATTATAATGTAAACAGAAAGAAAATGAGCCATTGTATTAGCAAACACTCAGGTCTCGCTACATTCTAATGTGGAACTGTAACTTTTCATGGTCCAAAACTCCAGTCAGAGTTTTCTAATAAAATATTCTGTAAGTGTCACATTACCAAAGTAAAATGAGTCCAGTGGTCCCTCTAAACTACACACTTCAGATCCTGTTCTCATTCAGACAAAAAAAAAACCTGCCAAAGAGGCAAAATAAAAAATGCATGAGGAAAAAAGCAAAATATCTTGAAATAGAGCTAAACGAATGAGTAATGTTTCAACCGAACGTTCACTTTTTTTGTTTGTTTGTTTGTTTTTAGTTACAGTGGTGGAAAAATACAACCCATGATCACTGTAACCTTTAAAATATGTATCGTCAATGAAAAGAGAAACTCATTTTCAGATACGGAGAGTGCATACAGGCTAAATGGGACCAGCTTTATCATCTTTATCATTACAAAAACACATACAAAAATGCATTTTTATCAGACTCCAATGTATAGGTTTCTATGCAAGTACTACTTCTGATTGGGCTGAGGGTGGGATTTTAGCGAGTCTGAAGTAAAAGTATTTGATGGAAGTGTAATATGTGTTGAGAGCATTCATTCAGTATCATTATCTCCTTTTTGACCGAGATGACTTTTACTCATCTCGGTTTTACTCTTCATATACATATGGTACTAAAAAGGTCCCACCTGTATTCGCCCTACAACTACGCATTGCTTTAGTATATGCAGTACATATATAAATTAAAAAATACCGACACACACAGACACCAAGTTTTGGACACTGTTTTGAAAGATCTGCCAAACTAATCAAATAAATCACCACCATAATCAATTATTTGTGCTCAGATTTGCCAACGCGGCAGATGCATGAGGAAAAAAGCAAAAGATCTTGAAATAGAGCTAAACGAATGAGTAATGTTTCAGCTGAACATCCATTTATTTATTTTTTTATTATAATTATTTTTTAAGTATGTAGCCAGAAGCAGATACATAACAGTACATATGAAAGTGCATAAAGGTCATGCTTTATTTTTTGCCTCTGTAAGCTTGGCAAAACTGTAGGTTTGCATACTGTACATATGACAGTAAAGTGAAACTGAATTTGCTTTTATTTTTCTCATTTATTGCAAAATTACATTTTGAAATTTTAATTTATAATAAAGTAGAAAAATGCTATTTACAGTTTTATTTATATATGTAACCCTGGACCACAAAAACAGTCATAAAGGTCAATTTTTTGAAATGGAGATTTATACATCATCTGATACAAGAGATATACGACTATTTGAAAATCTGGAATCTGAGTACAAAAAAAAAACTAAACATTAAGAATCAACTTTAAAGTTGTCTAGATGAAGTTCTTAGCAATACATATTACTAATCAAAAAAATAAGCTTTGATACATTTACGGTATTTTATTATTTTTTTTTTTTACAAAATATCTTAATGGAACATGATCTTTACTTAATATCTTAATGATTTTTAGCATAAAAGAAAAATCAATAATTTTGACCCCAACAATGTATTTTTGGCTACTGCTACAAAAACACCCGTGCTACTTAAGCCTGGTTTTGTGGTCCAGGGTCACATATTAATAATCATTCGCATAAAAAGTATAATATTACATACTCTGGAAGTTTTTATGCTGGGATGAACAAACCCAGATAATCATGTGCACTTGCTTTGTGATTGAATGCGAAGAAAACCTCAATGTAATAAACATTTGTTTATTTCTTCAAGATCATAAAGGTTACTTGCTTCCAGATTTAAATAATAAACTAAATCCTACCTTTTTAATGTGATCTCAGACATTTTCTAATTCTGTCAAGGCAGCCAAAGCATCCCTACAATAGAAACACGTTTTGCTGAGCAAGAACAAAGTAATGGAAAGACTGGATGCAAATGCCATGTTGACTTTAAAAAAACCAACAAAGCCTGTAGATATATAAAGATTCAATTAAGATTTTAATGCATTTAACTTGAAAAGATAAAGCTGTTATGAGTGCTAAATGTTAACCAAACTATTCAGTTATGCCGTGAGACTTTGTCACATACATATCGCCCACTCTGCTTCACAACAACAGTGAGAAAGCAGCCGTTGTTTCACGGGCAACTGGGTGAAAAGCCCACACAGTCAGGAAGACAGCGAGGCCGGAAACACGGGGGGTCGCGTTCCTTTGGCACGAGCCGGATCTCGGAGCAGGTGTGGGATCGTAACACAGCAGATAATTTAAGCAAAGGTCTGCTGCAGAGGCACCTAAAGCAGGTGCAAAACTGCAGCGGCGCTCCCTGAACTCCACCGCCAGACCGAGATCAATTAAACGGGCCTGATGGTCCTCCTTCCAGGAGTCATAAAACCTCTCTCATTTGTAACCCATATCTGTCATCTCTACCGCCCCTCAGGCAACATACATCAACTTCCCCCACCCTCGCAGTCCCGCTGCGCTAAGGTTTATACTCAGACTCAGTAAAAGGTAATCAATGTTGTCCGTGGCACGTCGCTTCTTCCACACGATCTATCAAAGAGGGCCGCGTGTCCGGGCCCTGAGTCTGAGGACCCGAAGGCGACGCGGCCAGTCGCCAGACATAAATCAAGACGAATCTATAACACATTAGTTTATGTGAGTTCGCAGCATGTATGTGCTTGTATGAAAAAGCGCCGCTGACAGGCCTCTGCAGTCGCATTATGGGTGGTGCATGAGATCGCATATCAACGTAGCTGTCAATAGCACTCAGCAAATGCATGGGAATGCAATGACACTCATATATACAGCCACATAGCGAAAGGTGAAAGCAGTCGATAATTCACATCGCTCCGTTTATAATTGCGGGCTGTGTTAAAAATTAATGCGATAATTACATGCAAGCTGGAATGCGCTGACGCAACTCAGGTTTCATTAGCGGCGGATAATCCGAAGGGTGCTGTGCTTTAAGGCATCTCTGGACATACATCAGTCGCTTAATTGGATAATCTAAATCACTGATTGGATATCGAGTTCCAAAGCGGGCTCCAAGGGGCCCAATGGGGAGCTGGGTAAATGACAACAATCAGCGAGAACAGAGCCGAGACGCTTGAGGATTAAACTGAGATCATGTCGGCACACGACGAGGGGCAAACAAGCCACCGGTTCGCGGACGAGAGGAAACGCTGTCAACTTTCACACAGCGCCTCCCTTGCTGAACTGAGTTTTTCCCACACACGTAGAAGACATGAAAGGCACAGGCTCGCTCAGGAGACAAACCTTTAGAGATGTTGACTTATCGACGTGGATAAGTAGCACACGGTCAAAGCTGCCTTGCTCTTACTGGAAACTACAAGATAAAAAACATGTAAACATGCAGCAGGGAAGGTTGTCATTAAGCAATCCAAATGAAGTGAATCATGGATGCAAAGATAGTCTGCAACTAACAGTACTATTTTTTACTTGTTAAAAAAAGGTTATTCACTTTGCAAGCACAAAGCCTGATGGTTCATGATGTGGTCAATCACAAATGAGCCAAAATTAACATAATTAACCATGGTATGCATCAATAAGTCTATGCATTAGATGCATGATCCAGTGCAGACATAAGAAGCTATTTACAGACTAAATATAAATAGAAAGAAGTGTTCTCATAGTGATATTCATTAAATACTCAATTATCAAAGCATGACAAAATTCAGATCATTTATAATAATGGAACGTCATTTTGGAGGGTTTCTAAACATTAGAAATCCTCTAATGCATGGAGTCAAGTGCCATTGAGTCAAACACATGAGATTGTCACCTGAATATAACAGAAATCATTCCTTCTGAAACTGAGAAATACAGAATATGTCAGAATATGCACATCACGATGGTTGAGAATTGTAGCCCTTTTAGGCAAAATGCTATTGACCATACTCTAAATGATCCACCAAACTAATAAATTTCACCAATAATCAATCGTTTTCAGTCTAATTGAGCAGATTAAGATTCTGATCAATAGGTGATCACCTCAGTAACACACAAAGGAGCCAAGCCTCCGTTCAGTCCAGCACATCAAGATTGAAGTTCACTTGACAATTCTACAACACATTGCTCAAGTTTCAACACTGATGTGAAACTAAATTATTGTTACAGCTGTGCAAAAATACAACCTATGGTCAATGTAACCTTTAAAATATGCATCATCAATGAAAGGAAACAGAGAAACTCGCATTCAGATGCATACAGGATAAATGGGACAATCATCTTAATCATTAATATTTATCAGCTTAATCATCTTTATCATTATGTGTATATTCCTCCGTTAGTAAAAATGGTAGATCTTAACATAGTATGGTAATATTAAACAAAAAAAGGTCCCACCTGTATTCACCCTAGATATATTTATTATATAGCCTATGCTGGAAAATACCGGCAAGTTGACACAGAGACACCATGTTTCTGCCAAACGAATCCAATAAATCACCGCCATAATCAATAATTTCCTTCTATATCAGCAGATTTTGAAAATTTAAAATAGGTGATCGTCTCAATAACACATCACACCGGTGTCTATAGAATATCTAGGCAACTCTTTTCAACTTTTCGTTTTGGCAAATACACACATCGACAATATCTGAACACAAAAGACGCATTAAAGACAAAACGTCTTACTGATTCACACACAAACTACCGGCAACAAGTTGCGCGAAACCCTTCTATATATGATACTATCTGCCTTATATACACATCCCCAGCCGTATTATACATCTCAATAGATGTTCCACATAAGAATCTGAGAGTTGGACACATGCAGTGGCTATAAGTCTCTGTAAAAGCACAAGTTTATGGAGAGGAGCTTTACCTGAAGCGCAGTCACACTGAAGCCCCGGCAGTGGATTTTACGCACTGTGTTCCGCGTAATTCGTGCTGCTCCTCTATAAGGGTACGATCCTCAATGCGGCGCGGTGTGAGCGCTGGGGACAGACGCGATGCGATGCGATGCGATGCCCGCTCTCCTCTCCGCCGCCGCGCGTGATGAGAGTCTCTTCTGTCTCCAGTGCGCGCGTCTGACAGCAGCGCGCAGCCTCATGCGGCGATGAGCAGAACTGACTGAATAAGAGCAGGGCTGAGAGTTCACATACTG
Source organism: Cirrhinus molitorella (assembly GCA_033026305.1). Lineage (NCBI taxonomy): Eukaryota > Metazoa > Chordata > Actinopteri > Cypriniformes > Cyprinidae > Cirrhinus > Cirrhinus molitorella. Next base: position 36,184,284 of record CM065130.1, read on the forward strand.
CTGCTTGCACACTTGCGTTAACCCTCTACATATGCATCACGGAAGAAATTTTTCATTTGCCTTTCTTGCATAAAACGGACCTCATTCCTATTAGGGGAATCCTTATTCATTGCCTGTAACCCGGTTGCACACACCTTCCGTTTACTGTCAAGATGCTTATGTTGCATCTTCTTGCACACTAGTACAGTAAGTGCTCCTGTAAACCGGTTAAAAGAAACCATCAGTAAAGCTCTTCTGATACTGTCGATATTTTGTCACAATAAATAGTCGAACAGTCGTATTAAACCATATTACACTAATCATGCCACACAATGATTCTAATAGACGTTTTTTTTTTCTTTTTCTTTTGCTTCATAATTCTAATTCTCGAGGTAAGTAAGCAACAATTAACCTACTGTAAATTTTAATTTTTGTAGTTTTTTTTCTTTAGAATTCCAGTTGTTGATTTTTTAGTGTAGAGGGTCAAATTCGAATGTGAAAGATACAATTAAACTTAATTGGTGATTGCATTTAGAAAAGTGCAAGTACTACAATTAATACAATTATTGAAGTTTTGACCATTAGGAGGTGCTAATGCTGGATTATGGAAGGCATAATATTCCTATTATTTTGCAGATTTACCATAGAAGGTAAAAGGTATGGCAATGGTAAAGGTAGTAAAACTAATATAAACCGTGTTATTAACAGTGCCATAAAAATAATCCAGAATCAATTTAGTGACAGCGCCACCTAAAGGCGACATATAAAGTATTGTGTCAAAGCAATTGCAAATAGACAAACCTAGGTCCTGGTTAGCATTTTTATCGTGGAATTATGGATGTGTGTTACTTTTAAAAGGTGACTATTAAAAATATTTCCACAGCTTTTGGACAGCATAATCTGGAGGTGATCTGACCCAAATTTGGTGAAGATTTGATGAACGCAGCAGAAGAATATTGAACAAACTGGGTTTGTTATATAATTCAGTATGGCAGACATGCAACAAGACCAGAACTGAACAAAAAGTCAGTTTCCCACACCTAATTTCTACTTTGTGGTCGCCCATTATTTCCATGCAATCCATTTGAAATGTAAAAAGAATTTTGTGCCTGTTGTTATGTTGTCAATAAATTCACCAGTTAAGCTCTTAATTAAAAAAAAATAAATAAATAAATTGGAGTACAAAAACTATAGATATTATAATTAATTTCCATAAGAACTCTAAAAAATATGAAATCACCCTATAAAAATGGCTTACCTGATTAAGTTGATGGCTCTCAACCTGGATGGTGGACAACAGAAAAAATGCTTAATATAAATAATAATATACTAAGGTAAACATGCATAGTCTGGATAGAAATAAGTGACAAAATAAATATGAAAAAAGCATTTTTGTCTCTTTTTTAAAGTTGAAAAGTCTATTTGCTGTAACCACACGCTTCATAATTTGCAATTCAAATACTGCAGTTCCTAATAAGCGGGTTCATTGTTGTTGCAGTGAAGAGCCTGTATTTTTACTGCTGTAGTACATTAAAGAAACTGAAAGAAGAACATTTGAAGGGGGAAGGATATCACAGACGCGACGGCAGCTTTTCTTTTTCCCCCGACACGAGCATCACGGCATAACAAGGCCAGCACATAGTGCTCGCAGTGGCATCATTTACTGTGTGTCGGGGGTTAAGTACCTAGCTGAGGAGGTCTTGATCAATATCTCACCTAGCGGTGAACCCGCAGAGTAAGGCAGGAACTGAGTGAAAGGTGAAATGCTTTCAGTGCGTCACGGCGAGAAAAACCAACAACAGTCCCTTGAGATTTTATCTCGCACAATGTTCCTGTGTAGTCGAGTACTTTAAGAAATGCGACAGAACCAACAGACCTTAGTTAGAGTAGCGTGGCTAGCGCCATATTTAATTTTTGACAGGAACGAAAACGAGGCTGTAAGGGACTGTAGCACAGTGTGCTTGATGGATCGTACTGTTGTTTAGCAACATATACAGATTGTATAGCTGATGGAACGTCTTTCTGAAATAACTTTTCGTGCACAAAACTCCATAAAACAGTTTTGAAAGTTCTAAAGATCCTGGAACATTACAGCGTGGTGTAGCCTATGTTAAATGTCACCTGATCAAAAAACGTATTCAATTAATGAAGACATCTATGGATTTCTATGGAGATCAGTTAAAGGGTACATAACATACACAGTTTCACCTAATCTCATGTTAATCTAGAGTAGTACTGCATCCTTAATATCTCCAAAAAAGTCTTTAGTTTTATCATATTTATAAAAGAAAAATACAGCTTTCAGATTTTCTCTGGAAAAAGCCGAGCTTCTGGAGGCGTGCCAAGGGTGGAGCAAAGTTCAACGATCACTGGCACTCAGATTGCCAATAAAACACAGACATTTGATGCCGTTTCACTTACCATCTGCAGTTCTGAATCATGAGCGGGATGTTTTATAGCTGGGACCGCTCCATATTTCAGTCGCAAACAATGTGCAAATCCAGTGTCAAACTGGGCCTTGTATATGAAACGTTCATCAACAAACACACTTGCAAAACTCAATTGCTGCTCCGGAAAAAACAATTGCATCCACTGTTCACTTAACCCTGGGTTCTTCGGGAAGCTGAGCAAAGTTATCTTTGCCTCACAACCAAAATCACACTTCTTTGAAGACATTCTTCCTGAGTGAATCCCTTGCAGCAGTGCAGCCGAATGACGCTACATGAGCTCGGGCACGCTTTTCCGGGAGAAATGCTCATATAAGGAGTTCCACCACCGATTACGTCATTAATGCCACGATCGAAGAAAAAAAAAAAAAACAGACGAAACTTGTACCAAACCGGAAATAAGATTTTCGGCACAAAAATTCATTTGTCCAAATAATTTTTTTTTTAAACTTTGCCCATGTTTAGCATGAGAATCCAACTCTTTAACAATGTAAACAACTATAAATACACCAAACACCATTGTACCCTCCCTTTAGTTGTTTTGTAGGCGTGATGTGATGAAGATTGGTTATGATAATCTTTGGTATGTACTTTGAAGTTATCAGCTAAAAACTGCTCTATATTTAAAAAATAAATAAATAAATAAAAAAAACACAAAAGACCGGAAGTTGACATTTTTCGCGCATGCTCACAGCATTGCTTTCTTCCGCGTTAATTCTAATGATCGAGTACTAATGTTTTTACATCAAATTCAAGCTTAGAAGTTAAAATAAGCAAAATAACAACTGAGAGTTGAAACGATGGCATATTTTAAGCAAATACATTCTTCCAAAAAGAGTAATAAACACAATATATTTGAAACCCATTTACTGCATATCCTGAAATGCAGAGAAACTATCTCCTTTTAATATTTTAAGATTATAGCCTAAGCAAATAACAACTAAATTTCAGTCTGTTCCTCACACAAAGCCATTGTACAATGAGTAATTCAATGCAAACGTCATTTGGACTATTTTTAATCCTTTTTGGAGCTTAAAATATGCAGTCACTATAATTTAACATAGAAAAAAAGTTGGCATTCAAGATTTTCTATTTGTTGTGTTTTACAGGAATAAATAACAGCCTACATGCTTGGAACAACATGAGGGTGAGTAAACAATGCCAACATTTTTGGCTACACTTTATTTTGATAGTCCACTTTAGACATTCTGCTAACTCTCAGAGTAGACTGTTAGTAGACCCCCTTTTTTAAGCATTAATAAATCAACAATATTTTTCAGCATGAGACTGTTTGTTCAGAAAATTTATATTATCTAATACTCAAAACCTCACATTTATTGAGGTACAGACCTTTTGACGTGTGACATCTACTGTAGCCCCAGTCTGCCCTCTGTATCTGGAGAAGGCTATGAATCTAATTCTACAGACACTAATCTAGTGTAAAAATCTCTTAACCGCAGATTGGTGGTGCTAGAGCGTCCTTCTCACTCTCTCTCTTTCACATCCTCCATCTCTGAGCGTTACAAGTAAGTTACAGCCCTGTTTTACCCATAACACACCTTGACTTACGGATGCGGTTCATCCATCATTGTCTCGCATGAATTTGCCTGTCATATTTCATCCCTCCCTTTCTCTGAAGCTCTAAATATCTTGTCTTGGGAAACGCTGACTATAGAAATAGCTTTTGAATATTACATGTATATATTTTTTTGTTTGCAGGATGTTCTAGCCGTGGAGTCTGTAATCTCTCAAACTAAGTACTGTTTGAAATTCAGTAAACCCGCATAAACATGACCAGCAGAGGAAAACAAACAACTCTCGTAGTGATCGGAGACACGTTCATCATGCGGTCAATGAACAGGCCAACGCAAAAGGCTAAGCAAATGCTTTTGCTTTAATGTGTCTAAATCTGTTTGTACTTGGGATTTACTCGACCAGAAAAATGTGCATATAACAAGTGGTGGAGAATAACAACCTAAAATAGTGATGCAACTAACTGTTTGCTATTTATTTTCAATTGCCAAACAGCAATTTAAATTTATATTTTCAGTATTACATTTATCTTTTACAAGCATTGTTATTGCTAACAAAAACATTTTGAACAGCTTTGTTTAAAATAAAGCTGAAAATAAATTAGGAATATGTGAAAAATGTATGAAAATTGGAAAAGACTTGGCAACTAAATAAGTTGAAGAAGTAAAATAGCTAACTAAAATGTAAAAAAAAAGAAGATATTTCTAAATATTTTTAAAACAAAAACTAAAAGCATATTAAGTTTTAATTTCTTCCCATTTATATAAATGTTTTATTTATTTGAAAAAATGGGGGGTGGGGGGGGGAATTCCAAATCCAAATATTAATAAAACCTGTATATTAATAATACTAAAATATTCATGCTTTTTTACAAGCAGTGGTCCAGCATGGCAAAAATGTACATTTATGTTTTTCAATAGCATTTTATAAAGAAATTATAATCAAATAATCAAATGTGCTCTGTTAAAATGTTGTGTATTCAGAAGTCCAATTAAAGTCAATTGATCAAACAAACCTGTGTTTTCTTGTCTAAAGTAAAATGTTTAGTTACTGTAAATCCTGCCGTTCAACATTGTTTTATATTTATTTCAGTCTTGCATTTATTCAGAAACTAAGTTGATTTGAAAGCTGTCACCTTAATTTGTGCCACATTAAAAGCAGATTAAATATTAAATGCATTTAAAAATGTGTTGTTAGCTGTTTGTTAAAGGTTTAGTGTGCATCTAACTGCTTTTACTAAAGAATAGCTTGACTGCAGTTTAACTACTTTAAATTATAAGTAGCTTAGTAAACATTTTCCAAGTAGCTTCCCAACACTGCTACCAATGCAAAACCAGCCTCTGTGACAGAACCTGAATTTACATTCCTTTTCTAAGAGAAACTGTGAAAAGAAAAAGAAAAAATTCTCTTCATACAGTGCTGCTTTGCCTTTTCAAAGTCTGAACAAAAGGAGAGAGAAATATGGTAAATCCCTTGACATCTTGTAGAAACTGTGTTATTCATCGACGTGCCGTCCTCAAAGTCAGCAGTGACGAAAAGCGACAGGTCTGGACTGGTGGAAACAAAGTGACCGTGGTGATCAGGGACTGAATGGTGATAAAAGATTCTTGTGCACGTCTGAGGTCCAATCAACCAGCCACACCAGAGATCCTGAGAACACAGTGAAACGAATACGCTTTCAATTTTTAAAAGAACAGAATTATTAATAAGTGTAAAAACCACCCACCTGCCTAAAGACAGAATTCGCTGAAGATTCTGTGTGCTTCATTTTTTGCAGCTCTAGGAATCTGTCACACCATTCCTCGTTGACACTGGAAGTTGCACGTTGTTGCAGAATGTTCACATTAACTGACAAATCAGCCGTGACCTTGACTGTAAAAAAATGATTTTCGAAGGAGAAAAGAAAAAAAAAAATGATACTGACACCCTCTATGATACTGAGCTGCCATATGGCAACAGATAATTTCCTTGTTATTCTGAATAAAATACAATATATTGGAATATGGTAATTAAAAGGCCCAGCCTTTAGTTTTGCAGAGAAACAGTTATGTAAACATAACATGTTTCCTAAATATCTACAAACATATTATGTTATTTTTTGGCTTAAGAAAAGTCAAAAACTTACATAAGGTAGTCAATGAATGTGAATTTGAATGTTCCTCCAAAACACTTTTTTCTACTGTCAACCTCATATGGAGGACACCTGTTGAAGTGCTCCATGCAGAAATGGCTCTGTTAACCTCATCTCTTCACAAGGGGCATTTCTTTTGCATCATCTTTAGTGAGTAAATTACACATTTTTATTCACAAATCAACAGTATCTAACACAGTTGATAAACCAAGAAAACTGAGAAAATATCAATGTTGCCATATTGCAACACTGTACCACAATGGAAAAATAGGTATGTTGCCATATGGCAACGCTTTACCACATTGGGATTTTTTTATGAATAGTAACATCAATAGTTTGCAGTTATTCATTTATTTGAAGTGTTTATTGTAGTATAGTTGTATTTATGTATGAATAAGAAAATTATTTATTCTTTTCAGAAAATGAATACAGCAATATTTCAGGGAAAGGGCAATAGGAAGAGTACAGAGTTGGCTCTTCCATGTGATGACAATGAGGATGAATGTGTATATGTGTCTGCATGTGGCAGATTTTGATGGGCATTAAGATTGAAGCTATTCATGTAATAAAAACTTATGGGGAAAAAATATTTCATGGTTAGAACATAATGCATACCATAGAGGGATATATGTGACCCAGGACCGAAAAACCAGGGTCATAAGGGTCATTTATTTTTTTCAAAACTGAGATTTATACATCATCTGAAAGCTTAATAAATAAGCTTTCCATTGATAGATGGTTTGTTAGGATCAGACAATATTTGGTCGAGATAAAACTATTTGAAAATCTGGAATCTGAGGGTACAAAAAATATTGAGGAAATCGCCTTTAAAATTGTCCAAATGAAGTTCTTAGCAATGCATATGACTTTTCAAAAATTATGTTTTGACATATTTACGGTAGGATTTTTGGCATAAAAGAAAAATCCTTAATTTTTACTCATACAATGTATTTTTGGCTATTGTTACAAAGATACCCCAGCAACTTATGACCGGATACCTATACCAACAATTTACTGCATTTTCCAGCTAAAATTAACACTTGAGGCACTAACAACTTTAATTGCTTTACACACCAATTATGATTACAGAAACAGATGATGGATTAAGAAAGACTTGAAATACTATGTTATGTCCTTAAAATACTTTCTACCATAGTGTGTGATTTGTAAACTAGTATTTTGATGTTTGCATCACACAATCAGCTTCATATGTATAGCATTTTAATATAGTAAACTTGCTCGGTAGCGCACCTGGTACAGTATTGAACTTGTGAGCATTGAACTGAAAGACTTGTCGAAGCTTCCGCAAACGTGTTTTACCTTACACTTGCTTACATCGCCACTCATTTAATTCACAAAGTGCCGTGATAAAAAAAACAACCATCAGAATACAACATTGCTAGATTTACACGAATCTGTTTTGTATAAAACTGTTTTAGCAGCACTCACTGGAAATTTCACTTTTAAAGTAGTGTAATGTCATTTTTCATGCATGTTTTCCCAATGAGTCTGGGTTAATGCTCCACTTCTTTGTTTACAACTTCATGTTCAACAGAAATCTATTGCTCTACACTGAGAGCTCACATATACATACTGCATTAGAAATAAAAGAAGTTATACATTAGTAGGCTGGCAACATGACAAGCTGGCTGAAGGCACATCAACGCATCAGGCACTTTGACGGTAGACATTTCCTTTAATTATACAACCACTTTCTAGTTTTGTCATGGCGCACATGTCCGCTGTTGAAAGTGTGTTAGATTATTAAAGTGAAGTGTGTCATTTTTTTTTCTATTGTAAAATACATTCTTGTATCCAATCTTAACCTGCAGAGACAATTAAAAGTAAGACATTGGTAGCTGACACTGTGGCGCTGTTACCGTTTGCAGCCTGACATAGAAAGCACACACTTGTATAATAATGTAGTTAACTATGCTAATGTGCTAACATTTCATTTTAGCCAAAAATGAAATCCAAAACAGCCTACAGTAGAAGAATCATATCAATGCCACTGTCAGACTAAAGGACAGTAATTTCATTGTAATTTTCTTTGTTAGTATAAGTGATTATCCCATTAGCATATAACAGCAATGCGCTGACTGTCAGATTCTGAATGTGGATCTCTTCTACTGAGCTGCCTGTATTTACTCTGTCTTTCCTGTCATAGATTAACTGAAGCAAAGATCGTGCAAACTTAAATCAGTTGAACCAACGCAAACACAGAATAAGTGCCTGAAAATTGGTGTGTCTCCTAAAGTTCACATTTCCCAGTGCAGTTATCATTAGCTAGAGAACTGTCACAAAACAATATGCAGACTGCATCAGTATATCTGGGAAAATGCATATATGAAACACTTTATTAACATTAAGAGAGGCGCAAGAATACCAATCTGTGAAACAAAAATCTTCACCTGTTAATGTTGACTCACCTCAGGCTTATTTAAGGCATGAAGCTTGACTGTGCAAAAATAGAAATACATAAGTGGATATTATTTTGTTTAAGAGTTGTCATTTAATTCTACACTTACTAGAAAATTCTACAGTACCAATTGCTGTAAATTTAGTCAGAATATGGAGAAAAATGAATAGATTAAGTAGGTGCAAGTAGGGTAAAAATCAGTGTTTATACACGATGGGAAATTCTTCTACTCTTTACATTACAGATAATGCTCATTTGTTGAAATGCTCAGTCTTATCTTGAGATTAAGACTGAATATTTGGCATAAATTTTATGTGCTTCTTGTGCCGTTAGCAGCACCAAATGATATTGCATGCATGCAATTGCATGCAAAATATTCATATGCATGCATAAATAAAATATTTCAAATATATGCAAACCATCAAAATAAATAAATGCATTTTACCTGGGATATGACAAAGTATTCTAACATAAAAGACGATTATCACCTTTAAGCATTTGCATTTTGTTATAGTGTTTGCTTCTCTATTTGTTTATTCACCAAAAAGCCATCAAAGGCTGTAAGGCTTTTCTACATCAACATAATGTTTTGACAATCAGTTTGTTACCACAATTTTTGGGTTAATGTTGCCCTCTGGAAATCTTTCCTGAATGTTGTTTCAGGCGTAGCTTGGCACGATAAATCCTTCTCTACAATGGAAAAAGAGAGAGGGAAAATGAGAAATGTTTAAAAGTCAGAAATTAAGAGTTGTCAGGGGAGACTACTGTCGAGTCAACCCCCAAAAAACCCTAAAGTCAACATGAAATTTAAATCAACTCTTTTTATTTGCTTAAGAAATATTCCTTGTATTGCTGTGCATGCACGATTCATCAGTGCACAATAGCGCATTTATTTGTCATTCCAATAAACAAAATCATGTCCAACCTTACTTTGCACTTGGAAAAATTGCAGAGGTAAACTGGACTGTGAACATTGTTTCTTGTTGAATTCAAGCAGCAGTCAAACTTTTACATGATTGAATACAATAAAACTCTCAAGAGCAACACGCTCGGAGAAAGCATCAGTACAGACTCTAACATGTGTGTGTGTGTGAGAGAGAGAGAGATGATGCTCTGTAACAAAGCAAGCCGGAGGCTTGTCAGAGATATCTACAATTTGACGGACACAGACAGGAAGTTCCACCTCTATCGTTGTTCAAGATCTGTTGGAGTGTATCTCAAACATTAGAAAGCTTTTCTATCTCTTGTCTTTCCCCACAGCATCCACACTGACACAACAGCTCAAGTCCAGAGAGGAGGAGCTTCCACAGTTCTGCTGAGCTTATAATCTCCACAAATTAAATTTTAGCACCGTAAAAATGCTGCAAGATGTTCTAAGAAGGAACAACATCATGCAATCAGGCTCAGAAATGATGCAAAATGCCCTAACTATTGCATAATGAGTGCAAAAATGTTATCTAACATTTAAAGTATTTCCAAATATTAGACATCTCTAGTTGGAGTATATGGGTTTAGTGCCTGTGCATTGCCTGTGATAGTATGACATGTGCACTCAAACTCTTTACATTATAAAGATTAGAACTGATTATTATGTGTGATTCCTATGCAATAGCATGCTAAATATCCATATGCATGTATGCAATATTAATTAAAGATTCAAAATATGCTAAATATATTCTGAATATGCAAACAAATAAGTAAATAAATAAATCGGGACATGGAAAACACCAGTAACTTCAAGCCTTTATAAAGCATTAGGTATTCATAATGTACACTGTAATGCATTATATCTTTGCACAAACAATTGTAACCAAATATGCATTATAGCATTTGAAGGTCTGTTTGTCATGTGTTTTAATGAATTACACTCTCTAAAGTTGCAACAATGAATAAATAATGTGTTTTTTTTATACTATAGTTGCCAATATATTTGTTAAGCATTTGCACTGACTGTACTCTGATATAATGGTCGTTTCTTATTTTGTTTATTCACCAAAAATCATCAGAAGCTGTGAGGCTTTACCTCAACATGATGTTTTGACAACCAGTCTATTACCACAGTTTTTGGGTTAATGTTGCCCTCTGGAAATCTTTCAAGAATGTTGTTTTACTACCCCAGTGATAGTTTTGTACCTATTTTTCTGAAAGCGTAGCTGTCAGATATTTCACAATGGACTTCATTTCTAAAGCGAGCAGAGTAAAGTTGTGTGAATCTATTGTAAAAACATTACAATGATTTCTTTTGTTGTTTGCTTTGAATTTAACAAGACAAGTTGTCAACTTAAATTCAATGCAACAGTCGAAGTCATCATGCACGCATGATTTATATGCATGCATTTATTTAAATAGAAGGTTAAAAAATCTCCATATATTTTCCATTAACAAGCTTCGGACAATGCATCCAGTGCAGACCACACAAGCAGAGCGAGAATGCACAGGAACATTGAAGAACTACACTTGATTTGTTTTTTTTTTCCTGTTTTAATAATATGGCAAATTAGATCTGGGAAAGGCAATGAGTCATTTTCTAACAATCCAGCATCTAAAAAAAGGCCTACTTATTTACCGCATTAATCTTCAGGAGACACTGTACAGCCTATGCGATTCAGTTATTTCCAGTGGAAAGTTCTTTTAGTCACATAACATTAGGAGGCTGTTGCATTATAGCATGCACATTTGCGGCCGAACACAAAAAGCAATTTCCCATGCTTTTCAGACTACTTAAACGTAACAACTTTTCGCCCCCGTCCAAGGCAGATGAATGCGTGCACGCAAGGATAACCGTGTGCGCTCACATCTGAGGGGATATGCTGGCGAGAGTGTGCATGGCGAAACCAATATTGCTTTGTTATATATCTATCTATCTATCATCCATTATTAGGTGCCGTGAGCAGCTGTTTGCAGTGTTATTTCTGTGGAGCACCTCTTACGATGCATGAGTTTCGGTGGACCGCTTGCGTCTGGAGTCAAAACACAGCCATAACTACAATATGCCTGTCAAAGGCATCAAAGGTTAATGCACGTTATGCATGGAGAGTGTTTACCTCCTTGTGTCGATGCTTAATTGCTATTTAATAGTCTGACAGCCATTGTACATTGTACCTATTGAGAACACAGACGGGGAGGGTGTGCGCTGGAATAAACCAGTTATTAATGCAATAAATTGCTTTCTTTGGGGGATAAACTGAACAAAGGCAATCAACCAAATGCTTTAAACTAGAGAGACGTTTCAAATCTTGCATGTAAGCACGCTGAAAAGTCGCACAGATGCTAATTGTTGTAAAATTAAGCTTTTTAAAAACGAGCGACTGCTTGGCATGCAAATCAGCAAACTGCCCTCTTCCACCTCTGTATTAAGTAGCAAAAATAAATGAATCGGGTACAATTGCTGTTGTATCAACATTTTCATTGCACACAGTTATTTGTTTCTTGACCTAATGTACTATAATGACTGTATACATGCTGATTCTGTGTACACTGCCGTTCAAATGTTTGGTATATTTTTTTAAATGTTTCTTATGCTCATCAAGGCTGCATTTATTTAATCAAAAATACAGAAAAATACTGTAATATTGTGAAATAGTACTTTGATATTAAATAAGTGTTTTCTATGTGAATATATTTTAAAATGTAATTTATTCCTGTGATACAAAGCTGAATTTTCAGCATCATTACTCCAGTCTTCAGTGTCACATGATCCTTCAGAAATCATTCTAATATGCTGATTTATTATCAGTGTTGAAAACAGTTGTGCTGCATAACTTTTTTTAGGATTCATTGCTCAATAAAAGGTTAAAAAGAATAGCATTTATTTAAAATAGAAAGGTTTTCTAACAATATACACTACTTTTTAAAAGTTTTTTTTTTTTTTAAGAAATTAATACTTTTATTCACCAAGGATGCGTTAAATCAACTTATATTGTTAAAAATTATATTATATTGTTGTAAAATATTTATATTTTGAATAAATGCTCTTCTTTTTTAACATTTTACTCATTAAGAATCCTGAAACAAAACAAAACAAAAAAATCATAGGTTCCAAAAATAAAAAAATAAATAAAAATAAAAAATAAGCATGATAATAACTAAAAATTAATCTGCATATTACAATATTTTTTAAAGAATCATGTGATGCTGAAAACTGAAGTAATGGCTGATAAAAATTTAGCTTTGCATCACAGGAATAAATTATATTGTAAAATAATATTGTAATAATATTTCACAATATAAACTTTTTTTCTGTATTTGATGAAGTAAATGCATCCTTTCCAGATCCTGATATTTGCTATATTAAAGGCATCAAATCTTGGAAAGATATGCATAGTTTTGATGATATGCATAGGCTTTATCTGAGCTTATTCACCAGTTTTGTGGTGGGAAAAAAAAAACAAAAGCATTATTTATAGATCATTTTGTCAATGTTCTCTCAAAAACTGAAGATGCATGAGCTCAACTCAGATGGTTACCAGTGTATTGCATTCATAGTTCAGATTTAGCTCAAAGTGATCACGCCAAAGGGTGCTGAAGCACTTGACATCGCTGCAGGTCAAACACACATACACCGTTTGACCCTGGAGTCACGCCGCAGTCCAAGAAGTCAATCAGCTGCATATTATACACATACCTCATGAGACTCACGTATGAATGTACGAATCAAGGATGTGCAGGATGGCTTGACAGAATCTTAAATCTTTATATAGATTTTTTTCCTCTCCAGAGTAACATGATAAAGAACAGATTACATTGATTTATTCCAGATGAGCAGGAGTTTAAAATGCTACATTTTCTGGCAGAATAGTTTTCCCTTTCCCACGGGATTAGTTTCTGCTAAATGAAAGCACTTGCATGCTTCCCTAAAATGTTGGAATAGCAGATACAATAGTGTAATTTTGTGGTCTTATAGGCTTATAAGTATTTCTCTTAGCATGCAAAATATAGTAATCATCAGCCTGTTTGTTCCTATTTTTCCCCCTTTATTTATTTATTTATTTATTTGAGACACTCAAAAGATCATTCTTGTGAAAAGGAAGTGCACTTAATTGTACTGCATGTGCACTTGTAGTGTACTTAAAATCTTAAATGTATATTTTTAAAGCTGTACACTCAAAAAGCATGCTTTCATAACTATAACTACATTTCTTAACACATTTTTTTAAATTGCACTGTAATGATGACTTTTTTACAGTAAGTTTTACTTTAAAGCTACATTTTAAATCTTGTTTTAATAAACATGTTTTGATGTACACTCATTTTAAAGTGTTGATACTAAAGCATGTTATATAATTATAATTTTAGCTGTAGTGTGTTTTAGGATATTAGATTTAAAGTAAATATATCTTAAATGCACTAAATAAGTTAAACATTAAAAATGATACATTACAAATATATTTAAATAGATTGCAGCCAAGTTTCAATAGAAATAATGTGACATTAAAGCATATTTTAGTTTACGGCAGTATTTTAACATTATTGCCAAGACAATGCAAGTCATTTAGAAACAAAATATGCACTTCCATAATTATAGAGCATTCTAAAGATGAAATTGCATTTCATATAAATTTCAACTATAATACACTTTCATATAACAAATAATTCATTGTCAGAAAGCATCACATCCAGTTTGCACTTAAATATACTTTACTCTTTTTAAGTATTTTATGTCTGGTAAAAAATAGTCTTTTTTCATAGTTTGCTAAAGTCATCTTTTTCACAAGGGTATGCAAGTATGAATCATAATTAGAAAATAATACACCCAGTTAGTACACCAAAACCTCATATGATGTCTTTTTCAAGCGATCAAACACTATTTTCACATGCTGGAAGACAAAACGTGAAAATTCCGCAAAACCGAACCATTTCTACAGACCTGAAGATCTAGAGACTTGAGGTCACTTTTGACCCGGATTAGTAAAAATCCACCCAGCAACCGCATAGCAACACTTAAAAACCACCCACAACATCCTAGAAACCACCCTCAGGACCCTAGTGAGTTTCACACAGGCTTTTTCTTCAGAAAATTTCAGAATATAGTTGTTCACCTGCAGCGGTTCATTCATACTAAGTACAGTTAGCAAACTGTGGGAGTTTCGATTGAAGTCTCTGTTTTTTGCAAACCTTTGACTCCACTCATGTCTTGCCGAGGATGGAGAAATCTCAGCAGAGCGTTAAGGTGATTTTGTATTTGGCGCAGGGTCATTCTGTGCTCAGATTCAGAGAGATTACTTACACAGTCCTGTGGGTTGAGTCCTGCTGTATGAGAAGCCCTCACACCGGCAGTGTCTCGGTGAGACACGCGTACCATCTAAGTGAACAGACACACAGAGAAATTGAGCGATGGATGGGGAGAGTTCAGAAAAATGCCTGTTGTCTTTTATCGAAGCAACAGCATGAGTTTGGGACGTCCCGGGAGAGGCGCGGTCTTGAATGCGTAATGGATCGTTTTTTCTTAATGCAACGTTTTTATGGCGTGTTTGAGGAATAATTCTGAACAGATGTAGTTAACGTCCATACAGTCAGCAGTATGTGTTTGATGCGCTTGATACTGGGACATTTGAAAGTCAGCTTGAGATAAACAGAACAGATTGTGCGTGAAGAGAAGCGGTTTACAAACCTGCACACACGTTAAAAACAAGACAAGACCTGTTTTAAACCTCTTCTGAACAGTGTGCAAAACATCTAAACATTTTTAAATCAAGATACATTCACTTGAGAAATAAAATACGTCTTGTAAAAAAAGTGACTTTTTGCTTAAAACAAGAACAAATCTGTCTGTGGGGTCAGAAAAATAATCTTTCATTCATAGGAAAAAGAAGATTATTTTTCTGAAACCTATTAATTGTTTTTTCTTGTTTTAAGCAAAAACTCACCTAATTTTGTGACATTTTTTTCAGAAAACAAGACTTAATGTCTTAAGTCGTTTTGCTTCAAGTCAGTTTAACTTGATTTAAAAATGTTTTTAAGAATATTTCTGCATCATTAAAATCACCAAATTGGAAAAAAACAATGACCAAATACATATTGTAAATTTATTTTAATTATACTAAAATGCAACTTCATCAAAAAATGTTAAATGACTAAAGTATTTAAAAAATAAATACATAAAAATGCTCTCTAAAGTTCGGCTAATTGCATTTAATATAAATGTTTAATAGTACGATTTATTTTAACCCTTTAATTGCCAGTCCCATTTTTGAACACAGACGTGAGAATACAATATTTAAACTTAATTTTTTACAATTCCTGAACAAAAGCATTTTGTGATATGATTTTGATGTACATTTTCCATCAAATCATCAAATCATGTCTGATTTTAAAATGGTTTTCAAAGGATTTTAAGTTTTCAAGTGAAATGTAATTTCTTATGATTTCTAAAGCATGATAGGGAAAAAGGCAATGAAGAAAGTTGCCTTTTGAAGAAAATACTAAAAGTAGACTTAGGCGTCCTTAGGTGGCAATCAAGGGTCCAAAAACATTACATTCAAACAAAATTGGAACAACAATGATTATTTCCAAACAGGTTTCCCAAACATTCCTATCGTCTGCCATTGGTCACAAAATTGAAAGTCTTGCACTAACCATTATTGGCTGAGCTGATGTTGCTGTGTCAGGCTGGATGCTCAAACATGCATATCATTGCTCTGAAAGCACCACTTACAGTGACTGCATATTAAACTTGGAAACGGGAAAGTATTTCTACACTTCCCTTCCACTATGTCTGCACTGGAAGAGACTGACGTTGTGTTGTGACAGCTTGAAGATGTCTATACGTGAAGCAAAAAAATCATGTCACCTCCGAATGTCCGACAACGGATCGTTCTGCTGTCAGTCTGCAACAGTAAAATAAAAATGAAATCGCATGTCATTTTCAACAGACATCAATTTGAGGAAAAACTGACTTTGCATTTGTTATTTTACACTTGCAGATGAATTTTGCACGTAATGTTTATTATTGTATTATTGGCACAACTGTGTACAAGTATCATTTAAAACAGTACATCTTTGAGTTTGATGTTATGTAAAAATATATATTCATTCAAAAGTTTGGGATTGGTAAGATTGAATGTTTTTGAAAGAAGTCTGTTCTGCTCGCCAAGACTGAATTTCTTTGATCCAAAACACAGAAGAAAATCTGAAATATTGTGAAATATTATTTAAGGTGAGACGCTGCAAGTGAATAGGGTAAAAAATAAATAAATAAAAATAACAGTTGTCACCTTTCTTACCCAGTTGATTGATTACATTGCTAAATATGCAATTAAATTATTTAATGAAATATGCATCAAGTTGCATAAATTTTCAAAACTTTTAAGTCAGTTTCAAAAATTTTTTCTTGTTTTATTTTATTTGTATTTTTTTATTTTATTTTATTTATTATTATTTTTTATTTTTTTTAATTTATTTATTTTTTTTGACATACTAGAGTCAAAAGTTTTTACAGAGGAAAATTTACATTTGTCACTCCATAATTCAAAAAATACTTAAAACAGTCAGAAAACAATATATTTTTTTTACAATTTTGGGGGGGAATAAAATGCTATATATAATCAAGCAAACTATTTATGAACAAATCTCTCTGTAAAAACCTTCAAGATATAAACAGGAATAAAAATGTAAAGTTTGGTGTGTGTAAGTGCTACTGAAGTGGAGATTTATGGCTCAGTGTAGAACAAAAAGCTAATTTGGGGATAATGACCCTTAAAAATATGTATTGCAACTGAAAACTATTGACACAAATAGATAAAGTGCAATAAAAGAAACAATTAACAGTGTCTTTTGGATGTTTTCTTCCCACTCGTCTGAAAAAAAACACTTGCAGTGTTTCCCGTTAAATTTAAAATAAGTGTTTTCTATTTAAATCTATTTTAAAATATAATTTATTGCTTTGATCATTACTCCAGTCTTCAGAGTCACATACTTCTTCAGAAATCACTCTAATATGCTGATTTGCTACTCAAGAAACATTTATTATTATTATTATTATTATTATTATTATTATTATTATTATTATTATCAATGTTGAAAACAGCAAAATCTTTAGAAAGTAATTTGAAATGTAACATTACAAATAGTGTCACTTTTTATCAATTTAATGCATCCTTGCTGAATAAAAGGGTTTTTTTCTTGGGGGAAAAAATTGTGACCCCATATTTTTGAATAATAATGCGTATTACAGTAAAACAGAATAGCATAAATATAATTCTCTCAGTTAAAACATAATTTTGAGAGAGAAAAAAAACAGATTAATATAATGGTTGAATCTAAATGAATCTCGTTTTGCTAAATCACACTGCATGCATCCAGTGTAGATGTTTTGTTCCACTTTATATCCATCTTTTTTTGACTCACGCTTAATTTGCACTTTAAACACTTAATTTGCATATTATTATAAAGTTTAGCATCTGGCATGCTGAATTGTGGCATTTCTGCTTTCATTCAGTAAAATGTTGTGCACATTATTACCGTTGACCATAAGGATGATGTTTTCATTCACTGCCCGATGAGTCTCCGTCAGGTTGAACTCACTGGATTATGTTGTTCGAGACATTTCATTGCCCTCAATATCAGCACGTCAGAGTTTGGCTGGTTAGCATGGTCCAGTTAACTCATTGCTGGTAGATGTTACAACCATTCTGTGTGCAGAAAGCATGACGTCGATATAACAGATCACAGAGCAAAAAAATCATACTCATTCACTGCTTTTGGTACCGAAGGGGAATAAAATCTAAAATTACTTACTGAATGTTTCAGCATGGAGCGTCTGGATTTTCTTCCAGCAGTTGGATGAGTCAGTGTAGCAAACCTAAGAGGCTTAGCCAGACTCAGAGCTCGAAGGAACGCTTAGAGACTCCCACTATCCAAAATACAGCAGAAATTAATAATGTCCCCTGACGATTTGAATCTTTTACACCGAATATGGAAATAGTTTTTTCATTAAGAGACTTCTGCTTCCCAACTAGCCTGTTCATCTTCCCAGCAGTCTTCATTCATAGCATTCCCGTAGCTCAAACAGTAGAGCACGATGCTATCAACGCCAAGGTCATGGGTTCGATTCCCAGAGATACTGTAGCAAGAACTGAAATCAATAAAATGTGGACCTTGAATGCAATTTACATTTCTTTGGAAAAAGGTGCCTGCCCAATGCATAAAAATGTAAAATGTCTTGAAGACTTTAAAAACCTTCCTAAAATTGCAGTACAACATTAGTTAGAGGAGATCTGGTCAGACAGGCATTGAAAAATGTGGGAAAGTCATTGCAATAGATCAAATATCAAACAAAGTACAATCAGCAATTTAAAAAAAAAAAATGTCTTAAATGAAGTAAAACTTATTTTTTCTTATTCTTTTATTTTGCTTGGATAGTGTTTTTGTGCTTTCTGTCTTCTGACCATTTCTGTTTGAAAAACATTAGCTTTGGCGTTATTTAAGCTCATATGCAAATGTACAGTTCATATATGAAATATACTGTCATATAAAGTAAAAACTTATGAAACCTATTAGAAATTGGAACAAATTCATAAATTAACATATCTAGCATATACAAAAATTATCTATGAGCAATACATTTTTGGTCATATATGTGACCCTGGAGCACAAAACCAGTCACAAGTTGCTGTGGTATATTTGTAGTAATAGCCAAAAATAAATGTAAATGAAAAAAGTAAATGTTTTTTTTTTTTGTTTTTGTTTTTTTCTTTTATGCCAAAATCATAAGTAAAGATCATGTTCCATGAAGATATTTTGTAAATTTTCTACCAGAAGTATGTAAAACTTTTTTTTAATTAGTACCATGCATTGCTAAGAACTGCACTGACAACTTTAAAGGTGTATTTTTAATTTTTGCACCCTCAGATTCGAGATTTTTAAATAGTTGTATCTTAGCTAAATATACTAATATCATAACAAACCATACATCAATGGAAAGCTTATTTATTCAGCTTTCAGATAATGTATAAATCTCAACTTCGAAAAATTTACCCTTATGACTGGTTTTGCGGCCCTGGGTCACATATGTCAACCATATCTTAAAAACTGTCAATACCTGTTGACATTATATAAGTTAATATAAAAGATAGACCTGTTAAAAAAAAATGCAGATTTTTGTATAAAGGTTGTGTTAATAAAGTTGCATATAGAAATAAAATATGTAGTGTTGACATATAAGGTTGCTAAATATAATATTACACACAAAGTCATTGTATTATTAACATATGTAGATATACAAATGTTACTATGGGGATTTTATATACTTTATAAATTATATTTTCATTTACCCAGAGAATATGTATGTGGAAATTATATACCACTCGATACAGGTCAATATATATTTCCATATGCAGACTCCTTTATCCAAAGCAACCTACAAAAGAGTGTTGTGGTGTGGTGTCCGAAGGTGCACCAATTATCTTCCTCACAGTTTTTCATTTTCAAGAGAGTTATTGTTGTTTTGGGTTACAGAAAAATTACACCATGGAAGACAATTAATCAGCTAACTAAGAAATTTGATTTATATCTCAAAATTAATCTGCGCCTTACAATATCATTCTTCTTCAAGACAAATGAGGCTATTTCTTTGGTAGCTGTAGTTTTTCAGTATTTGCTATTCTGTCAATTTCAAGCAGAATCAATTCATAAATACGACCATTAGATCCTGTAGCTGCTCATTCTGATGAGAAAGAATGATTCATATGGATTAGACACAGAGAGAGAATGTGCATCCACATGAAAGAAGAGCTGTTTGCAATGCAATACTAGCTCACTATATACTGAATATTGTACAGTGTACACTGCATACTCCTAAGACAAATGAGTCAAAATGGCCGTATGTACTTCCGATTAATTTGTCACACTGGAATAGAAGATTAAGTCAGGTGCATTGCATTGTGGGATACCGTATACTTCAGAAATCATTCTGATATGCTGACTTGCTGCTCAACAAACATCTATGATTATTGTTAAAAACAGCCGAATATTTTTTGTGGAAACCATGATTTTATTTTTCAGGATTCTTTGATGAATAGAAAGATAAAAAGAATTTGAAATAGAAATATTTTGTAACATTATAGATGTCTTTACTTTAGTGTCCCATGGTTTCCACAAGAATATTACTTATATTTTACTGTATTTGCAGCCTTGGTGAGCATAAGGAACTTTTAGTGGTATTCTGTCCTTGCTTTAAAGTCCTTGTTTGATTGCACAGCTGAGGTTTAGGACATTGGCATAGTCGGTCTGTGCTGAAAAACACTCATTTGGAGATGAAAGCCCTGACAGAGACCAAAGAAATTAACAGATGAATTAGTCTACTGCAGGAATGAGATGCATCAAGGATTCTTGCATTTGGCACACTGCAACATTTAAAAATCCAAATGACATATTTTATTATATATTTATTTATTCTTACTGCACACAAACAGTTGTCTCAGCTGAATCTGTTTAGTAAGTAATACAAAGAGAATTATCTTAGACAATGTAAATTATTAAAAGAAAACTGAGATCTCCTTTGAGCCTCCTGAGTCATAAAAAATCCTCCGCTGATTGAATTTCCTCTGGGACTGATAAGAATTATTATACAGTGAATGTATTAAATATGTGAAGATTACCGCTTTTAAAGTAAATTCCTTTTAATCCTAAGCATTCATGGGAGATGTTGTTTTGTAAAGTGCATCACACAATCCAAAGAACTGTTTACTCTACTCTAGAAGAAAAAACACTCATTGATCTTTCTGTGTGCTCTAAAAGATATACAGCGATGAAGCTCTCATCTGTATGCATGTACTGGGAATGAGTGTAAAAAGAATCAGTCATACATGCATTGGGCTTTGAAGAGCTGTGTGTGTCGTTCGACACAGCTGTTTCTGTCGCAAGAACATATTTTCAAGGTTTTTCAACTATTACTTTCAATAGTGCAGCTCGTGAACAATGTCGTCCTTGAAGAATAATTCTATAGGAACTACTTCATCCTCATGAAAGACTTTTTTCTTTGTCGTTTAGTCAATATAACATGGTTTTATCCATTCAGCGATGAAAAAAAGTCCATAGTGTGAACATGTGTGTCAAAAAAGATAAATGAAGTAGTTTCTTTGAACTTTCTTATGCTATTAGACTTGCTGGCTTGGGGGCCGTTCACACACAATGTGTTTTTGCTTCAAAAATGCAAGATGCAACACAGTACAGTATTAACCAGTTTAGGCTGCTACATCCTAGAAACACCTCTATACCATAGCAACTACCTAGCAATGCCCTAGAAATCATGGATCTGGCAACATACATGCAGCCATCCTAGCAACCATCTTGCAAAATCCTAAAACCTCCCAAAACACAATATCAACAACACAACACCCTAGAAACCATAGAGCAACATATTTGCAGTCACCCTAAATAATACAGCAACTGTTTTGCAAAGTGCAAGAACCACCTAAAACACCATAAAACTGCCTGGCAACACCCCAGAAACTACTCGAAATACCCTAGCAACACCCTAGAGAATACCCAAAACACCACTTGCAATCACCCTGAACACCATAGTACCTGCTTTGCAAAATCTCAGGAATTACCAAGATCACCATAGCAACTCCCTAGAAACTGCCCAACATATCCTAGGACCACCCTAGAGAATATCTAAAACACCATAGCAACCACCTAGCAACCATACATCAATGCAACATTCTTGCAATCACCCTGAACACCATAGTAACTGCTTTGGAAAATCTCAGGAATTACCAAGATCACCATAGCAACTCCCTAGAAACTACCCAACATATCCTAGCAACACCTTAAAGAATATCTAAAACACCAAAGCCACCATAGGTCAAAGCAACATTCTTGCAATCACCCTGAACACCACAGTAACTGCTTTGGAAAATCTTAACTACCAAGATCACCATAGCAGAACCCTAGAAACCACTCAAAGGACCCTAGCAACACTCTTAAAGATCTGAAACACCATAGCAACCATAGATCAAAGCAACATACTACTAGCAACCACCGTAGTAAATGCTTTGAAAATCTGAAAAACCAACAACACCAAAGCAACACCCTAGCAACACCCTAGAATACCTAAAACGCTATAGCAACCACCCAAACATTAAGTTTTGCACACACAGGAACGATCAGATGTGCTCATCTACAGTAGTTTTTTTAATGCTCACTGTTAATACTGACTGACATTCACAGAGGGTGCTGCATATGTGAAAGACAGCTGTCTCTCGTGTGCCGTGATGATGCTACAAATTTGCAAATTCAGGAGTGTATTTCACTCTTTTATAGCTGTTAATTCTTCATAGTAA
The DNA here is from genome assembly GCA_033026305.1 of Cirrhinus molitorella. Taxonomy (NCBI): domain Eukaryota; kingdom Metazoa; phylum Chordata; class Actinopteri; order Cypriniformes; family Cyprinidae; genus Cirrhinus; species Cirrhinus molitorella. The sequence goes on from CM065130.1 coordinate 36,207,075, forward strand.
ACCTCATATTTTTGAAGAAAATTAATTCTGCTGACTGATTTGCTTTTGTAATAAGCTAATAGTTTGCCAGTGGCCTGTGCATTCATCTGGAACAGATAGAGAGGAGCGTGTATCGATTGAGTGGCGTGCATAGCAGCTGATTTAATACAAAGATTTCATTTTGTTTCACTCTCCAATTTTCCACACGACTCTGATAATAAGACTGAAGGGGAGGGATTGTGGAATTCCCAATGAATGCAATTTGATTTGATTCATGCCGTACATAAGGACATTCGCAACCCGCGCAAATACAGTTTGACTGACAAGCAACATAACAGACTACTGCATGTCGAAAATAAATCTTCAAAGTAGAAAAAAGAAATACATAATCAGGCACCGAGATTTAAGTCAAAATGCGATTCATGCTTGTCCAAAAAACTTTAAGATGCAAAGCTGAGTGGTGGTTGCTAAGGTGTCCCTAATGGTTGCTATGTAGTCACTCTGCGTGTCTGCTTTCTGGTTTTAAGATATGAAACAACAAAACACACTTAATGGCTGATTGTAGATGACAAACCTTCTTACTGTATCTTTAAAAGTGAAGGTTTTATGCCAGAAAGCGTACATGAAAGGGTTATCATCTTACCAGATGACATATTGTGTGAATTCATTTTGTGTGTGTATGTGTTAATGTGCAAACATTACAACAAAAAGATTATTTTTTGTATCTGAAAAGCATTTGCCCTCATGCATGAATTCATTATTAATAAATGAAAAAATGTAAAATAATATAAATATATATATATATTTATTTTATTTTTTTTAATCATTTGAGAAAAAATGTTGTATTGGTTGCATTGCATTGGTTGGAACCAATACAGTAAAATATTTACTAATATGATAAAACAGAGGTTTTATTGTAAGAAAGTGCACACCCAACAGTGTTCATATACTGTGGAGATGTACATGTTTCCATCATTTTTTCATATGTGAAAAGCATTCGTCCTCCTTCAAAGACACAATTCATTTTTTCTAATAACTTTTGTGACTTCAGAATAAATATAGAATCTTAAAGGCTAGTGTAGGTGTATCGTATGGCAGAAAAAAAGAAAATTAATTCTGTCTTGTGATTGTCATAGTTATGTGCACCTCAACCTCAGCCATAACCTCTAAGTAAAAGACAGTTTCTCTTTAACAGTTCTCATAATTACATGCAGGTCACAGTCACAGCTTATTCTTTCTCTACAGCTTCCAACACAACACTATGATGGGCCATGTTAACATTACATAAGTCCTGTGATGTGTCAAATCATTGCATCAATCTTATGGAAAAACAAAGCATGCGGGTTTAAACAAGGACTGTGTGCACTCCAGGCTGAATTTTTTTAATGCCATTACTATCAAAACATTCATTTTTATTCACAAAGACAACAGTTTCAGCATGCGTCTGCTGTCAGTTGTATTAAATGCATTTAATTGGATGCTATTAGTATTCCAAAGCACATTGAGATGAACACTGCTGAGAGGCTTTTACTGTAACTACATATTGCTCAAGTTTTCTGCATATTGCAATCTCTGTTATAGGAATATTCACCCAAAATGAATCATTTACTCACTCTCATGTCGTTCCAAACCTGTGCAGCATTTCTTCTTGTGTGGAAGACAAACAGAGAAAGTCGAGGCTGTGAGAAAGAAATCAGAATCAATGGGCACCTCAAGATTCGATTCAGTTTAGAATAATATCCTACCAATTAATATGCTAAAATCTCAGTTCCTCTGTAAATTTATTCCTTTTAAATGTCAGGTCATGGACATTGGTTGGCTTTCATTGAGAGGTAAAATAAAGCGTATTCTGTCTTCTTGTCCTTGGCTATTATCTGAACATATCTGAAGTGTCTCATGTGTAAAGTGTACAGTGTAAACGCACCTTTTGTTGTGTAAATGTCGCTGCAGACGTGTCCTCCTTGCTGTTTCTGCTGCACTCTACACTCATCTGAATCTGGTTTGTCTTGTATATGCTCATTATTCATAAATTAATATTTACTAATATATTTTAAGAAGATTTGTGACTCTGGACCAAACCAGTCATAAGGGTTGGCTTTTTGAAATTGAGCTTTATACATAATCTGAAAGCTGAATAAATAAGCTTGTTAGGAATATGACATACACCGATTTGAAAATCTAGAATCTGAGGGTTCAAAAAAATCTAAATATTGAGAAAATTACCTTTAAAGTTGTCCAAATGAAGTTCTTAGCAATGCATACTACTAATCAAAACTTATATTTTGATATATTTACAGTAGGAAATTTACAAAACAGTTTCATGGAACATGATCTTTACTTAATTATCTAATGATTTTTGGCATTAAAGAAAATTTGATCATTTTGGCTCATACAATGTATTTTGGCATGTTGCTACAAATATACCTGTGCTACTTAAGACTTTTAAGGTTTTATGGTCCAGGGTCACAAATACTAATTAAAATAAATAATTAAAATAAATATATTATTATATATATTAGGGGTGTGACGAGACACTTATCCCACAAGACGAGACTGGGTTCACGAGAACAAGACGAGACAAGATATTTTAAATCCTCAATTATGAAATATACAGGGAATAGTATTTTATTCAACTGAAAAACACAAAATGCAAAAAAAAAAAAAATATATATATATATATATATATATATATGTGTGTGTGCATTTTGATCAGGGTTGCCAGGTTTTCACAACAAAACCCACCCAACTGCTACTGAAAACTAGCCCAAAACTAGCCCAGTGGCTCTCGAGGGGGGTCCCCTGTTAAAAATCACGTTCTGGAGGATGAAATTCACATTATTTGTTGGGGTTCGTCTGGTAAATTTGCATTTCAAATTTAAATTCTCTTTGCATAAATATGACATTATTGGGGCCGATTCAAACCGTGGACATCAAAAACAACCCGCGGCAACAGTGTTACAGTAGAGTACAGTACAAAGTTTTTTTTTAATGTGCAGTTGTCCTGGCGGAAGAGGCTAAGCGTTACAACACATATGTAACACGTGTTAAGATACTTTCGTTTGATCGCTACTACTGTAGACAATAAGTGTTTATACCCAAACGAAAAACTTTATTCCAGTACTTCTGTTATTTAAATGTCTGTAACACAGAAATAATGATCATTATGTGATTGAAAACACTTGCTCTTTCTGGGTCCGAAGCAGCAAGAATGCAGATTTGAATGTCTTTAACACCTGTTTTACATCGTAAGCGTCAGCATCATGTATTTTTTGTAGATTCATCCATGATTATCTGAGAAAGAATCATGATGCACTGGTTAAATCAATGTTGCTTTAGGAGCTTGACAATAAAAGTGTGGGAGAACATTGATTCACAGAGGCATTGCAGTTCTTTGATGTCCAAAACAGACAAAAAAATATTTCATCTGACTTGTGCATTATATTTCATGTCATACAATAGTTTTGTGTGAAATCCGTTCCACACATAAGCTTGGCTCATTTGATTAATTTGAATAGTTGAATCATCGAGTTCGAAGAAAGAGCCCCTGGCCTCTTTATATGCTTCCGTTGGAAAAAACTAATTTGGACATTCTGATAAACATTTACCTTTGAGTTACAGAACAAAGTCACACCAGTTTGGAACAACACGAGGCTGAGTAAATGATAACAGGCTGTTCATTTTTTGATGAACTCTCCCTTTAGCACTAAAACACAGAGGCATGTTTTTAATTAAGTGTTTGTGAAAATCACAGACATTATGTAAAATAATTATAATTCGAGGTTGTTTTTGTTTTGCCGTGATGCTGAATAACCAAACTAATTATTAGAGTCAATGTTGTCTCTCATCGTGGCGTTTCACTGCGGCCTGTCATCTGTTCTGTATTCTGTCTCCGTTGAAGCATCAGCACAGCCCCGCAGTCAATGCTTTTCAAAACTCCAAAGAAATGTCACCTCACTGTGACTGCATCGGTCACAGCTCTCTCTTACCATGATTGAAGATGTCAATGATGTCGAGGGAAAAAATGGGAGTGTCGAACTGTGAAGTGCAAGTTACAATCATTTGCTGGAAACAGGAAAATAAAGGCCTGAGCTCCCCGCTGCATGTTGCATTATGCACTGGATTTAGAATCAAACATTTATGCTCCGGCACGTGTCAGGAATATTTCGTCTGACCACATGCAGGAAAAAAAAAAAGAAAATAGGATTACAAGAAGAAAACTGAATATACACAATGGAATACTAGAATGTGCAGCCAAACCAAATTTTTAGATAAACTTTTCAAACTTGACCTCATTGTGTTGAACGTTCAGCAGTTTATTTAAAATTGCATTTTTCATTGAATTGTGCATTAAAAGGTCTAAACTTTCTTAGACTTAACTTAAAACAGTTACAAATAAGCCACAAGTAACATTGAATTAAACATTGAATTTTTCAATTATAAAAACTCTCCAGTCAACTTCAAAAAAGTCATTTTTTACACTGTTACACTGGAAATGCAAGGCAGGGGACATTGCATTGTGGGATACGGCATTCCTCAGATGGAGATTTTTAATCACTGCTCTAAGTATTTAATTCATAAAGAACATGTGCATAATGTGCACAGCAGAAATGCCGTGAGCAGCACTTGTGAACACGTCAGTGCTCCAGTCCTGCCTCACATCCATTACCCACAATCCCAATAAATGATTCTGACTTATAATGAGTCTCTTAGAAAAGAGGAGAGAATTGAATCCTTTAGGATTCTGGATGGCATTGACTTTCTATCATGTTATCACACTCTTGTATTGATGTCACCTGTTCATGTTATTACACCGAGTGCAAATGTAATTTGTACGTTTAGCCCATGCTGCCTACAGAACAAGACACATTTATACTGTAGTCCGGCAAAGTCTCACAACATACTTGTCTCCATCTGAGCTATCATATCAGCAGCATTATATTGTATTATACTGATTTAAACACTTTTATAAATGCATTAAAGAGGGGGAATTAAAAATACATTTCAACACTCAATCGAATGGCCACAATAAAAAAGTAAACTATTATAACCAGTGCTATTTGCACTATTTAGTATTTATTTGATTTTATTTTTTTTTTTATTTTTTTTTTTTTATTAATATTTAGAATTATTTTAGTATTTTTTAAATATTTTGTTTTCATTTATTTATTTATTTACTTTTCAATTTAAGTTTCTGCAATTTTGTTTTTAAATTTGTGATTTGCATTAGTTTCTTTTTAAAAAAAAAATTATTTTGCTTTATTTTTATAACATTTTTATAACAATAAAAAAGTTATATTTGTGATCATTAGTTAACTTTATTAATTATTATGAACAATATTTTGAATTATTTTAGTTTAATATTTTGTTTTTATTTATTTACTTTTTTAAGTTTCTGTAATTTAGTTTTTAAATTTGTGATTTTTTAGCAGTTTTTTATTTGTATTTTGCTGTAGTTTTTTTATTTATTTTATAACACTTTACTAAGAAGTTCATTTGCTATAATTAGTTAACTTTACTAATTATTATGAACAATATTTTGAATTATTTTAGTATAATATTTTGTTTTCATTAGTTTATTTACTTTTTTAAGTTTTTAATTTTGCTTTTAAATTTGTGATTTTTATTAGTTTTAATTTTTCAAAAAAAGCGTATTTTGCTTTATTTTTTATAACACTTTACAAAAAAGTTCCATATGATATCATTAATTAACTTTATTAATTATTATGAACTAACAACAAAAACTGTAACAAATATATCATTCATTGTTATGCTATAACTAACATTAACTAATATTTACAATAAGGTGTCATTTGTTAGCAATAGTTAATGTATTAACTAATTAACTAACATTAATGAACAATAAACAATACATTTATTACACTTTTTATTAATCTTTGTTAATGTTAGTTAATAAAACACAGTCGTTCATTGTTCATGTTAATTCACAATGCATTAACTAATGTTAACAAACAACTTTTTCTTTTAACAATGCATTAGTAAATGTTGAAATGAACATTAACTAAGATTAACAGGGGACAGGGAAAACTATAAAAGGCATGACTTACATCGCATCTAGCGAGCAAACGCCATCCAAGCTTTTTTATTTTTATGAATTTTGTTTCTTAATTTGAATGGCTTGTGAAAGTTTTTTTTTTTTTTTTTTTTAAGATAAAAACGTATTTACTATCTGGGAAAAGCTATTGTGCATTTTTGACAGTCGAGAACGGCCCAATCACATGAGGCCAAAACATATAAAAACAATATTGATTGGCTAAGATCTAAAGTGGGAGGGTCTGGGGTGCTGCGCTCTGCGCCACGAGGAAAATCTGAAACAAGCCAATTAGAGCTCAGCCTCAAGTCACGTGCGTTTCAAAAATTTACAGACCTAATACAAAACGCCCATTACATTTTTTTTTTAATAGGTGCTAACATGACAAGCAATCGAATGGTATGTCTAAATAATGCAATTTCGTGATTATTAAGCTTATTTTTAACATGTTGAAGTAGTTTTCTTCCTTGTCTGTCTTAGTAGGGCGGCGCCCTAGCGCCCCCTATTGACCTAACAGATTTTTACTATACGTCTTTGCTATTTGTACGTAGTCCTTCAACATATTTTTATTACAATTAGTTGCCAAGATAGCATTTTTACTTTAGTTTATTTTTTTTTTAAATATATATTTTAGTTTGAACTAACATCACACTGACTATAACATCCTTAAAAACAAGATTGATTGAATCTCCCTTGTATCTCACAATTTTGCCAGCTGAGTTCAACATGAGAGCGGGATGATTTAATCTGTCCAAATTGATATCTGAAATTGAAAAACATGGTAGCAGGTGATGAATGCCGATGAATCCATGACCCTTGTGCTACTGTGAGCATCAGTCATTAATGAAGATGTTTGTGTGCTGAAGTCATTATGACCTGCGGGACTCATGCAGGGCTAAAGGTCATCTCTCCATGTCTGTCTCTCTGCCATCAGCGCCAATCCACTGACTAATTAGCCATTAATTAAGAATGTAATCTTCATCTAGAATGAAGAGGAAGGATGTGTATCAACTATGGACACCTGGGACGAGAAAAAGCACAACCAGAACCCTACATTAACATTAAGACTAGAAGCATAACCCAGTCTAGTGTGCAAACGTTGCATGCATTCAGTAAACTAGTAAGCTTAACTAACTTTAACTACCCTGGTTCTCTTCTAACTATTTCTCTGCTGTGATCTAAAAGAGATAACAAATAGTAGAAGAAGATGCTGCTATAGTGTCTCTGGTGCCAGTGCTGAGAATGCAATACAATGATTGACAAATTCTCTGAATGCAACCTAGTTTTGACACTGCAAATCATTTGGAAACTGCTAAATATATACCAAATTGCTTATGCATTATGGTGTTCCCTCTAAAATCCATAGCGAAACATGGGGAGCGCTGTACGCTGGCCTCTGAAGCATTGTTTGACATCACATAATCTATTTTAGCTGTAGCAGGGGTCAGACTTCATGATGTATGTGGCGTGTCAGGAAGTAAACTATGACCCATTATCTTTGATAAATGATCGGAGGCTGCATTGTCTCCTGTAAGTTGCCATCGCTAAATGTAATTCGTAAAATGGTATTTATCATGGTCCCACTCCACCTGCACCCCAACACAATACAGGAGGCCAAATTACACGTTTACACTGAGCAAACTTGTGTGTGCAAAATGCATGCAGTTTGCAAACCTGTATGTACATTGATAAATCCAACTGGTCTCATCAAATATTTTGTTATATTACAACTTACATTGTCCTGTGTGGATCCCACAGATCTGATTTACGCTGCAATAAAATAAAATAAAATAAAATAGAATAAATAACAATTATTCATTGTCTGGGTACTGTATATGCATCTTTCTTATGTTTTGAAATAATGAAATTAAATTAAAAACTGTCAGCCTCAGAGGTTATGCTTTTAAAATCAGTAAAACAAACAAAAAAAAGTAATTTAATTAAATTTTTTTTGTAAAGTTTAAAAGATCTCAACCTTGTAGCAAAATTAAATTAAATTAGTGTGAATTCAACTACAGTATTAAACATTTTCTACAAATGATCTCGACCTCTGAGATCATAAATTTACAGTTAAATTTAATTTGTTTTTAAATCAAATTAAATTAAATTTCCATTAAAATGTCATTAAAAATGTTTAACTTCAAAGATTATGCTTTTACCAACAGTAAAATAACAACAACAACAAAAAAATCTTATTAAATAAAATAAAAATAATAATTTTCTGAAATACAAATCATTTAAAATTAAAATTATAGTTTAATGTGTTATTAAAGTTTTTAGTGTTTGTTTGTTTGTTTTTTACAAGTTAAGTTTAAAAGATTAATAAAATTAAATTAATTTAATTTAATTTAATTAAATTAGCTCATTGAGAATTCAACTACATTATTAAATATTTTTAGTTAAATTAAATTAAATTTGTTTCTTATGTTTTTAAATCAAATTAAATGAAATTTTCATTAAAATCTCAGAGATTTTGCTTTTGCAATCAGTAAAAAAAAAAAAAAAATTAGAATAAAATAAAAAAAATAAAATTACATTTTATGAAATACAAATCATTTAAAAATGTAATTACAGGTTTTGATGGGGTAGTTATGGTTGTATAGTTTGGTTATGTAAAAAAATTAAAATAAAATATTAAAAAAAATGTAATTACAGTTTTAAACTGTTTTTTTGTTTGTTTGCTTGTTTGTTTACAAGTTAAACTTAAAAGAATGTAAATTAAATTAAATTATTTAAAAAAAAAAACTGTGGGTATTCAACTAATCTCAACCTCAGTGCTCATGATTTTACAGTTAAATTTAATTCAATTCAATTCAATTAAACACTTATTTCTGGATGATTTTTCTATGCCTGTCTTCTGTCTAATGCTGAGGTCAGAGCCAACCAGTTCAGATATAATTTACAGTTTAATATAATAATAAACATATTAATTTGAATATTAATTCAAATTATTAATAATGAATTAATAATTAATAATGAATGCATTTTATAAGGAAATAAACTGTAATTCCAGAAAGCATTGCAAATGTTGTAAATCAAAATGACAGCATAATTAAAAATAAAATAAAATAAAATAAAATATTGAGCTAACCTATACTAGTTTGTGTGTGTAAAAGCAAAAAATTGTATAAGCATACAAAAAAGTATTTTAATTTCAGCATTCAGGTTTTACAGAAATGGGAGGCTGAACTCTACTGAACACTTTATTGTAATTTACATTCCCCTTAAAAGTGACATCTTTCCAGGTAGCTCTTAGTAAGAATTTAGATACAGTATTAAACATGTTTTTTTTACAAATTAAGCTGAAAAGATCTCAACCTTAAAGCTCTCGGCAGGTCCGTCTTTGAAAGGTTTATATGTTATTGTTAAAAATCAATTTCTCTATGGAGAAAATGAATGGGAATTTTTCTTCCAGAAGCCGACCGCTGCGCTCTCTATAGGGGAAAATGTTGAGTGATGAATTGAAGTGCACTAGTTAGAGCGCAGAGCGGACACAGGCGCAGTGAGAGTGAATGCTCTGATTGTTGACAGACTGAAAGAATCTTTGTCTTCATTTAGTCCAGAGAGAAAACTGCCTTATGCAGCACAGCAGACCAAGACAAATATACAAACACCTCTCTCGTCCGCTTTGATTTCCTCTTCTCATAATATATCTCCACAAACACACACACACACACACACACACACACACACAGTGTCAAAGTGGGCTGAAGTGGGCTTTCACACTGACTCCAAACACTGCATTTCTGAGCTATTCAGTTCACAGAAACGCCGATTATTCTCACGCACTGGCAGCTCTCATAAACCACAGGTGCTTTATTCTGTCTCTGTTTGACAACTCGCTCGTCTCTTCACTGTTAGTCTTGCAAGCCAAAATCTACATTAAATCTAATATTTCAGCAAACATGCAAAATAAAACTTCTTGAAGATCCATAAAACATTTAAATGTCATAAACAGAACACTATAAATACATACACCACCATTTAAAAGTTTTAATGTTTTTGTGCACTATTTATTTAATTAAAAACACAGCAAAATTCTGAAATAGTATTACAATTTTAAATAACTGTAATTTATTGTAATATATTCTGAAATTTAATTTATTACTGTGATCAAAGCTGACTTTTCAGCATCATTACTCCAGTCATCAGTGTCACATGATCCAGAAATCATTCTGGTGACATTTTACCTTAAAGTCTTTATGTATAATGCATTACAAAGGTATTCATAATGTCCATTGTAATTATGTAATGTAATGTACATTATATATTTTCACAAATAACTGTAACCAAAGTTAAAATGCTTGATAATATTTGCAGGTTTGTTTGTCGTGTCTTAATGCATTATACTTTCTAAAGATGTTACATATTATAGCTTTGGTTACAATTATTTATGAGATAACACAATGCTTTATAAGGTGAATTACTACATTTATAATGCATTTTATGAACAACATTTATTTGACATATTTTGTAAACCTTTTTGTAACACTTTAGGTGAATAAACTGTAATAATAATTTCTTTAATTTATTTTTAATTACTTACTGGTACCAAATTAATTACATATTATTTTGTATTATTGTAATAATTGTAAATGCATTTATTACTCTGTCAATGTAAACCGAGTGATAACCTAGTCAAATTTTCATTTGCTGTGGTCCAGGTTTATCATCCTTACTAAAACCAAAACCATTTTCAATACTTTAAAAAACATAAATGGAACTTTATATATATAATTTCATTTAAAGGTCCTTTCATTTAATTTTTTGCTGTATTTTTAATTAAATAAATAATTTCATTTATAATTCCATAATAAATAAATACAAAAATATCCTATATATATATATATATATATATATATATATATATATATATATATATATAATATATATATTATTATTATTATTATTATTATTACTACAATTTATATTATTTTATTATTTTATTTTAGTTCAGTTAGTTGCCAAGGCATTCCTAACATTTCTCATTTTCATTTAGTAACACTGAAAATAAAAATGAATAATAATAAAAAAGACTAAAACTAAATAAATAATATATAATAAATAATAATAATAAATAATAAATAATTTCATTTATAATTCCATAATAAATAAATACAAAAATATCATATATATATATATATATATATATATATATATATATATATATATATATATATATATATATATATATATATTATTATTATTATTACTACAATTTATATTATTTTATTATTTTATTTTATTTTATTTTATTTTAGTTCAGTTAGTTGCCACGGCATTCCTAACATTTCTCATTTTCATTTAGTAAAACTGAAAATAAAAATGCATAATAATAAAAAGACTAAAACTAATATGAAAATGAAAACAGAAAATATCAAATATAAAAATGAAAACACATTCAAAATAAAAGATTAAAATGTGTGCAGATTAAACAGATCAAAGTCATGTGTGATCTCATAAAACAATTGGTTTATATTTAAGCAGTTCACGACTCACACCGCAGGGTCTGAGCCGTCTGAAGTCATCTCTCCACCATACGTAATATCACACGCAAGTGAAGCGTTCAATCATTTCTGTCCTGATGTATTACAGCCATAACTTGCAGACTGTCAGCGCAGGAGAATTTACATGCTGCTGTTGAATTAATAACAACAGAGATCACACAATCGCTCAGCATATCATGCAGACGGAGATAAAAAATAATCTCTACACTGACTAGACTCCATGTTCATACGCCAATAAAACGTTTAACCCGCAGGGCCTCGCAAACTCTTTATCTGTCTGTGAAGATCTTCCATAGAAAAACAGATGCACAAGTCATGCGTATATTTAGCTATATATATTTTCAGTTTTGCCCCTTGGTTTGTAGAACGGAAAACAAATTTACAGCAATGCACAGTGAGTTAAATGGCAGAAAAAAGAAATGTAATGGCAGAATTGCTAACATAATTTAATATTTATTTTCAGAAGAAAAAAAATAAATAAAATTAAGGCCCTGACATAACAATTTCATTTAAAATTCCATAATAAATAAATAAATATATTTTATATATTTCATTTTTTATTTATTTATTTACTACAGTTTATAATTGTTTATTATTTTATTTTTCATTTTATTTTATTTTATTTTAGCTCAGTTAGTTGCCAAGGCATTTCCAAAAATTTTAATTTTCATTTAGTGAAACTGAAAATAAAAATTTATTAAAAAATGTCTAAAATGAAAATGAAAACAGAAAATATAAAAATGAAAACAAATACTGTAATGTTTGATTAATCATCAAATCATTACTTAAAGCATTTTTTTCCTAATATTCACTGCATATATTTTATAATATGCATGCAATAATCATTTTAAGGCATATTGACGGCCCTGACATAACAACAGTAAGGGTGCTTGAGTTTAGGTCGCTTTGTAGTGACATTAACCCAACAACAACAGCTTACAGACGTGACACATGCTTCATGCTTACTTTAATTAAGCTTTCAGTGTCGCTGATTCAAAAAGCCTGTTTTTCTCCTCCCTGCAACACTCAGAAATGCTGGATAATTAGCTCAGCTCAAAGGGAACAAGGTAGGAGGTGGAGAACCTGTGTAGCACTGGGACCTTCAGCAAATAATGTGGAAAAGCAGCAGATGAATTATTCAGGATGGTTTTGGATGTGGCCAGAGGCTACAGCATCCATCAGACTGCTTGGAGAAAGATGCTCAATTAATGCCTTTAAATATACAGCTCTCGCACACCTCTTCATGAACGACTGTATCAATAATTCCCGCGGCTCGGGTACTGCTTTAATCCAGCACATTTAAAGATGAAATACTTTTTTTTTTTTAAACAAAATGCTAAATGCAAAATAAAACTAAAAGAAAAATTCTAAATATTGTAAATATGTAAATGTGTTACAAAAGAAATACTGTAATAAAAATAATCCATTATGGACAGAATATGGACAGTCTCACAAATTCTTTGGTTTTCAAGCATTTTTGTGTATTTGACTCCTTTTCAACAATGACTATATGATTTTGAGATCCACAACTGAGGGACTCATGTGCAACTCTTACAGAAGGTTCAAACGCTCACTGATGCTCCAGAAGGAAAAACCATGCATTAAGAGAAACTTTTGAACAGAATGGAGATGTGTGTTTCTTATTTTGCCTAAATATCATATTTTGATTTAGAACTGCCATTCAGAAGCTACAAAAGGATAGTTACATGTTTCCCAGAAGACAAAATAAGTTAAATGTACCCTGATTTTCAAATGTAAAAAGTCCCTTAATGCATGTTTTTATTTGTCTGAAACATCAGTGAGCATTTGAACCTTCTCTAATACTTGCATATGAGTCCCTCAGTTTGAAAAGATGGATCTCAAAATCATACAGTCATTGTTGGAAAGAGTTCAAATACCCAAAAATGCTGGCAAACCAAAGAATTTGTGGGACCTGAAAGAATTTTCTGAAGAACAGCAGGCTTTAACTGTTCAGGACAAACAAGGAACTCATGAACAACTATCACTAAACAAAAAACACACAGCTGTGGATCATTCAGGTAAAAACACAGTTTTAACAAGGTATTTTTTTATAAATTCAACTATTATATGTAAACATCTTTTGTGTGAAATATATTTTTCAGGTCAGTGCTAAATAAACAATAACATGCATTTTGTATATAATTAAATAATTAACATTTTGCAGATTCTGAAAGGGGGATGTAAACTTTTGATCATATTACAGTGTTCCAAAATATAGTTTTTAATATAATTTCAGGCTACTGGCAATTGGCTGGGCTAGAAATAAATGTGCTTATCATGAACAATGTCTTACTGAAAAAAATCTCAATTATACTAAATATAGGTCGCATTTTCTTCATGCAAAACATAATTCCTTATTTTTCTCTTTTGACGTTGAAAATGACCCAGACAAAGCCATTCTTGGAAAGCATTTATAAGATTTACCCTATTAAAACGACTTCTGTGGATAAACGTCCTCTCGTACTTGAAGCATAACTGCAGAAGGACACTGTGCGAAAATGAATTTGCTCTTAATGTTCCTCTCAGCATGATGCAAGACACTAGTATGCGAGGCTGCTCGTTTCAAAAGCGGTGTAATATTCAAAGAGATGCACCTCTTTCAGAACGGCATTATTCCTTTAGAGGGATCGCATGACTAGTCACTCGTCTGACAACAAAAGTTTCTTCTACAGCTTCTTGAAGGTTATTTAAGGTTGTTGCGTCTCATTCTGTTCATGCAAATAGGAAGATCAGAGACGTTGGGAGTAAAAAGATTTGTGGCGCACGAGATAAATGCATGTTTTTTTTCTGCCTGTTATGCAGCGACAGAAGTCAACCCCTTGATATTTTGGCACAAAATCAAAAAGTGGAACAAAAAGTATGAGTGGTCTGTTTTTTTTGTGAAAACTGCAAATGTGCAGCCCCGAGTCCCAAAAACCTCAAGGTCGCCACCAAACCATGTCTAAGCGGAAAACCCATTTCTCTTTCTCACTAAACTGTCTGGCCTCTAATCCAAATAGAAGTGACTGAAGACGCCTGGCTAGCTGTCGCTACCGTAATCTACAACTCGCCCTTCCAAAACGCTTTAATCTCCGTAATCTGACATATTCATAACTGCTTTCTCTGTGAAAGTGTGAAGTTAGGATGAGGGAGTCTAAAGGATGACCTTTCCACCACCAAAAGAACAATTACACCCTAAAAAGACGCCATTATTGAGTTTCTCCGCTAATGATGTTCACAATTATTTTCAATTATCGTAACGTTGTAATTGAAAGGCGATCTGAAGGCTGCTGACAGCTCCTTTTGAAAGCGCGGACGGAGCGACGTTTATTCTCACCCTCGGCGTTAATTAGCTTCTTCTGCCGCGTGAGTTTTTCTACAACCTACTTTCAGCCGAACTAACAGAGACGGGTCTGACCCGCAGCTTTGTTTCTACCTGACAAGGTTTGACGTCGTACTAATGGCTCACGCTCGTGTTCTTTAACCAAACGTGCTAGCTTGTTAGCATTGCCTTATTTTTTTATCTTATAACTCATAAGTCTTCTTTATGAAAAGGTTGGACGGCTTATGAGACATGCTGCCTTTAAAATTAAAACCGTTCTCTTGTCGATACGGTGAGATTTATGCAAATGTTCCGAGCACAAACGAGCTGAGCAAGCCTGAGCCAATTTGCCTGCTTAAAAGTTCTGCTGACACGTGGAAGAACGGTCTACTTTCGCAAGAGGAAAACTTTGAAAGCACTGTCCTCAACTATCATGCATGTCAAGCTCTGATGGAATGCACAAAATGCATTAAAGCAATACTTAATCCACCAAAAATGATAATTCTCTCATTATTTACAGTCGTTCCAAACCTATTTTGCTTCAAAAAAGAGAGTGTTTTTGAAGATACAAGCAAGGGATGCCTTCTATCAAGCTCCAGAAAGGCAATATTACAAAGGGCAGTGTTTGAGCCTGATGAATATAAAAAGAGACATCATGTTATGATTCACAAAAGCTCTAAACTTTTGCATTGCAGACACTTTTCATTTACGGAAGGCGTGACTGAAATAAGCAAGAAAGCAGAAAAAAGTCTGGCTGTCAATTGAGTGAGTCAGTTAAAATATCAAGGCTTAAATTAGCGTTTAAATAAAGCTAAAAATTCTCTTAATAAATTTTTAAAATTGTACTGGCTATATATTCTCATTTATATATCATATTTTCATTTAGAACTGCCCTTTAGAGGCTTCAGAAGATAGTTGCATGTTTCCCAGAAGACAAAATAAGTTAAATGGACTCTGATCTTCAAATTTCAAAAGTTTTCACCCCCGGTCATTAATGCATGTTTTTTTCCGTCTGAAGCACTTGAACCTTCTCTAATAGTTACATGAGTCCCTTAGTTGTCCTCAGTGTGAAAAGATGGATCTCAAAATCATACAGTCATTGTTGGAAAGGTTTCAACAATCTACTTTCACAAGAGAAAAACTTTGAAAGCACTGTCCTCAACTATCATGCATGTCAAGTTCTGATGCAATGCATGAAATGCATTAAAGCAATACTTAATCCACCAAAAATGATAATTCTCTCATTATTTACAGTCGTTCCAAACCTATTTTTCTTCAAAAGAAAGAGTGTTTTTGAAGATACAAGCAAGGGATGCCTTCTATCAAGCTCCAGAAAGGCAATATTACACAGGGCAGTGTTTGAGCCTGATGAATATAAAAAAGAGACATCATGTTATGATTCATAAAAGCTCTAAACTTTTGCATTGCAGACACTTTTCATTTACGGAAGGTGCAACTGAAATAAGCGAGAAAGCAGGAAAAAAGTCTGGCTGTCAATTGAGTGAGTCAGTTAAAATATCAAGGCTTCAATTAGTGTTTAAATAAAGCAAAAAAATCTTTAAATAAATCTTTCTAAATTGCACTGGCTATATATTCTCATTTATATATCATATTTTCATTTAGAACTGCCCTTCAGAGGCTTCAGAAGATAGTTGCATGTTTCCCAGAAGACAAAATAAGTTAAATGGACTCTGATCTTCACATTTCAAAAGTTTTCACCCCCGGTCATTAATGCATGTTTTTTTCCGTCTGAAGCACTTGAACCTTCTCTAATAGTTACATGAGTCCCTTAGTTGTCCTCAGTGTGAAAAGATGGATCTCAAAATCATACAGTCATTGTTGGAAAGGCTTCAACAATATACTTTCACAAGAGAAAAACTTTGAAAGCACTGTCCTCAACTATCATGCATGTCAAGCTCTGATGCAATGCACAAAATGCATTAAAGCAATACTTAATCCACCAAAAATGATAATTCTCTCATTATTTACAGTCGTTCCAAACCTATTTTTCTTTAAAAAAGAGAGTGCTTTTGAAGATATAAGCAAGGGATGCCTTCTATCAAGCTCCAGAAAGGCAATATTACACAGGGCAGTGTTTAAGCCTGATAAATATAAAAAGAGACATCATGTTATGATTCATAAAAGCTCTAAACTTTTGCATTGCAGACATTTTTCATTTACGGAAGGCATGACTGAAATAAGCAAAAAGTCTGGCTGTCAATTGAGTGAGTCAGTTAAAATATCAAGGCTTCAATTAGTTTAAATAAAGCTAAAAACTCTCTAAATAAACCTAAATTGCACTGGCTATATATTCTTACTGATGTGTCCATACTTAAAAGTGCTTATCTCATTCAATTCAACAGCAAATAAGTAGCTATTAATGTAACTACATTTTTGGAGTAACATAATAATAGTTTAGCTTTTTATTGTATTTTAGTTTTGTTTGTATTTATTCATTCATTCATTTTTAGGTTTAGGTCATATTTTAGTTTGTCGTTGTTGTTGTTGTTTTGTAATAGTAGTATTGAATGCATAAAAGTTATTTTACTTGGAGATAAATCCAAGGCATTTAGACATTTAGCTTTAGTTAACAAAAAATAAATAAAATAAAATAAAATATGACCCTGGACCACAAAATCAGTCTTTTTTTTTTTTTTTTTTTTTAATTGAGATACGTCATCTAAAAGCTGAATAAATAAGTTTTCCATTGTTAGGATAGGATCATATTTGGCCAAAATATAGCTATTTGAAAATCTGTAACCTGCAAAAAAAAAAAAAAAAAAAAAATCTAAATATTGAGAAAATCACATTTAAAGCTGTTCAAATGAAGTTAGCAAAGCATATTATTAATCAGAAATTAAGTTTTGATATATTTACGGCAGAAAAATTACAAAACATCTTCATGGAACATGATGTTTACTTAATATCCCTAAAAAATCAATCATTTTTGGCTATTGCTGCACTACTTATGACTGGTTTTGTGGTCTGGGGTCACAAATAAAATAAATGAAATTACTATAGAAAATTCAATCTAGACAGAATTCAATTTCTTAAAGCATACTCAAAAGTCAAAAAATAAATAAATATGATTTTAAAAAGTATGTCATTTGCTCTGTTTGCTCCTAAAAACACCAAAAGTGTTCAATTTGGACCAAATTAAAATCAAAGCATGTTTTACGAATGCACATTTACCTAATCACTTCAAGGACAACCAGTCCAAATAGCTGTCATATAATTTAAGGTATTTTTTTTATAGCCTTGTTAATTGAGTTTAGTGAAAATTCCTGTGTATAAATATGTATTTAACGCTGTCAGCCTAATTGAGATCCTGATAGTGCCGGATTAATACAGCTCTAATTATAAAAATAAAATCAGCCACCAAAACTGCCCTGAAAAAGCTTTTCTAAAGTTAGCTACTTTGTTCTTAGTATTTTGTAGTGCAACTACTTTTCCTGAGAAGTAGCTTGTCTGTAGCTTAAGTACTGTAAATTATGAATAACTCAACAGTTTCAAAGCATCTTCCCCAACAGTGTTTCATATATTTTCCCATGCGAGGCACACTAAGGCCCCGATGCCTCTTTCACACTGATTTTATAGCCAGTCTTAAATACACATGCAGGCCATTGCCCATTTTATAGGACTCATTATCGGAGTGTTGGGGGAAAGAACTAATTATTTACATTAGGCCTGTAGCTTACGGCACGTCAGGGCCAGTCGATTCCAGGGGGCCGATGTTTAATGTGCGCCTTCATTCCAGCATCAGGCTCTCAATTATTCATCTGTTATAGTCTTTCCGTCTGAGGGACCCCATGCATTCTTGATTCGCAAAAGCGATTGGTGAGGATGCAGCTTTACGATGAAATCTTTGTCGATGAGCCACACAACACACCACTAACAACAACTTTCATTCTAGATCCACAGCAGTGCTGCACACAAAGACACTGTCTTTAGCCATCAAAAAACTATACGTAGATAAGCTACTAGTAGATTTGACTTACCTGTTGGATGTTTAATTTAGGGTAGCATCCCGTTATCATCCTGGAAATCAAAAATAAAATGTTAATAAATAAAACATGGAATTTAGATCTAATTTTATATAAAATGTCTTGACATGTGTCAGTCAAATACTGAGCAAAGAAAATGATTCAGTTTTGAATTTCCAGGCCTAGAAAAGTCTAACTTCATATGAAAAGTAAATGCAGTGAATATAGATTTTTATAGCTGCTATATATATAAAAAAAAAAAAAGGCAATAGTTTTTTTTTGTTTTTTTTTTCTCCAACAAAAACAGAAGTTGGAAATTGATTGGTAAGAAAGTACATATTTCTCCTTGAATTTGATATTCATTTCTTTCTTTTTTTATATATATAAATGTGACTCTGTGGGGCAGAAGTCTTACTCCAGTTCCAAAAGTGAGACATCAAAAAGACAGAGCTCAGCTATCGACTTTATTCATGCGAATGTGGAGTTCTGTTACACACTAAAGACATTTTTCAGCTGATATCCTTCACCTTTACATTCAGTGTTTTGACTGAAATGGCACAAGAGTTTCAGCTGAAAGTCAATGACTGTTAAGATGTGCCGAGCAAAATAAACTTTAAACATCTTAAATTGTTCACTGAAAAGTTATGGTCTGACCTTTCAAAGGTTACTTGTGTCAGTGAACTCAACTTTATGCATCTTTAACAGAACAACAAGTTATTTGCATAATAACAATTATTTTTTGATCTGTCCCAAACTTCTAAAACTATAAAGCAGGCTCATTGCAAAAGCATGCCTGTGGCAAAATTTCTGCAGAGTTACATTGCTTCTTGCACATTTCGCAATGCTTTAAAAGGCAAAACGTCCAGTGGATGACGCTAAATGTGCACTCAGTTTTATCCCAAATAGATGTGCTTGAATATGCCAGTGTCTTATGTTGGTGTTTTTATATATGTGCTATCTCAAAGGTTAGAACACTTGTGAAATAGATGGTTTATACTTCTACAAACATATGGAATATAGTACTGTATCTGCAGATGCTTTGACCTCCTTGGCCTGAATGCCTGCATGCATTCTTCATCTTATAAGAAAGAAACCTCACAACTGAAATCTTCAATCATTTTCCCCACACAGCAATGAAAATACAGAGAGATAACAGAAAAAGAACCTGTAATCTCACAATTGTCTTCTCTAGAGCTTGTCTCAAACTGTGCTCAAGATACCAATCAGTCTCTTAAAAACAAATTATTTGAGCTGCCTTCCACAATATACCTCTATGTGACAATAAATGACTCATTTGTGTCTTTTTTTGTTTTGTTTTCTAAAGAGCTGCAAGAGAAACTCCACAAGGTTGATGCCTAAATCAGAACTTCAGTAGATTAGAGCAATAAAAACAAAATTATTCTGGATAAACATGGAGCTTTTTACACCCATAAAGCTTTAAAAACCTCACTAACAGCATGTATGTGGCAAAATTCCTGCAAAGACACATTTCTTCTTGCACATTTCACAATGATTTAAAAGCAAAATGTCCAGTGGATGACGCTAAATGTGCACTCAGTTTTATCCTAAATAGGTGTGCTTGAATATGCCAGTGTTTTATGTTGGTGTTTTTATATATATTTCAGCAGTTTGAAAGTTACATATGTTCTAAAAACATTTAGCTAATGTTCTCATTAAGTTATGAAAACATTATTTCTATTATTTTGTCAACGTTCCAAAGCCTAAACCTCCAGCAGGTTTAAGTGCATCATTTGACAAAGTAGATCATGATACCCTTTTACAAAGACTTGATCATGTAGCTGGGTTTCAGGGACCTGTGCTAAAGAAGTTTGCTTTTTTACCTTAAAGAGAGAACTTTTTTTGTTAATGTAGTTTAGAAATGTTTCTCATCTCATGCTCGAATCTTTTACGGTGTTCCGCAGGGTTCCATATTGGGTCCTTTTCTTTTTACTTTATGTATGATTCCACTAGGTCTTATTATTCAGAGACACTTATCATATTTGTTATGCCAGTGGTACTCATCTTTATCTTCCTGTTAAAAATAACAGCTTTTTGTGTCTAATTGTTTACATGTCTGCGTAGATGTACATTTTTTTTACAGATATATAATAATACAAATGCAATAACCATCTCTGGCATATCAATTTTGACCTATGGCATTGTCGCTTAGCTTGGTCTTCTAATGTATATGACTATAAAAATCCTTGGTGTTATTTTTGATCCCACATTGATAAGCAAATGCTATTGTGTTAAAATCAAGAAGATGCCTTACAAGAAAGAACCTTGAAACTGTTATTCATGCATTTATAACAACTACTGTACTTCATTCTATCAGGGCTTGCTAAACTTGGCTTTAGATCATTTGTAATTGGTGCAAAACATGGCAGCCTGATTATTGACTGCCACTAGAAAGCGTGAGCACATTACACTTGTAATCTCCTCTATACAATGGCTACCAGTCAAGTTGTGTGTTGATTTGCAATTCTGCTCTTTGTTTTGAAAGCTTACACCTGAGTATATCTCCTCACTCTGTATATGGCTTCAAGATTCCTTGATTGAGGAACTGAGAATAGTAACTGGCTTTCTCTGTAGCTGCTCCTAGGTTCTGGTAAAGTCTTCCCCTTAATATAAGATCTTCTCCTCCTATTTCTATGGTTTAATAATTTTTTGAAGACCCATTTTTATTATTTACCTTTCAATTCTTATTTAGGGTTTAGAATCTTCATTTGCCTATTTGGTTTTTGTATCATTATATGTCTAGTATCTAAATCTTTCCATTTCCATTTTACATTTCTTTTATAAATAAACTAAACTAAACCTGAATTATGTTAACAAAAGCAAATGTAAGTTAAAATTGCATTTGCTTGAAGCAACCATGCCATTTTAGCTTGCTTCTGCAAGTGTTTGAACTCCTTTGATAATAAGTTTTTATTTATTTATTTTATTTTATTTTTTTCCACAGGACTCAAGTGCAATGCTGTACCGGGTGTGCTACCAAGCAAGTTTACTATATTAGAAAAGCCATACATATGCAGTCGGTTATGTGATAAAAATGCCAAAATGGATTGCATGAAAATGCATGATTCTTTATTAATCGATACTCTGCCCATAATTATAATTTTGGTAAAAACAAATATAAAAGTAGTTGGTGTTTTACTGCCTCTAGAAACTGCAGTGAATGGTATAGGTACATTATTTGCAAAAATGTAAGTAAAGGCACATTTTTCTAATGATTCTAAATTGCAAAAACAACTACATAGCTTCCATTTAAATAGTAAATTAATGGTAGAAAGGATTCCCCTCATTCTCACACAATTTCTAATGCTAGAACACATGTGAAATAGATGGTTTGTACTTCTATTTTGCTACAAATATATGGAATATAGTACCGTATCTGCAGATGCCTTGATCTCCTTGGCCTAAATTCTTCATCTTATAAGAAAGAAACCTCACAATTAAAATCTTATTACAATTGAATACATGGAGAGATAAAAATGGAAACAGAGCCTGTAATCTCACATGTGTCTTCTCTAGAGCTTCACAATGTCTCAAACTGTGCTCAGACTTCTCAAGATACCAATCGAAGTCTCTTATAAACAATTATTTGAGCTGCTGTGTCTTCAAAACAGCTGCAGGAGAAACTCCACAAGGTTGATGCTTAAATAAAACGTAACTCAGAACTTGAGTAGATTAGCTTCTGAGCAATATTTTTTTTTATTCTAGATAAACATGGAGCTGTTTACACCCATAAAGCTTTAAAAACCTCACTAACCCACAGCAGATGGTCTGGCCTGGAAGTTACGCTCCATATGCACTCTTAATCAACCCAGAACGGCCAATTTATAGAGCCTGACAACTCGTGCGCTCGCCATGTTTACAGCGAGCATTAGTTACTGCAACCTTGCACTTGTTCTCGATTGGATAACAGAGCAATCAGAGGACAAAAGTCTGTTGTGTCGCGTCTTCGGAGGCAGGTAGCGTCGTTCGACTCGACCGCTCTAAAAGAAAACGCACAGGCACGATGTCAGTGGTGCAGAACTAATTTATATTTTCATATTGCACTGTAGATGTGAGGAAGAAACAAGCCTAAGGGGGGTTATCAGTGAATAACAAATTCATTTGAGGATGTACCGTATTCGACACACTGATGCAGCTCCTCTTATCGGGCCCGCTGGAACTGATTGGTTAAACTGGCGTGGTGAATATACATCAGGGAGAGGCCACGCTTTGCATGCTAAAGTTCAACCTGCTTGTTTACCTCTCTCCAGAGAGCCGTGAGGAGGAGAGATTACAGACGTGGAGAAAACGAACGAAGGAAATTATCACACGTGTGGATGGCAGGACAAATGGTGGAGCTGTAAAATGGTAAAAGAGTCTCGAGGTGATGCAGCATCATTGCTTTCTGAAGAGAGGAGGAGACAAGAGGGTCCTGTGAGAAATGCAATGTGTCAAGTTAGCAACAGGGGGTGGAAAATGATATTCATGAGGAATTGTCACAAAGTATATATTTTTGTGCATTGTTTCTATAATCTAAATATTTATTATTTATCTAACAAATAAGTCCCTAAAATGTTTTTAAAAAATAATATTATTTTTAAATGGTTATTACATGGTAATAGATATTAAAAAAATAATAATTATATACTTTGTACCATTGATCAATACTAATTATTATTATTATTAGTAGTAGTAGTAGTAGTAGTAGTAGTAGTAGTATTAGTATTAGTATTATCACCAAGGCTATTATATTTTATGTAATATATTCCTGTTATGCAAAGCTGAATTTTCAGTAGACACTATGTGTCTACCAATTTAATACATTACATTATATAAATAAATATATATATATATATATATATATTTTTTTTTTATTTTATTTTTTTTTTTTTTCAGTAGTGGGTGGAAAATGATATTCATGAGGAATAGTCATAAAATATATATTTTGTGCATTGTTTCTATTCAAATACATATAATCTTAATTGTACAAAAAAACTTTACAAAATTAAAAAAAAAATGTTTTTAAAATATATATTTATAAATAGTTAATACATGATAATGGATGTCATGATAAATACATAATAATGGATGGAATGTCTACCAACTTAATATTATATATTATTACAGTTTTGTTTTCAGTTTTCAGTTTTAATGCATCTACCAATTTAAGAAATTACATTATATATATCAACATAAAACAGGCATTTTATTATAAGAATATTGTACAGTATTAAGTTTTTTACTGTATTTTTTTATTTTCATAAGATTTTAATAAATCTTAAATATTCTTAACTTTTGACTAGTATGACATATGGTGTATGTATGTGTAAATATATATATCAAATGCCTGTCATGACATCACATTTTGACATTTATGTCTGATTGGATGAACCACATTCTAATCTGCTGCTCCAAAATCTTAAAACAGCTACTAAACGTGCCAAACGAATTGCCTTAATAACAAGTGCTCTCTCAAAAGAACACTAGGAATCTTTGATTACATCCTGAAAAACATGATTCTAGAATTCTGTGGATTATTTTGAGCACCACAGAAACTGCCCCAGAAATAACACTTAATAGTCAGCCCTAATGACTTTGAGTCATTTTCTGCTGCTAATTGTACCTTCTTTCATAAACTACTCTCATTATGTATTTTCCTCTGTGCACTTGATCTGCATGGGCATCGCTCTAATGGATCCGTGCTGAAAGACATGTTTTCGTTCTTTGAGAAAGAGCAGGTGCTGTTGACATCATGGGCTTTTAGGAGAGGAAATACTGCCTGACCGCATCAAATACTAAATAAAATTTACAATTTGCACAAAACGTATACTACTTACAAAAAAATTCTAAAATAATTTATTAAAATAGAAATGTTTTATTAAACAGACAAAAACAACTAAAAATTAACATAATTAAACATTTTGAATTTAAATTTGTCATGTCTTTCTATATATAATCCAGAATCCAGGTATCTATATGGTTAAGTCTACACTAAGTAAGAAACAACAATACAAAAATATACACTACTAAATTTTGTGGTCAGTAACATTTTTTTTTTTTTTTTTTTAAATGTCTCCTTAAAATCTCTTATGCTTGCCAGATTTTAATTGATCAAAAATACATTTCAAATTTGTCAAATATTTTTACAATTTAAATTTACTGTTTTCTATTTAAATATATTTTAAAATCTAATTTATTCCTGTGATGCAAAGCTGAATTTTTCAGCAGCTAAGTGCTGGCAATAGCAAATCATACTTCATTTCACTGATAGGCATTACATAAAAGTGTCAGCCAGATGAAATTATAAACTACACTAACAATGCAGAAATATTCAAATGATTGTTATTATACAAAATTAATGAAACAAAAAGTAGCATACAGAAATATCTGATGATTGTTTTGGCAAATAGCATGTATTAATAAGGTGCCTAAATGAACACATAAAACTGTCATTTATAAAACATACTTTCAATCTTAAAAACTGCTTCCAATTGAACTTACATTTTGTCTTAACGACCAATCCTTGATATTTAATGCTGACAGGCCATCAGTTAGATGGTTATGATAAAAAAAAAAGTGTGCGTGAAAGCAGAGAGATACTATTTGAAATAACATGCAGAGGTATCCTTCTGCACATATGCATTTGTAAATGTCTTACTGTATTGTACTGAACATCCCTGATATAAAAGCTGAAAGACAAAAGGCGCCATTACCTTGTAGTTCATCTTGGGCTTGCAACGAACCATTAAACAAGCTAGTTAAGCTGCTTTCTGAAGCATGAAACATTAACTAGTGGCTCACACCACAATATGTGCCCTAACTCACATGAAAAAGTTAAGGTCAAGTTGAATTTTCATTAAAAACAGAGGATTGACAGAAAACACATTTTAGAGCTGTCCATGGTGTAGACATGCATAATTAAAATGATAACGAAATAGCAGAAATATGTGATAAGGACAAATGCCGAATTCAAGGTCTATTACGAATTCCTCAGATGTGCTTGGCTGCTATGGATGGGCTCTTAAAACTATTGACAAACCGATAATATATACATCGCTGTCATTTTCTGAGAGTAAAACCTATAATCTTACAGACTTCAATCTAAAACGCTCTCATATTGGCATAGGTGGGAAAATCGTGTGCAAAATGTATTTCAAAGAGCTGTAAATGCTTTCTGGCATATGAATTGCGTGCACTTGGAGAACAAAAAAGCAATTAAACAAGCTCAAGGTTGTTGCTTTGTCTAATCAGCGTTCTTTTAATGATAGTATTTCAAGTTATCGTCTAAGGAAAGAATAATTGGTTTTATGCATGTGCAAAACAGCCATATAAAACAACTTGGTGTTTGATAAAGAGGGATACATCACTGTCTCAGTCCCATATATTTGAATTGATATTTAAATCCATGCATGTCTCTTATGGCTCATTTGTAGAACTGAATAATTTCTCGCCTCTAAAGTCCACAGACAGCCGATTCATCGCTTTGATCATAAATCAGAGTGAGACGCCCAATACACATCTTCATTAGGACACACACTCACACACACATAAAGTTAAAGCAAAAAAAGTTCAAATTCTGTTATTTACTCTCCCAACTGATGTTGTCTCACATCCGAATGCAAAAGGACTCTTTGCAAAGCTCTTTTCCATATAATATCAGTTCAAAGGGAGAACAGGTCTATTTAGTTACGTAAAGGACAAAAAAGAACATAAAAGTCGTCTGTGTGACTTCTGAAGCCTTCTGAAGTTACATGATGTGTTTTGTGAGAGAAAAAGAAAATATTTCTGTTGACATTCATGTCTGAAATCTTAGATCTTCTCAAAATACATAAAAAATTCTTCTTCAGAAGTAGAAAAATAACATCTCATTTTCAAGTAAAATAGTATTTGAATCATGTTTTAATGATATATATGTGACCCTGGACCACAAAACCGGTCATAAGGGTCAATTTTTCAAATGTATTTGTCCAAGATATTTAAAAATCTGGAATCTGAGGGTGCAAAAAAAAAAAATAATAATAATAAAAAATCTAAATATTGAGAAAATTGCCTTTAAACTTGTTAAAATTAAGTTCTTAGCAATGCATGTTACTAATCAAAAATTACGTTTACGTATATTTACAGTAGGAAATTTACAATGATTTTTGGCATAAAAGAAAAATCAATCATTTTGACCTATACAATGTATTTTGGTCTATTGCTACAAATATACCATGCTACTTTTGTGGTCCAGGGTTGCATATATATCAGTTTTAATTTAAGTTTTAGTTGAATTTACTTTACTCATTGTAAAATATAATGTATATAAAACTTTTTTTTTTTACAAATTGTAATAATATTTCACAGTATTACTAATTCTACTGTATAAAAAAAACAGTAATTCTGTTAAATAAAATCATTTAATTTATTACAATAAAATGTCTGTTTTATATTTAATATATGTTCTATTCCTATTAATTTTTTTTTTTTTTTTCTATTTAGGTTAAATTATTTATAGTAAATTTCCTGCATGCCATTTTCATTTATTTTATTCATTTTGTTTAGGTTACTATTTAGGTTTAAATATTTATTTTTAGTTATAGTGATTTTTAGTCAGTTTGTTGTGTGCTTTCATCATTTTTATTTGTTTGTTTAAAATATTACTATTTAGGTACAATTTGTGATTATTTCAGTTTTGATTTTAGTATTTATTCTCATTTTCCAGTTTAAAACAAATTTCAACATTTTTAATTTGCATTTACCTTTAGGTTTTCATCTAATATTTATATTTTATTTCAGCTTTATTTCAATTGACAAAAACACATTTTAACAGCTTTAGTAGTTAACCATGATAACCCTGAAAATCAACTAATCATCTAAGCAGCGGTTTAATTGATTTGCCTTTAGATTTGCATAAAAGAAACCCCTGACAGCATCATCTACTGGCCTTTTTCCACCTGTTCTCATTCACTTGCTCCCATTATTGTGGCCAGAAAATGCAGGATGAGTCAGAGAACAGGACAATTATCTCTGTCACTCCGATGCAATTAGTATTGATAAGAAATATCCATCTAAGGGTGAGCAGCCATTACCAGTGTGCTGGTGTGTGTGTGTGCGCGTGTCTTTTACTGTCCCATCCTGGCCTGTCAAGTCCATCAGGCGCGTGTGCTCCTGTGATTGGGCCAAATGGAGATGAAAGTGGTGGCAATCACAGCCCATGACATTAAAACCTTTTATAGATTTCTGTCGGTGGAGAGCTTTATGATGGCAGCCTCTCAATGGGACCTGATTGTTTCTGTCAGAGATGCACGGGTGCTTTTGGCCACGTATACAGCACCAAAAACTCAACAGAATTTCATTATGCTGCGTGTAAGCGCTCAGGGTGAGGCTATGAAAGATCTGCTACCGCACTGATAATAATTAGTTATCATCGGCTAGAAAGCACATGTTGGCTCTAATGGGTCAGCAGCATGTGTGTGGGCCGTCCATCTGTTTGTTTCCGGTGAATAAACACATATTACGTATGCATTTACTGTGCATTAAAAAGGTCATTATCATGCTGAATGACATTTTCCTTGCTGCTTTGAAATAACAGTGTACAATTTACAGTGAAGATCATTTTTACTGTCTCTGGATCTCAAATTATCTAGTCCAAAAACACAACCTGTGAGTCAAGTCTTCAAACATTCTGGTTAGGGTTTGTAATAAATATAACTCAAATGTGGTTTAAGAGAAACTGAAAATTAATTGTTAAATATCTCACTAACCAAAAATGTTCAAATACTCACAATCGAAATGGAATTGTCAGCAATGTTACATTTGAATTTACATTATTACCTTCAGCTAAAACTGATAAAAACTAATACAATTTTAAAAATAAAAAACTAAAACTGAAACTAAAATCAGTATTTAAAAAAAAAAAATAGTAATTAAAAAAAAAAATTAAAACTAATAAAAATGACAAAAGCACATAAAATTAAACTAAAATGTAAATAAAAACGTTTGAGAAAACAAGTTGAGGACTAATAAAATGAAAACAAGAACTAAATTTGAAACTTGAAAAATGAAAACTCAAAAAAAAGTAAAAAATGACAAAAGCCCATAACCTTATATTAAACTAAAATTAAAACAGAAAATATGAAAAAATGACAAAAACACATAAGCTTACTTTAAATTAAACAAATTAAAATAAAAACTGAAAATATGATAAAATGACAAAAACTACATTTTTAATTTAATTTAAAATATAAAAAATAAAAGTTGATTCAAAATATAAATATTTCATAATATTAATATTGATAAATTAATAAATAGTATACAAGTAACAGATTTTCTGCTTTTATTTGAACACTGTATTATAACTAGTCTTTACATTCTTGCATCTGTTTAACCATATAGCCAAATGTCATCATACCTGAGTAAAACTTTAAACTTACCTAAAAAAGCCATGGCATTTGGCATCATCAGCATCAAACTGGTGTGATGTTTTCAATCTGAACACAAAAAAAGCCATTGAAAGAGGTTCTTTTTGAAGGACAGAGCAGCACAAACTCTGCTGAACTCAACAACTAACCTGAAACAGAGAACCAAACATTGTTGGTCTTTCTAATATAAAAAGAGGTCAGTCAGTTATAACAGACAGCATTTACATAGACATCCTACAGCAAAAAGCAGCTTGTTTAATTCAATCAGTTGGGGTGAAAAATGTTCATTAAAACACACAATTAGAATTTTGGTGCAAGAAACCTTAATTAAGATTATAAGCAGACCTCAGGGAAGACAAATAATCAGAAACTCCAGAAATAGTTTATCGAGTACTGTGTTACCTGTGTTTATGGATTGACTTTTGAAACAGGATATTGAAAAGAGTTTAGGAGGCGGAGTTTTCCTTCCTATTTGGTTTTATTTAATATTTTGTATTTTTAGGGGATTTAATTTAATGATACTAAATACTATTTGTGACCCTGGACCACAAAATCAGTCATAAATAATTGGGGTATATTTGTAGCAATAGCCAAAAATACATTGTATGGTTCAAAATTATTGATTTTTTCTTTTATGCCAAAAAAAGTAAAGATCATGTTCCACGAAGTTGTTTTGTAAATTTCCTACTGTAAATGTATCAAAACCTATTTTTTGTTAAGTAATATGCATTGCTAGAACTTAATTTGGACAACTTTAAAGGCAATTTCTCTCTCTCTCTCTCTATATATATAGATATATATATATTTGCACCCTCAGATTCCAGTTGTATCTCAGCCAAATATTGTCCTAAAAATATGACTGGTTTTGTGATCTAGGGTCACATTTATGGAATAGTTATAATCTATTTATTACCCTTTAACCACTTTTTGAGCATAAACCTGAAAATAAAATTTCCAGTTTAAACTGTTAAAGTTTATTATAATAAATGCACAACAATATGACGTTTAAATAGGAAATTGAAATTTTACAAAACATGTCCCACTCAAAAGCAAAGCTATACATCAAAACAAGTTGTGTTCTGCATTTGAAGTTGATAGCGCAAAAAATGAGCTTTCCGTAAGATTTTGTTTGGATGCTTCCTATTCATTTCCAATGTGAAGTAGCTATTTTTTACAGGATGATTTAGCCTTTTCGAATCATATTCATGTTTTTTTGTGTTCACATGGCAAGTTGCAAAACCTTTGCAAAGTTTAGTATTATTCAAATAAGGTTATCCCCTGGTTTCACAGACAAGGCTTAAGCCTAGTCCTAGACTAAAATGTAAGCCTGAGCTTACATACAGAGTTTTAACTGAAAGAAACTTGCACTGACTCATCTTAAAATATATCATATAAATATATGCCTTTGTTTTGCATACCAGTAACATTTTTATAAATATATATATATATATATATATATATATATATATATATATATATATATATATATATATATATATAAATTTCTCGCAGAAATTGCTAGTAAATTTCACAAACGCAAAGAAATGCATTGAATTAAACAGGAAATATTGTGCTAGTGTAAACATCAAACCACGTAAAACTGCATAAAATATTTTTTTAGAATAATATATATTTTGAAAACCATTTTGCTGTGCAGACATGGACTAAAAGCCACAAAACTCAGAATTTGACAGCAGTGAGCTGTCGTCCCAAACCCGTGTGCTTTGTCTTACTCATCTGCTAAGCGAAAACATCTATTTCAGCTTTTAAGGTTTGCGGTTGTGTGCGAATCTCCAAGAGCCACAGCAGCCTTGTGAGTGATGCTCTGAAGATCGCCTCTTAATTCCAGGTTTGGTTGAGAGTTTTGACAAGAACAAACCGCACAATCTGCATGGATGACAAGGAAGAAGCGCATTTCACAGATGCTGCAACCATCCATTTTCGCATCCATTTTAGCTGTCCTGCAAAACGCGCAAGAGCCGATGACATCTGAGCGCGTGTCGCAGGCAAAAACCGCGTTGACGTGCTGGATGTTCGAAGAGGCAGTGGATGGAAGATTGCACTTGAGTTTCACAAGAGTTTTCTCATTCCTTTTTCATGCACTTTGTGTATTATTCATTCCTTTTAGAGGAGAGACAATATAAAAGAATAAAACAGAATCCAAAAACGGCTACGGCGTTTGCACCAAGCCTCTCTCACAGCAATAAGACCTGAGAGTGTAAGTCAGTTGACCATGGCATTTCTCTCTTTCTTTCTCATCTGTTTCTAAGCGTTAAAGCTTCACCTCTCAGCCTGTTTTGATCATGTCAGATAGCTCAATCTCTGGCTCTTGACTCTCGGCTGTTGCCCTCTTCTTCGCTGAGCTTAGGTCGAGGTTGCTAGACGAAAATGACTCACCCGCTAGAAGAATAATTTCATGCATTCTAGTTTATCATGTTCAGGTGTATGATGGCAGATTTTTGCATTAACTGCTGTACAATTATCTTTTATATATGTGACCCTGGACCACAAAACCAATCAAAAAAAGTGGAATAAATAGGTTTTCCATTGATATATGATTTGTTAGGATAGGCTAACTATTTAAAAAATCTGGAATCTAAAGGTTGCAAAAAAAAATTACAATATTGAAAAAAAATTGCCTTTAAAGTTGTCAAAATTTTCTTCATATTATTAATCAAAAATTAAGATTTAATATATTTACTGTAGGAAATTTACAAAATATCTTTATGGAATATGATCTTTAATTAATATCCTAATTCGTTTTGGTATTAAAGAAAAATCAATAATTTTGACCCATACAATGTATTTTTGGCTATTGCTGCAAATAATTTCTATTTAAGACTGGATTTGTGGTCCAGACTCACATATATTTAGCGAATATTTTTGAGGTTTGTCACTGTAAATGAATGAATATACATACAATATGTATCACTATTACTTTATTTTATTATTATAAATTTATATACTTTATATCATTATTAAAACAGTAATATTATGAAATATTATTTCAATCTCTATTAAAAAAAAATACATATATTCTTTTTATGCAAAGCTGAATTTTCAGCATCATTACTCACGTCTTCAATGTCACATGATCCTTCAGAAATCATAAAATTAAAAATGTATAAAAAGTATAAAATTTGGTGCTCAATTAGTAATCAATGGCTTTTTTTTCCCCCAGGATTCTTTGATGAACAGAAAGCTCATAAAACAATTTATTTAAAATTGAAATCTTTTGAAACATTGCAAATGTCTTACTGTCAAGCAATCTAATACCTCTTTGTTAAAAAAATAAAAATAAATAATAATAATAATAATAATAATAATAAACATTTATTTATTTTAAACATGAAGCAGCACAACTGTTTTCAACATTGATAATAATCAGAAATGTTTATTGCACAGCAAATCAGCATATTAAGTTCTGAAGTAATGATGCTGAAAAATCAGCTTTGCATCTCAAAAATAAATTACAATTTACAATATAATCACATAGAATTAATTTACTTTGCATTGCAATAATATTTGAAAATATTATATAGCCTTAGTTAACAAAGGAGAATGAAAAATATTCATTATTGCATCATACATTTCTATAGTAATAAGTAATACCATTTCTATAATATAATAATTATTCAATGAATTAAAAATGGTGATAATCATTAATGTTGATGGTACTGCTAATGACAAAGCTATGCAGCTATAAATATATATTAAACCTTTAGAACGATCTAGCAACGCCCCAGCAACCACAGGCAAACACCACTCACATTTACTGCATAAAATCCAGTTATTCTGTTTGAGTTGCAAAGTAAACAGTGCGTCTTTCTGCAGGGACTAACAATGTCAGCTACAAAAGAAAATAAAATCACGAGATGTCATGAAGTGACACGAGTTGATCCTGACACCCACTTTAAACAGAGACGAACGCAAGATGAAATGTTTGTCCCTCGACTTCGTTTGAATTTATAATAGGAGCTACACGCAGAGCTTTCCTCTTGAGCAAATGCTCCTTGCAAACATAACCGAATTAAACCCGAGTACATTTTCAATCAGATCTTCTGGAGCAAGCCAGATTTGTGAACTTTAAGTAATTCAAACACATCCGTTTGCTCAAATATTTACAGGCTGCCCGGATATTCAGAAAGGATCTTGATTCTAGGAAACAAATTAAAGAGAGACACTGTGAATTAGCATTTCATAAAGGCTTACGTCTCTAATGGAGCCGCTTCAGACAAGAGGAGTTGAAGAACTCGATTGTTTTCTGCCTCTCTCTGAATGTAAACCCATTTTCACCTGTCTGGAAATGAACCGTAATCTCACTTGGATTCCCACACGGCCATAATCTCTCTCTTCCCCAGCGTCATGTGGCCTGGACGTGGGAATAGAGCTGTAATCTGTGCTGAATGAGGGAAGTTCTGTGTGTGAAATCTGTGGATGCCTGGAGCCCGACAGAGCCTTTATCAGACACTACAGGGACCCGACGGGGCCCTCAGGCCATCAGACATACCTTATCAACAGAGAGAGAGAGAGAGAGAGAGATGGAGAGAAAGAGTGAAAGAGAGAGAGTGAGAGAGAGAGCTGAAAGAAAGAAAGACAGAAGGAATGAAGACAGAAAGAAATGGAAAAAGAACAAACTAACATAAAATGAAGGATGAATAAACAAAGTACAAAAAATGTGTGAGAAAAATAAAAGAAAGATGAACAAATAAAACATAACAAAAAAGACCAAATGAAAGAATGTTCAAACAAAACAACAAACAAAAACAAAAACAAGAACATGAAATAGGAAGAGTGAATAAAATCATCAAACATCAAAACAAAAAGAACAAATCTTTCATATATGTTACCCTGGACGAAAAAAATAAATAAATAAAAAAAACAATCTGAAAGCTGAATCTTTCCATTGATTTGTTAGGATAGGCTAACTATTTAAAAAATCTGGAATCTGAGGATGCAAAAAATATTGAGAAAATCGCCTTTAAAGTTGTCCAAATTACGTTTGTCATATTATTAATCAAAAATTAAGTTAATATATTTACGATAGGAAATTTACAAAATAACTTTAATGGAATAAAATCTTTAATTAATATCCTAATGATTTTTGGCATGAATAATAAAAAAAAATCCATACAATGTACTTTTGGCTATTGCTGCAAATAAACCTGCTCTATTTAAGACTGGTTTTGTAGTCCAGGACCACAAAGAAGCCTGACCAAGGTAATATTGCAATATACAATTAAATTTTCTATATTACAAAATGCAATTTATTCTTTTTTGCAAAGCTGATTTTTTCAGCATCATTACTCAAGTCTTCAATGTCACATGATCCTTCAGAAATCATTTTATTTATAATTAGTATAAAATTTGGTGCTCAATTAGTAATAATGGCTTATTAAAGGCTTATTTTCCCCCCAGGATTCTCTGAAGAACAGAAAGCTCATAAAAACATAATTTAAAACATAATTCATTTAAATATTTTGCAACATTGCATATGTCTTACTGTCAAGCAATCTAATACTTCTTTTTTTGTGCAGCAAATCAGCATATTATTAAGTTCTGAAGTAATGATGCTCAGTAGTAAAATCAGCTTTGCATCTCTCTCTCTCAAGAACAAATGACATGAACAAGGAAGAGTGAATAAAAACATCAAACTTCAAAACAGAAAGAACAAATCAAAGTTGTTAAAAGTTTAAAAGAACAAACAACAACAAACATGAAAATAAACAAAAATAAAAGTAGCAATACATGAAAGGACAAAATGGCAAACAACAGAAGAAAGAAAGAAAGAAAGAAAGAAAGAAAGAAAGAAAGAAAATGAATGAAATGGAAAAAGTAGTAACATCTTAATACAACAACAAAAGCAAGCATAAAACAGTGTAAATACATCTTAAAAACAGCAAAAAAAAAAAGTAACCTTATTAATTATTCATGCCCAAGTGCATGATGGGAAAAACGGGATCATGACTTTAATATTTACTTAAACAATCTTTGTAAAAATAACAATTCCAAGCAAAATATATGTATACAGTAAGTTCACATTTTAAATTCTATTCTGTTCTATTAAATTAAGTACTAATATTAAAATTACTCTTTTTTTCCATTCTTTCCTGAACTAAATTATTGGTAACGCTTTAAATTACAGCCCGCAATGTACCGCGTAAGTAAACGGAATTTACAGCGTACCTATTTGTAACTATAGAGTACCTCCACAGTACCTACTCGTAAATATAAGGGAACAAATATGCAACGTTTACGGAATAAGGGGGTAATAACCTTTACAATTCTAAAGCATTTATACAGTAAGTATTTTATAACTAAAGGGTACCTATTCTGAAATTATGTGGTATTCATGACACACAGACTTTAGGTTTCCGCGTAAGTATAACTTATAGCTGAACGTACATATAGGTAAACAGAAACAGTTAGCAATGTCTGGGGAATAAGGGGGTAATAATTTGGAAAATTTAATGTATTTATACTTTTATTTCATATGTAAGGTGTTACGTGGTATACATGACCTACTGTGTTAGACAACAAATAGGCTATGATTTACAACAAGTTGCCTTATTATAACACACATGAAACGCAAAATATATGATACATTATATTTTTACACTATGTACTGGGTACTTACTGTGTTATTACAACATATTGTACATGATATTGATACAAACGGTAAACTGTAGTATACTATATTATAATTTAGTAATTATAGTAAAACGAAAAACCACCCTAGTCTTTATAAAATGTTAAAACAATTTACTTAAGAATATGTACTAGTACTAGTACTTACTAGTGTTTCTTTATGTGTGATCATGGAGATTACTGAACAACACAGCTGAAAGTATGGGAAAATTATGCGTTTATGCAAGTATTTGATTTAGAAATTTCCATATAAAAATTTACCTTATGAAAAAGTATTGCATATGGTCATCTCAGCAGCGAGTCACCTGTGCAGCATTATACCGTTGAGGTGCAATACACTGGAAAACTAGATTACCTATTTCCAGCTGCTGCCATGATATAACATAAATATATCATAATACACAACTACTGTGCAAATATACACCCTTGGTATATGTAGTTATTGTGTAAGTGTAAGCTGTAATTTAAAGTGAAGCCTTGTTACCCTCTTG
Organism: Cirrhinus molitorella; assembly: GCA_033026305.1. Taxonomy (NCBI): domain Eukaryota; kingdom Metazoa; phylum Chordata; class Actinopteri; order Cypriniformes; family Cyprinidae; genus Cirrhinus; species Cirrhinus molitorella. The sequence continues at coordinate 36,243,454 of CM065130.1, forward strand.
TTACCTGTAGTTACCGTGTAAGTGTGACATCCGCGGGCTGTAATTTAAAGTGAAGCCTTGTTACTGTCTTGTTACCCTCTTGTTACCTGTAGTTACTGTGTAAGCGTGACATCCGCGGGCTGTAATTTAAAGTGAAGCCTTGTTACCCTCTTGTTACCAGTAGTTACCGTGTAAGTGTGACATCCGCGGGCTGTAATTTAAAGTGAAGCCTTGTTACTGTCTTGTTACCCTCTTGTTACCTGTAGTTACTGTGTAAGCGTGACATCCGCGGGCTGTAATTTAAAGTGAAGCCTTGTTACCCTCTTGTTACCAGTAGTTACCGTGTAAGTATGACATCCGCGGGCTGTAATTTAAAGTGAAGCCTTGTTACTGTCTTGTTACCTGTAGTTACCGTGTAAGTGTGACATCCACGGGCTGTAATTTAAAGTGAAGCCTTGTTACCCTCTTGTTACCTGTAGTTACCGTGTAAGTATGACATCCGCGGGCTGTAATTTAAAGTGAAGCCTTGTTACTGTCTTGTTACCTGTAGTTACCGTGTAAGTGTGACATCCGCGGGCCGTAATTTAAAGTGAAGCCTTGTTACCCTCTTGTTACCTGTAGTTACCGTGTAAGTGTGACATCCGCGGGCTGTAATTTAAAGTGAAGCCTTGTTACCCTCTTGTTACCTGTAGTTACCGTGTAAGTGTGACATCCGCGGGCTGTAATTTAAAGTGAAGCCTTGTTACTGTCTTGTTACCCTCTTGTTACCTGTAGTTACCGTGTAAGTGTGACATCCGCGGGCCGTAATTTAAAGTGAAGCCTTGTTACCCTCTTGTTACCTGTAGTTACCGTGTAAGTGTGACATCCGCGGGCTGTAATTTAAAGTGAAGCCTTGTTACTGTCTTGTTACCCTCTTGTTACCTGTAGTTACCGTGTAAGTGTGACATCCGCGGGCTGTAATTTAAAGTGAAGCCTTGTTACTGTCTTGTTACCCTCTTGTTACCTGTAGTTACCGTGTAAGTGTGACATCCGCGGGCTGTAATTTAAAGTGAAGCCTTGTTACTGTCTTGTTACCCTCTTGTTACCTGTAGTTACCGTGTAAGTGTGACATCCGCGGGCCGTAATTTAAACTGAAGCCTTGTTACCCTCTTGTAACCTGTAGTTACTGTGTGTGTAGTGTAACAGGTGCAGGCTGTAGTTACTGTAGTTAAGTGTAACATTAAGCAATTTTAGTTATGCTACAATAGATATGTCTCAAAGTTATTAACACTGAACTCTACTACATTGCTAAATGCAAGGTTCAAAGACCTTAAGTTAATAAAGAAATATTTGTATTATGTAACAACATTTTGACAGAACTTTTCCAAAAACAGAGTGCAGAAAAAAACAAATTTACAACCACTTATATACAAAGTACGAAGAACAGTAAAAAATAACAAAAACAAATCATGTCCTAAATGTATTTTAATAGGCATACTGTCAATTTTTCCTTTCAGCTTTGGCAAGAGTCCACAAATTTCTGGAGATCTTTTGCATATACTTGCAAAGTTGTCTCTGCAGTATATGAGGAAGCAGAAAAGTCATCCCCCTTTGATGCAATTTTCACCTGTGATCAAAATTAGAGAAAGATAATTTGCAAAAAAAAAAAAGAAAAAATGTTAATACATGTCAAGTTTGCATAATGTAAAGAAGTGTGGCACAAAGCTTATATTCAACCAAATATAAAAAAAAGTCTTCTGTGAGGACTCTGTCACAGTACTGTTGCAAGGCAAATCTGTAAACAATAAAATAAGAAAGGACTACAAAACTTACACAGGTTAGTGGAAAACAGCAAACAAGAACTTAATAGTAAAACACAATTGAGAATGTGCGACAGTCAACTCTACTTACGCAAATTAAAAATGTTTATACCGTAGTAAAAAAACAACAACAACATTGCTACTATAGTTAAACCATGGTGCCCGAGGAGTCAATCTGTTTACAGAAAGGCACGGCAATAATAATAATAATAATAATAATAAAATAATGGGTTCTAACAAATAACGCGAGCTACTAAAAGGACATGTTAGCCGCTAACGGTTGCATGTTACATATGTTACATTACAGTACATTACATTTCACTTACCACACAAACAGGAGAGATGACTGAGCATGATGGCGAATGATTATCAGATCCTAAGCTCCACTGACAAGCATCTAAACTCGTAAAATGTACAAGAACTGCTGCTCTAGTATACAAAAAGTACGTGTGATCGCCAAAAGTGAAAGTAAAAATCAATCGTGCATTAAAAGCGGTTTCAATGCTGCGTATATTAATAGGGGATCCCTGCTCCCTCTGCGATGCGCCTGCGCCTCTTCATTCCGTGATGTTGGAAAGGTCAAGCGTGACGTAGGCGGAAGTACCGACTCATTGTTTACAAAGCCAACATACAAAGAAACTCAAATGCCCTTTACCAAAAAGGTAAAACAACGATGTCTGACGATTTTTAATTTAGACACGTTTTTAACCAAACTGCAAAAACAAAATAAATAAATAAAATATCGCGCGTGACCTTTCCAACAGGAAGGATTACGTAATCTGTGGAAAAGCGCAAACTCATAGCAAAACTAGAGCAAGCAGAGCACTTGTGGTTTAAAAGTGTATAAATGTTCATTTTTAAAGAAAATGACCGATCGTTCTGCTAGATAAGATGCTTATTTCTCTGCTGGGATCGTGTAGAGTTCTTTGAAGCTTTATTGAAACTGCGTTTTTAACCTGAAATCCGCTGACCACCATATGAAGAAAATTCCTGATATTTTCGTAAAATTAATAATACTAATCATTTGCGACTGAAAAATAATAATAAAAAAAAAAGAAGACATGAACATTTTGGATGACATGGGGTGAGTAACTTATCAGGGTTTTTATTTATTTATTTATTTTTTTTATTTGTGTTATAAACAAATTATTAACAAATACAATAAAACAACGCCATGTGTTAAAAATTAGAGGGGTTTTGTACATAGAGACTATTTATTAACTTTAGTAACAATGTTTTTTCGTTTGTTTGTTTTAACTACTGTATAAACATGTTTCATTTTCGTAATATATAGGGGTAAAGGTGAATTTGAGCCCATCAGAGTGGAATTGTGTTTAACTATTATGGTCTTGTTTTTTTTCTAGTTACCTGTGTAAGTTTTGTAGTCCTTTGCTGTTTTATTATTTATTGCTTTACCATATCACAGAATTGGCAACTCTTACAAATTTGCCTTGAAACATTGCTGTGACAGAGTCCTCACAGACCTCATTATTTTTTATATTTGGTTAAATATAAGCTTTTTGCGACACTTCTTTACATTATGCAAACTTGACATGTATTAACAGTTTTTTGTAATGTATGTTTCTCTAATTTTGAACACAGGTGAAAATTGCATCAGAGGGGGATGGCTTTTCTGTTTCCTCATATATTGCAGGGACAACTTTGCAAGCATATGCAGAAGATCTCCAGAAAATCATTGACTCCTGCCCACAGCTGAAAGGAAATATTGGCAGCATGCATATTAAAAATAAATGTAGGAAATGATTTGTTTGTTTTTACTGTTCTTAGTATAAGTGGTTGTAAATTAGTTAATTTCTGCAGTCTGTGGTTGGAAAGGTTCTGTTAAATGAATAAAATATTTCTTTGTTAACTTAAATGGCTGTTACACTTACACGGTAACTACAGGTAACAAGAGGGTAACAAGAGGGTAACAAGGCTTCACTTTAAATTACGGCCCGCGGATGTCACACTTACATGGTAACTACAGGTAACAAGAGGGTAACAAGAGGGTAACAAGGCTTCACTTTAAATTACGGCCTGCGGATGTCATACTTACACGGTAACTACAGGTAACAAGAGGGTAACAAGACGGTAACAGGGCTTCACTTTAAATTACGGCCCGCAGATGTCACACTTACATGGTAACTACAGGTAACAAGAGGGTAACAAGGCTTCACTTTAAATTACAGCCCGCGGATGTCATACTTACATGGTAACTACAGGTAACAAGAGGGTAACAAGACAGTAACAAGGCTTCACTTTAAATTACAGCCCGCGGATGTCACACTTACATGGTAACTACAGGTAACAAGAGGGTAACAAGGCTTCACTTTAAATTACGGCCCGCAGATGTCATACTTACATGGTAACTACAGGTAACAAGAGGGTAACAAGGCTTCACTTTAAATTACAGCCCGCGGATGTCATACTTACATGGTAACTACAGGTAACAAGAGGGTAACAAGACAGTAACAAGGCTTCACTTTAAATTACAGCCCGCGGATGTCATACTTACATGGTAACTACAGGTAACAAGAGGGTAACAAGACAGTAACAAGGCTTCACTTTAAATTACAGCCCGCAGATGTCATACTTACATGGTAACTACAGGTAACAAGAGGGTAACAAGACAGTAACAAGGCTTCACTTTAAATTACAGCCCGCGGATGTCACACTTACATGGTAACTACAGGTAACAAGAGGGTAACAAGGCTTCACTTTAAATTACGGCCCGCAGATGTCATACTTACATGGTAACTACAGGTAACAAGAGGGTAACAAGGCTTCACTTTAAATTACAGCCCGCGGATGTCATACTTACATGGTAACTACAGGTAACAAGAGGGTAACAAGGCTTCACTTTAAATTACAGCCCGCGGATGTCATACTTACATGGTAACTACAGGTAACAAGAGGGTAACAAGGCTTCACTTTAAATTACAGCCCGCGGATGTCATACTTACACAGTAACTACAGGTAACAAGAGGGTAACAAGACAGTAACAAGGCTTCACTTTAAATTACGGCCCGCAGATGTCACACTTACATGGTAACTACAGGTAACAAGAGGGTAACAAGGCTTCACTTTAAATTACAGCTTACACTTACACAATAACTACATATACCAAGGGTGTATATTTGCACAGTAGTTGTGTATTATGATATATTTATGTTATATCATGGGAGCAGCTGGAAATAGGTTATCTAGTTTTCCAGTGTATTGCACCTCAACGGTATAATGCTGCACAGGTGACTCGCTGCTGAGATGACCATATGCAATACTCTTTCATCAGGTTTTATATGGAAAGTTTTATATGGAAATTTCGAAATCAAATACTTGCAGAAACTCATAATTTTCCCATACTTTCAGTTGTGTTGTTCAATAATCTCCATGATCACACATAAAGAAACACTAGTAAGTACTAGTACATATTCTTAAGTAAAATGTTTTAACATTTTATAAAGTTGGTTTTTCGTTTTATTGTAATTACTAAATTATAATGTAGTATACTACAGTTTACCATTGGTATCAATATCATGGAAGATATGCTGTAAGTACCCAGTACATAGTGTAAAATTATACTGCATCATATATTTTGCGTTTCATGTGCGTTATAATAAGGCAACTTGTTGTAAATCATAGCCTATTTGTTGTCTAACACAGTAGGTCATGTATACCACGTAACACCTTACATATGAAATAACAGTATAAATACATTGAATTTTCCAAATTATTACCCCCTTAATCCCCAAACGTTGCACACTGTTTCTGTTTACTTATATGTACGTTCAACTAAGTTATACTTACGCGGAAACCTAAAGTCTGTGTGTCATACATACCACGTAATATCAGAATAGGTACCCTTTAGTTATAAAATACTTACTGTATAAATGCTTTTGAATTTTAAAGGTTATTACCCCCTTATTCCGTAAATGTGGCATATTGTTCCCTTATATTTACGAGTAGGTACTGTGGAGGTACTCTATAGTTACAAATAGGTACGCTGTAAATTCCGTTTACTTACGCGGTACATTGCGGGCTGTAATTTAAAGCGTTACCAAATTATTTAATGTAAACATTTTATTTGTTTTTCTGTGTTATTTACTTCACCACAAAATCATTTTTATCAGTGTAGTGGACATTCTATATTTCCATAATGTCCAAAATAAACTTCTTATTATTGTTTATACTGTGTGTCCAATGAAGCAAAGTGTCACTTCAAACTGTGACACATGAAGCAGAAGTGATTCTGCCTTCAATTATATGTGGGAAAGTTGTAATTACCAGTGGGAAACTTACTTTGAGCTATCACTTTCTAAAGGGGAGGCATGTCACTACTGTCAATCACATATGTTGACAGTACAATGTATTCATATTTTTGTACATATTTTGTGTACAAATGAAAAATAGCTATAAAATTGATCAAAAGCTCAAAGCATCAATTGTACACCTAATATGCATATTTTGTTTAAAAATAATAACTTATAAAGCTTACTGTGTTCGTCAGTGAATGAAAAATAATGATAATTAAGACTTTAGTGCTTGTATGCTAGTTTTTCCCAAAAGGAACTAATGCCAGCATAATATATAGCAATTTTCACCATTGTTCTTCACCCAGATATGTTGCATTAAACAGCATTAAAAATACACAAACACTCTTAACTAAAAAGGCGACATGACTGTGTTGTTTCAAGTTATTTTAATTTTTTGTAAGTAGGTGGCAATATGTTCACAGTATGCAGTAATCTATTACTCTATTTTAAACACAGCCAGAGAAAAAAATAACAGAATATGATTTACTTACAGGTTAATAGCACCAATAGTTGAAGCAAACGCCGATGTAACCCACATTAAGAATGTAAAACAAGGCTGCGTGCTTGCAATTCCTTGGCCAAGCATTGATGTCAACACTGTGCACTTGTGTAGAATCCATTTCTGGCCTTAGTTCTCCCCTATTCAGGTCTGAAATTCAGAACATAAGCCACCTGGGTAAGAAGAATCAGAGGAACTGTTTTAATAAAGTATTCAATCTTTCCACCTACTTCTCACAGCCTCTCTGACCCTCTGCTGTCAATCCCAGCCGTGTGCATTTCACAAGGTGAAACAGTTCAATTATGCTTTACTCTTCCCTCTTCCTTCTTCAATTTAAGGCCGCTGATCAGCCGCAGACTCCTGAGGAGCACGTTTCAAACTCTATCGACGTTTTACAGATGTTCTGAGAAATGTTTTTTTCTGAATGCTTTCACACTCCACCAACACTGTGAACATGCTTTATTTTTTTGTGACAAATGTCAGCAAGAAACGTGCTGGAGCAATTTGACTTTTATTTTAGGGGCCATTTGACGCATTCGGTTTACAACAGTCATGTGGTTACTTTTTCATAAAAATATGTTATTTCAGACCTCTAAAGTAATCACCTCTACCTACTGCAGTTTCATACTCATGACTCATGAACATAAAGTCCCTCATGTACTGTATGATTTACTAAAAATAATACAAAATAATATTGCTGTGTTGTTTTTCCTTTCATGAATTAAAACTATATATATATATATATATATATATATATATATATATATATATATATATATATACACACACACACACACACACATATACATATATATATACACACACATTATTAGCCCCTTATAAAATATTTCATTATTTTTCAAATAACTCCCAAGTGTTGTTTAACAGAAAGACGATTTTATCAACACAGCATTTTTAAACATAATACTTTATTCAAGGAAGCTTTTAGGGTTTGTAATACAAATAGAAATAGATGTATTACCAAGAATTTAAAAAAATCTACTGGTCAAAATTATTAGCTCTCTGATGTTAATAGCCAATAGTGTATCCCTTTTGCTTGGTAACAGCCTTTAGTCATTTGCTGTAGTTCTCAAGTTTTAAGCATGTCTCCTGAGGAATGACAGCCCATTCTTCCTCAGCAAATCTGTCAAGCTCCTCCAGCTTTGTTGGTCTTCTGGCACAAACTCTGGACTTTAGTGTGCCCCACAGATTTTCTATTGGATTCAAGTCAAGTCAAGTCACGTACATTCACTTTGCTCATTTGGAGGTATTTCTTCACCAGAAGTGAGGTATGCTTTGGGTCGTTATCATGCTGAAAGACAAAATGTCGACCCAAACCAAGTTTTCTTGCAGACTGTCTGAAGTTATCTTTCAAAATCTTCGTATAGTCTTCCTTTTTCATGTTTCCTTCAACCCTGATGAGATTCCCAGGTCCACAGCATTATACTCCCACCACCATGTTTCACTGTGGGAACGCTGTTCTTGGGGTTGAATGCCTCTCCCTTCTTTCTCCAAACATAGGCAACATCTCTATGGCCAAAAAGCTCTAGTTTTGTCTCATCTGACCAAAGGACATGTTTCCTGCATGCATCACATTCCCCCAGGTTGTCCTTAGCAAACTTCATTCTAGCTTGGAGGTGTCTCTTCTTCAGAAGTGGAGTCTTTCTTGGTCGGTAACCTCGCAGTTCATTCCTGTGCTGGGCTCTAGTGACCGTCTTCGTTGAGACATCAATTCCAGACTTACCTAGGTCATTCACTAGTGTCTTGGCAGTTGTTTTTGGGTTTTTAGAAACCTCTCTCACTAGCTTTCTTTCCAAAGTTTTTGAAATCTTTCGCTTCCTACCTCTGCCCGTCTTGTTCTCCACTGTGTTGGTCTCTTTAAACTTCTTGATAATGCATCTCACTGCAGTTCTTGACACTTGAAAATGCTTTGATAAACGTGTATCCTTCTCCATCTTTATAAGCATTAACAATTCTTTCTCTCAAGTCCAAACCAATTTCTTTTGTCTTTGCCATGATGACAGTGTATATTATTTTACTAGTTGTTTCACAAGATGCTAATCCTCAGCTTAAAGAGCAATTTAAAGGCTTAACTAGGTTAATTAGGTTAATCAGGCAAATTAGGTTAATTTGGCAAGTCTTTGGACAACAGTTTGTTCTATAGAAAATCAAACTAATAATTTCTTAAGGGGGCTAATAATATTGACCTTAGCAGTTTTTTTATTTTATTTTTTTTATTCAAGCAGCTATAAGAACTCAGACTTTATCTAGAAGAAAAAATAATAGGAAATAATCTGAAAACATTCTCTTGCTCTGTTAAACATCACTTGGGAAATATTCTTAAAAAAAAAAAAAAAAAAAAAAGTAAAGGGGTGCTAATAATTTTGTCTTCAACTGTATGTAGTTGCATTTGCCTGGCTCTCCAGCAATCCCCTTCACACCCATTTTTAACCCATTGATTTAAAACCTGCTGGGGTAATTAGATTTTTATTTATTTTCTATTTGACCATTTAAATAATGCAATAAATATTCACATCAAAAGATATTTTAAATATAGCGTATGTATTTTAACAATGATGAAAAACAGCAGAAAAAAAAATGTGCATGTGAACCTTTTTCCATTATTAGACATAGAAATAAAATAATATATTATACAACATATACAAACATAACACTTCTGCTAAGTCTCTAAGGGGTTAAACACCTGGTTCTTCTGTGGAATGGATGGTTATGAATAAAGTAAGTCATTATTCACCTTGTTTAACACTGTAACCTTAGGCAGGCCATAACATATTTTCTCCAAAGCTATTGACGGTCATTTGTCCTGTATTGATCACAACTCTTCATCTCATCACGGTCAATGCGGACCTTTACTAGGGATAACACAGAAACAAGGTAACTTTACAAACTAACTGAAAATTGAAAACCTACTGGATTACTAGTAATTTTTTTGTTTTATATTTTAGTAAACTTGATAGCTTAACAAACTAAAGTAATTGCCCATTATAGACATAAAAATACATCAGTCAGAGACATGCGTTCATGCGACATCTCCTAAACATGCTTTTTGTTGCATCCATGTTTATATGCAGCATACTGCATCACTTACTTTCCATTAGCATTTGCTCTCGAACGCACAGACTCAAGGGAAGTGGCAGCAACTACTACAAAGTGATTTTACGCTGGAAAACACGTTTAGCATAAACTCCTGTCTGGTGGCCGTGTGTAGTGCTGCCAGCCATCACACAGCAGAGCTTCAAAGCGCAGCGCCGGGACACGCTGAAAGCCGCGTGTTTACCGCGAGACCCTCCTGATTCCAACAACAATCTGCCGAGACCATGGCTAGACACAGTTTAGCCTAGCCTGGCCCAGGTTAGACAAGCGTGCTAAATCAAGTCTGTGAAAAGAAAACTGTTAAGAGAGAAATGCATTTGTTACCATTTAATGTTTTACAGACAGAAACAAGGATGTTATTGCGCTTGCAATAAATTACACCAGTGTTTGCATGATTTTGTGTTTGTAGAAGGAAGGAAATTGGGCCTAAATATTATTAAGAAAACTTTTTGCAATTCATTGGTTGTTACTGTAAGTTTGCCTGGCTCTCCAGCGATCCCCTTTTCACCCATTTCTACCCCATTATATCCAATATCGCTAGAGTTTGGTCAATTTAAGTACTTCGTTTAACAAATAGTCATGGCCAAAATTCATTTTATTGAATTTATTTATATCATAACAGATTTTTTACATTTACGTATTTTTTTTATTATTATTATTATTATTATTATTATTATTTTTTTTATTATACATTTTATTATATTATAATTTTTTATTATAATTCCAGTTACTTAGCTATCCCCTTCACACCCATATCTACCCATTATATCAATTTACACAAACATCACTACATTTTGGTTAATTTATATACTCAGTTTGAAATATAATTCAAGTTTCTTACATAAAAGAATATAAAAAAAATATACTCAATAAGATTTTTTTCTTTTTTTTTTTTTGCCTGGCTCTCCAGCAATCCCCTTCATACCCGTTTTAATTGAAACGCCACAATTCCAGTGTAGCCAAGGCGTTGCTAAGCTGTTCTGACTGTTTCCAAATGTGTTGCTATGTGGTTGCTAGGCGTTTTATTTTGTGTTTTAATACATACATTATATATATATATATATATATATATATATATATATATATATATATATTAGTATTCATCACAATTATATATCTATTTAAGCATCAACTGATGTATAAAACATAATTTAAAATGTAATAGAAGTTTCATACATAAATCCATACATCTTCAGGATGTTAAAAATGTATGCTGGACAAATACTCATTGAGAAAATATATCTTTTTGCAAGGCATTATTGGTAGTTACATTTGTCTGGCTCTCCAGCAATCCCCTTCACACCTGCTTCTGCCACATAGATTTAAAACGCTGCCTAGGCAATTTCAATTTGGTCTTAATTATAACTATGGCTAAAATTGTAAAATGATTGGCATTGCTAAGCTGTTCTGAGTGTTTTCAAATGCGTGGTTGCTAGGTGTTTTCTCTCTAAAAGCCTCTCTAAATAATAACAAAACTATTTTTCTAACATATTATTGTGTGTTTTCATTAATTAAAATTAATTGTGTTGCATTTATTACTATTATAACAATTTAAAAAATTTTTTTTATTTACATATAAAATATATTCAATTTGAGATAGAATTCCAGTTTATTACATAAACATATCTATCTTAAGGACGTTAAAAATGTATACTGTAAATATATTTTTTTGCAACTATTGGTATAAAATTGCCTGACTCTTCAGCGATCCCCTTCATACCCATATCTAACTATTATATCAATTTAAACATGAAAATCACTACATTTTGGTCAATTTATGTACTCAGTTTAACATATAATTCAAGCTTCTTACATAAAAGAATGTTAATTTTTTTTTTTTTTTTTTTTTTTTTTGCCTGGCTTTCCAGCAATCCCCTTCACACCCGTTTTAATTGAAACACCACAATTCCAGTGTAGCCAGGGCATTGCTAAGCTGTTCTGAATGTTTCCATATGTGTTTTCTCTCTGAAAGGCTCTCTAAATAGTAAAACTATTTTTCTAACATATTGTTTTGTCTTTAATTCAAATTCATTCTATTGCATTTATGACTATTGTAACAATTTAAACATAGATTTTTGAAATTAACATATAAAATATACTTCATTTAAGATCTTAAGGATGATCCATCTTAAGGATGTTAAAAGTGCATACTGTAAATAAATACTTGTAATCTTTTGCAAGTAATTATTGGTATAAGTTTGCCTGGCTCTCCAGCGGTCCCCTTCACACCCAGTTCTGTCCTATTGATCTAAAGCTGTCGAATAATCAATATTCAGCGGCGTTCCCTTCCTGAACAGCGGGAGTTTTGTTCTGATCTTACTACAAATACAGAGACTGCACTGCCTGGCCTTGGGACGAGTAGGCAGAGCTAGCGGAGGTGGTGTTTAGCATGGAAAGCGCTCATTTTGTCTTTATAAAGCCATGGCATTAGAGCTGGACCTTGCTGAATGTGCCGGTCCTCGGCAGCATTACAAACTCCACAGACACTTGGCCTTTTCTTTCCATTTTCAAGGTCGGCAAAAAGAATTTGGCTCCTCTTTAACCCGCGAGCGATTCAGGCCCATTACGGGCCCCATCGCACAATCAGCATCGGAATCACACCGATGGAATTGCTCACATTGTGTCTCAAAGAAATCAACTGATGTTGTATTCATGTCCATCTTAAAAATGTCTTCTTCATAGAGATTTCATGACCGTTATCATCAAAGAAAGAAAGAAAGGTCTAAAATGTACTGTATTAAAAGTATAGTCATATAAATGCATGAAATACACTAATGTATTAAATAAATTAGAGACCCAATAAAAATTGCAATAGATACAGTTTTTTTAGTCAATATCTTTAGAAGTCATCCATATGTTATGGTACTCCTAAAAATTTCATAAACATTTAGCAGATATAAAAATTTAAATTCCTTCTCTATTTGCAGAAAGCCAACCAAAAATAAAATAAATAAAATATATTTTGTACTCAATTTTATAATAAACAAAAATAAATAAATAAATAAATAATATATTTATAATATACTCCTGCATAGTCACATAATTTATGTGAACAAAAAGCATCTTTCAAAAGCACTATTCAAAAATAGCTGTGGATTGACAAAATTAATATTGCATTATATTATAGTATGTTTTACCAGTTATTGATTGACATCTTTTTCTTAAAAGTGTAATAGATTTTTCTCAGTAAAATAAAATAAAATAAAATAAAAATAAAAATGTACTCAGGGAAGTTTTTTTTTTTTTAATCTAAAAATAATCCAAAATAAAAAATAACATGCCACACCTGCACATTAAAAAAATTCATAAGAACAAAAAGCATTTTCCTGCATTCAGACTATTCATTCATTCATTAAAAAAAAAAAAAAAAAAAAATTAAAATTAAATAAAATAACATAACATGCTGCACCTTCACAATGACACAATATGGAGGGCAAATATAATCTTATTTTTTAGACAACTATTTAAAAGTAACTGCATTGTGACAAAAAATAAAATAAAATAAAATAAAATACATTGGTACTACTCAGGGTAGTTTTTTTTTTATCTAAAAATAATACAAATAATAAATATCATGCTACACCTGCACAATCACACAATTCATGAGAACAAAATGTATCTTCCTGCATTGAGACCATTCAAAAATAACTGTGGATTGTGATGCAATTAATATTGCGCTATATTACAGCATGTTTTACCAGTGACTGATAAAGATAATCATTTTTCATAGACAACCATTTAAAAGTAACTGTACTGTGTCAAATAAAATAAAATAAAATAAAAATGCATTTAGGGATGTATTTTTCCCTAAATGTAATAAATAACATTCCAAAAATAATATATTTTACATAGATGACTATTTAATAGTAACTGCACTGTGACAAAAATAATAAAATAAAATAACTCTCTAGATGTATTACTTAGTGGTACACAAATGTCCTTGACTGTACTTTGTGATTAAATTCGTTTTGTTAACAGCTATAGTCTAGTTTCAACTAAAGTGACCCTGAAGGACAGCACAAAACTACTTTCTATTTTTGTTGAAAACACCCCTTTATTTGAGTTACACATCACACACAGAAGTCTTGAGCATGGTATACAGCCGTCTCTCCATGCTGACTGGAGGAAGGACTCTTACCTGAAGAGACTAATGGGAATTGAAAACAAACAGCAAACACCTGCCGTGCCGAGTAATTTTTCAGCGCCGTTTAAAAGCCTTCGTCTGTCGAAGCGAATTCTGTCACCTGGGATGAGACCGGCTCTGCAGAAGAACACGAGAGAGGCGGTTTCACGCCAGAGAAGACGACGAGTGCTCAGGAGACAAATGTTTCAGTTTGCCATGATCTGAGGTAAAACAAGCTTCATCTTTGTGTCGAGCTGCAGCTTCTCTCGTACCATCTCCCCGGGGATTAATTGGATCTGCCATCCAATAAAAGCAGAAAGAAAACCAAGAAAATAAATTACAATGATTTCCAGCCTCCTGTCCTCATTTGTCTTATTTGAGTTTGAGAGTCAGACTTAAAACAAGGCCTGTCCTTTGTCTCTCTCTCTCTCTCTCTTTTGCCTCAGGTTTTACCCTTCATGCGACTGCAACTGCTGCTAAAAAACACACGTGCATTCAATGTTATTGTACAATTACTTAATTATATTTATAGATTATCTGAACACAGCATGGATGCTGTTTACCTTAACCCCTTAGTGTTCCAACGTTCCACCCACAGGACGTTTTGCACTGAGTTAAGTTTGACAGGAATGCTAAGGGGTTAAAGCCTTGGTTGCATTTCTGTTTTGATTGGTCACATGCAACGGAAAAAAAAGCATAGTTAGAATGTCCAAATAAACATGCTTATAGCAAATATTATTCAGCAAACATTTATAGTAATATAGTATTCAAATTAAACAATATTGTAAAGTATTAAATACAATATATTAATGTATTTAAAAGTGTTTGAATTTATATAGTTACACAGTTAGGAAGTATATAATTCATATTATAAGATATATAATGTAAAGTATAAGAGCAGTTATTAAATTAGCCAAAATATTTGATTGGAATTGTATTATTATTATTATTATTATTATTATTATTATTATTATTATTATTATTATTGATAATAATAATTTATTTTGTGCATAAAATGTAATAAAAATAGCAAAATAAGCATTTTTTTCCAACAATATCACTACATGCCACATAACGAGGGTTATTATAGTTAACAAAAACTAAATTATATATATATATAAAATAAATACAACTTTTTTTACTTGAAATAAAATAAATGTTAACTGAAAAAACAAATGTTTTACAAATGTAGCATTTTAAAATTATAAAATATATAATTATATTAAAAAAATGCTGAATATATATATATATATATATATATAAATATATAAATATAAACAGGTTTGTAACAACTTAGCAAATTTATTAGAAATACAAAAAAATAAAAAATAAAAATCCAAATCACAATTAAGTATTCATACCCTTTTCTGGGACACTTGAAATTTAGCTCAGGAGCATTCATATCACTTGTAGATGTTACTGCCCTTTGAGTGGAGTTAAACTGTGGAAATTTCTTTTGTGATTTGGAAAGGCACACACCTCTCAGAAAAGGTCCAACAGCTGAAAATGCATATCAGAGCAAAAATCAGGTTCTGAGGTCAAAATAACTGCCTGTAGAGCTCAGAGAAAGGCTTGCGTCAAGGCACAGATCTGGGAAGAGTTCAGAAAACAATTATGCTGCACTGATGGTTCACAAAAGCATGTAGCCTCTATTATCCATAATGGAAGATGCTTGGAACAGCTAGAACCCTTCCTAGAGCTGGCCTCCTGGCCAAACTGAGTAACTGATGGAGAAGGGCCTTTGTTAGACTGGTGACCAAGAAGCTGATGGTCACTCTAGTTGAGCTCCATGATCATATATGCAGATGGAAGAAACTTACAGAAGTACAAACATCACCGCAACACTCTATCAATCCGGTCTTTATGGCAGTGTGGCCAAACTCAATCCTCTCCTCAGTGAAGACACATGAAAACCCACTTGGAATTTGCCAAAAAAAAAAAAAAAAAAAAGAACCCTCAGAAAAAAAAAATTCTCTGAACTGATTAACCTCAATTTCATGCCTCATATTTGAAGAACACCAAGCACTGCTCATCACATAAACAGTACCATCACAAAAAAGCTCAATGCACCAAAATATTGAGATAGCCTTAATGAAAACCCAGTACAGAACATTCAGAACCTCAGACTGGAGAGAAGGTTCAGGGCAATGACCCTAAGCTCACAGCAAGAGTGGCTTATAGACAACTCTATGAATGTCCTTGAGTGGCCCAGGCACAGCCTGGGAATGAAGCCAATCAAATACTTCTGGCAAAGCCTGGAAATGACCCCATTTACATAAATAGCTAGACAAGAGGTGAGGCGAAGAATGGCAGATATTTGCCAAATGCTGATGAGCAAAGCTTGTCATATCATACCCAAAAAGACTAGAGGCTGTAAAAGTGTTCCAACTAAGTACTGAGTTAAGAGTATGAATACTTATGCAATGTACTTATTTCAGTGTTTTTTTTTTGTAATAAATTTGCAAAGTTGTCACAAAAAAAGTAGCTTTTTGCTTTGTTGTTATGGTGTATGGTGTGTAAATTGATGTGGGGAAAAAAAAAAGTTTTTTAAACCAGTTGAACATAACGCTGCAACATAAAACGTGAAAAAAATATGCCACAATTGCAATGCACTCAACTTGACCCTTCATTTCCAGTGCAATACATGACAAAGAAGTTTAAAATAATAGATGGTTTTACTCTCTTCTACATAATTACATGTTACATAAAATGTAATTAAAAATAGAAAGTAACCACTTTATTTTCAACATGATCACTACATGCCACATACAAAGTGATGAGGTCATGATTATTATAATTAACTAAAATGGTAAAAAATACACATGAACATGAACTGAAATAAAATAAAATCTTCTGTAATAGTTGCATATGAGCCCCTCAGTTGTCCTCAGTGTGAAAAGATGGATCTCAAAATCATACAGTCATTGTTGGAAAGGGTTCAAATACACAAAAATGCTGAAAAACCAAAGAATTTGTGGGACCTGAAGGATTTTTTCTGAAGAACAGCAGGCAGTTTAACTGTTCAGGACAAACAAGGGACTCATGAACAACTATCACCAAACAAAAAAAACACAGCTGTGTGTCATTCAGGTAACAACACAGTATTAAGAATCAATGGCATGTAAACTTTTGAACAGGGTGATTTTTATAAATTCAACTATTGTTTTCTCTTGTGGACTATATGTAAATGTCTTTTATGTAAAATATCTTATTCAGGTCAGTACTAAATAAAAAATAACATGCATTTTGTATGATCCCTCTTATTTTGCTAAAATAATTAACATTTTACATATTCTGCAAGGGGTATGTAAACTTGAGCACAACTGTACACACATGCATGCTATTTTTAAAGAGTAGCATGTCACTTCTGAGCAGAGTGCTGATTTGTTCTTGGTGGGGATAGGTTAACTAGGTCATCTAGTTAGATTTAGGATTAACCTATACTGTCAGTTACAGCAGAAATCAATAGCATCTTATGCTTTATTTTGTTAAAAAACTAATGAAAATGCATGTATAGGAATGTTCTTAATGTGACCTAATTGTACTGCATGGTTTAAAAGCTGAAATGTGGAGCTTGTATTTCTGCTAAAGCACTTTCAGATCTTTGATAATGTCTACATTGTTTTTTTTAGTGTGGGATTTGGTCTTTAGGAAAGGTTTGATCATGCCTTAAGGATTTTCACATGTCTTAAGTCAACGCTTATTATTGAATTCAACTCTTTAAAGGGAAGCTTCAAGCTACAGCATAGTTTTTTTTAATGCAATAATGAATATTTAATGAGACTGTAAGGCTGAGTGGGAAAAGTAAAAAATAAAACCCATACATAAAAATTATAGCAAGTGATAGTAAAAGCGTTTCCAAGATGGATTATTGTGGCCTTCATATATCAAAAAGGAAAAAAAAGTTGAAGTCTGTCAGTTTTAATAAAAATAAATCCCTGGCATATAAAAGTGTCTGTGGTTGAAGAAACACCCAATTTGTGAACAAGTGAAAATATGTCTCCATTAAGATACGGCAGGCACAAAGCCTTTTAACGCTGCACTTCTTCAAAAGATCAGTTGTCTGCTTTTGCAAATTCTTACCAGCGAATCCATCTTTGCTCCTGGATAACGGAGTGACATCAAACGGACGGCTGAATGAGACATCAAAGTTGCCTTCATCTTCCTCTGGTCCTCTATACTGCATCCCGAGCCAAAAGTTAGTGGATCAGGTTTTCACCTCACCATCTGCTACCTGCGCAAGGATCGAGGAACACGGTGAACATTTAGCCTTTGAAATTATATTCAATTATCGCTTCTTTGAGCATTTCGCTCGAGTTTCACAGTCTAGTTATAAACTTCGAATGTGTTTCAGACAATGCGATTGCAAATGAGAAGAACAGAGACGAGTGTTTTTGAAATGAAATGCAAATAGAGAGAAACCTCAGATAGACTGACTGTCAAGGTGTCAAATGAGGAGGGTAAACACTTCAGTGCTGCTCTCAGAACGACTGAAAGAGAAATTTACACATATATTAATCGGCATGAAAAAAAAAAAGAGCATGAAAGAGACTAAAGCTGGATAAGCTTGAAACACAATATTCATGTAAATATATCATCCACAAATTTAAGCATTTTAAACTTTTTTTGAATCTACATACACTTGCACAAAAGTACTGTCTCATTTGAATCCACATTTATCTCAATAAATAGTGTGCATATATTATGCAGTGTTATTTTTTTTTAGTTTTGCAGGCTGTTTAGGTTTTCAAGCCAGTGTACCTCACTAACAAAAACAATAAAATATGTATTTGCTAAAAAGCAGTCTAATAAGAAAAATAAACAGCATCAAATACTGTTGCAATTTACTATAGATACCACAATCATGATATAACCCCCCCTCCCCCCAAAAAATAAATAAATTATATATATATATATATATATATATATATATATATATATATATATATATATATATATTTATTTGGTCTATTTCTCTCCTTGTTTGTATGCTTTCGTATTTGTCAAGCTGATTTTTGTACGCATTCAGGCACGCATGTCAATATTTATTGATATAAACAGTGTTTTGTTTGAATCCCCATTATCTCTTGATATAACTTCTCAAATATAGACAACTTATTTTGCAGTTCCATTTTATATAGTTTTGTGGCCTGTCTATTATTTCCAAGTCAGTGTGTATCTACTACAACAAAATGTATTGCACTGAAAAAACTAAATGTATTAAATAATGTATTGCACTAAAAATGTATGCAAAGCAATCTACCGAGACAAAAATAAACTACTACTACTAAACTTAAAAGAAAAAAAAAATGCAATAGTTTACTAAATACAACAATCATGATCTAAACTTTATTTCTCTTACTCTTGGTGTTACTCAACCCGAATTTTGTGCACATTTGCAAGCATGTGCATCAATATTTATTGAAATAAAAGTCTAACAGTACTTGCTGGTAGTATTTAATGGTATTTTGATAGTCAAACATGATCTCTTTTGCTCAACAAAAGCTGCTTTTATATGATCAAAAACACAGGAAAATGTGAAATATTATTACAGTTGAAAATAGCTGTTTTCGATGTGAATATCTTCTAAAATGTAATTTATTCCTGAGAATTTTCAGCATCATTACTTCAGTCTTTAGTGTCACATGATCCTTCAGAAACCATTCTAATATGCTGGTTTGCAGCTTAATTATCATTTACGTTCAATTACAAATAACAGTGCTTATTATTATCAATGTTTCAAATATTTTTAAGTAAAAACATGAAAAAAATAAATTAAATAATGCGTTCGAATTTTAAACTGAAATAAATGTAATAATTTAACTTTTTTTTCTTTCAAATGCCTTCTTTTGATAATATTTGTTTTGACTATTAAAAACACTAATCATTTCCATTTAGTTCCAAGGCTATTCTATGTTTTTGAATGACAAAAGAAAGCGTGTCTGTCAAATACGGCAGAAGCGACTGCTAGCCTGTGCTGTGTTGGTCATATTACTCGAGGTCTTGAACTACTGTGGAGCTCCGTCTCGGAGTGTGAAGGTCACATTTCCTGCTCTAATCTTGGAGGAAGGACCCGCTTTGTGCTCCCTTCCACAAACCAATCCCGTTATAGGCCTCCACATCCTCCCAGCAATTTACCTCTGATTAAGCAATTCATCTGCAAGAGCGTTTGTGAGACATGCTTCCCCCAGCGTAGCCGCTCTGTGTGCCCGGCTAAGTCCTGTTGCTTTGAATGCGTCTCCAGAGGGGAATTATCTAGGAGCAGAGAGCCTATGCAGGGAGAAAGGCCAGATTTCCCCGGCTTATCTTTTCTCCCCTCCCCGATCCTGATGGGGCAGAAAAGGAAGAAGCCTTCGAAAGCCCTCCAGAAAACGCAGGACGATTAAACCCGAGTCCCAATCAATTTACCACCTTTGCTGGACAGAGAGCGTGGAGAGCAGAACGGCTTTCCTGAGGAGAAACTACACCTTTCCCAATCCGTTCGGGCAGGTGTTCTGGATTTCAGGGGGTTTGGGGTGCTTTTCCGTTCCAAAACCTAGTGAGCTGACTACATGGGCAGCTTTAAGGGGGTAGTTTGCACAAAAATGAAATTATTCATGTCGTTCCAAACCTGTACTTTCTTTCATGGACTTTCTTTGTTTTTTTATCCATTCAGTAAAAACCATGAAGTCAGAGTCACATTGTATGGGGGACAAAATAGATCAAATAGAACTGAATTTACAAGTCAAAATTCTAAGATAAAAAGTTGCAATTATGAGATAAAAACCCAAAATTATGAAATCCAAATTCTGATATAACAAGTCAAAATCACATAAAAGCTTGAAATTATGAGATAAAAGCTCAAATCATAAAAAAAAAGTCATAATGATGAGGTTGTCATTGTTATGAGATAAAAAAGACAAAATGACAGTCATAATTGGGGGATAAAAGATTAAATTAAATAGATAAATAGTTTATATAATTAATACAAATGTCAGAATTATGAGGAAAAAGTACAAGTTATGAAATGACAAAATTATGAAAACTCAAAATACAAAGTCAAAATTATGCGATTAAAAGAACAAATAATGAAATTTGTCATAATGTGTCAAAATTCAAACATAAAGTCAAATTTATGAGATAAAAAATGTTAATTATGAAATATTGCCAATTTTGAGATTGTCAAAATGATTAGATAAAATAAAATTAACAAAGCCATAATTGTAAGGTAAAAAGCTGAACTTATGAGATAAATACTTAACATCATGAGATATAATTAATGACGAAATAACAAAATTATCAGATAAAAATGTGCAATTATGAGATAAAACTCAAAATACAAAGTCAAAATTATTCAATAAAATGTAAAAATTATGAAATTTGTCATAAGCATGAGACTGTCAAAATTCGAATATAAAAAGTCAAGTTCATGAGATAAAAAAAAATGTAATTATGAAATATTGTCATAATTATGAGATTGTAAAAATTATTAAATAAAATAAAATTCATAATTGTACGGTAAAAAGTTGAAATTATGAGATAAATACTTAACATGATGAGATATAATTAATTAAAAAAAGTCAGAATTATGATGAAAAAGTATTAGATAAAAATGTGCAATTAAAAAGTGATAAAAACTCAAAATATGAAATGTTAGAATTATAACTGAATTTACATTACATTTAAAATAACAGTTTTCTATGTGAATACATTGTAAAATATAATTTATTCCTATGATCAAAGCTGAATTTTTAGCATCTTTACTCCAGTTGTCATTGTCACATGATTCTTCAGAAATCATTCTAATATGCTGAGACTTTTTTCCAAAGCACTGTATTTTGTGACATTTTTTATTGCCTTACAAGGTAACTTAATGTCTTAAGAAGGCAGCAGACAACAGACGACTCGCTAGGGTTTGGAACAAAGCCGACGTGTGGAGGTTTTGTTCAATGTTTTAATCAAAAAAGTGCTTGAGAAAGTTCTTCAAGTTTTTTAAAGAACTTTGTTCTGCATCTCTTTGTACATTACATAGAAATAATAGCTTCATTTGGCTTACTGAATCACCAGCCAAAAGGATCAAAAGACATTTAGCCTTCAGAAAACATGAATTCCAAGGTGCTACAAGGAACATTTTCTACGTTATGGGCTCATAATTTCAAGATTTTGTGATCTTTTGAAATAAAACAGCGTATTATACAGTATTATGAATATTTGAAGAGCTCAGATGCAAAACCAGCTAAAAGCAATCTGTTACTTCAAACTTGCTAAAATCCCAGCCTCAGCCCAATCAGAAGTACCACTACTTGCATAGAAACCTAAACATCGGAGCCTAATAAAAATGCATTTTCTAAAGAAAGATGTCAGATAAATTTAGAGGCTTTTGCATCTGAACTCTTCATACATTTTGCTGGAACTTCTAGGACTCAAAATGTCCTCAATAGCGACCAGTGAGCATTCACTGCAAATATAAGATGTGAAATTAGATTAGTCTAGATTTTACCTGGATCGTTTCATTTCATGCCATGTCATGCATACACATCAGTATCAATCATTTCGGCTGACCAGCAATCAGTAGTACAAAAATATCTATTAAATAATAAAATAATCAGCCCAAGTGGCATTTTTACAGAAAGCTTGCACAGCGCACTTTTCAAGCAAAGAGTTTCGAAAACAAAATCCTGCAAGCTTTTCAAAGGA
Organism: Cirrhinus molitorella; assembly: GCA_033026305.1. Taxonomy (NCBI): domain Eukaryota; kingdom Metazoa; phylum Chordata; class Actinopteri; order Cypriniformes; family Cyprinidae; genus Cirrhinus; species Cirrhinus molitorella. The sequence continues at coordinate 36,265,957 of CM065130.1, forward strand.
GTGGAAGAGAAAAGTACTAGTTGTTTACAGGCGTGGAAGTATCGCCCTGCGAGACTGTAGCATGAAGCAGCTGCTCCGCTGCCAACATCAATCATTATGAGACGCCACAGGGACGCTGGCACTGAACACACCAGATACTTGTTCGCGATGAAAGACATTCAAAGCTTCTTTGCGATAAACACATACAAACACAAGCTGAGCTCTTACTTGCCCATACAGCATTTTTGGTTTTTTTTTTGTTTTTTTCAAAATATTTGAAATGCATAGTAAATGTGTATTTTATTAAATAATAATTTATTAGAAATCTGTTTTATTTAAACAAGCAAAATGTCAAAATTTTATATATATATAAATTTAATGTAATATATATGTATATTTTCAGTAAATGTGCATGCACTTATGTGATTAAAAGCATCCTTGAATGTTCTGCAAGTCGCTGCAGTCTGCCAAATTAATATGTTTAGTTTACACAAGCAGTGTACAAAAATGGGTCAAAATTATATCTCAAATTTATTTAAAAAAAATGTATTGGATAGTTTAAATTTCTGTGCTGCAAACATTTTCTGAATCTCCCAAAGCACAAAGCTCCAGGAGTGTGTCTTTATGCTTGTGCATGAAAAAGCCAAAGTGTGCATGTGTGTTTGTGTTTATATAAATCGCTGACATGTTGTGATCAATGGTTAGTTGTGAGGGAACAGACAGCAGTCTAAACTACGCCGTTTGTAATGCACTTCACAGCATATAAACAGCAGAATACATGTAGCATTATTTGTTTTCAGAGATATTGAATACAAGTTATTGTTCAGGGAGTTGTACAGCTTTGGCTTTGATTTAATATTTAGAAAAGCACCAATCCCTTCAGCGTACAACTTTAGTGGAAAATAGATATGCAGTAAACAAGAACGTATCGTGTTTACACTAGATTTTTTACCTTTTCTGAAGTAAGTTTTCTGAGCAGTGCGTATTCATGGAAAACCTGACACGTGATGCTGGATGGTTTTTTATGATCTTGAATGAAATGAGTCCTGTTTTTTTTTTTGTTTTTTGTTTTGTTTTGTTTTTTTTAAGAAAAATTATTTATTGTTACCAAATCAGCAATGAAACGTGATTTGAGGAATCTTTCAATCAAAATGAATAAATTCGAAATTATGACATCAAATTCATAATTATGTCAAAATTATGAGATGAAAGTTCAAATTATAAAATATATATAATGAGGTTGTCATTATTATGAGATAAAAAGACAAAATTATAGTCATAATTGGGGGATAAAAGTTGAAATTATGAGATAAATAGTTAAAATTGGTGATATAATTAATACAAAATGTCAGAATTATGAGGAAAAAAGTAAAAATTATGAAATGGCAATATTATGAGTTAAAAACTCAAAGTAAAAAGTCAAAATTATGCGATAAAAAGTACAAATTATGAAATTCATCATAAGTCTATACAAGTCAAATTTATGTTTAATGTCAATTTATCAAAAATTGAAATTATGAAATATTGTCATAATTATGAGATTGTCAAAATTATTAGATAAAATAAAATTAACAAAGTGATAATTGTAAGGTAAAACGTTAAAATTATAAGATAAAGATTCAACATTATGAGATAATTATTAAAAAAAGCCAGAATTATGATGAAAAAGTCTAAATAATGAAATTACAAGATTATGAGATAAAAATGTGCAATTATGAGCTAAACGAAATAAAAACGAAATACAAAGTCAAAATTATGCGATAAAAATAACTAATTATGAAATCTGTAAAAATTCCAATATAAAAAGTTAAATTTATGAGATAAAACAATGTAAATTATGAAATATTGTCATAATTATAAGATTATTAGATAAAATTAACAAAATTAACAGTCATAATGAATTATGATGAAAAAGTCTAAATGATGAAATGACAAAATTATCTCAGAAATGACAAAACTCTCATAATTGTGAGATTGTTGAAATTATGAAATAAAACATCAAAATTATGAGATAAATTAAAATGATGTAATACTGTCATAATTATGAGATTGTTAAACTATGAGACAAAAAGACTAAATCATGACATAAGACATACACAATAGAGATAAAAAGTTAAAATTATGAGATAAATGGGCTTCCATACTGCTGATTCTTATTTTACCTTCTTTTGTTTTGGCTTCTTTTACATGACTAAAAAAAAAAAAAAAACTGTAGAAGTGAAATTTGTAAGCTTGTTGTGCTGTTTGTATTGGTCTTTTGGTCTTTTAGAACTTAGCTGAATCCCAAAGACTTTTCTGTGAGGCTGCCATTGGCACAGAAAACATGATAAGAGCCCTGGAAGAGGAATTATTCATGTCTAGAGCACAAATGCTGCTGGACGATGCAAATACCCAACTTTAATGCTTATGGGCAAATAGCACTAGTGATGTTTGACTTAGCAAGCACTACAAACTAGAGAATCTCTCTAAAGGAGATGCAAGCCTTCTTGTCATGACTGTATATTGTTAGTATGTGTGTGTCGTTATCATAGTTACGTAACGTTAGATGGTCCGTCCACTGTTACCCAGCATCCTCTGCTGCAATCACATGTGTGTGGTCCAAGATAAAAGACATCAAAGCATGCAGCACTAATTCTACAATAATGAAAGCAATATCTTAAAAGCTACGATGCGCCGCATAAAAAATCGATACGTTTCATTTTCGTGTCACGCAGCATTGCTCATTATGTCACACGCTGGGAGAAATTCACGGTGAGTTTGATCCGAGAGAGAAACAGTGGCAAGAATTCAAAGATTCAAAGAGGGAAGAGATCAAGGTCTGAAAAGATTGTACATGTACAGCGGCCCCCAAAAAACTATTTTAACACTCCAGTCTTACTTAAAAATGTCTGAATGTCATTATATAGCATAATAAAATATCAAAGCAAATGCTGCAGGACCTTTTCAGAGCTAATACACATTTCTAGTCTCATTGTGACAGGCTCATCACTCGCAATCTTTCATCAGAATTGTAGAACTCTGAAATAATATTGCTTTTCAGCTGTCACCAAGGCTGCACATGCTTCAGGTTAATGTTAACCAATAAAAAAAGCTGCAGGCTTCTGTTAATGTAGCCCTTCTGAAATCTTGACAATTAATCAGTAATTTAATGCCTCTTAATGTTAATATAACAAAGGTTACAGCAATGTTTGCAAATTAGAAAAAGTAGGGTTACCACTGGGATAAATAAACTTGACCTTTCAGCTTTGCATCAAGGGAATAAATTACGTTTAAAATGCATTTAAATAGAAAACAGTTATTCCACAATATTGCTGTTTTTACTGTATTTTTGATTGAATAAATGCAGCTTCGATGAGCGTGAGATAAAGAAACAATTCTGAACTTAAAGCAAACGTTTTAATTTTAAAATCCGTTCTGGACCAGTGATGTTAAATATAGATTGCACTAATCAAAACAGCAGTTCTCACTCCGTTTAGTCTGTTTAAATGAACACTGGAACCACAAACAACCAGAGTCCCCTCGCTGACCCGAGAACAGCTCAAAAACGGTACAAATGATAATGTCAATACAAACCGCTCTGTGCTGAATTACTCTTCCAGTCCCTCATCTATTGTGGTCCAGCCGGTTATCAATCACCGTTAAACAAGCTTAAACAAGCAAACCAGCACAGGTTTCATTACAAAAGACCATTTATCAGGTTAACTCGACCGGTTGTGGAACTAATCAACTGCTTAAAAGCTGATCAGAATGACAACACAGCACTATTTCATCAGTTGGTTGATATGATATCATTTATATATATAAAAAGTTGAAATTATGACATGATTCAATTATGACAAACTGTAAGTTTTATAAAAGTCACAAGTATGACATACTAAGTCATAATTATGAATAAAAACAACTAAAATAAGACAAAAAAGTAAAAAGTATGAGATTAAAAGACAATTATGAAATAATCAATTATGAAATAAAAAGTCAGAATTATGACAAATTTTAATGAAGAGAAAATACTAAATTCTGATATACCAATCATAACTGCATCAAAATGATTATATTCTAAATCAAACTTGCGAGATGATTCTCGTAAGAACTCAAAAAAAATAAATAAATAAATTCATAAGATGAAGTCAAAATTCTGAACACAATTCTAAATTGACGAATCATAATGATGAGAAGTAAAGATTTGGACATCCTTATGAAAAAAAAAAACAATTATGAGATAAACTCAAACTTATGAGAATAATTACAACAAAAATTCTGAATTACAACAAATCATGATGATGAGAAAGTAAATATTCTGACATACTGGGTCATAATTATAAGATAAAAATTCATAATTATGAGAAAAACTCAAAATTATGAGATAAAATAATTTATGAGATGAAGTCAAAATTATGAGAAAAATATAAATCAAGACAAATCATGATGATGAGGAAAAGCAAAGCAATTCTGACAGTCAATTATGGGATAAAAAGTCATAATTATGAGAAATTCAAAATTATAAGATAAAAAGAGAAATTCATGAGAAAAAAATGAATTATGACAAATGATGATGAGAAAAGTAAAGATTCTGACATACTGAGTCATAATTCTAAGATAAAAAGTCAATTGAGAGATAAATTTGAAATTATGAGATTAAAAGAAATAAATTAGATGAAATCAAAATTATGACAAAAATTACGACAAATCATGATGATGAGAAAAGTAAAGATTCTGACACACAGTCATAATAAGAAGAAAAAAGTCATAATTAAGAGATAAACTCGAAAATATGAGATTAAAAAAACAAAGTTATGAGATGAAGTCAAAATTATGTCAAAAATGATAAATTACGACAAATCATGATGAGAAAAGTAAAGATTCTGACATACTGCATCATAATAATAAAATAAAAAAGTCTTAATGATGAGATAAAATCAAAATTATGAGATAAACGACAAATTTATGAGATGAAGTGAAAAATTACGACAAAAATTCTAAATTCTGACAAATCATGTACAAATTATGAGACAAACTTAAGAGTATGAGATAAAAGGACACATTTATGAAATAAAAAGAAATTATGAGATAAGTCTAAATGTTGTTTTTTATGATTATTATGATTATGCATGCATGAATTAGCATGCCATCGTTTTGGCTTTTTATCTCAAAAAAATATTACTTTTAAGAGATAAAAATAATTTTATTATGACATACTTTTTTTTAATCAAAGCATGTTTTTTTTTTTTTTTTATTCCCTCCCATGGTGCCTCCTTTTTCACCTTTCTTTTATTTTCCATGACCTAAAATTGTAATGAAATAAATTTGTAGAAAAACCTTGCACTGACATTTTCACCAACCTTTTACATCTTGCAAAACCAAACACTCTTTTCTAAGTGTCTGCCATTGGCATTGAAAAGATGATAAAAGCCCTGGAGAAGTAAAAAGGCCAAAAAAAAAGAAAAAGAAAAGAAAAAAAAAAAAAAAAAAAACACTTACAAGGTCCTTCAGCTAGCTACTAACACTCTGTTAACACTCACTAACCTGCAACTACACTCACTGTCATTTCCACCGGCCCTTGAGTAACACCTACAGCTAACTCTATGCTGACCGGCGCTGTCTGTATCATGCTGCGGCCGCTTCGCGCTCCCCGCTGGCTCGCAGATGCTTCCGTTTCAGAAACGCACACACACTCATAAGCGCAGACATACAGACACATCCTCACTGCAGGCCCTTGACGGCTACCTCAAGTTCATCACCCCTGCCAGGCCGACCGACGCCAGCCTTTAGCACCATATGGTAAATCACGTTCACACTGGGCAGAGGCAGAATGACAGATTTAGCGCAGCAGAAACAGAAACATTCTACAGTAATGGGATATTAGATGTGGAACCGTCAAATATCCAATAGCGGGTCAGTGAACTGGCCTTCTGGTGAAGTATAGATAGCGCACGGCTGCTGCTCCAGAAAAACTGCTGGGCAAAACAGCATCTATCTACAAAGTCCCTCGCAGGAGGCGTTTGTTAACCGTCTGCGGCGGGAGCCTTACAGAGACTAGAGGGGAGAAATGGTTATACAAAACCACAAAGATAGAAATAGCATCTGCAGGAGCATATATAATTCTGGAATGGTGGTGTATAATGTCAGATTTTTTTGCATTATTACTGTATCTTTTTGAAATAAACTGCAGGGAGGGTCGTTAAATGAATGGATAAAAAAAGATGAAGGACAGTGAGAGAACACCTATCAACTGCATAGCAGCATGCTAAAACAACTCAAAACACCCTAGCAACTAGTAGATATAACATCCTGGCAACCAACCAAAACAAATTTCATGCACAATCAGCATTTTCTTTATAAATATAAAAATCACGTAAGATTTGCATGCACAAACAGCATTTTCTTTTTAAATATAAATTAAATAAGTTTTGCATGCACCAGCAGCGTTTTCTAAATAAAAATAATCATAAGTTTTGCATGCACAAACAGTATTTTGTAAATAAAAATCACAAGTTTTGCACGCACAAACAGCATTTTCTTTTTAAATATAAAATCAAATAAGTTTTGCATGCGCAAGTAACATTTTATTAATGAATTTAATCATCATGTATGCACAAGCAGCATTTTCTAAATAAAACAAATCACAGGATTTGCATGCACAAGCAGTATTTTCCTAATAAATCTTAAAAAAAAGTACAAAAAAAAGAAGTTTTGAATGCACAAGCAACATTATCTTTAAAAATATAAAAAAATAAATAAAATAAAATAAACAGGTTTGCATGCACAACAAGCAGCATTTATTTAAAAAAAAAAAAAAAAAAAAAAAAAATTCACACAGGTTGTGCATGCATAAACGGCAAAAAAAAAAAAATCCAGTAAGTTTTGCATGCACAAGCAGCATTTCCATTTCCGAAATGAAAATCACAAGTTTTGCATGCATGAACAGCATTTTCTTTATAAATATAAAAATCCTAAAGGTTTTGCATGCACAAGCAGCATTTTCTTTTTAAATGTACAATCAAAGACGTTTTGCATGCATAAGCATTCTCTTTTTTTGCATGCACAACAAGCAGCATTTTTTTTTAACAAAAATCATACAGGTATTGCATGTTTAAACAGCAAACGTTTTGTATTTTAAGGAAACATGTAAAACCGCATAGCAACAGCCTGGCAACCAACCAAAACACATTTCATTTTCCTCATAAATCTCTAGTTTTTAACATCAATTACTTTCTCTATAGACTCAAGTGCAATATGAAACTGTCAATTTTCTCCTTCATCCATTTTTCCAATAGCTTTATCCTGGCAACCACCCAAAACACAAAACACACAAGTGTTGCATTCACAAGCAGCATTATCTTCATAAAACATACACATCTAGTTTTAACATCAAGTGTCTCTATAGAATCTTGTGCAATATAAAACTGCTAAAGATCGAATGTTTGGTACGAAACTTCTCTGAAAACCACTTTTTAAATCTCTGACCTCTCTCTCCTTCTCATTTCGCTTTTTCATTTGATAGGACAAATGGGTAGATTAAAGTGGCGGGCCTTGCAAATGTAAATCAGCCCTGGAAAGATCAAACACGGAGAGGCGGTTTTGCCCATCGGTCCACAGCGTTTAACTCCATATCTGAATTGAGAGCGTTACAGTGATTCCTCATAAAACCCTTCAAGAATAGAGAGTGAAATTTGCCTAAACACTGCTCTATCTTTCTATCACATTATCTTTGTCTTTCTCTGACTGTCTGAATCCACAAAACTGGTGAAATTGTTATATTTTTCTACTGAATGCTGGGGAAAATGAGCATCACTTTCTGATGCAAAATAAAACAATGCAATAAAATAAAATAAAGCATAATTATAAAAAAAAAAAAAAATTTAAGTTTTGCAATGCAATTAAATTACATTAAAAGAACAATCAAAACAAAAGAGCAGCCACATATGAACAACTCCTTAGCATCACTGCAACAACTTTCACACAACTCAAGCACAGTTTACTTGAGAAAATGTAAAAATGTACTTTATTTTGCATGTGCACACTTATTATTCCTTTCATTTGACACTTAAATAAATCAAACATGATTTTTTCCCCTAGGCAGACTGTAAAATAAGGTGCTTCTGTATTTAAGCATTCATTATAAATGGAAACGGCACACCAGCCAAAACTCCATCAGGTATTTCTCATTCGCTTGCACACAGCTCCGAGAACATAGACTAATGCTTGCTGAAATATGAGCTATGAGATCCTTTTTATTAGGCGCCTGTCTGAAATAATTTACCTCTCTCTTTCATAAACTTTTGCTGTGCTTAACCACCGCTGCGAAGAAAAATATAGTAAGTCGTTAAAAGTCTGTTACAAAAAGTGGCTGTAAAATGAAGGCTTGACCACTGAAGAATACAGGGCAGAGGAGGTCCTGATTTCATGTAAATCTGAGAATAATCCACTTGTGCGGCTCGTAAAAATGAGAGCAGGTAGTGAATATTCAGCTGTGTAATTGCTTAGTCAACAGATGTGGTTAAATGGAAAATTCTGCTCTTCCTAACAAACTTCGCTCATTCTTTGTATGCACATTTCCAATCCCCTTTCTAAATAAAAAACACAAGTTTTGCATGCACAAGCAGCATTTTCTAAAAAAAAAAATAATAATAATAATAATCACAAGATTTGCATGCAAAAGCAGCATTCTTTTAAAATATATAAAATCAAAGAAGTTTTGCATGCACAAGCAACACTCTACGTTTTGCATGCACAACAAGCAGCATTTTTAAATAAAAATCACACAGGTTTTGAATGCATTAACAGCAAAAAAAAAAAAAAAAACTAATAAGTTTTGCATGCACAAGCAGCATTTTCTAAATAAAAATAATGCATAAACAGCAAAAAAAAAAAAAAAAAAATCAAAGATGATATGCATGCATAAGCAACATTTTATTAATGAATTAAACAAAAAAATAAATAAATATTATATAAAAATCACAAGATTTGCATGCAAAAGCAGCATTCTTTTAAAATATATAAAATCAAAGAAGTTTTGCATGCACAAGCAACACTCTACGTTTTGTATGCACAACAAGCAGCATTTTTAAATAAAAATCACACAGGTTCTAAAAAACAAACAGCAAAAAAAAAAAAAAAAAATCTTTTTTGCAAGCACAAGCTGCATTTTCTAAAAGAAAAAACAAAACACACAATATTTGCACGCACAAACAGAATTTTCTTTTTCAATATAAAAAAAGAAGTTTTGCTTGCATAATCAACATTTTATTAATGAATTAAAAAGAATTATAATAATCACAAGTTTTGCATGCCCAAGCGGCATTTTCTTTTTAAATATAAAAATCAAATACATTTTGCATGCACAAGCAATGTTCTCTTTAAGTTTTGCATGCACAAAAAGCAGCATTTTTAAATAATAATAATAAAAAAAATAAATAAATAAAACAGGTTTTGAACGCATAAACAGCAAAAAAATAAAAATAAATAAATAAATACGTTTTGGATGCACAAGTAGAAATTTCTTAATAAATCTTTTTGTAAGTTCTGCATGCACAAGCAGCATTTTCGAAATGAAAATCACAAGTTTTGCATGCATAAGCAGCATTTTCTTTATAAACATAAAAAAAAAGAGGTTTTGCATGCACAAGCATTCACTTTATAAATATTAAATGACATCCATTTTGTATACTTGCAAGTGTACTGTTTTAAAACTTAAGATAGTAATAAACTTTGAGTACACACTACTTTACAACTTAATTTTTATTCTCCCAGTATACTTGTAAGTTTTATACTATGGTATTTGCATGGTACTTTGAACAATACTACGGTAATATGTCAAAAAAAAAAAAAATCATAGTAATACCATGGTACTTTTTGTAAGCGAAACAGAGAGCTGCTGGAGTGGATATGCTGATTTGTAATTCTTCATGGCCCAAATCACTAAACGCCCTCCAAATGTCCATTCAGCACTTGCATGCTTCAACAGGCAATTCATAACAGGTAAGAGTGTTTTAATTATTCTTACTCTGTGAAACTTCTGTCTGATTGCTTTTTCCTCTGATCCTTGTAAAAACATCTTTTTGCCTATTACCCAATTAAAATGGGGCTAAGAGGTTGAACGGCAAAACGTACGAGGAGCCCCGGAGGATTGCGTCCACCTATGAAAACTGCAACTGGATTTTAGAAGATTTCATTTGGATTTAGACTTCATGCTTCAGAGTCTATTCTAGGGAGACCGGGCTGCTTTGAGTCTAATTTCAGAGCACTAAGAAAATGATTTTCCATACTGCTGAACGTACTGTAGTCTGAAACGTTTGGGGCGCAGATTTTGTTTGTGCCTTGTCCTACTTCTTGTTCATCTAACACTAATCTTAAATCAATATATTCTTCCTAAACACTAATAGCAAAGAACTGACTATAATTTTGTCATGACATCATGTGCCTGGTTCAACATACTACAATGCAATACAATTCAAAAACACAGTTTTATGTAAAATCTTTTTGCAATGTAAAGTAAAATATAAAGTCTTTTTTTGCAATGCAGTGCCGTTAAATTAAATTGTATTTTATAAAATATATTAAATTGTATTTTGTAATTGTAAAATTGTAATTCAAAAAAATATATTTTTTACAATGAAATAAAATAATAAAAAATAAAAATAGACACAATATAATTATTTTTTTGTGATGCAGTGCAATAAAATAAAAAATAAAATGAAATAGCACAGTTTTAGGTAATTTTTTTTTTTTTTTTTTGCAGTGTAAAGTAAAATATAAAGTATTTTATAGAGTTAAATTCAATTAAATTGTATAAAATGTGTAAAATAGATAAAATTGTATAAATTTATAAAATTATTTTACAATGAAATTAAATAATTAAATAAAAATAGGCATACTTTCAAATAAAATATAATTTTTTTTTGCAATGCAATTTTGTTAAATTTAACTGTATTTTATAAAATTAATAAAATAGATAAAACTGTACAAATTTACAAAAAAAACACTTTTTTTTTTTTTTACAATGCAATAAAATAATCAAATTAAAATAGGCATAATTAAGTAAAATATAATGTTTTGCAGTGTAATAAAATAAAACAATAAAATAGCCACCACTTTAAATAATACATAATTTACTTATTACATTCTTAATTTTTATTGGTGAAATATAACCTGTGCATGTTTCTGTGAGATTCACCTGTTTCTAAATCACAGTTCTGTCAGGTAATAAATAAATGTCCAAGAACATTTCCGCAGCTTTACCCATTCCCCTATGATATCCTTGGTGAATTTGTCTTAAATGTGCTTGACAGGAACATTAACCTCAATGTCAAAGCTCAGATTCACTACATGCAGTGAAAATATGCCCGAGACGAAAAAAAAAAAAAAAAAAAAAAAAAAAAATCACCCCATTTAAATAATAAATGAGAGTCCTGGCTCGACCTCTCTCCTCAGGTTGCAGGAGGTGATGTATGGTGCCCCGGCGGGGACACGCAGTACGGCTGGCTAAACCTGAACTGAGGCAGTCAAAGGAAGCTGATGAAAAGCTAAGCTGAAAGAAGCCATGTCCTCTGACTAAAAGCCTCAAGTCTGAGTGAGATCGACTTTATCTTCTACAAGTAGGAACATAGTCGTTCTGAGAGGAACTGCGGCGCACACACACCAGATTAGGAAAGTGAAGGAACTTAAAAAGGACCAGGTTGGTTGATCTTTAGTATTTCCATCTGCTGCATCCCTGTACCTTGCCATAATCACAGCACTTGTAAAGTGAATGTAATTAAATAACATCCCATCATGCACTTGGAAATCAAAGCCTTTCCGGTTGATGATAAATACACTTTTTGCAATATAATAAAATAAAATCTAATCTAATCTAATCTAATCTATATATGAATAAAATAAATAAACAATAATGCATGCATAATAAAATAATACAATTAAAAATGTTGAGGTGTTTGTCTTTAGACTCAACTCCAACTCGACACCATTTTTTACAATTATTTTATGAAAAAATAAAATAAAATGATTTACTTTAAGTAAAATAAAATGTCTTATATTGTCTTATAATGCAATAAAAATAAAATAAAATGTACTATATGTGAAATAAAATATAATGTAATGCAATGCAATGCAATAAAATAAATGATTTACTTTAAGTGAAATAAAATTTCTTATATTGTCTTATAATGCAGTGCAATAAAAATTAAATAAAATTTACTATATGTAAAATAAAATGTATTTTAATTTCTTATAATGCAATGTGATGCAAAGCAATACAATGAATGAACTACTTTAAGTAAAATAAAATTTCTTATATTGCAATGCAATAAAAATAAAATCAAATTGATTTTATTTCTTATAATGCAATGCAAAGCAATAAAATTAAATATAATAAAATGATTTACTTTAAGTAAAATAAAATGTCTTATATTGTCTTATAATGCAATGCAATAAAATAAAACAAAATAATTTTTTTTAAGTAAAAAAATGTTTTATATTGTCTTAATGCAATAACAATAAAATAAAATTTACTATAAGTAAAATAAAATGTATTTTAATTTCTTATAATGCAATGCAAAGCAATACAATGAATGATTTACTTTAAGTAAAATAAAATTTCTTATATTGTCTTATAATGCAATGCAACGCAATAAAAATAAAAGCAAATTTATTTAAATTTCTTAGAATGCAATGCAATAAATTAAAATAAATTATTTACTAAATAAAAAAATAAAATTTCTTATATCGTCTTATAATGCAATGCAATAAAAAAAAATATACTTTTTAATTTCTTATTTTGTTTTATAATGCAATTAAATGCAATAAAATTAAATAGTATTTACTTCAAGTAAAAAAAATCTAAAAAAAAAAAAAAAAAAACCTTACCTGTGCAAGATTTGCCCCCTTTTTTAGATCAAATAATATGTAAACGTCCAAACACTTCTACAACTTGACCTCTTCCCCTATGAAATTAGTTGTAAATGTTCTTATTCACAAATGAAAAATAGTGTTCAACAAGGAAAAGTGGGAGAGAATTAATTTAATCCATAAAGATTTAATTGGATTGTGAAAATATGCTATTTTATACTAGAACAGAACGAGATCAGTTTGCAAAAACACCACAAAAATACTTTGATTGCTGCTTAACATTATCCAAAAGCTGCATGACCTTTCAGAAGCACAGCAAGTTATTGCATTTTGATAAAAGATTAATAATTCTCAATAACACTAGAAATATGCATTAAGAAAGTAAGCTCATGTGGATTTCAAATCAACTTTTAAGCAAATAATGACTCATTTAAAAGTTCTGTATTATTTAATAACAGTGTTTTTGTTATTGATTCGCCAGCACCGAAACCTCGCGTGTCTTTTTATGGTCCACCACCTGTTCCGCGAGTGTCTAGAGTGTTTTAATTAAATTCTGTTGGGCGTTTGTCTGACACTGAGTTATAATGGCCCCACCGTTCACTACAGTATCATTCCATATTGATAAATAAATAATGAAAGCGTCCGAGCGCATATTTCTTTCCTTCTCCCAGCTAACCTTTGAGCAACAGTGAAATGTTTCTCTAATCACTCATTACACTTCTCAGTATTGAATTTCTGTTGCAATGTTCTCGCTTTGCATAGAAGCGGCCAATTAATCCAAACCCCCGGCCACGGCCCACAAAGACAATACGAGAGAGAGACACACACGACTAATGCGATTAATGCGCCGTGGGCCGCCCGCGAGGGGTTTGGTTGACAGCGGCCGGCTCTCTGAACATCACATGGCCTAACGCCGCTCTTCAAACCCTCGTCCAAACAGGTGCGTGAGATGTTAAGCTGCTTTTTGTTAAAGGCTTCACACAAGTTAGAAAGGGTTTCATTAGGATAAAATTAGCTCTTTGTTAGGTGGAAGTGAAAACACCTCTGTGCAGTTGTCACAGAACGACTTTAATTGCAAGTTTTAACATTGCCGGTTTAACATCGCAAAGGCCGTGGATAACGTACACTCATTTAAACTGTCTAAGGTTAATGACTTCATTAGTTTAAAGGCAGTGAGCTTTAATCATTTCCAGCTTGTCGGATCTAACCATCATTCTGCTTTGGTGAAAACTCAGTTTGCTCAATGCATTTGCTTAACACTTACAGGACTTTGCCAAACAACAGTTCCAATTATTATTATCATTCATTATAATTAAATAAAAATATAAATAAGTTAATTCATAATAATATAAAATACGTTTTTGTTCATGACTTTCTATTCAATTTCCAATTAAATAATAATAATAATAATAATAATAATAATAATAATAATAATAATAATAATAATAATAATGACGACATTCAAATATAAATACAAATAAATAAATATAATACAAATAAAAAATTTAAAACAACAACAACAACAACAACAACAACAACAACAACAATAATAATAATGATAAATAATATAAAACTAAGATAATGACATTAAAATATAAATACAAGTAAATAAATAAATATAATACAAATTTAAAAAAATTAAAAACAACAACAACAACAAAAACAATAATAAAATTTTAAACTAATATAATATAAAGTTTAAAGTGGGTTCTGTTCTTTACACTAACCTGGAAACTTTGTCACTTTTGAATTCTTTTTTAAATGTTTAATTTTTCTTGAATTTATAACAACGTAATAATAATAATAATAAAAAATAACAACAACAACAACAACAACAACAACAACATTATTATTATTATTATTATTATTTAGTTAAGACGATGAAAAAATATATAAATAAATTGAAATAATACAAATATAAAAAATACATAATTTTTTTAGTTTAAAGTGGGTTTTGTTCTTCGCACTAACCAACAAACCCAATGGCATTTTTAAATGATTTTTGTTTTAATTATTTTGTTTGTTTGTTTGTTTGTTCTTGACTTTACAATAATAATAATAATAATAATATTTTTTATTAATAATATTTATTATTATTATTGTTGTTGTTGTTGTTGTTGTTGTTGTTGTAAAATTAAAATAATAAAATTCAATAAATAAAAGTACAAATATGGTAACTATTTAAGTGTTTTTGTTATAAAATAATAATAATAATAATAATAATAATAATAATAATCATAATAATAATCATAATAATCATCATCGTTTACAAAACTTAAGTGTCAGAGACCACTGCAAATGTCTGCTTCTAAAAAAATATAATTTTTTTATTAATATAATATAAGCAATATAAAATACTTCCCAAAAATAACACAAACATATTCAAATTATTTTTTAAACAAAATATACCTTTACAGAGTCCAAAAACCACTGCACAACAGGAATCATGTTAAATGTTAAAAGCATAATTTAGGCCATTTCTCTAATGCTAAAAAGGCTTTTGAGGCTACTAGGAGAGACACTGTCCTAAAACAACATTATCGTTAACATTCAAGCAAACATGCTCGCTAACTCTTGCTGACATTCATTACTAACCAAGGGCATGAATGGCCATAAATCTTTTCAGCCTTGACAACCGGCTCCGTTGCACCATCTCTAACATACGTACCGACATCTTATAATTAAAAGGTGGAGAAAAACATTCCATTAAAAGGATGCGCATGTAGCGCATTGGCACTCCGACGCAGTAGATTTAAAAGGGTCAATTACAAGATGCACAGCACAGAGCGAGAAGCAGCAAACCATTAGCAGTCTGGCACCATCTGTTCTTATAGCAGGACGTCTACATGCTTTGATGCTATAAAACCCTAGTGTGTTTTTTAAGGGTTGCGCTGCTGAGTTAGCGCTCTACGCCATAAAACCGCACCGTGGAGGAAGCACATTGAAGTAAGAGATACTTTAATAGACCACAGGACCGAGGCCAAGACAAAGTAAGATTGAGGAATTGGAGAAGTGACAGCCAGGCTGTTGCTGTGTGTGGACTCATTCCTGAAACACAGGGTAAAATACTAAACTCCTACTAGATGGTTTTCTTTCAATCACAATAAAAATATTAATTTTTAAATATTTAATTTCCAAAGAGCAGGCTATTTATTAAGAAATATTACAGACATGCCTTCATTTCAGGGTTTAAAATAACACAAGCCTGTTCTTTAAAGGAATAGTTCACCAAATAATCTAATCAAATCATTAAATGTCACTCTCACTCAGTTTGTGTCTTCATCAGAACAGATTTGGAGAAATGTAGCATTCCATCATTTGCTCAACAACGGATCCTCTGCAGGGAATGGGTGCCGTCAGAACGAGAGATCAAACAGCTGATAAAAACATCACAATATTCCACAAATACACTTTAACAAAATAATAATAAATAATAATAATAATAATAATAATAATAATAATAATATTTTGTTACCCTGCTGCCTTAAAATTAAGCTCAGTCAACTCAAATAAGTTCATTCATGTTGAAATGTTAAGTTAACATATAATAATATTTGAGTTGACTAAAAAATTGTTTGTTAAACTTAACAGCCGTTTCTTACTCAGCTGCCTTCAAAGTTGTCACTTAGTAAAACTTAACATTCCAAGTTGACTCAACTTTTCGAGTTGACTGAACTTAAATTAAGGCAGCTAGGTAACAAATTACTTTAAGTTGACTCAACAAATTGTTTTTTACAGTGTAATCCACACCACTCCAGTCCATCAATTAACCATCTTGAGAAGCCTAAACTACGAGTTACATAATCCATAATAACGCTTCTCTAGTCCATCTTCTGTTGTCTCTCACATTAAAATCCAGCCACGTATTTGTTTAGAGCTGTTTTGGCTTGTAAATGGTGCTTGATCTGAGCAGATTTCTCTCCTGATTCAGACCAGACAATGTTTTTATGAGCTGTTCGGACTCTCATTCTGATGGCACCCATTCACTGCACAGGATTCATTGGTGAGCAAGTGATAGAATGCTACATATTTTCCAAATCTGATGAAGAAGCAAACTTATCTATATCTTGGATGGCCTAAGGATTAGCACATTTTCCGCCAATTGATGTTTATAAAAACATTTTTTTCTTGTCCTCAAAATCTTATTGCCTGATGAGAGTGTGATATTAGATTGATATCAGAACTTCATTTCATTTCATCAGAACAGTCATTTCACAGTTTGTAATCGTATCACTCCTCTTGTGGTACTTCTTACAGCGAATGTAATGGCGGACACCCAAATCCAGTGTAATTTTATGTTACTGTTTTTGTGTCACAGAATGTACAGGTACTTCTCAGAAAATTAGCATATTGTGATAAAGTTCATTATTTTCTGTAATGTACTGATAAACATTAGACTTTCATATATTTTAGATTCATTACACACAACTGAAGTAGTTCAAGCCTTTTATTGTTTTAATATTGATGATTTTGGCATACAGCTCATGAAAACCCAAAATTCCTATCTCAAAAAATTCTCTAAAAGTTCTCTAAACGAGCTATTAACCTAATCATCTGAATCAACTAATTAACTCTAAACACCTGCAAAAGATTCCTGAGGCTTTTAAAAACTCCCAGCCTGGTTCATTACTCAAAACCGCAATCATGGGTAAGACTGCCGACCTGACTGCTGTCCAGAAGGCCATCATTGACACCCTCAAGCAAGAGGGTAAGACACAGAAAGAAATTTCTGAATGAATAGGCTGTTCCCAGAGTGCTGCATCAAGGCACCTCAGTGGGAAGTCTGTGGGAAGGAAAAAGTGTGGCAGAAAACGCTGCACAACGAGAGGGGGGACCTGCGGAAGCAGTGGACTGAGTCTGGAGTAGAAACATCCAGAGCCACCGTGTACAGGCGTGTGCAGGAAATGGGCTACAGGTGCCGCATTCCCCAGGTCAAGCCACTTTTGAACCAGAAACAGCGGCAGAAGCGCCTGACCTGGGCTACAGAGAAGCAGCACTGGACTGTTGCTCAGTGGTCCAAAGTACTTTTTTCGGATGAAAGCAAATTTTGCATGTCATTCGGAAATCAAGGTGCCAGAGTCTGGAGGAAGACTGGGGAGAGGAAAATGCCAAAATGCCTGAAGTCCAGTGTCAAGTACCCACAGTCAGTGATGGTCTGGGGTGCCATGTCAGCTGCTGGTGTTGGTCCACTGTGTTTTATCAAGGGCAGGGTCAATGCAGCTAGCTATCAGGAGATTTTGGAGCACTTCATGCTTCCATCTGCTGAAAAGCTTTATGGAGATGAAGATTTCATTTTTCAGCACGACCTGTCACCTGCTCACAGTGCCAAAACCACTGGTAAATGGTTTACTGACCGTGGTATTACTGTGCTCAATTGGCCTGCCAACTCTCCTGACCTGAACCCCATAGAGAATCTGTGGGATATTGTGAAGAGAAAGTTGAGAGACGCAAGACCCAACACTCTGGATGAGCTTAAGGCCGCTATCGAAGCATCCTGGGCCTCCATAACACCTCAGCAGTGCCACAGGCTGATTGCCTCCATGCCACGCCGCATTGAAGCAGTCATTTCTGCAAAAGGATTCCCGACCAAGTATTGAGTGCATAACTGAACATAATTATTTGAAGGTTGACTTTTTTTGTATTAAAAACACTTTTCTTTTATTGGTCGGATGAAATATGCTAATTTTTGGAGATAGGAATTTTGGGTTTTCATGAGCTGTATGCCAAAATCATCAATATTAAAACAATAAAAGGCTTGAACTACTTCGAGTTGTGTGTAATGAATCTAAAATATATGAAAGTCTAATGTTTATCAGTACATTACAGAAAATAATGAACTTTATCACAGTATGCAAATTTTTTGAGAAGGACCTGTAGTTTTAAGAGGTTTTCAGGTGAGAATGTATTTGTTTATAGTTTGAATATGTCGTTTGTTAACAAAATTTGTACAATTTGAAAATGAATCCACATGATAGCGCCTCACCTTTTCCAGATCTTCTGGAATTTTCCGCTGGCTCTGATGTCAGGAACCAGGGAAACACACGCAAACCAACAAGTAGCCCAGACAAACACTAATTGAACAGACTGGGGCTTATAAACACAGGATAACGAGGGAAAAACAGGTGTGGGGAATCAACTAATCAAACCAAACAAAAACAGGAACATGACCAAAAAAGGAAAAACAGGGACAGAGACATATAGAGTTTGTCAGGTTTTTACAACAAAACCCTCCCAAATGCTACTCAAAACTAGCCAAAAACTACACCAATCGCGTTTCGAGGGGGATCCACCTGTAAAAAAAAAAAAAAAAAAAAAAGTGTTCTGGGTGATAAAATACACGTTTTTGTCAGGGTCCCCCGGTAAATTCGCATTTCAGGGTCTAATTATGACGTTATTAGGGTCGATTCAACCCGCGGACATCAAAAACAGTGTTAAAGTAGCCCAATTCCACAGGAAAACCGCAGAATTGGCAACACCTGAGACAAGGCAAAACAAGTCTATAATCCAGACTCTAACAGTAGTGTATCATTAGTGTATTATTTGTTCCAAAGAAGATCTCATGTTTATGTAAACTCAAAGCTGTATATCAGTATCTGCTGTATAAAGCACTGTCTTTGTAAGTTGCCTAGCAACTTTTATGATGGCTGTTGTTGCTTATTAAATATTATTATTATTCAATAAATAATATTTTATATAAATAATAGTATTTAATAATAGTGTTTAGTATTGAGAAACGGTGCATTCGTGATGATAATTTTGGTTACAGTGTTCCATTAGATGTCGACGGGACTATTTTCATGAGTCAGCAGTAAGGACTTTTACATTGAAAAGTTAACGCTATAAATAGAAATTATTTTTAGTTTCAACATCTTGATGCAGCGAACAAATGCACTGAGCAGCAAAATAAACCTTAACAGATAAAAGGATATTAACGTTACAACAAAGATAACGCTTTCCTCAGCAGATATTCAAACTAATGTTTTACTAATTGTGAATATGAAATCGATCTGAAGAATGAATGCTGCATCAGATGCAGGTAATCACACTCACCCAGTCCATCTGTCTACATAATACAGTAAGCTTTTAATAAAGCAACTCAGCGTTCCTTTGTTGCTAGTTCTAAAGTGACATTTTCGAATTAATAACGGAGGCTAAGGTTCAGCTGTTAAACTATCAACTTTAGATTTAAATTTGGAGTGGATGTAGTTCTGCACAAAAGAGGGCTTTTAAAGAGAGCTTTTGTTTATGTATTTACACTCTAGTGTTATCAAACTGTTGACGTGTATAAATGCAATATAACACTTGTAGACATGAAATATGGCTGTATATCAACATGCTGTGATTACCTACAGCCAAATCACAGCAGTGCCAATATACAGCCATATCTCATGTCTCTATTTATATATATATATATATATATATATATAAAAATGAAGAAAAACTTCAAGTTGACATCTTCAATATCTCTTTATGAACATCCTGCTCATTTTCTTGCTCTTGCATGTCAAAATGTGAAGACTAAAGTGCCGAAGTTCAACCAGTGCACATATCTGACAGTCTGCCATACACTTTTATTGAAATACTTCAAAAGGTGCGGCGTAACAGGAATGACCCGGTTTGACTTCACTGTAACCAATGCAATAGTATCTTGTACCCGTATGATGGACTAAGATCCACTCCTGGGACTTCTACTAGCCGCTGAACCAAAAAACTGTGCCATCGGTCATCCAGGTCAATGCAGATGTTTACTGCTTCCAGCAGAGTAGCTAGCCTTTAAAGGTCAGATAATGTGTGGCAGTTCAGAATAATTATTACTAACAGCTTTTCTTGCTTAGGTTTTCCCAGAATGCTGCTATTACTGATGTCAATTATGAAAACGATTACAGAATGAATTCCATTTTAAATGGAACTCTTTAAAATGCCTGAAGGAGGATTTGTATGGCACATCGCTATATTACTGAGCTGGGCAGTTTTGATTCTTTAAAGTAAAGCGTTTTGCTAAAAGTGCATCTGAGGTGTCTGAAGGTGAGTTTACACTTCATTAACCTGCCATTAATGATAACAATGTATCACACCCTTTAAACTGATTGTTGATTCCCATGCACAGCCATGATAGAAATAAGATGCAGGCAGCTCTGACTGACATTTCATTTTATACACAACCAAACAACCTGAAGCTCTATTCACATGTCTACAGTCACTGTACTGGTGTTGCAATAGTTTTGTTTGCAATAGTTATGGTTATAAATGCCATGTTTGCATAGAATTAGTTTTTATGTTGTGTTGTATATAAATTGCACCAGTGCATGATGCATCATATCAAAGACGATTTCAATCAACACTTGCCCTTTGTCACTGCGGCCATCTATCAATTAAAAAGTCACCATCTTTCACTGAAAACCAATGAGTTTGAAGATGCAAACTGCTGAGAACAAGGAGTGCTGGGAATTAAACAAAGAATTAAAATACAAATCTTTATCATATTTTTTTTGAGATTTTCCCATTACTGAAGATTTTGGAGAGCGATACAAGATATGTATGTAAATATGTAATGCCGCTTAAAATTATACTGTGCCGATCACATATATTTTGATTACTCTTGCGCAATTTCTTTTTTCATATACTAACATGCAAATATTTTTCCCCCATTCTTGAAATGCAAAATGTTTTAAATTTGCCTAAATGCTTACTAGACTTAAATTCATACACTTAGAACATTTAAGCTGGTTTTATGTGCATACAATCTATTTCAACTTCAATTAATATTTATTTTTTTAGTTTGCACTTACACTATACACTTAGAACTATGCTAAAACTATAGAAGCCTGATTAAAAAAAAAAAAAGGTAAATGCAACTTCTTACCCTAATTCTAACTTTTTTCTTTTTTCCTTTTTCGCAATTCTGAACTTACTGCAAGTTTAAAACTCACAAATCAGAGAAGACAAATGTAATTGTGAGATATATACTCATAAATTGCCTTTTTTAGTTTTTTCTTCTGTGACAAAGACAAAAAACTAACTACAAGATGTAAACTCAGAATTCAGAGAAAAAAAAGGGCAGAACTGTGACATTACATTTTGACTCTTTTCTGAGAAATCTGAATGACCTTTTTTAATGTTTTATTCCATGGCAGAATAAAAACTGAATTGCAAGGTGTTAAACTTGAAATTGCATTTAAAAAATCTAAATTCTAAGTTTATTTAATGCAACTCAGATTCTTGTTTCTCTTACAATTTTGATTTAGTTTTTGTTTGTTTGTTTGTTTGTTTGTCTTTGTGCAATTGCAAATTTTGCATATATATATATATATTTATATTTTTTTTTTTTTTTTTTTTTTTTCTGCCATGGAATATAACATTAAAAAAAGGAAATTGAGACTTCTTACAATTCAGACTTTATTTCTCACAATTCTCAGAAAAAAACTCACAACTGTGAGATAACCAGCCTTCCATAAAAAGTAATATTGTCTCCAGCCTCTATAAATAAAACATCCAGAGTTCATCACTATTTGTCCAGATCTAAGCAAAGAATATGACTCAACCCGACAATGGTTCTTCAGTGATGGATTCTCTGTGACTCTAGGTCTGAATACTGGCGATAGTGTTCAGAAGCAGGTCTTAATCACAGTCCCAAGAGACTTCCACAACTAGACTTCATTCATACAATGCTACCCACAAAGCTAAGGAGTTTCTAATGGGAAGAGTTATAGGATCAATACTGTGATTAGCAACAGCCTTGTAGCTATTGTGTGTTGTTAGCAATCTATCGTATCAATGCTGATGCCTGTGGGGAAAGCTCACATGCTGTGAGAAGAAAAGGAGACTCATGGGCTTCACCGCGGCCTATTAGAAACTGCTTGGCAGCACCGCGGCAGTCGATAATGAATTTAGCAAGCACGGGTTTTCAACGACACACTCATTTCACCTTGAGAATATGCAGCGAGACTAAATATTTACATGCAGATTTTGCATCTTTCCCGATCGAGCGTGTAGCTCCGTGGTAGAGCTTCATTTCTGCAGGTTTGTTAGTTGACGTAATTGAACGGAAGACCTAAAGAGGGCAATGCCAATGTTAGCAGAAAAACTCAATAACTTACTGAGGAAAAACATGACACAACCTTGATTTGATTCCAGATGAAATCCGCTCCACAAAGAGTCATTTACAGTCACGATGGTATTGATTGTGGTTGACCTACGTGTAAGCAAAAGGCTGAATTGACAGCAGTAATTCCCGGCACACGCCTAGAGCATTCCCACTGTTTTGATTTCAAACTAGCTCTAAATAGTTCAGCAACAGTTTTATATAAAGTTAAAAAATGCAATTTGGATTGAAAAACAAAGGAAATGCATCTGATTATTTTCCTTTAGAATGGCCGACGTGGCAGAACAATGCACACATTTTTTTCATCTGATATTAGTAATAACTGTAAATATTGTTTATCATTATGCAGTCCACCACTCGACTGGGAATCCTGCAATGTGTTTGCTTGGCTAAAAAAAAACAGCTCAAGGCAAATTCAAGTGTGGACAATAGTGTGTAAACAAAAGCATTTCAGGGAATATATCACAAACTGAAATGTGATATACATATAAACTCACATATTGTTTGGACACAAGCCTCAGCTGAATGTAACTATTAAACAATCTAACACAAACAGTGGATTTAGGCTGCTGTGATGCTTTTAGGGTAATTTTTGCAACACCTAAATAAATATTATGACATACCCACATTTAACTTAAAGTACAAATGTAAAGGTTGCAGAAACTGTTATTTACAACAAGGTTTTGGTATTATTAACATTGGTCTAATCAGGACACTGCTAAAATAATAATAGTGTTCATTTTTTTTTGTTTTGTTAGTGCAGAAAATTAATTTTATTACACAAATGTATTTTTTTTCCACATTTGTGTCTTGTTTTTCAATACAAACCATTATACATTTCTAAGTAAAGATACATTTATAATCAAAATTAGGACAATTAAACAATTGTTTTTATTTATGTATGTATTTCTTTCTTTCCTCAGAAAAAAGGGCTACATTTCTTATGTGATTTTGCATCTCAAGTAAATGCATCTTGGTTTAAGCTATATATTTGTAATAGAAAACAAGAAAAAAAAGTACTTTTCAGTGTAATCAATATTTATATTCATTGTTTTCCAGCAAAAAAAAAAAAAAAAAATTAAATCTAAACGTCTTAGGAAAAAAAAGGTATTTTTAATTTTTTTAAAAATTGAGATTTATACTATAAATAAGCTTTCAACTGATGTATGCTTTGTTAGGATATGACAATATTTTGCTGAAATATATTTGAAAATCTGAAAAAAAAGTTGTCCAAATGTACTTAGAAATGCATATTGCTAATCAAAAATTAAGTTGATATATTATATCTTAATGATTTTTTGGCATTAAAGGAAAAATTGAGCATTTTGACCCTGTGCTATATAAGACCAGGGTTCTGTGGTCCAGGGTTGTATAAAATATCAATGGATTTGTTATATTCCTGCTTAAAACAAGGATGTTTACATATTTGTTCCCAACAAAAAATACAATTATTCCACACAACAGAGCCTTCAAAATGTGCACAGGGCTGTAATGAGCATTTGATCTAATTTCAAGCTCACAGATATGGCCACTGATATATCATTGCATCCTCCTCATCAGTGTGCCTGCGGTTTGTTAGCGCTGAAGAGCTTACGGGCTTACAGAAGAACTTCCTCGAGTAGAAGATGATGTAACTTTCCAGCAACAATAATCCTCAGCTGCACCAAAACCTCGTGCGTGCACCGACTGTTTCAGACATCAGCTGGATGGTTTTGAAGAGCACTGCGTCAGGAATTAAAGAGAATGAAAGACCAAAAAAAAAAAACACACACGAGACAACCGTTTTTTAAGAAGGGTTGATCCCTTTCTAAAGTCATACGTCCATACGCACACAACTCTTCACACACTTCCGACTCAATTAGAGATCTCGGACTGTGAGAGGCTGTTGGAATTCATTACCGCGTTCCATTACACGCCCATGCGGCCGAGGGATGAGAAGGGCCAATCAATACAGTCAGTATCTGCTGCTTCTAATCTCTGTAGCCTGTGTCAGCGGCGCTATCTGTAATAGATCTGCAGGATTATAAAAATTCCTAAGACACTACGGCAGTCGACCAGGTTACGGGTTTGTCTGCGACCCGGCCGCCGGAGCTTTGCCTCGGCCCGTCTAGCGTGAGGCGAATGCCGGCGGGAGTTTAACGACCCGGGGATGGAGGACGAGGGCGGATAAGCGTGGAGGGCAGGCGAGCAAAGAGTCCATGTAATTTCTCTAATCCTCGTGGCATTTATACCTCCAGTGACAGATAATGAAAATGAAAAATAGAAACGCTGGGGAAACTTCCCAAAGCTGAACGTTTTAATCTGTTGCATGCTTAACACAGTTACTTTCCCGGTCAGCGAGCATCTGAGTGCTGACTCACACGAGACGTCATATTTAGTGCTGCCACAGGCAGTCTAGACTTGCAGCATGAAGTCTGGTCTAGAAAGAGGCCATTTGACCGACATATAAAGTGACCAGCTTGTGCCGTTTTGGGGACGGGTGCATAATACATCCATTAAACCGTAAAAAAAAATATATTGCTGACCTGAAATGTTTATCTGACTCAAACTGATTATTTGACAGAATGATTTCACAAAAATGAAAATGTACTGAATGGGTCCTCTGGAGGAAATGGGTGCCGTCAGAATCAGCTGATAAAAAACATAATCCACAAGTAATCCACACCACTCCAGTCCATCAATTCATGTCTTGTGAAGCCAAAAGCTGCATGTTTGTAAGAAACAAATGCATCATCAAGACATTTTAACTTTAAACCATCACTTTTGGTCAAAACTAATACATAATCCAAAAAAAAAACACTTCCTCTAATGAAAAACTCTTGTAGTCTGAATTAGGAGAGTATTGTATTGCATAGTAAGTACTTTTTTTGCACATCCAAGACGTAGATGATTTTTTTTCTTCATCAGATTTGGAGAAATGTAGCATTGCATCACTTGCTCACCAGTGGATCCTCTGGAGGAAATGGGAACCATCAGAATCAGAGTCCAAACAGCTGATAAAAACATCACAATAATACACAAGTAATCCACACCACTCCAGTCCATCAATTCATGTCTTGTGAAGCCAAAAGCTGCGTGTTTGTAAGAAACAAATGCATCATCAAGACGTTTTAACTTTAAACCATCACTTTTGGTCAAATATTAATCCATAATCCAAAAAAACGCTTCCTCTAATGAAAAACTCTTGTAGTCTGAATTAGGAGAGTATTGTTCTGCACAGTAAGTACTTTTTTTCTGCACATCCAAGATGTAGATGAGTTTTTTTCTTCATCAGATTTGGAGAAATGTAGCATTGTATCACTTGCTCACCAATGGATCCTCTGGAGGAAATGGGTACCGTCAGAATCAGAGTCCAAACAGCCGATAAAAACATCACAATAATACACAAGTAATCCATATCACAGTCCATCAGTTAACATCTTTAGAAGCCAAAAGAAACAAATCTATCATGATGACGTTTTAACTTTAAACCATAAATTTTGGCCAAAATATTAATCCGTATTCCAAAAAAACACTTCCTCCAATGACAAACTCTTGAAGTCTGAATTAGGAGAGTATTGTGTTGCACAGTAAGTACTTTTTTTGCAAAGCAGTTTCAGTTGCACAGAAACCACTAAAGAAACTGACCTGAAAAACTCATTATTTAACACAAACATAACTTAAAGGAATAGTTCACCCAAAAATCATAATTTGCTAAAAATTCTCACCCTCAGGTCAATCCATTATTTAGATGAGTTTGTTTCTTCATCAAATTTGGAGAAATTATAGCATTCCATCATATGCTCACCAATGGATCCTCTAGAGGAAATGGGTGTAGTCAATCAGTTCTATCATGAAGACATTTTAACTTTAAACCATCCATTTTGGCCAAAATATTAGTCAATAATGCAAAAAAATGTTTCCTCCAATGAAAAACTCTTGTAGTCTGAATTAGAATAAAAATATGCACAGAGCAGTTTCAGTTGCAAAGACACCACTAAAGAAACTGACCTGAAAAACTCATTATTTGACGCAATCAAATTAAGACAAAAGTTGGCCAGAAATAAAAATTTGCTGAAGATGTACTCACCCTCAGTCCATACAAGACAAAGATGAGTTTGATGAGAAATCTTCATCAGATTTTGAGAAATGTAGAATTCCATCACTTGCTCACCAATGGATCCTCTGGAGGAAATGGATGCCGTCAGAATGAGAGTCCAAACAGCTGATAAAAAAACATCTCAATAATACACAAGTAATCCACACCACTCCAGTCTATCAGTTAACATCTTGAGAAGCCAAAAAAAAAAATAAATAAATAAGTAAATAAATAAATCTATCATGAAAACTTTTTTACTTTAAAACCATTACTTTTGGCCAAAATATTAGTCCATAATCCAAAATAACAGTTCCTCCAATGAAAAACTCCTGTGGTCTCAAGTAATTTTTGCACAGCAGTTTGTTGAACAGAAAAAAAAAATAGAAAAGAAAAACTGATTATTTAACAGACATAACTTAAAGGAATAGTTCACCCAAAAATGTGCCTAATATTTTCACACTCTCAGGTCAATCAATTATGTATGAGTTTGTTTCTTCATTAGATTTGGAGAAATGTAGCATTGCATCACTTGCTCACCAATGGATCCTCTGGAGGAAATGGGTGCCATCAGAATGAGAGTCCAAACAGCTGATAAAAACATCACAATAATACATAATAAAAGTCCATCAATTAACATCTTGAGAAGCCAAAAACTGTTATTTGTAAAAAAGCACTTCCTCCAGTGAAAAAGTCTGAATCAGGAGAGAAATATGCACAGATCGAACACGATTTTCAAGTGAAAAAAGTCCTAAACAAATATGTAGGTGGATTTTGATGTGAGAAAACAAGGCTCTTGGTAAACCTATTGTTGTGATTCATTTAATCCCAGACTCCTGGAAGTTGTGCATTAACTCTGATTGGAGCTTGAGATTGCGGCAGGTGCTTTCCATTGATTGTGAACCTGAAAACATGTTACAGAAGAGCAGCAGTGCAACCACACAAACCTAAGGATGAAAAATCGAGATAGAACCAAAAGTAGAGCATTGATATGCTTCAAATGCAAAAGCAATTCAAATATGAAAATGTAAAGTACACTTCTTTCATTCTGTTCGTTTCAGCAAACAGGACAATGAATGCAGTGAATGTATGTAAGAGGTTGAGTGCATCTTATCGAAATGAAAGTCATTTAATGTAATTAATTGAAAAATGTGCCTGACGTGCCTGCCGGTGTGATTGAAATAATCAGATCCTTCAAGAGCTTCATACTTTAATGATTATTAAATCATATGAAAATATCAGTCACAGAAATAGTGAGTCTGGATAATCATAATTAATGAAGTGGAAATCATTCAGTCAGGCATTTAATAGCACTGCTATATAACTGAACTGTGAGTAGATCAGATTAGATCTGATTTGTTTGGGCCATATTTCACCTTAAACAAAAAGAGATATATTTTAGGACCATTGATTTTATTTTAGTATCATTATTTTCACAATTAAGCACAAATCCAATTAACATAATTATCCTAGATACCGATTTAAATATAACATCACAGACTAGCATATAATATACTGTATTACTATTTTGACAAATTTCATGAGACTTGCTCACCACCAATAGATCCTCTGCAGGAAATGGGTGCCGTCAGAATGAGAGTCCAAACTGCTTATAAAAAACATCACAATCATCCACAAGTAATCCACACCACTCCAGTCCATTAGTTAACATTTTGTAAAGCCAAAAGCTGCTTGTTTGTAGGAAACAAATCCATCATTAAGACGTTTTAACTTTAAACCATCACTTTTGGCCAAAATATTAGTCCATAATCCAAAATAACACTTTTTCCAGATTTCATGAGATTCAATCTTTAAATACTGTGAGAATGCTGTCTCCAAGTACGCATTTAATTATTTATGAAAGTTTCATAAAAACACAAGTGGCTACACTTGTAAATAACTAACATATAAATAAATTAAGGCAATTAAAATGCAGAGTACCTCGTAGAGACTTATCTTTAGAGAGTTAGCCTTTGGACTGAAAGATTACTTTAAAACTGAATTGCACACTGTGTTGTACACAAAGCACTTGACATCCGGGTCCACAATCCTAACTTAGGCCAAAACTGTCCCTTTGCATAGGCACATTGCAATTAACCTCCTGCTGTAGCAGGTCAGCAAACAACTGAAACTTTCAACCATCCAAAACCGCTGTTTTAATCATCCTAGCTTTACACAAGCTTCCCTGCTCATCTGAATTACTGCTAACATTAAAATTGCTGGCTTTATGTGTCTTCTGACTAAACACCACTGGACAGGGTTGTACAGATGAACCCGAGGCTAATATAGCTATTAAAAGATAAAAG
Organism: Cirrhinus molitorella; assembly: GCA_033026305.1. Taxonomy (NCBI): domain Eukaryota; kingdom Metazoa; phylum Chordata; class Actinopteri; order Cypriniformes; family Cyprinidae; genus Cirrhinus; species Cirrhinus molitorella. The sequence continues at coordinate 36,295,262 of CM065130.1, forward strand.
AATGGAACATAAACTACTTTGAGATGTGAGGGTGGTATTGGAAGTATGATGTATATGGAGTAATTGGAGTAAATAAAGTACATAATGTTCAGATTCAGGTTATATTTTTTTAATTCATGAAGCAACATGAAGCATCATTCGTGAAGCAACACTTTCTCAGAACAAAAAGTATGTGTCCTGACTTTCTTTTAATAAGCAACCTATAAAAATCACAAACAGTGTGCTATATGATATCAGATATTGCACCAATATCCATTTCCTTAGAGAGCTCCTAAAAACGTGAAACAGAACCTGCTGTAAGGAGTTTTATAGGGTGCAACAGCAATGCTTTTTCAGTGGCCTTGATTCTGGAAGTATTTTTCCCATTCATTTTCTCCGGAAGGATTTTAAAAAGTCTTTGTTAAAGAGTTATAAGCCATGAACTAAACCATCCAACTGAATCACAACAATACAAACCGATTCTAAGCAAAAAGTATTTGGAAATCTGACAAAAAGACAAGACTGTGTTCTTAACTTAAAAGAACTACAGTCCCACAGAGCATTGTGAAAACCATAAAAATGACACTAAATATAAAACTATTGATTTTAGATTTTAAAAACACTTTCTTTTCTGCATTTTGTCCTCTTTTGTAGCTTGCTTTCTGATTAAACTATTGTCCCAAAACCATTGGCACAGAATATTGTTGGCTCTTTGATGAATTGCTTTTGATTCTATTTTGTAAGTCGCTTTGTAAAAGCAACTGCTTAATGCATAACTGCAAATGTAAACTTAAAGATGTTGATTTTTTCTGTATAAACAATACTGTATATTATGCATACGGATATTTAAGTAGTTAGAGAGAACAGACAGACTGTATTAAATCATTTGTAGCCATGCGTCATGCTCATTTTGCTTGGCTTTACTGTTTGTTTTGACTGTTTGTTCAGTCAACTTTAAACGTTAGGTTGTACTAAGTGACAACTTAGATATTTGAGTTACCAACTTAAATATGTAAATTTTAAGGCAGCAGGGTAACATTATTTTTTGTTGACTCAAGAAATTGTGCTTTTTCACCATTTCACAATTCCACTGTTAAACATGATTACATAAAATATGTTGAACAAATGTGACCCTTTGGCTTCAGCAAAAGCATATACTTTTAATTAACAACCTTGTCGTTTGTCTCTAAAGGTTTGTACATTATTGTTCAAGTAAATTCCTCTATTGTGTGTGTGTTTTGTTTTTTGTTTTTTTAGCTAAAGGAGGCAGATTTAAAAATCTAAAAAAAAAAAAAAAGAAAAAAAAAAGCTAATATAATAATGATAAATAAATAATCATTCATAAAAAAAAAAAAAAAAATTGAGATTGCCGTTTTCTCCTATTCAAGTAGATAAGAGCTGTACTTACAAGACTGAAAATAGCTGCCTGAAGGCCATAGCAAGATGCTCACCAATTGGACTGACCTGCCCTGAAGGGACTGGTTATGTCAGCTGAAAAAGAACATTTCAGAGCAGGTTATTACATTTTGATGAAAGATAATGAGTGATTTTAGGTGCACAGATGAATCATGCACACTTAATCCAGGAGCATAATTTAAGAAAGTAAATAGCACTTGTGATGTCACGTTGACTTTCACTTCAACAGATGAGAAACCACACTATTTTCTGCATTTTAGCAGAAATCTGTGTTTAATTCGGCCCTCTGCCAGAAGGTTTCCTCCTGCGACGGCAGAATGAACAGGTGTCGCTTGACGAAACCTTCCCGGGCATCTGACTAATTGTAGGCAGATTGTTAGCAGATGTTGTTGACGTGATGCCACAGCAGGCTGAAGGGGCTTTGACAGGTCTCAGGTCAGCAGCGAGAGGCTTTACCTTTCCTGTATTCCTCTCTCCCTTTGGCCCCATGCGCTGTCATGACACAATGTGACTATCTGCGGCCGTGCAGCTGTCGAAATTCATTCACCACGGCTGGCAGGAACCCGCGGGCGCAGGGCACCTCGCTCAGCTGATTTCAGAGAGAAGAACACGCTCCTGTACAGGAAGGCATATGCAGCATGCCACGACAAAACCAGAGGTCTGCGTGTGCTGGCCTTTTGTTTCACGGTGTGAAATTCCCTGCTGAGGATTGAGGAGCTTCGTAATCTGCTCTGCTTTGTAGCTGCATTCAAAATAACAGACCCAAAGAATGTTTTGAAGAAACAAGAGTTTTGAGAAACTCTCCTTTTAGAAAGTGCATGAAGGACTGGTTTACTGAAAAAATTAAGATTTGCTGAAAATGCGCTCACCCTTAGGCCATCCAAGATGTAGATGAGTTTCTGCATCAGATTTGGAGAAACGTAGCATTCCATCACTTGCACACCAATGGACCTTCTGCAGTGAATGGGTGCCATCAGAAGCCAAACAGCTGATAAAAACATCACAAGTAGCTAATCCACACCACTCCAGTCCAACAATTAACTTCTTGTAAAGCCAAAAGCTGAAACAAATCCGTCATTAAGACGTTTTAACTTCAGACAAGAGTCTATAATAACACTTCCTTCAGGGACAAAGCGGTCTGGTCTGAGTCAGGAGAGAAATCTGCACAGATCAAGCAACGTTTACAAGCCAAAACAGCTCTAAACAAATATGTGGCTGGATTTTGATGCATGTCTTTTTCACTGGAGGGAGCATTATGAATTATTGATATTTTTAGACAGAAGCAACAGTTTGAACATCTTAATAATGGATTTGTTTCTTATAAACACAGCTTTTGGCTTCTCAAGATGTTAATTGTTTGGACTCTCATTCTGACAACATCCATTCACTGTAGAGAATCCATTGGTGAGCAAATCTGTCCTGATGAAAAGACCTGAGGGTGAGAACATTTTTATTTTGGGGAACTCCTTTAACTTGTTAAACTGACAGTCCTAGATGATTGCCTAGACTCGCAGGCAAATACAGTAAGCAGAACTGTCAACCTCTGCATGCTGTTTTTTTTTTTTTTTTCCTCAAAAGCGCCTACAGACCATGAAAGTATCTGTGAGGTTCGACCAAATGCACACCAGGGAACCTCATTTAAAAAAAATAATACTAAAAACACTTTCAGTTTCATCTTCTCTCACTCATTTTATATCCAAAAGATTTTCCACAGTGAAAAAAAATGCCCACATTTACTTTTTTAGTGCTCTGGTCTGAATCAGGAGAGAAATCTGCGCAGATCAAGCAATGTTTACAAGCCAAAACAGCTATAAACTGGATTTTGATGTGAGAGACAACATGAGATGTCTTTTTCACTGGAGGAAGTGTTATTATGAATTCTGGATATTTTTAGCCAGAAGCAATGGTTTGAAGTTAAAAACATCTTAATAATGGATTTGTTTCTTATAAACGCGCAGCTTTTGGCTCCTCAAGAAGTTAACTGATGAACTGGAGACGTGTTTTTATCAGCTGTTTGGATTCTCATTCTGACGGCACCCATTCACCATAGAGGATCCATTAGAGAAAATTCTCAAAATCTGTTCTGATTAACAAACTCTTCTGCATCTTGGATGGCCTGAGGGTGAGTACATTTTTAGCACATTTTTATTTTTGGGTGAACTCCTTTAACTTGTTAATTTGACAGTCTTGGATGATTTCCTAGACTCGCAGACAAATACAGTAAGCAGTACTTTCAACCTCTGTTTTCTTCTCAAAAGCGCCTACAGACCATGAAAGTATGTGAGAATGGACTTATGCACTTTGACATTTCACTTAAAGGTTTGACCAGATACACACCAGGGAACCTAATTTTAAAAAATAATTCTAAACACTTTCAGTTTCATCCTCTCTTACTCATTTTATATCCAAAAGATTTTCCACAGTGAAAAAAAAAAATGCCCACATTTACTTACTTTGTGCTTTTGCAAAGATGTGCAAGTACATTTCAAAGCAAAGCCTGAATAATGACATGATCCATGTCTACTGTTACAAATTAAGCTTCTTTATTGGTATCTATGTTTCCTTAAAAAAACTTTAACATCCAATGCACAAAAGGTTGTTTGTAGAAGAATAAGGTTATTTAGATAATTGAAAAGAAAAATGAAAATGATTATTTTTAGAGCTGTTCACTGAAAAATGTTTTTTTTTCTCTTAAACTAATCCATTTTACAGCTAATTTTGAGCATAAATGTAAGAAAGGCTCTTCAGTTCATATTCAAGATCTGCCACCTGCTGGTGTTGGATCCTGATGGAATTGGATCTAATAGGAATAGCAAGGCTTCTTCCAGCCTTCTCTGCCAGCTGATCCTGATTGACTGAAATTATCCCACCTAAAATCAGCAGGGAACAACTAAGCAAATAATAAAACGCAACTAACCATATAATTGCATTGGCGAAACAAAGAGACTTTCAAAAGAGCAGAGAAACACTTCACAAGCCATTTGCTGTCGATGTCAAAAGTCATCTGTCCTATCAGATTCAAATCACACTGTTTTCTTGCACAGAACTCATCTTTCACTTGGTAGATGCTCACTGAATCAGACAGATGTCAACATGGATGTGTTGTGTGACACTCTCATACTCAAAGCCTACAAATAAAACTTTACAAAACTAAAAGAAAATCATTGAATATTGGCTCAACCTGCAATGCACTGACACTCAATATACATTTGATGTGCATTGCATAATTAAACAATTGCATTGCATGCTTAATAACAGGTATATTCTGCATTTCCCAATAAAAAGTTTGCAAACTGCAAATTGGGAGCTACATATTTTGGCTGAAGACATGCAGGCCAATGTTTGTTTGTTCAAAGTAGTTCTCAAGATGCCAGGTGAAACAAAGCATTATTTTTGACAATCATTTTTCAGTTTTATCCTGTCTTATTCTTTTCCTTCTGCCAGCCCAAGATGAAATAATCACATAATGACATCCTGTCAGGTCGGCATCACATTAATCCTGACATAAACAGTGCTATCGACAGAGCCATTTTTAATGAAAGGCAGGGGAAAAAGGGAGGCGAGGCGGCAGTAATTGTTCTAATTTGGAGTGGATCGATGGTTTTGGCAGAGCACAAATCACGCGGCTACACAGGCATATAAAAGCAGGCTGTCAGACGCCCCCCCGCTCGTTGCCAAACGTCCATTCAGCACACTTGGCACGTTGCAACGCCGGCCAAGGTGGCATGCCAAGATTTTCGGGTCTCTTTTCAAACAGAACGGCTTTCGTAGTGTTATAGAGTGCACGGATGTCTTTTAACACATGACTCAAATGGCGGCAGGTTAAATTAAGGCACGGCTGCTTCTGTGTCAAACCTGAGACGACAATCATATCCAGTACAAAGGCGAGCAGAAGCATTTCTATTGCTCAGACTGGAGGATGTTACCTTCACAATACATCAAATCATCAGCTTGTTAAGGAGAGCTGTGATACCACTGCTGTAAGCTATCAGTAAAACAGGTGGGGGGAAAATCCCTCATATTTACACTGAAGGATGAAACCTGAGCCTTTTTGGACAGCCACCTAGCTACAAACTATATATAAAATATAGAAATATTTAAAAAGTCATGAACATATATGTAATGCATGTGCAATATATACACTGACGCTCAAAAATTTTGATCAGCAAGACTTAGTAATGTTTTCTAAAGAAATTTCTTATGCTCATCAGGGCTCATCAGATCAAAAATACAGAAAAATATAGTACCTAATATTGCAAAATGTTATTACAATATAAAATAATGGTTTTTATTTGAATATACTCTAAAGTATAATTTATTCCTGTGATGCAAAGCTGAATTTTAATCAACTGTTACTCCAGTATTAAGTGTCACATGATCCTTCAGAAATCAGAAGTCTAATATGATTTATTATTAATGAATCTTTTTTTCAGGATTCTTTGATGAATAGCAAGTAAACAAAACAGCATTTATTTAAAATAGAAATCTTTTCTAACAATGTAAATGTATGATATTACTTATTAATTTAACAATCCTTGCTGAATAAAAGTATTAATCTCTTTAAAAAAAAAAAAAAAAAAAGAATGAAAATTTACGGACCCCAAACTTTTTTGTTAGAAAACCTTTAAATAAATGCTGTTCTTTTTTACCTTTTATTGATTAAAAAAAAATTCTGAAAAAAAGTATCACAGGTTCCAAAAAAGTTATAAGCAGCACAGCTGTTTTCAACATTGATCATTGATAACAAATCAGCATATTAGAAAGATTTCTGAAGGATCATGTGGCACTGAAGACTGGAGTAATGATGCTGAAAATGTAGCTTTGTATCAGAGGAGTAAATTACAAACAATATTTCTAAATATTACAGTTTTTCTGTATTTTTGATCAAATAAATGCAGCCTTGATGAGCATAAGAAACATCTAAAAAAAACATTCAAAATTGTACTGATTTAAAATTTTTGAGTGACAGTGTATATGTGACCCTGGATGACAAAACCAGTCTTAAGTAACACGGATATATTTGTAGCAATAGCCAAAAATACATTGTATGTATCAAAATGATTTAGGGTCCTACCCTAAATATATCAAAATGTAATTTTTAATTAGTAACATGCATTGCTAAGAACTTCATTTGAACAACTTTAAAGGCAATTTTCTCAATATTTAGATTTTTTGCACCCTCAGATCCTCAGTTTCTCGGCCAAATACATCAATTGGAAGCTTATTTAATCATCTTTTAGGTGATGTATAAATCTCAAGTTCAACAAAAGGGACCCTTATGACAAGTTTTGTGCTCCAGGGTCACATATATATGCACAATAATGAAAATGACTTCATTTTTCAATATCTATTTGGATGAATACTTGTTTATTTACTAAAATTAGAAGTACCATACTGTTACACGAGCAGTTACGTACTCCAGTAAACTGACGCAGTCTGAAATTGTAAGGAAGAGAATTGCTTCTCATTAGCTCCAGTTTCTTGGCTATGTTTCATTAAATGTGAAGTACCCGCACACATAATTGCCTATTTCAAAAAAGCACATATGGTGTCATATTGAAAATGCTGAATTGAATCCAGAGTTATGAAGCATTTCTCAGCCCAGCGCAGCAAAACGACTTAATGTCACTCACTAACTCAACCGCAGGTGCTCGAACAGTGAGCCGCCATTAGGTGAAATTGAGTTTCATACATTTATTCAAATCAGTTTAGAATCATACCTGAGTAAATATGCTTACCTGGGCAAAAGGGTGCTGGGTTTTATTTACATGTCATGAGTGGCATGCGTCATATGATATACAAAACTGCATTTAAATCCAAAATGGCCTGTTAAATCACATTCGGGCCCTTGTTTCTGAATGACCGCAGAGGAGCTCAGTGCAAACCCTATGCGTGCATCTCTGGTGACTTAAAAAAGGCAATTAGCTGTACAATTACACCAATTTTCATCATTATTATGTAAAAAGACTCATGTACCTGTGTGAGTCTCAGTCCCAAATGTTCTATGTCTAATTCACAATGTTCAGGTCTAATGGATTCCACGTACCTGAGGGTTTTCCATGTTGCAAATGAAGCTCAACTGGTCGTGTCAAAGCTGTCAAGCTTCTAACATCTTAGAAAGAAAGTCATTCTGGTTAAAGAAATGTTAAGTAAAGCATTATGCAGACCATAACTTACAAAAGACAAAGACTCCTGCATATAGAGACAGTTTGTTAAGCATACTATCAAACAAAATTGTCTCTTTCAAGCTTTTGAAAGACAAAAAGCAGAAATTTGACACTTAATTATAGTTGCATTCTTTCAAGTAAAGCATCAATAATCGTATTCTAAATCACTGGACTAATGGTTTTTCACCTGCTGGACAAATAAAGCATGCAAAAAAAAAATCCCATAGCTGCAGTTGAAGGTGAGATCCAAATCAGTAAGCAAGAGATTCATTCATCATACAGTGTATGGACAGTTTCATAAGAGGAGTTATGAGTGCTTAAACACTAGACTGACTGTGTTCACTTAGAGTGTGTTCTTTCACTGTGATTCAGTCTAATAAAATTTTTCCCAAAATACAGGATATAGTGGGAGAAACTGTATTTTGATATCATTTCATATAATTAATCAATATCACACAAAGTTTTTTTAAGTGATTTCAAATATCAGCATTCACCATTTTAGGATTCAAATATCAAAATGTTATTTATGCATTTGTAACTGCAAGTTCAATGTATTCATGTGCTGCATTAAACAGTGGGTGAGCACATCTAAATGCCAATTCAGATGCAGTGTCTGTGTTTCCTCTGCATTGAAAATATTAATTTTGTAGATAATGATTTTATTTGTGTGGTAACAGCCTAAAATGTCTTGTAAGTGACTTATTGGCTTAGGGGTTTATGGGTTTATGGGGAACCCCCAAAGAGCTTTGACACAATTTGAACACTGCCTAGAATAATTGAATAATAATGCACTAAAAACCATACAGAATACCTAGCAATTATACAGCAACAACCTCTAACCACAAGACTCGTTGAAAAGTGTTGCATCTGAAGAGGCGCTATTTTATCTCCCAAAAATATAAAAAAAAAAAAAACAGAAGGAAAAACATCTTCATTTAAACTTGCCATTACAACTTGTCACTCTTCCTATAAATGTATCTGAATGTCCTTTGAGGGCCCAAAAATACTATTCTTATAAATCCTGATGTTCACGCTTTATCTTATAGCTTTGCCAGATTTTAATTGCAACTTTTGAATTTGCTTCTATCACAAAAAAACATGTCGATGCATGTTTTTCTTTCACATGGCAAACAAGGCTTATTAAAAGCATGCTTTGCTGAGTCTGTAATTGGCAGTGGTTGTACAAAATACACTGGCAGAACCGGTGCCAAGAAATAAAGGGGAGGCACCAGAGAACTGGTCTAGATAAAAGACAACAACGTGAGCCAAAGTGAAAACAGTTCAACAGGGAGCAAAGGATTAGGAAATGAATCATCTCAGTGGATGCAAATCTGTTGATTTTGACAGTATTCATGTTTTTTTCTACCCAGAATGCATTGCACGAGTTTTAGTGAAATAATAAACCCAAGATGGTAGAGAAATAGTGAACATAAATATATGTTTCATTTAATTTATTGAAAGTATTTGTCTTATACACATTTTACGTAAGTAAAAATGAAAAAGCAATGAAAACGCCAAACCACATAATTAATCAACAATCTGTTATTATCCGGAAATGAAAGGGAATTCTTGTTGCAACAAGCAGGTTTCGTAACAGATGCGTAACTGGGGTAGATTAGGTAAGTTATTGCCGTTTTTTTCTCATCAGGTTTGGAATGACAGAACCCATTAAGCAGGTTAATCTTTAAGCCACATTTTTCCCCCATGTACTGTTCCCATTGGTAATTACATGATTAAAAGTTCTGAAATTTTTCCATGTTTCATAAGACACTTCAAGACTCGACTTACGATTACACCTCCTTACATGACAAACCTCCTTTTGAACATGAATCTGCGACTGTTCAAAGGACGTATAATCCAACATTAATTAAAGCAGACGTACTGCAGGACACAAAAGTGGCTGGCGCTGAAACGAGCCGGTCGAGCACACGTATAGAACAAGTCGAGAGTGAATAAGGCTTTCATATGCTTTTACGGCGAAGCTGTAACCTTACCAGATCTATATTTACACATTCGCATGCACATTATTTCATGAAAGCATATAGCTGGTCACCACAGGGCCCAATGAAATTTTAAACAGCTCGTTCCAACCAGGCGGGTTTGATAAATGCAATGCGGAAAACAGCCACAGATATCACAATGACGTGCACATCTACCGATGCTAACAGTGAGAGAACAATTTGCAGTCATTGAACAGATAAACCACTACTTCGCAGAGGATCACGCATTGCAAATACAATCTGTTTTTTACTCAGTCGTTTCTCCTAGTAAGCAATGAGAATAAATAGAGAACAAGCCTTGAAGTTTTAAGCCTCTCTGATGTTTCTCCTGAGAAAAGAGAACAGTAATCTCATGTGTCTCCTCTAGAATTTAAGAAGAGATCTCGAAGTGTCTCAAAGTGTGCTCAGATTTTTCAAAGATACTGAAGTCTAAAAGAAACCAAAAGCATTTCTCATCAAATACTTCAAATGATCAGAGTTGCTCTCCATATTCATTTTAAAGGTGTAATTTTCTCCTAAAAATCCTAATGAAACAAAGTTAGAAAGTCCCAAATGAACTGTGTGTAATTCACAATGTTCATCTGATGGATTCCACGTACCTGAGGGTTTTCCATGTTGCAAATAAAGCTCAAGTGGTCTTGTCAACCTGTCAAGCTTCTATCATCTTAGAAAGAGAGACATTCTGTTTAAAGAAATGTAAAGTAATGCATTATGCAAAGCATAATTTACAGTTGAATAGAAAACAAAGACTCCTGCATATACATCCAGTTTGTTATACTATCAAACACAATTGTATCTTTCAACCTTTTGAAAGACAAAAAGGCAGGATTTTTATACTTAATGAGTTGCATTTTCAATCAATCATCAATATTCATATTCTAAGTCACCTTCTTAGATAAATAAAGCATGCAAAAAAAAATCCCATAGATGCAAAGCCTATGATCACAGAGACTTGAAGGTTCTGTGACATAATAACAACCTAGCATAAAATACTTTAAATGACCCAAGTTGCTGTCCACGTTCATTTTATAGGTCAATAAACTTGACTACAGCTATTGAAACGAATGAAACAATGCTAAAAAAGACGAAGCTTATAATTCAATGAATAAAAGAACTATACATGCCATAGCATATTTATGGTAAATATAGCCTGCCATAGTACTGTATGATTAAATTATACTGTATACCAGGGTTTCCCAGCATTTTTCTGACTCAAAAAACAGGACGAAATCTCTGAAATTAACATGTTTAAATAAACATAATGAATAATTTATTTAATTTACCATTTCTGTAGCTCAAGCAAGTAAAACATGCAATCAAGTACTTCTAATGTCAAGGATTTGCCAGGAAATGTTTTCTGATGTTTTGTATTTATTTTATTAATTAAAAAGTATATATTGTTATTGGTATTATATTGTTTATTAAAATATATTATATTGTTTTATTATTTTTTTTTTTTATTAAGCACTAAAAACACTCATATACCATAGAAAAAAGCAAAACAAAACCCAATACCATTGTAAATTTTGTTCTCATATTCAACATGTGCCAAATTCAAACAGAACCCTACTTTTTTCCCCGCCCATCGACCGTGCCGTAATGTGCTTTTCTCCATTTGCATACTGAGGTACTTGAACCCCAATTACATTAGCGCTCAGGATGGACAGCACGAGTTAGCGTGTGCTCATCTGCATCTCTGTGAACTCCACCGTCCAATCGGTGACACTTAAACGATTCTCTCCATTAAACACAATGACTCATTGTGACGAACAATCATGCATAGATGCTCGGATCCCTCCCCCAATCATGCGTCAGATTTGTGTCCTGTCCTAATCTGCCCTTGAATTCAAACGGAAAATAAAAGTCACATCCATAATGAGCAGATGAGTGTGAAGCCATTGAAAAATCGACTCCTGGAAACCGTAACCTCACGCCAATTATGCATAAATCTGCCAAAATGCTGTGTTGATCTGTGGCGACAGTAAACGCTGTACAGCTAAATGAATAAATCGCACTAATTAGCAAAACAACTTTTGTCGTCAATGCTCAGTGATCTATCGAACATGGCCGTCTTTTATCATATTGCTGTTGCCGCCATTGCACAAAAGCAATAAAGCACTGAAAGATTGATTTTTACCACAGTTAAGGGATGTTCTTAGGCACTTGTGAAGCATTAAACTAACGCAAACGAATGTGACACGAGAAATTGTGGCGTTTTGCTTCACTTGCTTTTTTCGGGCATATAAAATCACCGGCTGTAAATACTGTCCCTCAGAAATATGCTTAAACTTCTGCTTGCTTTTCCTTCGCATCCTGACACAACAGTTTTTGTCGTTGTTGTCACTTCTCCACCCCACCCTTAGTTCCTGTGCAGAAAGTGCCGACTTTGCAATCGGGTTTATGTTATGACAGGACGACATTCATCACATAATGAACTGATGTAAGCTGCTGGGAAGCCTAAATGGAAGCCGTCCCAGCAGCTCAGACTAGCCTCTGGACTCATTTGACTGCTGGTAATTTGGGCTGAGAGCTCGGGTAATGCTTTATTATTGGGCAGATATCAGTGGAGAATAAACCTGCTGAAGTTGACAGAGACCAGTGTGTTTCTCGATGCAGGTCAGAGTCTGACCGTACATGAGAGAAAGCACAGCTTGGTTTATGGAAAGCACACTGTCTTTGTCGCTGTTGACGATACACTGCTGCCTCCTAGTGAAATCAAGCCAAACACAACCATTAGCAGAGATATACTCGAAACCCAGGCCTCAAGTTGCTTTTATCAAACATTAAGGACACATTTTCATTAAAACATGATTTTATTAAGCATATTCATTATTAAGTGCTAATCGTCTGTGATATAGTTTATAACATGTAACTACTGTTAATCGCTGATGCTCTCATTGGTTAGCACTTTTGGATCAAGGACATTTGAGTACATTCAGAGCCACAACTATCTATTTCATAAGACTGATTGCATACTGACCTCCTTAATTAGGAGAATGAATATGTTGCACTTAAACAAAATAAGCTTATTTTATCACTGTTATAATAATTCACATTTTTAAAAGCTAATGAAATGAAAAGACTGGAGCATATATTTTAACCAGGTTCCACACAACAAGCATTAAATGTAGCTTTGAAGAGTAAACAATATGCAGTTCATTTAGCAGGCAGTAGCAAAGATTTAGACTCATGCCACATTTGTAATCTGACATGAGTGAATAGTACAATCTGCATCTGTATTTTGGCTAGGAAGCCAAAGGTCCAGCATATATGAGCATCAAAACCCAAATGATAGGTGCATTTCATTGACTACATTGACTAGTTGTGCAGAGTAGAACAACAAATGTACCTACAAGTGGAAAAACAACTTCTCTCATTATAGGTCAAAATAGTGGCAAGTGACTACATTTATATCTACATTATAGGCCATTAGTGGCAAGTGTGGAAAAAATTCATTTTGAAAGCTCTTGCTAACTTTTAAATTGCATCTTGCTCTACTAAAGGTGCAATTACCCATTTACCTAATTAAAAACTGCATTTCATTATTTGTGTTAACCAGATTAAAACCCAGATTAAAAATCAGCAGACATTCAGTCTTCAAAGTTTATCAAGTCTAAGTTTGCCAAGTTGGCACCATCTGACCAGGCAGCATGCCGTGCGCCATCCATTTCAGTCGCCACAGCATTTCCCTGAATGAGAGTGTGATTAGTGCCTCCAATAGCAGTTTTGCATTCAGGACATTTGGTTTCTTCCATAGCACCCCCACATTCACCGATTGCATACACGTGCCCATTGGGACATTTGTACCAATGGCCTTTACTCAAACCAACGGCTTTGAGTATCATCACCCTCTCCTCATCAGTGATGCCCAAACCACTGCGTGGCAGTTTGGTGTCCAGGTCCTTAAACATCTGCTTGACTGTACGTTCTACACCCTCTGAGAAAGGCAAATTGTCCTCCAGGATCTCTCTTGCTTGCAGGACCTCACGGGCATAAACATCACTCCTGATCGTCGACATAACGCAGCGCACATTGAGCTCAGCCAGGTAGGAGAGTCTCTTTAATTCACGCTCGAGATCTGCAACCTGCTGGTCTGAAAACCTCTGAGTCGGACACATGAGGAATCTAAAGACTTCTTCAACTTTGTTAGAGAATGGCTGAATTTTGTCCAGAAGGGGTGTCATATGTTCTGCTTGCATTGCTTTCAGTTTCCCAACGTTCTCGAGGTAGGTCATCAAGTTCTCGAGATGCCAAAGTTGTTGGAGTGAAAGGTCCTTTTTTTCGAGCCTCTCTGTAAGGAAGTCAAAATTATGGGGAAGATGCTTCTTCAAATTCTCTTTCTCAAGCAGTTGCAAGCGTAGGACTTCCTGCTGTTCTTTGATAGCATCCGGCACACCGTTGATCTTCTCCTTGACCATCTCAATGGCTGCCAGGCTGCGGTTGATGTGAGTGCCATACCGAAGGTTTCTACGGATGGGAGTGCGACACCTTGGACACTCCTTGAGTCGGATCGCCCTTTGATCCAATCCAGCGTCTTGGTTTTCGTCAAGATTCATATATTGATCCATTCCTGTAGTCTCGAACAGGTGCTTGCAATCTTCAAGCTGAATGAAACAAGCATCTGGTTCGTCTTCATTGCCGAAGAAGATCTCTGTGACCTCATCTTTATGGCAAATGCGACACTTATCAGGACAACGATCTCCGCACAGACCTATGCAGCGGTGTCCGCAGGGTAAGGTGTTGTTGCAGGGAACAGAACAAGGAGGACGGTCGCATGGTTCGTGACAGAGCTTGGTACAGCTCTGGTGAGGGCACTGCCATTCGCAGGGCTCGTTGCACGGGGCGCAAGGCTGACCGCAATTCTTCATGCAGATGCTGTGGACGCAACGGTTCTGGCAGCGAACGGAGCACGGTGGACAATCTCTTACACAAGGCTCCCGACATTGATGAGAACACACAAGGATTTGTTGGCATTTATGAGAGCATGCTTTGTGCAGGCGACCTTGACAGCATCCATGGCAACTTCCTGGGCAAGTATGGCCACATTTTAAGGTGGCGCTACATTTAGTTCTGCAGTGTGGCTCCTTTTTGTGGTCCCTGGAAATGTAGCATGGTTCTACCTGCATGTGGCCACATTTCAGCTGCATCTGAACTTTAACCTTGCACTCAGCAGTGCAGGACGCTCCACAAGGTGCAATGCAGGGATGGCCGCATGGGAGGGTCTTTTCGCAATGCTCTTGACAGACAAATGTTGCCGGGTCTTGGTGGCAAGGCACCTTCTGGATGTGCTGGCATGACGGAATTGTCTTGTCTAGGGGTACCATGCATTCACCGCATTCTTGGTAACAGCGACGTGTACATTTGTGGTCCAGTTTACAAAGCACCTTCTGGCAGTCTTTCATGCACTTGTATTCCTTGTGCTCTGCATCATATGGGTGGCACATACGGGTGCACACGTGGCCACAATCCAAGCGATATTGACAGGGCTGATCACAACCACCCTCGGGGGCACCTTTGAAGTCATTACTGCAGGATGCGAGGATCTGTTTATCCGGATGGTTCTGACAACTCAACGTCAAAGCACGACCCACTTGATCGTGCTCTCTCAGAGTGTGAAGGATGTTGCTCCACAGCCTAACGGAGCTGAGCATGTCCATATTTCCAATGCAATAGAGACCCATCTTAGCACGAGAAAGGGCAACGCAGACACGGTTTGATATGTTTAGGAAGCCAACTCTATTCTGTAGATTGCTACGCACCAGAGACAATATGATAATGTCGTTCTCCTCCCCTTGGTATTTGTCAACAACGTGGACTTTGACGCCAGAGAACTCCGTAGAGGGCATGAGCTTACGCAGACAGTGAAGCTGTCCTGTGTAGGTGGTGAGAATGGTGATCTGGGAAGGCTTGTAGTCCTGGTACAGCAAGTAGCGGCAAAGCGCGACAACAAAATGAGCCTCATGAGGGTTCTGGTGACTCCGTCCATCCTTAATCTCTTCCTCGAATTGGCAATGTTCCACGAAAAAGAGATTTTTCAAAAGCCCCTGTAGACCGTAAGATGCATGTGTTAAGTGGATAATAGTACATAAATTACTTTTTTGCTAACTGTGATAAGGGTCTGATCTGACAGGATTGATTTAATATGAAGTAGCATGGGTATATTTGAAGAGTTCCGATGCAAAACCCTTTAAAAGCCATCTTGGTCAAAAATGAGAATGATACTGAGTGAATGCTCTTGACACATTATATACATCCATCATATACTTTTACTTCAAACTTGTCAAAATCCCACCCTCAGCTTAATCTTACATAGAAACCTATACATCTGAGCCTGATAAAAATGCATTTTTTGAAGAAATGTGTCAGATGGATTTAGCGGCTTTCGCATCTGAACTCTTCATTTGCAGCAATAGCCAAAAATGCATTGTATGAGTCAAAATTATCGATTTTTCATTTATGCCAAAATCATTAGGATATGAAGTAAAGATCATGTTCCATGAAGATATTTTGTAAATTTCCTACCGTAAATGTAATATACATATAAATAAAAAAAATTATTAGTAATATGCAATGCTAAGAACTTAATTTGGATAACTTTAAAGGTGATTTTCTAAATGTTTTGATTTTTTTGAACCCTCAGATTCCAGATATTCATCTTGCTGCATCTCGGCCAAATATTGTCCTATCCTAACAAACCATACATTAATGAAAAGCTTATTTATTCTGCTAAATTTACAAAAACACAAACACTTAAGACTGATGAGTTTTGTGGTCCAGGGTCACATATTATAATAAAAGGTTGTGTAATTGTATTTGCATAAAATTACTTACCTTAACATTTTCATACTCAAGTACAGAGGGATGGTTTTCCAGAGTATCGTATATATGAGGAGTCAACAGTCGAGCGATGCACGGCCTCATGCGATGCTAGAAATACAATGCAAAAGAAACAGAACAGGATTGTTGTTTATGGTGTTTTAGTACGTGATTCACTAGAGGAATGCCTGCCACATGTAAACATGTAATCAAATAGGTTACACTTTATTTGGCACTACCTGCACTTGTACTTAAAGTATTGGATAACATAAGGTAACTACATGGGTTAGGTTCAAGGTTAGCACCTAGTTATTACACAATTATTGTAATTCCAAAAACAAGTACACAGTATGCACATGCGGAACAGGACTGTAAAATAAAGTGCTACTGTTAAATGGCTGATGTGATAGTACACAAACTAACCTGGTAGTTAAGGCGCACAAATGGAAAGTTCACTCGGACAAGCCTCTCAAACATCGACACTTCCAGATTGAAATTCTTGGCAAGGTCGTACACTGTTGCACTAGGCCTCAACTGTGCAGGTTGAAAAGTATAAAGACATGCGTTAACACATGAAGCATCATGGTATCTTATTATACATTATATGCATTAAACAAACCTAGTTAGTTAACATCATTTGACATTACCAAAGAAAACAATTTTGACCTTTTCTGAATATTTCAAGTGCCGTCTACCTGTTGGTGATCTCCGATCAGTATGAGGTGCTGGCAGGCTTTGCTGAGGGTGGTGATGGTGTGTGCCTCCAACACCTCTGCCGCCTCCTCCACGATCACCAGCCTGGGCCGCAGCTCTTGCAGAGCCTGTCTGTATTTAGCCGCTCCTGTGGTGGTCATGCCAACAACCCGAGCCTGTCGCAGCACACACAGGTCCTCACGACGGCGGATTTCATTGAGCCGCTCGGCCGCATCCTGATACACCTGTTCAGAGGCGAGGGCCTTAGCGCGAAGATCAGTCCGATAGCGCAAAATCCACAGCCTAAGGGGAAAACAAAGATGTTTGCAGTTTCACTGGTGCAGCTTAGCCCTCTTCATTTAGGAGTCACACTTACCTTCTTTACGGTCAAAAGTGACCGAAGCCTTGAAATGTAACTTTCTTTTTTTCAGGAAAATCAATGCAATAAATTTTGGTTCAATAATATTTTTTGATTATTATTTAGAATTTTGAGGAGATTTTATGATACTATGCAATATTTAGACTATTTTAATAAGCTATTTTTTCCATTGGAATTAATATATATTTTTGTATTTAATTATTTTTATATTATTTTTCAACGAATGCAACATTTCATATTAAAATAGAGTAAAAGCATTTAAAATCCATGTTTTTGATCTGAGAATTGTGCCATTGGTGGCATTAAAAATTAACAACTTGTGTAATGTCATGTAACCTCCTGTAAAGCTCCCTATATAAATATATACAGAAGATTTGCACTGACATTGTTTTTTTTTTTTTGACAGTTTCTTCATTTTATGATGTTTTGCATTTAGAAATACATTTAGACATTCTAAAAGACTACTTTTAAATTTTTTTTTTTTATATTTTTGGTGAGATAAATATGAAGTTTAGTATGATGATTTCAACCAGAAACCAGGCCTGCTGCAGTCTTACCCATTCATTTTTATTACTCTCTGTGTGTGTGTGTGTGTACATGGGTGTCAATTTTGCACTCTTGATATTTTAGAGTGTCACCCCTTGATTGCTGTGCACTGTTTTTCTGCACAGTGGCTGATTTGTAGTTTGTTTCCACCAAAAGATTCTCTGAGTTTTTGTATTTTTTTGTATTTCCCATTAATTTCCTATGTCAGTCATTTTTGACCATGAAGAAGGCAAGTGACTTTTTTTTTTTTTTTTGACACTTTAAAATACTTGAATCATGTCCATGATTTTATTGTGTGTTCACACTGCTGATGTGACAATAGTCACCAAGTGTCATCATTCAGATGAAGCTACGATTTTTAAAATGTTAAAATATAAACATTTTCGGTCAAAAGTGACCAAATATGGCTAGAGGGTTAAATAAATTTGTAGATAAATGCTGCCATCTAGTGCAGGGATGTGTCTGTGTGCATCTTACCGATACAGTCTCCATCTGTCCTTCAGATTGAGGCTCCAAACATCCCTGACTTGCCTTTCTTCTTGGTCATTCATGGTTGAAGTCTTCCTCAGCTCTTTTTTAGCCATTTGCTTCAGTTTTTTCTTTTGGTGGCCTTGCATCTAAACACACATCAGCAGAACAGTAGCAATGAGCTCATCACAACAACATACACATGGCAAACAGCAATGCCTTTATAATAACCACAAAAAGACATTTTACTTCTGCAGTGTTACATATTTCCAAGTAAAACAGGTTATTCAAATTATTGCATAACCCTTGCTTTTATGATGTTTTTTTGCATGTTTTTTTTTTGGAGTTTGACAACCTTTGGAAACCATTCATTTCAAATGTATGCAAAAGAGAAGCATGCATTTTATTTTATTTTATTTTTTTTTTACTTTTTAATTGACCTTTGCTCTCTCCAGTTTATTTGAAACAGTCATGCGCTGTTAAAAATATTTTTTTTAATATGCAAATGCTCCATGTACTCTCAATTACATGATATATTAATAAAGTTAAGTTAAATGATGTGAATATATTTTCTATATTTTTATGTTTTTAAGATCTTATATGTTATGTTACTGTTTTTAATAAAATACAAATGATTAAATAACGCATGATTTCTCATACCTGCCATTCCTCTTGAACAGCCTGGCCTTGTTCTTGTGGTTCAGCATCGTTCAGGTTCATAGCCAGCATCAACTCAGCCATGACAGCGATGTTTTTCTCCTCTCGTCTCAACTTTTTCCAGTCTTTAGCCCCGTCATCTGCATCAACCACTATCCTCTCAGCCTGGATCAGATCCGCCTCTTCATCAATATCTATCAGTTCCTCATCGTCCAGCTGTGCTCCGTCTTCATCTCCCAACTCTGAAAGAAGAGAGAGAGGTTTGTAATGCTGTACTTGCCATTTATGTTTCTGGTATACATTCTTCGACTAGAGACTAGATTAAATTTGTAATGTAAGCCTTAATGTTAACTTTTGTCTGTTTGGTTTCTTTTATTCTTTATCAACATGCAGTAATAAAAAGATTTATTTCATGATGTGTGTGGTCATGAAAACTGATCACAAGTGTTCACAAGAGACATTAGACACACAGATTACATACAAGCTTCAACCAGCAGGGGGCCCTGACGAGCTTCAGAAAAAATATATTACCGGTACTACAGCTAAATTACTATATTATCTCCAGTCCTGCTCCTGGAGAGCTCAACCTGTTCAAACACACCTGCCTGTAATTATCAAGTAAACATCTTTATTAACTGGTTCAGGTGTGTTTGATTGGGGTTGGAGCTGAAACCTACCGGATGATAGCCCTGTATAGTTTATCAGTTGTTGCATTTATGACCAATCGATAGTAAATATTGCATCACAGCAGTGAGAGAAAATAATTGTACATTGAATAACGTAGGAAATGCCATACAACAGCAATTCCTTTCTTTAATGAGCATGCGCTGAAAGTTTAGTTTACTCCATAATGAGATAAATTGTTGCTGGTATTGTGGTTAGTGTATTAGAGTCTCCACCTGTTAGTTGTGACCCCTGCAAAAAACCGGAGAATCCGATGCCGAGCCACTCTGCTATTCTTGAAGGCTTCTTTTTCCCCACAATCGCGAATCCTTCCCACACCTAACACAGAAATTGCTGCGTTTAAACATTTGTACATAAAGTCACACATTTTTCAAACAGAATAGTTAATTGAACATTTAGACTAACCCTTATGGTTCACGTAGCATGATATAGTGGAGAATTTGGAGGAAGAAACAGCTCAGTTTTATTCAGAGAACCAAACTAAGCAAAGATATGAAATTTGGTGCAGCTAAAGTTCTTTAACAAACTACTTCCATTTTAAATGGACTTAAACCTTTTAAGGTTTAGCAAGGAAGCCAAAGTTATTTTTGTTAGCTTGTGCTGTAGTTTCACTCAGATATAGCTTCGTCATGATCTGAATACACTATTTATGGATGGTATGTCTGACAGCTGTGGCAAAGCATTATAGAGCCCGTGTGTGCGTGTGTCTAACTCACTGGCTGTAGACACAGACTGTCCCAGTGCTGAGAAGAGATGTATCTCTCCAGGAAGTCTTCTTTGAGGACGCCACGCAAGCTGCACTCGAGCTGAGCGGACTGTCTCTTTAAGATCTCCTCTGCGGCCTCCATCTGTGTGTAGATCTGTGGACATACAGCACAACAGAGAACAAAATGTAATGAAGTTTAGACATATAAAATAATAATATTAATAAAAAAAAGTGACAAAACACACATTTCCTAAAGCTTTAAATACAATTAAAATGAAATCAGACATATAAAAAAGATAACTAATAAAATTATTGAGTTACAGTACACTAATAAAATAATTTTTATTCTATAAATAAAATAAAATTAAAAATCTGATTTATGTCCAAAATAGTGGGCTCACCGCATGATGGGCTCTCCTCAGGTGCTGTGGTAAAGTTTTGCGGAAGTTTGATACCCTGGTCAGCTCCCTCAGACCAAAACACTTCAGTTTTTCACTGTTACTTCGTCCACCAACTCTCACAATGCCCTCTTTTAGGAAGCCATGAATGCCTGGGAGAAAGTTATGACATCTCTCATCATTTCATACATAAAGCTGTATTTATCTTTTACTGGACTAGAATGAACTCTGTGGAAAAGCCATAAAGTTCAAAGTCCCTTAAATGCTTCTTCTGAGACACATGGCATTTAAGATTACTGGTGTATTTTTATCACAAGTAATTGATTGATTTGTCGTCAAAGAGGAAATTCCTCTTCACAGTAAGAACCAAGAACTAGGAGGCATCTCTGTTTTCTTTCAATTTATCTTATCGTTGTCTCTAAGAAACAACTGAGAGATCTCATTTGTGACCTACCCATGTTTGCCCCTGCCTTTATACACAAAGTACTAAAAAAAAAAAAGCAACATGGTCTTATAAATACCACACAGATGTAGATTTTAACACTGTACCTTCCAGAAACTGATCAAGAGCATGATTGGTATAGCAGACCACCAGCATAGGGCAACCATTGGACCAGGCTTCATGGTTCTCTAGTAAAGCCCGAGCGATCTTCAGTCCTACATGCGTCTTCCCTGAAGATAAAAACAAACAGGATCTTCAAATTTTCCAGTTTGGAAAAATATAAATCTTGCACAGCAAAACCTGTAGCAGATGTCTGATCTCGAGAGTATGACATTGGTGAACAGCAAACACTAGGCATAGATTAGTCACCTGTTCCTGGTGGTCCCTGTATGATGGTGAGTTCACTGGTTAAGGCCAGTTTAAGTGCTTTAAGTTGGCTTTCATCAAGACCCATTTTTTCCTCATCAGGCCAGGCGTGTGGGGTCAAGGGGTTGAAGGGTGGAAACTTCTCCTGTCCTTCTGCCATGATGCTAGACAGATCGTATGACCTTCCCTCCACCCGAAGGTAAGCTGGAGGATCTACATTGGTGTTGCACTCCACTATATATCTAAAACAACAAAAATGCACAGTGTGGCGTTTACAAAGTTAAGCACGACTATTATTATTGTTCAGACCTGGAAATGACGATACTAAGACTTTTCAGTGAGTACTTTAGACTTAAAACCACCAAGGAACCACCAAGAACACTCAAGCAACCACAAAAAAACAACACTAAGAGTGCCTTAGATAGCAAGAGTAAATCTGCGTACCTTTGAAAGGGAACATCATTCTCGTCTTGTTCTTGGAGGCCTTCTAAGACGTATCGGTAGGCCTCAAAGTAAGCGGTGGTTTCGACCATCAGGAAGGAGTCTGAGGGCTGAACCCTGGCCAACCTGGCCCTGCTGTCAGAAGAAAAACAGAGATGCACCTGTCCCTTCCTCAGCAGCTTTGGATCCCGATCAGTAACAGTGGCAAACAGCAGGCTTTGGAAGTTGTCCATGGAGAGACAGACAAGGGATCCATAAAGCAGGCGTTTGGAATTTTCCCATCGGACAAACTGTGGGAGAAGATACAATGAATTCAACTAATAGAAGGATCAGGGCATGATTGGGAGCTACGGAACACAGGGAGTTCTCTCTGACAACTCGCAGTTTGTGATTACCTGAAGGGGCCTTGGGTCAAACTGCACCTTGTAGGCGATTCCCGTTGACGTGCAGAGTGGCAAAACCAATCGGGTGTCATAGTAGACTCGGATGTCATCAAACTGCCTCTTTTTCATTGGTGTTCCATCAGTATTGTGCTGGCTCCTGAGGAGCTCCCTGACGCCCTCTCGCAGAGGCCTCACGAAATCTTCACGCAGAAGTCGGAAGTGTGTGTCTAGATAGATGCGAGCATTAGGAAAGCGTTGAGACATTATGTTGGGTCTCAGGAATGGCTTCTGTTCTAGGTGGAACTCTTCAATGGTTGGATAAATGCTCATCGTCCTGAAGTCTTCCACCCCAGGTGGGGCATCCTCATCACCCGCTAGGAAGGAGTAGTTATCTGACCTCAAGGTGCCTTCCCTTGATTTCTCTTGGAGATGGTCCACCAAACCCTGCACCCTCTCCAACTCTTCATCAGTATTGTCGAGAATATCCACACCGGAGGCACGCAATTGGTTGACGGTAGTTTTCAAAAGAGCCATTAACATGGAGACCGACTGGATAGAGCTGTGTGGAAACATGTTGAGAACTGCAGAGAGAAGGCTGATGATGTCTCTCAAATGTTGGGGATAATGCTCCCTTCGAGTTTGCGCATAATCCGACATCATTCCAGTCACATGATACGGCAGAACGTTGCGGAAAAATGGAGAGTCCTTGACGATGCGAGCCAAGTGCAGCACAATCTTGCGGTCAGTTCGAGACTCGAAAGCCTTGCAGAGAACTTGACAGACCAGCTGCAGCAGGTCGCCTCTCATTGCATCGTCGTCAAGCAGAATCTTGAGCCCAGTGCTATATGAAAGAGTGATGGCCACCTCGGACGCTTCTTTCTCCAGAAGACCTTCAAGGAATTTATAGCCCAGTTTGCGTACTTCAGGGGTGCCGTCTCTGCCTCTTCCTCTCCCATTTCCCCCTCTACCTCTCGGAGTTTCTACTCGTCCTCTTTGAGGTTCTTCACCTTGTGGACTTGCACTGGCTTGTGGGTGATGTGTGTTTTCAGGGTGGCTGCTTAAATTTAAAGGAGTTGGAAGTACATAACTGGTCAAATGTTGATGCATGAACCCATGAACGGGTCTCCCAAATCCTCGAGAGGGTGAAGATGCATTACTAAAGCCTCCCCTTATCACAGGGCGGTGGGCGTTGCTCCCGCTTGGCCTCCCGTGATGATGTTGCCTGTCATCTCCTCTCCTCTGTCCTCTCCCCCTCCCATCTCCTCCTCCACCTCCTCTTGCACCTTGATTTTTCTCATCTGGCCATCTTTCCCTTTGGCTGTTTGTACTTCCATTAGTTTGGTGGTGACCTCGACCCCTTCCATCTCCTCTTCCACCACCTCCTCTTCCTCCACCCTCCCCTCGGCCACCTCTGCTGCTTCCTCTGCCTTGACTGGGAGACCTGCTTGCTTGTCTTTGACCAGGCACAGAACCATCTGTTGAAAAATAGAAATTGTGGTGTATAAATAAGAATGCATATTTAAGTTAAATAAGGCAATGTAAAGAAGTAAAATATATTATATAAATATAATATAAATATAATATATACTATACCTCTTCTTTGAGGGGCATTGAAGCCTCCTCTTCCTCTTTGTTGTCCACCTCCTCTTGGATTGACCATTCTACAGTGGATAATATATATATGCAGGATGATTATAATACAGTAAACAGAAGTAGTTGAGAATAATTCTTGTCTGTACACATCTGCAATACCTTCACTCCACTCTAGATTTACATGTGTTGAAACTAGATTTAATACAATGGCTTTAAGTTTTGTTTTTCCTCAATCACTTTGGTACATTTCTTGCATCATCCTTAACACTTGCAAAACAGTGTGCATACATACAAACAAGCCTCTAATTTACAGAAAATCCCTATTTTATCTCAGAAAAGTAAATATTGTGTCAATGAACTCATCAGTGCCGTCAGATTGACATATCTATGTGCTATTGTCATTGCTTTTCAGCATTTTTATTTGTATTTTTTTTTTTTTTTTGAACCCTTTCCAACATTGACTAAGATTTTGAGATCCATCTTTTCACACTGAGGACAACTGAGGGACTCATATGCAACTATTACAGAAAGTTCAAATGCTCACTGATTTTTAATTTAGTACTGCCCCTTCAGAAGCTACAGAAGATACATGTTTCCCCAGAAGACAAAATAAGTAAAATTTACCCTGATCTTCAAATTCCCCAGAAAAAACCCCAGCTCTTAATGCATTGTTTTCCCCTCTGAAGCATCAGTGAGGATTTGAACCTTCTGCAATAGTTGCATATGAGTCCCTCAGTTGTCCTCAGTGTGAAAAGATGGATCTCAAAATCGTACAGTCAGAGTTGGTGTTCAAATACACAAATATGTTGAAAAACCACAGAATTTCTAGAACCTGACTGATTTTTGCTGAACAACAGCAGGCACTTTAACTGTTCAGGACAAACAAGGGACTCATGAACTATCAAAAAACACAGCTGTGGATCATTCAGGAAACAACACAGCATTAAGAATCAAGCTTAAGTAAACTTTTAAATGGGGTAATTTGTATAAATTCAACTATGATTTTCTTACGTGGACCATATGTAAACGTAAATATGTAAAAAAAATAAATAAATAAATAACATGCATTTTGTATGCTCCCTCCTAATTTATCCTAATCTATCCATCTATCTATCCATCCATCGTCTGCTTAGAGCCGATCTGAACCGGATACATTATTGATATGCCACAGTGAAATATCAGTAACGTTGCATCAGTTTCATTTCTCGCTCAATTAGTGCACATGAACACACACTACAGAACGTGATCTTGCAAATAACTGTCTATCGATCTATCCCCATTATTGTGTATATATATACACACTATATATATATATATATATATATATATATATATATATATAAACACATTTTTATATTTTTCAAACGCTTTATTATAATGTATATTACATTATAATAGCCTATATAACAATATAAAATTAGAATCAAATTAAATTAAATGAATTAAAAATTTAAATGCATTGACTGCGCGCTAGCCTCCTTCCGGAAATGACCAGGCTAAAAAACAAAAACAAAACTGTCTCTTTGAGACGAGTAGAAACAACAGCGGCAAATGACACTAGACATCAAATAAAAATAACAGCGTGAACAAAGCGATTCTTATTGATTATGATCTTAAGCACTCACCTTGCTACGATGTCTTCAGTAATATTGCGTCTTTCTTCTCCTCGGTGGCTTTAAATACCGGTTTAGTTTCGTTTCTCGCGGCTGTGGGCGGATCATCAGCCGGTTTCTCTGAGTCAGAACCGAAAGTAATGAACGGAAAACAAAACTCGGTTGCCGTGGAGAGATTTACAGACATGAGCTATAAGGGGAGACCGGGGTTGTCACAAGCGACGCATCTCAATAACTATAGAGCTTTTGAGGCAAAAACCAGGAGAACACAAAACCATCCCGACGTACTGCATTGGTCAGATTCTGACAGCAAACAGTTCCTACTAGGCTAATCTAATTTAAATTAAAATTAATGCACATTATCACAAGCAGTGTTGGGGAAAGTTACTTTTAAAAGTAATGCATGACAATATTGCGTTACTCCTTAAAGTAACTAATTACGTTACTTAGTAACTGTTTATGGAAAGTAGTGCGTTACATTACTTTTGCGTTAATTTTTAAATATGGGCAGGGCTTGTTTGTTTTTAATGCAAAAACGTTCGAGAACTGTAGGAAAAGTAAGTTCAACACTCTTCAGCAATGAGAAAAAAAGCACAAATTTTAGCTAAAGAATTTTTTTATATTTTGGCTGGAAACAAGACAAACAAAATTGAATTGACCGTTGAATTGGATCAACAAAGGTCAGCAGCAAAATCTTTGGTTAATAAAACTGGATTAAAATTTTAAAGGAAACAAAAAGTAACTGGCGTTACTTTTTTGAAAAAGTAACAGCTATTTTCTTGGAAATTAAAAAGTAATGCATTACTTTACTAGTTACTTGAAAAAAGTAATATTATTACACAACTTGCGTTACTTGTAATGCATTACCCCCAACACTGATCAGAAGAATAGCAGGATTTCACCACTACTATAGAAGTGATTCTATATTTTTTTCAAATTAAATTAAGTATGCATATCCTGAACTTCAAAATAAAAACAAAATGTATTCGTTGATCAGTATTTTGCAACCACAACAATCTTTTTAGATCTTTAAAGAGTTTCCTGCCTCTTTAGAAGGGCGTTCATAAATGATTATGAACATCTACCCAAGGCCATTTCACAAAACTGAAACCTACTTGGAAATAAATGCAAAGCATTGAAGTAGATGCAAAGCAAATACAAGCTCAGACAACAATGTGGTAAAAGTGGTAAGATCTGGAAATTGCTGTTCAACAACTCATCTGAGTTGGCAGAGCAAATAAGAGAGAGAAAAAAAAAAAAAAAAGTGTCTTGAAGTGTGCCGAACTCATGCAAAACATGACCTGCTGCGATAAAAGACTGACTGTGGAGAGACTAGCTGTAATAACAGAAAATCTTGAATAAAAGGAGACTTACTGAGAAAACATGTCCTGTTTTTAAACTGAGGAAACTGTTTGACACTCGCTGTCTGTCTGAACAACAAACAAACAGTGGAACTTTGACCTGACTGGAGCTTCATGTTTACTTCCTATTAAGAAATAAAGCTTCAGACCAAAAGACTAGATGCAGAAGTTCACTTTAGCAACAACCACTAACTTAAAATGCACCCAGTGTACCCAGTTTATCATCAATATTAATATTTATATTAAAGTTCAGGTAGTTCAACTTTGTTTACCCATATTTTCTTAGAATGTACTCTATTGCAGTAATTACTCAAATGTTTATAAAGTAATAAAGAAGCTCCATATGATATTTACACGAGTATGTTCAGCAGTGTTACCTTCATTTTTAAATATTTTTTATATTAATGAGACCAAAACATTATTCACAGTAGGTAAATACATACACTACCAGTCAAAAGTTTGGACACACCCCTCTCATTTAATGTTTTTTGAAGTCTTATATGCTCATCAAGTCTGCATTTATTTGATCAAAAATACAGAAAAAAAAAATATACTAATGCAAAATGTTATTACAATATAAAATAATGGTTTTTATTTTAATTTACTTTATAATATAATTTATTCCTGTGATGCAAAGCTGAATTTTCATCAGCTGTTACTCCAGTCCTAAGTGTCACGTGATCCTTCAGAAATCATTCTAATATGCTGATTTATTATTAGAATTATCAATGCTGGAAACAAATATTTTTTTGCAACCTGTGATTCTTTTTTCAGGATTCTTTGATGAATAACAAGTTAAAAAGAACAGCATTTATTCAAAATATATATTTTTTTCTAACTATGTAAATCTATGCTATCACTTTATTAATGTAACACATCCTTTGTGAATAAAAGTATTAATTTCTTTCAAATAAAGAAAAAATAAAAATGTACTGACCCCAAACAGTAGTTTATATTGTTAGAAAACCTTTTTATTTGATATAAATGCTGTTCTTTTTTTTTAAACCTTATACTGATCAAAAAATCCTGAAAAAAGTATCACAGGTTGCAAAAAAAAAAAAAAATAATATTATATATATATATATATATATATATATATATATATATATATATATATATATATATTTATTAAGCAGCACTACTGTTTCCAGCTCTGATAATAAATCAGCATATTAAAATGATTTTTGAAGGATCATGTGACACTGAAGACTGGTGTAATGATTCTGGAAATTCAACTTTAAGTACAGATAGAAATTAAATTTAAATGCATGTTAATATAGAAAAACATTGATTTACATCCTATTTCACAATATTACTTTTTCCCTGTATTTTTGATCAAGTGAAAACAGCCTTGATAAACATAAGAAACTTCTTTAAAAAACATTAAATGAGAGTGTGCGTCCAAACTTTTGACTGGTAGTGTAAATATAGGCAATAAATAAATAAATAAATAAAGATATATATATCCCATTTTATTATATTATGCCTCTTTTCTGTGCAGAATACTGTGAGAGCTCCATTCTTTTTTTTATGGTGCCTCTGCATTATCTTTAAGGTTGGCTGATAAAGGAGTTTCCTGTCACGGACACTGATTCATTATTTCATGTGGGCTGTAAAGCGGGTGTCTTTGATATTGTGGGCTCTCTAACATCTTTGACCTACCTACAGACAGCTCGTTAATCTCTAACAGAACCTTCAAGAATCATTTGGCTTAAATCAAGGGACCTCAATCTTATTTCTGACACTCATTAACTGTTGGTTCATATTTACTCTGCTCAAATGCATGGATCTACAGAAGTACAGGTTTTTGTTTGTAGAGTTTTATTTGAAGGGTTTACGTTGGGGAAGGGTTTGGAGGGAGGATATTGATAAAATGATAAAGAGGGCAATGTTACGCTGAAGGTTTGCACTGTATACGTCAAGCATGGCTTCACTTTCTTCTGTATCTGAAAAAACACAAAAGACTTGAGATGAGACACTGCACAGAAATTATGCTTTGCCCCCAATTCATTCATTTTCTTGTTTCAAAACCATCAAGACATTAGATTAAAATGTAACAAACATGTTATTCTAAATTATTTTTTTTATATAAAATGCTTAAAACCTATTTCCTCATTACACTGTGTATGTCAACTTAGGAAAAATGGTGACTTCATTACATAATGGAAAGTAGCAACTGAAGAATGCAAGTACAACAAAATGCAAGCACAAAATGAATGTTTCATTTCGCACCCTTTTTGTACTTACAACTTTCATGATGTATTCAGTTATGTTAACATATGATATGCTGCTTTATGTTGTCCATTGCATTACATTTCAAGATGTGCATTTCATTTTCATGATTTTTTTTCACTATAAGATGCATTTTGGGTGGTGTTGCACATCCCTTCCTATTTTACATGAAAATGTAAATGCATTCCACAGCTGCTTACTCGTTTTTTTTATATACTAGTTGCAACATAAGATTGTGTGTTTTTGCATATCAAACTAATTTAAATGCCTCAATTCCCAACCAATGCATTACATATTTTTCATTTAAAAAAAAAAAAGGTGACAAAAACAATTACCACTGACAATCCTCTGCTGAATGAAATTTATGTCTGATTATACTAAAAAAGTATCTTTTTTCCAGATGCATGAAAA
This sequence comes from Cirrhinus molitorella, assembly GCA_033026305.1. Classification (NCBI taxonomy): domain Eukaryota; kingdom Metazoa; phylum Chordata; class Actinopteri; order Cypriniformes; family Cyprinidae; genus Cirrhinus; species Cirrhinus molitorella. Next base: position 36,325,013 of record CM065130.1, read on the forward strand.
GTACATATTTAATGAATGTGTTTTAGGGAGTTGATTGTAATAAATCTTACCTGGCCTTTGACTTGAAGTGTCCTCCTTTCTTGTTTGAAATGCCGAGTCTCTTCCTGTCCTCGAAGGACGGCCTAGACAAAGAAAATCACTGTTAGACTCAGATACAAGAACGCAAAACCTTCAACTCTTCAATATCACACGTAACGGCACACACCCGGCTCTGTACTGCTTCAGAGTTTTCTTGCTGGTGTTCGTGAGCTCCTTATCAAACACAGACTTCTTTTTGCCACCCTTGGCTTTGGTAACTGGAAGCAGAAAGTTTAAAAAGTCAGAATTTGAATCCAAATTGAATTCAAATACACTTTTTCAAATGATCAGGTTTAAAAGCGTTTATTTGCTGACCTTTCTGCACAGGTTCTTTCTCTTCTGGAATGGCTCTGGCTCTCTTTGGTTTGCGGGCACGTTTGGCTACTCGTTCGGCGTACATCTGAGATTTCAGCACCTCAAACTGAGCCCTCTCTTCCGCCTGGGGTACAAACACAAATCTTAAGCATTTCAATACAAAAGTGAACATCTGATGCTTCATACAGTGCTGAACCTTTATGAACAACTATGATTTGTTGATGTAATTATAAGCTAAAAATACAAACAAATAAATTCAAGCTTAATTTCAGATGGTATGCACCTGAAATCTCTCCTTTCTGTCCCAAATGCAAGACAGATAGTCTTACTCATTGTTTGTGGTTCTGTAACAAGATACAGAGGTTCTGGTGTGAGGTTTCTAAAGAACTGAATAAAATTGTGAGTGTTTCTTTGGTTCCAGGTCCACTGTTAGGATGTGGCATCAAATTATTCTTGAATATGTGTCACTAGATTATTTGACTTGTATTGTACATAAGAGTGGAGTGTTTCATAAAATTAAGGAAGCTTTTCTGACATGTCGATCTTGACACTGCTTCTATCATGACAAAAGGATTTATCTAAGGGTGTTATGGATGGTTTTGTTAGTTGTACTACATTTGGTCATTTAGCAGATGCTTTTATCCAAAAAGCGACAATGGAAGCAATCAAAATCAACAAAAGTGCAATGCTATGTAAGTGCTATGACAAGTCTCACATTATTAATGCAGTATACGTAGCAAGTTTTTTTTATTTTTTATTTTTTTTATTTATACAGTAAATAAAAAGAAAACGAACAGAACAGAAAAAGAATAGCACAAGCTAGTGTTGTTTTTTTGTTAACTGTATAATAAATAAAAGAAAAAATATATAGAAAATAGGGCTGTGCAATATGGACAAAATAATCATATTGCGATTTTTTGAATGAATATTGCGATTGCGATTTTATTTGCGATTTTGGCAATTGTTTTTGCTTTTTCAAACATGCTACATACATTCTAAATGTATTCAGTGCACAAGAAGTGCATAATAAAACATTTCACATTGAAATAACATAGTAGTAATAGTTTAATAAACAAAACTGTAGTAAAATTGTCTTTAAAACAGACAACATAAAATAAATTAAGATTAACTAAACTAAATTCCAGTCATAATAAATAAACCTCAAAACTTTTTTTCAGTGCACACACTTCACAATGAAATAACATACTGTACAGTAGTACTAACTGCTTGATAAACAAAACTGTAATAAAAACAGACATGAAATAAATTAAGATTAATTAACCTCAACTCCAGTCATAACAATAAATAAAATAGAATAGAAATAGAAATAGAAATAGAATAGAGCAGGCTAGATTTAGAGGGTCAAATAAAAACGGACTGTTCGGAGTGAGTTGAGCAGGTCATTCTACCAAGAGGGAACATTTAAGGTAAAAGTCTGTGAAAGTGATTTTCTGCCTCTTTGGGATGGCACAATAATGCGTTGTTCACATGCGGAACGTAAGCTTCGAGAAGGTACATCATTCTGAATTAGTGAATTCACGTAAAGATTACACAAACATTAATGCCATTAACTTTATGCGAGCAGCTATTGGTAGCCAGAGCAAATTGAGGTGTGATGTGCGTTCTTTTCGGCCTGTTGAAAATTAAACTTGTAGCTGCATTTTGGATTGATTGTAAAGGACTGAGAGAACTGGCTGGAAGACCTGCCAAGAAAAGCATTGAGCAAGAGATTCAACAAGGAGTTGAGAAGCATGTTCTGAAAAAAAGGGACTGATTTTCCTGATGTTGAATAAAGCAAATCTCCAGGACCGGGCAATTTTAGCAATGTGGTCTGAGAAAGTCAGTTAATCAGTCAATCACAAGGTTTCTGTTCTTAACTACAATCTGTATTCATTGTCAGTACTTTAATATTTTATTTTCCCAACTTACTGAACTCAGAAGTGTATACACATGTAACCCTTGCTTTTTGTGTGCATGAATTTGATGTATTATTATTATTTTTTGGTAACACTTTAGAATAATGGTCCATTAGTTAACATGAACTAAGAATGAACAATACTTCTACAGCATTTATTAATGTTAGTTCATGTTAATTTTAACATTTACTAATGCATAATTACAATCAGAAGTTCTGCTTGATAATATTAGTTAATGTGAACTAACAAAGAAAAACTGTATTTTCATTAACTAACATTAACGAAGATGAATACTGTAATGTTTTGTTCATTATTCATTCATGTTAGTTAATACATTAACTAATGTTAACTAAAGTTTTACCTATTTTTGTTTACCTCTTTTGATGTTGTCATTATGCTATTATTTTGCAAGTATGTTATTTCTTTATAAAAAAATAATAAAGCATATATTTAAAAGCAAAAAAATTTAGATACAGTGATGCACAAAGGCAGGTCATTTACTGTAAACTGATGAAATTCTCACCGTTAACACTTTCTTCTTGCCCTGTTTCAGAAACTCTGCACGTTTTTTCTTTCCTCTCAGAGCAAAATCAAAATCCTGCAGCGCTTTCGTCACTTTGACAAGGAACAGAAAAATGAAAATATAAGATGAGACTTAAAACAATTCCATAACACAAATACACCAACAATTATTGAACTTTTTAAAGTTTTATGCACATCTGTGGTGGAAATGTAGTCATGGCACGAATGGATTCAACTTTCACATTTGTGTGTTCACTATAGATCACAAAATAAAGTTCTTGGAAGAAACACTTTTATGCATCATGGATGCATTAAATTGAACAACAGTGTCAGTGAAGTTGAAAAACATTTTAAAAATCTGAATCCACACAGTGTCTTTCATGAAAGATGACAAATTCAACTCACTTCGGTCTTTCTTTCTCTCCTCATGCGTTTGGAACCACGTCCTGGGTGCCGGTTTCTCATCTGTCCCCTGCTCTAACCTCTTCTGAGCTAAACTGATCTGGAACCCGACAGAACGACACACATACAGATTACTACAAGAGTCAGTGTGTGTTTAATCATACAGTGATGTAAGTAAATATTTGAAAGAATGAGAGTCAGACCTGTGCTTCTGAATGAGCCATTGCCTTTTCCTCCTTCTCCAAGCATAACACAGCATAAACGTCCTTCTCCAACTTCTCAATCAGATCCCGAAACTTCAGGATGACCTCTGAGAGATGTCCAGAAAAATACTTTATTACCAGTCTCATCTTCATTAACAGCAATTTTTTTATAATTTTTATTTTCCGGGTTACTGCAGATTTTATGAAGACAAATGTACGACTAAGATCTTTTTAAGATCAAGTTGCATTAGCAAAACTTCCAACCATTACTTTTTTAATCATTCAAAAAAAAAAACACTGCATAAAAAAAATGCTCCCAACCACCAGAATATTGAAATTACTTTTAATGTGCTTTCTGAGCTCACCACAAAAAAAAAAAGTGATGCTCTTACTAATTTTTGTCTAAAGACTCTTAAATTGTTATTTTTCTTTTAGAAGCAACATTACATAAATTAAGAAGTTGAGAAATTGCTCAAAATGATGGTTTAAAAAACAACAAATATCTGGCAGTAGTCAGAAAAACTTATTTCTTAGACTTATTTCAAAGAGAAACAAATGCTCATTCCCCACTGACATTTGTATTTGTTTTAAATTCAAACTTTGTTAGATTTTTTCAGAAAAGAAAGACAATTTTATAATTTTGCAGCTCAAGTAAACGTATGTTGATTTAAGGATGTTTATATATTTGTGACCCTGGACCACAAAACCAGTCTTAAGTAGCATGGGTATATTTGTTAGCAATAGCCAAAAATACACTGTATGACTCAAAATTATTGATTTTTTATTTTATGCCAAAAATCATTAGGGTATTAAGTAAAGATCATGTTTCATTAAGATATTTTGGAAATTTCCTAACGTAACTATATCAACACTTAATGTTTGATTAGTAATATGCATTGCTAAGAACTTCAATTGGACAACTTTAAAGGTGATTTTCTCAATATTTACATTTTTTTGCGCACTCAAGATTTTCAAATAGTTGTATCTCAACCAAATATTGTCCTATTATAACAAATAGGGCCCTATGAAATTAGTTTTATTTTTTCCCAAATTCGGAATTTAAAATTCTTTTAAAAAGTTTAACAAAAATTACGTGTTCAGCGCCTTATGAAAGGTTTTATTTTTTCTCACCATGTGTTTTATTGTTATCAATTTATTCAAATTTATTCTTACATTGGCCTTATAACTTTTTTTCCCATTAAAAAATAGATTCATTTTTAGCAATGAATGCAACATTTAGTCCCATTACGTTATGAATTTAAGATGTTTTGCTCTGATTTAATACCTTTTGAAGGCTTTAGTTTGTGGAGGAACTAATTAAAACATTAAAACCTTTTTAAGACCAGCAGAAACCCTGGATTTAGACCGATGCGCAAAGAATCATTCATCAATCTTTTTAACAGATAATCAGAAATAACCAACTCAAAAGATGTGTCATAAACTGGAATTGTGAGCAGGTTTTACTAAGGACAAGAGTAAACATCTTTACCTTGAGGAACGACACGTGCTTTGACAGCTGTTTTGGCTTTTTTCACGATCTCTTTCAGCATCTTCCTCTCATTCTCACCCACGAGAGACACGGATTTGCCCACTTTCCCTGCGCGAGCCGTTCGGCCGACCCTGTGCACGTAATGCTTCACTGTGTTGGGCATGGTGAAGTTTATCACCTGCAAACACACATGCATTCAGACAATGTTCTTTGATGCTTTTGTCACCATTAACACAGCTATCATGTGCAGACTGCTGAGAACTCACAGTTTTCACTCCCTCTATATCCAGACCTCTGGCAGCCACATCTGTGGCAACTAAAATATCAATCTGTTCGTCCTTGAAACGTCTGAAACACAAAGACATCTTTCATGTGGCAACGTATCAAGGTGAAATATCTGTTTTACTATCGCATGAAACTTTTCACGGCACCTCAGACTTTCCAATCTCTGCGTCTGCGACAGGTTTCCATGAATCTCGCCGACCTTTAACCCCATCAAGCCCAGCAGGATGTGCATACGGTGAGCCTGCTTCTTCGTCTGAGTGAAAACCATCACGTGATCCTGAAATGTTCTGGTCAAAAGAGCTGCAAACGGGTAACAGTAACTGGATTTAACACACGATTTTGAATGAAATGAAATCCAAGAACAAAGCAGTTCAGGCTTGGAAAAACTGTTCCAAACCCTCTATGACGCCACATATATTGATTTTTAGAGATCATAAGAGAACTCTGGACTCTTCTAAACTGTAGGCAGCTGTAGGTACTCACTCACTCATTCACTCTCTCTTTTCTCCATTTATTTTTTTTATTTAAATAGCTACTTTTTGGTCAAAATCTAAGCCAATATTGCATGCATTCCATATGGAATAATTAAAAATATTAGTTTTTTGCCTTTAAGTTAAATTTAAATGTTAAATATGAACACTCAAAATAAAGTACCAAAATTACTAAAACTGAAATATAAAAATAAATATTATAAAAAATATATATAAACATTGCAAACAGTTGAATAGCATTAAAAAAACTGCACATTTGCATGCGATTATGCATAGTTTGTGCTTAACATTAATGCCAAACTTTACTGGAATCATTGTGAGCTTTAGTAGAGTCTTGTGTGGTTCACAAGTGACCATTTACAGAGTTACTATCCATCAGTCAGAATGTGTCACTCATTAGGGCACCTTACCTGCGACTATAGCCTCTCTGTCTCCTTCTTTGTTCGGTCTAATCCTCACAAACTCTTGTCTGAGGTATGGTGCCACATCTGTATTACTGTTCACAAAGATCCTAACCGGCTGCTTCAGCGACACAGAGGCCAGATCCTTCACCTGAAGGCAAAAAAAAAAAAACACATCAATATAGATCCATGTGATGGCTAATATGTTTCTTCTACAAGCCATATTGTGCCAATTGTACAAATACAGCCTGATTTCATCCATCTTTAATGTCAACCTAAACAAACCAATGACAAATAAAATGATAACAGAACCGTCTCATATTATTATGATTATTAGTGCATCCAGAGTTTGGAAATAAATGAAATGCAAAATGAGAGGATCTCAACTGTTTTTGTCAGTAAAGAAATTAAAAAGATTTTATTTTATTTTTTTTAAGTATTTATTTTAGATATTTTAAATGCATTTTACATATTCATTTTGATGCATTTTTACATATATTCATATCCATCTATCATCTCTCTCTTTATTACTTTTTGTTGTATTTTATATATTCATTTTGATGCATTTATTAATCTATTTTGATGCATTTTTACATGTATTAATCCTATCTATTATTTTAATTGGATTTTATATATTAATTTTGATGGATTTAATTTATTTTGATGCATTTTGACATATCTATCTATCTATCATTTTAATTGTATTTTATATATTAATTTTGATGCATTTATTAATCTATTTTGATGCATTTTTACATATATTAATCCTATCTGTCTGTCTATTATTTTAATTGGATTTTATATATTCATTTTGATGAATTTAATTTATTTTGATGCGTTTTGACATATCAATCCATCTATCCATCTATCTATCATTTTAATTGTTTTTTTATATATTCATTTTGATGCATTTTAATATTCGTATCTATCTATCACAACATTATGAGATTTCTTAACACTGGACACATAAAGCATCCTTCAACAGAGTAAACTGAAGTAAAAAAAAAAAGTTAGCAGCATCACCTCCTCAGTCATAGTGGCTGAGAACAGCATGGTCTGTCTCTGATAGGAGCACATCCTGATGATCTCCTTCATCTGCTCCTCAAAGTACTCGTCCAACATCCTGAGTTAAAGACACACATCTAAACAACAGGCCAAACCATGTGTAAGTCTCAGCTGTAGCTCTGTAGGTTTCGCTCTTACCTGTCAGCCTCGTCCAGGATGAGGATCTCGATCTGACTGAGCACGAATGATGGCGTGTTGTGCAAGTGGTCAATCAGACGTCCCGGTGTGGCGATCAGGATGTCTGGCCCCGCTCTCAGCGCCACCTCCTGAGACTTTAAGTCCAACCCACCTGACAGACGCATCATGAAACTTGTCACAATACTTCCTGCCTTTATTTCTAACAGTATATTCATTGCCATTCTATTTCAAAACCTACAAATGTCTTAATGCAATGACAAAGAACAGCTAAAGAGAGAGAGAATTAAAACACCTGTGCTGCTACTTTTTACCAAAACTATTAAAATCATTTTGAAGAAAACAAAGCTGAAATATGATTGTTAGATGGGAAAACTTTAAATAAATGCTGCTTTGGCAAACTAAATGAAATTAAGTACAGGTTAAAGTATCAAAATTACTAAACTTAACATGAAATTACATGAATTACTGAACATGAAAGTGAAGTTGAATTTTTTTTTTTTTTTAAGAAAATAGAAATGTTAATGCTAATAAAACATAAAACTACTAAAACGTATTTACAAATAAAAAAAAAAAAAAAGTATTTTTTTTATATATATATATATATATATATATATATATATATATATATATATATATATATATATATATATATATATATATATATATATATATATATGGTAAAAACAATTACTAATACTTTAAATCTAAAAAATATAAAACTTTTCAAAAATAAAACCTAAAACTAATTATTAGATGAAAAACTTAATTAAAATGTTTACTTGGAAACTAAAGGCAGATGGATAAAAAAAAAAATTAAGCTAAATAGAAAATAAACACAGATGTAAAACATCATGAAAATGACAAAAGCACACAAAAGAATTACTAAAACCTAAAATAAAATAAGTTTCGAATGAAGTATTAAAATTACTAAAACAATAACAAATAAATTCAAGATAATTAGAAAAACACAATTTTATATTACATATAAAAAAGACACTTTTAGCCAATCTTAACCTGTGCTGCTATTTGTAACTAAAACTATAAAACAAAGCTGAAATAAAATAAAATATATAAATTATTAGATGAAAAACTTGGCAACTAATTGAAATTAAATAAGTAAAGGTTGAGGTACTAAAATTACTAAACCTACAAGAAAAAAAAAAGAAAGAAAGAAAAAAATAATAAAGAAAATAGAAATACATAAAATAAAACTTATTTTAAAAAATAAGAATTTAAAATACATTAAAAAATAAAAATAAAAAAAATGACATGACAAATGCACATAACTAATACTTAAAACTAAAAAAACTAAAATATATATGTATGTATTACCTGAACACACAACAGAATTACTAAAAAGTAAAATAAAACTTTTAGGATGAAGTACTAAATTTACTTAAACCAAATAAATAAATCAAATAAACATTAAAGAAAGAAAGGGCATAACTTTATATTAAATTACTATATTATATGCTTTTGTTAAAATATAAGGCTAATTCAAAATATGAACAAATACTACAGTAAATAAATAATTCTAAAGTTGCACTGCTCTTACCCACGGCCAGACATATGTTGATGTTAATGAACTGTGCCAGCTGTCGGGCGACGGTGTGCACCTGGATGCCCAGCTCTCTGGTTGGCACCAGAACCAGCACACGCGTCACCTGTGTCTCTCTCGGCTTGTAGATCAGACGCTCCAGGACGGGCAACATAAAAGCCGCCGTCTTACCTGCGCCACACAACAGACGAGACACAGAGAGTCATCTAAATGAGTCACACAGCCATTAATTCACAACCATTTACATTTACTAAAAAAAACAAAAAAAGTAATATTCACTCACCGGTTCCAGTGGCGGCACAAGCACAGATGTCTTTTCCCAGCAGCCCCACAGGGACGCAGGCTTTCTGAATAGGAGTGGGCTGCTTAAAGCCTATAGTACTGATGGCCTGAACAAAACACAAGGGGAAAAAAAACACATACTGGGTTCAAACTCTTCAGAAACACTCCGTATCCCCAACTGAACGCCCAAGTTGCATCATACAGTGTGCAATGCTTAATGCACACCATTTTATTTGGATTACTAGGTCAAAAATGGCAGTAACGATTGAGAACCACATAGAAATGATCACTATATCATTACATATAATAATATTAATTACATATATTATATATATATATATATATATATATATATATATATATATATATATATATATATATATATATATATATATATATATATATATATATATATATATTACATATATTAGTGGATATATGTGACCCTGGACCACAAAACCACAAAATTGATATTTATATGTAAAAACTTACACTTGAAAGTTAAATAAATAAGCTTTACGCTGATGTAGGGTTTGTTAGGATAGGACAATATTCGTTTGAGATACAACTATTTGAAAATCTGGAAACTGAGGGTGCAAAAAAATCTAATGATTGAGAAAATATTTAATATAGAGCGCTATTATATACAAAGCACTTTCTCTTTCCAGTTTGCTCTATTTTTTTAAACACCAAACTTCAAACTCATCAATGCCGCATTTTGATAATTCTTGAAGTAAACTTATGTCCATTTGGTGATTAAAGAAACAGTTTTAGACTGCTGTTTGAACTGAACGTGACGCAGAGCTGGGCTTTTGCTTGGTTTGTGACTAAAATATTTAGTTATTTTGATTAGATATTCATCAAGTGTTCTAGAATAGAAGCAGTTAAACTGTGAGACTATACATACAATATCCATATGATGTCACTTCAATACTATTGCTTTTGTGTAGATGTTTAAAGACTGTTGATATGAAATGGTAACACTTCACAATAAGATACTTCACAATTACTGATATTTAAATACATTCTTTTACAAAGTATGGTTCAGTCCCTTTTTTAAATGGTAGACCACTGTTTTACTTTCAATTCAAAATATTGGTCGATTAATCTGTATTGGTAAAATCCAATTTCAGTTGACCTCTAATATTTACAGTAGGAAATTTACAAAATATCTTCATGGAACATGATGTTTACTTAATATTTTAATGATTATTGGCATAAAAGAAAAATCTATCATTTTGACCCATGTAATGTATTGTTGGCTATAGCTACAAATATACCTGTGCTACTTAAGTTTTGTGGTCCAGGGTCACATATATTTAAACTATATTATATAAAATCATATTTATCATAAATTTGTTAATTTAAAAGTTTGAGATTGGTATTTTGAAATGTTTTTCATTAAGGCGGCATATTTGATAAATAAAATAAAACAGTATAATTTTGAAATATTATTACAATTTAAAATATGTTTTCTATGTGAATATATAAAATGTAAAACGTAATTTATTGCTGTGATCAAAGCTGAATTTTCAGCATCATTTCTCCAGACTTTAGTGTCACATGATCCTTCAGGACTCATTCTAATATACGGATTTGCTGCTCAAGAGACATTTCTGATTATTATCAATGTTGAAAACAGTTGCTGCCTAATATTTTTGTGGAAACTGTGATGCATTTTATTTGTCATTTTATAAGTTTTATAAGTTCAAGAGAACAGCATCTATTTGAAATAGAAATCTTCTGTAACATTATATATGTCTTTACTGACACTTTTGATCCCTTTAATGTGTCCTTGATTTATTTAAAATAATAATAAAAATAGAAATCTGGTTTATGATGAATGTGACATCAGTCTTACCTTCAGTAAAGGTCTGGACAGATTCATATCCTGGAAACTGAGGTTCTCATCGTACTGCGAGGCGTCTTCAAAGAACTCTTCAGGCTGGAAGAAAGAGCAGGAGTAAAACACTGAACAAATCTCCATAATTTATCATCACAAACACACTTAAATATAATAGAGAGAATCAGTTTATACCATTAACAACAGTAGCATCTCAAGAAAACTGATTAATACTCACAGTTTCTGCTTTCCTCTTGCCTTTCTTCTGTTTTTCTCTCAAAGTGTCTAGAAGAAACAAAAGAACATGAAATATCAAATCTGTTTATAGAGAATAATAATAAAGGATGTTTTGATTGACTATTTTGAACACACACCTGCTTTTTTGAGCACCTCTTCATCACCTGATGAGAACTCCTCTTCATCCACCTCTTCATCCACCTCTTCATCATTATCATCATCTCCACCTGATTCTTCATCATTGTCATTTTCATCATCTTCTTTGTCATCCTCTTCTTCATCATCATTGTCGTTTTCCTGTTTAGAGGCTGAAGCTTCTGTTTTCTTGCTCTCTTTTTGATTTTTCTCCTGCAAACACATACAAATGTCAGAAACATTTTATTTTTTTTTATTTTTTTAATGCCACACATACACACACACACACACACACACACACACACAAGCATGCACATAAAATAAAAAATGAATACAATAATAACAAAATAAAATATTTAAAAATATATTTGGTGGTTAAAATTTTGGAATATTTTTGGAACATCTTTAATGTTTTTGAAGGAAGTCTTCTATGCACCATGCTGCATTTATTTGATCAGAAATACATTTCTGACTTTGCTATATATATATTAGTATATTTCTGTGACCAAGCATCATCACTCCAGTCTTCGGTGTCACATGACCCTTCACAAATCATCAAGAAACTCAAAAAAAAAAAAATCATCAAGAAACATCAAAAGAAACTTCTTTCAAAAACATTTTTTTTTAAATCTGCATTTATTTGATAAAAAAAAAACTGCATAATAAGTAACATACTATTACATACTATTATTACAATGCAGAATAACTTTTCCCAATTTAAATGCTGCACACAACATCTTACCTCCATTTTGCGCTTTTTCCGCACTTTCTCTATCTTTTCGTCCAAAGTAGTGGGTGCTTTCTGGAAAGCCATAAAGAGGGAAGATTACTCAACATGACTAACATGCAACAGTCCACTAGAACCCAGAGAATCCCACTGACCCTCTTCTTGAGCTGCGCCAACACATCTGCCATGGCCCAGTCCTCACTGTACAGTCCATCCCGCTCGCCGAACTCAAAATCAGTGCTGAAGTCTCCACTGCTCCGGCCTTTCAGAGCACGCTTCTCCTTACTCAACACAATGGGCTGCTCCTGATGATACACACCAACATCATCTCACTATAACGACCTTACCATGGTGCAGTGATGCCATCAGATGGTAATACTATAGTACTCTGAAATGCACCATCCACATGCCATGGACCATGGTATTTACATGGTGCACCAAGGTACTTCCAAGAAAATCAAGGTGCATGTTCAATATATTATAGAAATATCACATGTCCAAAAAACTATGGTAGTACCATAGAAGTAGAAGTAGTAGGTAGAAGTTTCTGGATAGTAAGATTTTTATTAAATCTCTTCTGCTCACCAAGCTTTTATTTGATCATTAGTACAGCAAAAACAGTAAAATTCTGAAAATATTTTTACTATTTAAAATAACTGCTTTCCATTTTAATAGATTTTAAAATGCAATTTATTCCTGTGATTTCATAGCTGAATTTTAAGCATCATCATTACTCTAGTCACATGATACTTCAGAAATCATTCTAATATTCTGATTTGCTGCTTAAAAAAAAACATTGATTATTATTGCTGTTGAAAAAAGGGGAGTAGAATTTTTTTCAGGTTTCTTTGATTAGTAGAAAGTTTGTAAGAACAGCATTTATTTGAAATAGAATTATTTTGTAACATTATAAATGTCTTTATCACCACTTTTGATCAGTTTAAACAATTACTGATGAATAAAAGCATTCATTTCTGTAATTTCTTAATAAAAAAAATTTAGTGACTTTGAATGGTACAGTGTATAAATGTTACAGAAGCTTTTTATTTCAGATAAATATTGATCTTTGGGTCTTTCTATTCAAAGAATTGAAAAAATGTACTGAACTGTTTTAAATATTGATAATAATAAAATTAATTTAAAAAAAAAGTGTTTCTTGAATAGCAAACCAGCATATTAGAATGATTTCTGAATCATGTGACACTGAAGACTGGAGTCATGATGCTGAAAATTCAGTTTTTAAATCAGATGAATAAATTATATTTTTCCAATATATTCACATAGAAAGCAGTTATTGTACCGTTTTGCTGTACTTCGAATCAAATAAATGCAGGCTTGGTGAGCAAAAGAGACTTCAAAAAACATTCAAAAACTTTTGACTGGTAGCATAAGGTATGCCAAAGATATCTTATTCTATGAAATAACCAAAGTACAGTAAAATTCTAAAAAAAAAAAATACAAAAAACACTTGTTTACACCATGGAAGTATGAGCTAAAACCATTATATCACTGTGGTACAGGTTCAAAAACAATACTACCATGGTATGCAAAACATGAAATTACCATCTATCAACAGATAACATAGCATTATTATGATGCACATTAAAAACACATGGTATTATTACCATAGTATGGGCCTTAATACACAATATTACTAGATGGAATATGACTAGATAACACAGTATTAGCACAATGCATATCACAAAACGTGGTATTAACATAATATCCACACTACATCCCTAGATAACACAGAATTTCCATGTTACACATTAAAAACATGGTATTAGCGTAGTATGGTGCTCAAAATACAGTACTAGCGTGTCACATTCCCACTCAGCATAGTATTTACATAGCATTTCACATCTTAAAACATGGTATTACCACGGTACATCTCTAAACAAGCATGGTGACACTTTGCTAACTTCTCTGAACTTACGGCTTCATCGTCAGACGCTGAGTCCGGCTCCTCAGGCACTTCATCATTATCATCAATAGTTCTGATCAGATCCAGATCTGAAAACATGTTTGTGCCGCACTCACAAAATAAAGTTTACAGACTCGTTATTAATACAGACGATTAATAACTATTATTAATTAATATATATAGTGTATAACTTCACTTATACATCTATAAATATACCAGAAACATAGAATTGTGTCAATCTGACACACTAACAACGCTAAAAACTCATTTACACACGTGTGTAGCTGAACCAGCGGAACTGCGTCATTCTCAAACGGTTCTTATTCAGTGGTTGCGGCGGCCTCGTGAAACCACACTGACACCTAGAGGCGCGGAGGTGACGAGAGTAGTGGCGCGGAAACTGTGCAGTGGTAAAATTAAGCTCAAAACGTTATGAATACTATTATATAAAGTCAGCCGAAACTGTATATCCACAATAAACAGATTCTGAACACAAAATATTATGTAAAAAAAAGTTGGTCACAGCTGTCTCATCACTTTTCGATAGCGTTTTGACTCCCAGGCCTTACTGCTGTCTTCAAATTCAACCACATATTTCAATGAGAATTAAATGAAGAGACTGAACAGACCTCTCAAGAACATTCTATGACTGATCCCTGAACCAAACATAAGTAGATGCAGATGTTTACTTTGGGATGATTGTCCTGCAGGGAAGTCCTATAGCTTCATTGGCTTATTCTTTGCCCCCAAAGGAATCACAATTCTTGCCAAAATTGCCTGATACTTCAAAGAATCCATGATGTCCTTTCCCACTTCCTGCAACAGTAAAACATCTCTATAACAGGACTGATACACCTCAGTGTTAGACGATGGAGAAGGATTCTGCATATTAGCTTTGCACGGATCCATGGGTCCATAATGTTTTATTTTGGTCATCACTACATAAAACATTCATCCAGAACTCCACAGGTCTATCCAAATGAATTCAACTCTGCCTTTTTGTTCTTCTTGTTCGGAAGGATGAATGCCATGAAGGCCATAGTGTTCTTCTTATACACTGCTTTGAAGTGGTTTTTTTTTTTCTCTCTCTCTCTCTCTCATTTCGTCAGGTCATCTTGCAAGTCTTTGGCTGTACAATGCAGGTTTTTCTCAGTTGCTCTGATCAAACATCTTATGACATTATTTTATTTTATTATTATTTAATTTTGTATTTTTTTGCTGTTCAACACCTTTAAAGGTTTTCTGGTACAATACATTTTAAGCTAAGGAATAAGGCTGCCAGTTGTAAGAACATTTCCTGGAAATCTTCATGGTAGCCGTAGACTTTCTAATATAATAAAACTAATTCTATAGCTTTTGAGAGACCTCTGTTGACTTTTTGGTTGATATTTGTTATAAATTTGATACTGTAAAGGTGCTTTGACACAATCTGTATTGTAAAAAGTGCTATATAAATAAAGATGACTTGGCTTGATATATGCATGGGCTAACAATATGTATGTGCAGCAGCAACAAGCTAATTCTGTTTCCTAATAGAACTTCTAAAGATTTAATTGTGTTTTAAGACAATTTGTCCCCTACCATAAAAATAAGTGACTTAAAATAGCAATGTTGAATAGGAAATTAATAATTATGACATAGCTGTGTTATTAAAAAAAAAATCCTAGAATTCAAAAACATTACATTATCACTTTCAGTATGCCAGTAAACTGCATTAGATGCAATTTTCATCAAGTCCTGGATCTTCAGAAAAGCTTGTTTTTGTAAAGTACTGTACTGAGGGGTTGAATAATTTTGATTGCAACTGTATGTATATATATATATATATAATAAATTAATAACTTAATATAAATGAAAACAATAATAATAAAAAATACATTTGAAATACTACCTGCACTACTACTAGTAGTAGCAATAAATAAAATAGTTTAAAAACATCTTAAAACTAGAAAAAAAATAAAAATAAATTGGGGAATTTGCATTACAATCAAAAGCCTCTGTGTGTCATTGGCAATTCATTAAAATGCACGTATGACTAATAAACAAATGTTTTAACACATTAAGTGGTCACATTTTAAAGTGATTGCAGTAAAGTGTACTAATGAATGTCTTATGAAAGCTCTTACTATTGGTTATAAAATTCATCTAGTATATTAACAACACTCAACTCCTCTGCAGATGTGTAACAATACAGATATCCAGCCTGAATATGGTTTTATTTCTCTACTTTTTCAGTTCTTGAATATAAAGGTGGTCCAAATGAAGTTATTAGCAATAATACTTTTATGGCAGGTAACTTACAAAATATCCAAATGGAACATCATCTTTATATAATATCCTAATTTTTGGCGTAAAAAAACAAAACAAAAAGTGTGATAATTTTGACCCATACAATGTATTCTCATTCAAGAAGCTGAATGTATTAATTATACTTCTCATTGAACTACCAATTACACACCATTTAAAGAGTTCAAGTTTAAAAGATGCATTGTAGAAAGTGAAATATTCATAATAGGGCTGCGCAATATTGAAGAACAAGGTAATATGCGATAACTCATTAAAAAAAAAAGCAATAATTGATATGAGAAACAATACCTAAAGCGCCACATGCTCAGATAAAAGTTTTACTCTACTGTTACCGAGTCAATTCTGTGAACTCCCACAACCATCTAGTGTCATATATACACTGTATATGGTTATTTATATGCATGTAGGTTTCAAGAGCTCCTGTAAAAATCACAAATTCCTTCCTGAATAAAGCTCATTCTGATTCAGCTTCTACTAGCATACATTTCACTTTCTGTGAGAAGAAAGCAACCCTACAACAACTTCAGAAAGTGAACGGTAGTGCTTTACTCTAGCATTACATGATGTAATTTAACATTAATGTAATCTTTTTAACACCAGTTTAGAAACTGAATAATAAAAAGTAACACTGTTTAGTTTTTCCCTGTATGAATTCAATATGCAATAATTCTGATTTAAGCTACAGAAGTTATTTAGGCAAGAGCAGTGAGTGATTTACTCTGTCTTTGGTTTATGTCCCCAAATATTACAAGCTGTAGCAATATGCATATTGCGATATTTCGATGTATTATGAATTAGGGCTGTGCAATATAGGTTTTTAATCTATTTGAATAGTCAAACTGTTTATTGGCCCTTTAACTGCCATCAACTGAAAGCAAAGAACTCAAGTCATATTAAAACATAACTGTCAATTAGACACTTTATTAAAAAAAAAGAAAAATGACAATACAAAAAACAAACTATACAAAAACTTGCAGCCAAACTCTCCTATACAAGGAAAAGATGCATTTTAGACATCTCAGTCCAGTGCGGCAATTTAAGGTCTGGGAGGACGCATGCCTGGAGGAGGAGGACCTGGCGAAACGAGAAAAGAGAAATTAAAAGATAAATAAAAATAGTATTTGCATTTGTGGAGCAGATGCACCAAAACCAACTTAACCAGCCATACCTCTCATTCCAGGTGGTGGTGGCCTCATGCCAGGAGGAGGCATTCCCATTGGAGCGCCGCGGCCGGGCGGCATTCCCATCGGTGGTCCCATGGGTGGCCGCATGCCTGGAGGAGGACCCATCATACCTGAGGCAGAGACAGGAGAGAACACAAGGGTCAATGTTAACCATCACGCAGCAGAATGAGGGTTTGTTACACAGCCATGTGATTCTGAGCTCAGTGTAATCCTGCTACCACTCAAGCGGACTCGTCATCAGCTTCAGAAAACATTGATGTCATCACAGCTGCCAAATCAGCACAGCCATTAGAAAGACACCGCATACTGGAATGACAAAAAGAG
Organism: Cirrhinus molitorella; assembly: GCA_033026305.1. Classification (NCBI taxonomy): domain Eukaryota; kingdom Metazoa; phylum Chordata; class Actinopteri; order Cypriniformes; family Cyprinidae; genus Cirrhinus; species Cirrhinus molitorella. The sequence goes on from CM065130.1 coordinate 36,342,839, forward strand.
AGAAACTTACCTGGAGGAGGTGCTCCTCTGCCCATTGGAGGAGGTGGTCCACCTCGGCCCGGAGGATACTGTGTGGGTGCTCCTGCTATACTGGCACCTACAGCGGCGGCCGCAACCGTGCCTCGTCCCTGTGGGGTCATGACCTGAGAGAAAGAGACAAACGTTTTTATATAAAAGTACCACAGTTCGGTTTACATTCAACTAGCACAACTAGTCTTAAGTAGCACAGGGATATTTGTAGCAGTAGCCTACATTGTTTGGGTCCTAATGATCTAAAAATGTTACACGTCAAGTAAAGATCATGCTCCATAAAGATATCCTGCAAATTTCGTGCCACAAATATATAAAAACGTCATTTTTGATTAGGAATATGCATTTCTAAGAACTTAATTTGGACAACTTTACAGGCGATTTTCGATATTTAGATTTTTTTTTTTGGACCTTCAGATTCTAGATTTTCAAATAGTCGCATCTCGACCAAATATTGTCCTATTCTAACAAACCATACATCAATGAAAAATCTTTAGGTTTCAGACGATGTATAACGCAATCAAAAAACTGACTCTGGTTTTGCGGACTGTGGTCACAATGACAAAAAAACGAATCAAATGTAAAATTACATTTTAAATAGCAATAAATTTTTATATTAAGTTATTAAAACAGCAGTAGTAGCAGTTATACATTACATTTTTACTGATGTAAACATCCAAGGCAATTTTCATGCCAAAAACGGTTGCACCACAAAAGATGCTTAAAAAAAAAATAACCAACTTAAATTTCACAATTAATTTTTATAACATGATTAAAAAAAAAATAAATAAATAAATAATTAAATTAAAATTTGTCAATTAAAATGCTTCAGGAAAAATATTGCAGTTTATTTGTTTACTTAGATATAAATGAGTAAATATCCATCCTTGTTCATTTAGTGACATACCTATACAGAAATAAAAAAAAATAAAAATGTAAAAAATGTATTAACCAAAAATCTGGTTATGACTGCCAAAATAAGAGCCAATTAAAAAAAAAACAGTATATTATTATATTATATTATATTATATTATATTATATACACACACACACCCCCCAACATATTATTATAAATTAATACATACTTTAAATATAAACAAATAGACAATTTGTAGAGCTCAATCTTAATTGCTCATTAAAACAGTTCCGGAATGGTTTTATCACACTGCCCAATTTCTCTGAATTTCTGAACAAGAATTGTATTAAAATTGTCAAACTGTGAAACAATGACCCACAATTGACAAGACAATCTAAATAGTCTCAAAATTAAAACAACATTTAAATTCTACACATAAATATTGTACCTGTTGCGATGGGCCACCAACTCCCCTCACGGGGCCGGCGAGTCCAGCGGGAGCCTGTGCCATTGGAGCTCCAGCGGGAACACCTCGACCAGCAGCCCTGCCGACTCCAGGACCTCCAGCCACTCCTGCCAGCGGCACACGGGCAATGCCAGTCTGCAACCAGACAAATACAGCACATCACTCTCCATTTACAAAAACAACCCATTCAAAAGATGCAGAAAGTGGACTCACGTCTTTAGGAGGTGGTCCTTCCACAGTCATAGAAACCAGATTCTCTCCTCTGAGCAGAACCAGACCCAAAACCCTCTTCTCCTCTCGCTCCGGCTGCTTGGAGTTCTTGGGTCTGTGAAGGACATAGACGGGTAAATATTGATCATAAAATACAAACGGTGATAGTGAACTGAGTTTAAGGTTCACAAGGACTTACTTGATCTTTCTGAACTCGTCACAATCGCACAGGATGAGGTTCATGTGTTTGTCGAATGCTTTGAACGTGCCGATGAAGATTCGTCCGTCCTGCAGGATACAGCGCATCCGATAATCGATGTGCTGCAACATCTTACTGCTCTTACCGACCGTCTGAAAAACAAGAAAGTGTAAAACAACAGTTCTATAAAAGTTACAGGAGCATCACATGAAAGCCAACCAGCAGACACTGGTAGGACTTTTATTTTACAAAGTATTATATATTCAAGGTACACTACTTAAATCTTACAGTCCATTATGTTTGAGGTTTACTTTAAAATTCAATTAAACTCATTTAATGCAAACACCTAAAGCATGTAAATCTATTTAAAGTAATTAAAGCACGACGGAAACAATCGGTAACCAAAATAAAAGTCTTCTTCCTGATTGCGCTGCACAATCAAACAGCTCATTCTTCCTCACTGAAATAAAGTAAACAATAGTCTTAAACTACTAAAAACGCGTTGCGAAACGTAGTTCACAGTTCGCACTTATTAGACTTTTATAGTTATGCACAATAACATGATTTAAATCCAACTCTGTGCTGCAAGAGCAAACAAACGACGCTGACCATTAAGTTAGCGCTCATTCATTCTCCAGACTGGATTTTAAGACAGAAAATTCTGCATTTTGTTTCAAAAACTACCATTTCGAATGCGTTTAAAAGCCTCATTTATTTTTTTCCGGCTGCTTTTCTCTGATAAAAATATCAAGCCGTTTTGCTCTACGCATCAACAACGTAATGAGAACGTACGCAGTTTTAAATAAAAATCTCCACTAAACAGGGAAATACGAAGATAGTTGTTTAATCATACACTAATGAGCTAAACAATGAAGTCTTACCATGTTTGCTGTTCGGATGGCTCCGATTAATATCGGATTCTGCCAAACAAGTTTTAAAAATTGACCCGCGAACCGCCGCTGAGTCCTTTAATGGAGGCGAAGCGGAAAAGAGTGCGACACGACAGGAGTCCGACCGGAAACACGGAACGCGATCTAACTGTCCGGTCCTGTCTTTTTTAAAAAACGTCTCTTCTGCTCACCAAGAGTGCATTTATTGCTAAAAACAAAAACAAAGCAAAAACAGTAAAATTGTGAAATATTTTTACTATTTAAAATAACTGTTTTCTATTTGAATATATATTCAAATCTAATTTATTCCTGTGATTTAAAAGCTGGAATGTTTAGCATCATTACTCCAGTCACATGATCCTACAAAAATCATTCCAGTAGTCTAATTTGCTTTATTTATTATTATTATTATTATTATTATTATGTTGAAAACAACTGAGTATAATTTTTTCATGTTTCTTTGATGAACAGAAAGTTCAGAAGAACAGCATTTATCTGCAAACTAATCTTTAGTAATATTTTAAATGCCTTCATCATCACTTTTGATTCATTTAAAGCATCCTTGCTAAATAAAAGTATTAATTTCTATCATTAATACTGGAGTAGTGACACTGAATTATATTTTAAAATAAATTCAAATAGAAAGAAGTTATTTTAAATAGTAAAAATATTTCACAATATTACTGTTTTTGCAGTATTTTGGAAGAAATAAATGCAGGGAGAGAGCAGAAGAAACGTCTTTCAAAAGCATTGAAACCTTACTGTTAAACAACTTTTAATAAAATACAGCAGAAATTAACAACAACAACAAAAAATATACGATCCATTAAAAATGAATAAATGAGGAGGGGGAAAACAATGTAAATCATAAATAGTCAAATTCTTGATTTCTATTTTTAAATATATGGCCTAAATTTATTTATTTATTAATGTGAATAATAAGGATTATATTGTGGGCAAATATATAAAATATTATATATATATATAAAATTATTATATGAATATTAATAGAACACAGAATATTTACATTTTACATATTATTCATTTTTATTAATATTTATTTTTGTAACATTTTGCTAATCACCTGCAAATTAAAGCACTGAAACTTACTATAGTAGAATCTACAAATGTTACTCTATTCATCGAAAGCATTCAACAGCGCGTTTTTTAGAGAATAAAAGAAGCAACACGTTTTTAATGTATTTTTTTATTCAGCTGAGAAATTGGTATCATTATGTTAATCATCCATCTGTACACATTCATTTAAGAAAAATAAATATAATTCAACTCATTAAACCCAGCCTAACTGATGTCAATATGTTATAGATCACAGGCTAATTGTTACATGATTTACAGTGTTAAGAAAATAAAGAGGTAAGCCACTCATCTGGCCTTCACATATTCAGAGCTACAAAACGCTTTAAGACATGACAACGCGTAACATCAGACGTGAGCCGTTTAGCCAGACAGCTTCCATCAATGACCTTTATTTGACAGTTCACTTTCAATCAAACAATCAGGTAATTAGAAAATACAACCTAAAATAAAGTGACCTGTAGCAAGACATCTTAAAGAAACTGACAGACGCTGATCCACGCACCCAATGGATTCAATTCATGATATGTACTCATTTACTGAAAACAATTAATCAAAATCATGTTTTGGAAAGAAATGCATACGGCTCATATCACATTCATGATGAAATATCCTCTCAGGTTCAGAATGGTATTTACAGTCCTGGTTTTGTTTTGCATCTGAATCAGAAGTCTTTGAAATACACAGAATCTTCATCTTAACAACAAACGGTGTCAACCAAATGCTGTAACATCTCTAAAGCACACACACAAATTATTTTTTCCCAAAATAAAGCAGTTTTGCACTAATTCCTCCTGATTTTTTTCACATTAAAGGTATAAAAGGATCTATATTTCTAGCTGCGGATTTGATCATACTAAAACAGCTATTATTATAGCTTCTTCAGTCATGTGGTTTGTGAATTGAAGACTGGTGAGAAAGTGAATGTTTTGATTATGGCATGTGGAGGTGACATTAAATGGAATTTTGGGCTATTGCTATATGTTTATCCAACCATATGTGCATATTTATACTCTTACAGCTCACCTGAAATCAAAAGAAATTATATTTTGCATGAAGAACATCTTTGCAACTATTTACTACTGAAAATGAGACTTTATTGCATCACAGTAGACAATTCTAAGAGAAAATGTGCTTGCTTTTTTATTAAACTGTGGAAAACTCTTACTGTTCTTCATGCAAAATAATATTTCCTTTGTTTCATATTAGCTGTAATCACTCTGCCAGTGTTTTCACTAATAAAGTGCGACCTTTTTCAATTGGTAAACCCAAGTCTTCAAATTATTCATATCTGTATGAACATACAGATCTGCACTAGCATTAAAAAACGTATGAAATCGCATCATGTACGCACAACAGAAGAGACTCAATCAGACGCATACCATGCAAACTCAAACTTCAAGTTCTAGAGGAAAAGTCTGTTGCATGTGCATTACTACAGTGGAGATGGGCGGTTAATGCGAGGACCACACAGTGTGCATAGAGTGAGCCGAGGTGTGCGGATCTTTAGTCCGGCTGCAGTGCTGTGCATCCACCATCATCGACTAAGGCAGCGTAAAATCAGAAGTGGATGGTGGGAAAAGGGGAAATGGAAGCCTAAGCTAACAGATAATGAGCGTTTATCCCTCGTTCCTGGTTTGAAGTAGCAGCAGCGGCGGTGTTTGAATTGATGTGAAAGCTGATGGAAAGGCGTTAAAAGACGCCGCGGTGTGCATGCATCACTCCTGACCGAAGCCTTCCGTTTCCTCGATGGCAAACAGCAGCTTCTCCTTTAACTGCTCGAAGCTTTTATAGGGTGGCAGATCAAGGCGGTTAAAGCTGGTGGGGTGAAAAATAAAGTAAACACTGTTAAAGTTGTGTTTAGGTATATTACACAGGTCTGCATCTAGAAAAAAAGTCCTTTGATGATGCTGATTTCAAAATACTTTAATGTAAAGTCGTTTCACAAAATAACAATGATTATATGTATCATCTTCAATACACAAACGTTTTCAGGGAGGAAAAAAGCAGAAATGAGGATTAGGCATAAAACAATGTCTTTAGAATCATTCATACATGTGAAAATGGAACAAATAATGGTAATCGGGCTCAGAAGAAGACATATATCATATATTTGTGGTGTGTTTCTGCTCATTAAGGGATCATGCAAGACTTCTTTACCTTACAAATGGTTGTTAAAAGCAAATAAACGACAAAACACGTCATATTTTGTACGTGTGGCATGTGCGAGTGAAACAGACATTTTTGTAATTAGCAACCCAAAAATTAGTTTTAGATTTCATTCAGCAAATATGATGCAGGGTGTGTGTGATTAACTATAAGAATTATTTATTTCTAGCTTGAAGACGAGCAATGATTTCATCTTGATTTGAATGTATTGCACAATACAATTTTCATAAACATGACATAAAACTTATTTCTTATTCTTATCTCAATGAAATCTGTGCACTTCCTCACACAGTGCAGTGAATGCTGTATAGTGTACATTATGACAGTCCAATATGATTTCTGATCTTACCATGTGTGGCTCCTTGGCAGCCAGTTTTCCTTTCCCACTTTTTCAATACAAAACTTCTGTGGCCCATTGCTCCCTACAAAAATCAAAACATACTTTTTGACAAATAAACACATTATTCAAAGTGCAATAAAAAGGTTGTCCAAATGAAGTTTTGCATATTACTAATCTAAAATTAAGTTTTGATATTTTTACAGTAGTAAATTTACAGAACATCTTCATGGAACATGATTTTTACTAAGTATTCTAATGATTTTTTGGCATAAATGAAAAATCTATCATTTTGACCCATACAATGTATTTTTGGCTATTGCTACAAATAAACATGTGCTACTTAAGACTGGTTTTGTGGTCCAAATAATTATTTTCTTTATTTTGATTATTTTATTTTTTATTTTATTTATTTTAACATTTTTATGATTTAATTAATTATTTGCTTTCCATCAAACATGTTAAGGATCATTGAGATAGAAATAGTTTTTATTAATATTTTAAATTACTTTTTATTTTTTATATTTCACATTTTCATTTTTAGTCATTTGCTTTTGACATTTTTATTATGACATTTACAATTTTTTTATTACTATTATTTGTTTGTTATTGTTTGTTTTATTTATTTTTTTTGTTTGTTGTCCATATAGTTTTTATCTAGTGTTACTTAAAACAGAAAATGAGAAATATATTTTCAATTTTTCAAAGTTTTTTCAATTAGATAAAACAAGTATTATTTATTTATTTCTTTTTTTATGCAATATTTAATTTCATATTTTTTTATTCCAAATTGTAAAATATATATATATATATATAATATAATATAGGTTTAGCTTCAGTTAGTACAAATGATTTGGCATAACATTGTCAAACTTTGACTCTTACCCATAAGGTCGGCGAAACCCCCGACAGGAAGTCGGCACGTTCCGGTCACAAACTGCAACAGACGCATGCGCTTCTCATTGTCGATCTCCTTTACAAACTAAACACAGACAGATGATGGATCACCGATATGAATATGGCAGCATCTGACCATTTATGAACATCCAGGTTTATTTTTAACCAGTGGTCTGATGCTGAAGTGTGAGATCAACAGCTATTAGTCAGTCTAACCTGCCAAAACCAGACGATCTGTTTGCTGCTGCGAGCGTAGTGTCTGTAGATGGTGTTCCTCTGCCAGTCACCCAGATCGATCTCCTGCATCCCACAGAGCATCACCTACATCACAATTACACATTCAAAACATACACAACATTGAGAAAATATGGCTTTTCTTTGTTTACATCTGATATTAACAGCAGACACAAAAACAGTTAGGTCAGGTCAAATTGCATTAGTACAAAAAAAGTCTTTGAACATTATAAAGTGTAGTTTGTACCTCCAGCTCTTTGGCATCAAAGTATTGCAGGTACTGCTGCGGCAGGACTTCATTAAAGCCCTCGAGAAACGCCTGAGTCTGTTCCTCAACCCCTCTGGATAACCTCCACTCAGCAACCAACCTGCAACACGTTTGATTTCACAATCACTCAATGATATATAATTGCAATGTAACTATACGCTGTTTGTCAAGATTCTTTACAAAATGATGTAAAACATAATGAAATCTGAAATTTGGCTTGATTTGATTATTTTGGCATTATCATAATTATATGCTGAGGGCACAAATGTAATGCAAAGGACAATTAATTAATACTTCGAACTTTCACTGAATAAGACCTTTTTGTAAATGAAAAAAATATTTAATATTTAATATAATAATATTTAATATAATTATCTAATTATATATAATTAGATATTTTATATATAATACATCTAATCTAATATTTTAAAACCGATCTTAAAATATTTTAGATAATATTGAAAAAAGATAACATGTTAAATTATATTTTAAATTATAAAATATAAAAATATATTGTATAAAACATACAGATGTATACTAATATTAATACTATTAATATTTAATATAGTTATATGCATAATCTGTTATATATCCGTAATATTTTAAATTCAATAACTGTCTGTATTTCATCTGTGGTGTATGAACTCTTACCTGATATACTCCTCTTTATTTTCCTCTGTCACCTGAATGTTTCCCCCATCAGGTTTGAGTTCATGTGTGGTGACTTCTCCCAAAATCTCCTTATCCACTGAGAAAAACATTTCCAAGCCACATTCCTCTATATTATTATCCCTATAAAAAACATTTAATAGTTAGTACCAATTACCAATTGGGCTTCTTAATTTTCTAGTAATTCATCCCTAATTATCACAGTTTTAATCCCCAAGCTCTCACTACTGTCTCTGTAACTCGTTCATCTCATCCTCACTCACTTGATCCAGATGAGCGAGTTGTAAAACTCTGGGTCGATGGACTCCAGGTCTTTCAGAGCCAAAGGTTTATTCAGGATGCGCTTATAAAAAGGCAAAGAGAAGCCCGTGTCTATGAACTTCCCATGAAAGAGAGCCTGTGTGAGAGAGAATGCACAAAATTATACCCAGGAAATATCATTGCATTTCAAACTAGGATTCTTCAGTGTTTCTACTGTCCAGTTCAATCGTACCATAGCGATGAACCGGCCAATGAACTTGAAGTATTTAAGGTGGTCGGGGTTGATGGAGGAGGCGGGGTTAATCTGCAGGCAGTAGTTGTCTTTGCCGGCGTACTCAAATAGACAGTACATGGGGTTCAAGACCTCGTGAGACAGCAGGAAGAACCATTCCCTATGACATAAACACAACATTATTATAGGTATGTGTGTATGCATATGTGACCCTGGACCACAAAACCAGTTGTAAGTAGCACAGGTATATGTGTAGCAATAGCCAAAAATACATTCATGGTTCCCACTCTAAGCCAAATGTCAATTTCCCTGACTTTTCTCTGACTTTCACTGACTAAAAAGATGAATTTCCATGACCTATAATGAACGGATCCATCCATTTACAAGCTTTATTTACTTGATCACAGATGTTTTTTAGTGCAAAACACACATATACACTACTTTTTTGTTTTGTTTTGTCTTTTACCCGTTAAATGCGCTTTGATATTTTTCTGTACTATTTCTACAGAAATTAATTTATTTTAAATTATTTTTTAGGCTTTCATAACCATAACCTAACCATAACAACAGGCAAAATCCATGAAACAACATAAAACAAAAAACAAAAATCCCTGATATTCCATGACTTGGACAAAATAAATTTAAAATTCTCTGACTTTCAATGTCTGGAATAGACCTTTTAAAATTCCATGATATTCCAGAAATTCCATGACATGTGGGAACCCTGTACATTGTATGGGTCAAAATGATCGGATTTTCTTTAATGCCAAAAAAAGATCATGTTCCATCAAGATATTTTGTACATTTCCTACCTTAAATACATCAAAACTTAATTTTTGATTGATTAGTAATATGCTATTCAAAAACTTCATTTTGGACAACTTTAAAGGCGATTTTCTCATTATTTAGAATTTTTTGATTCCAAAATTTTCCACATCTTAACAAACCATACATCAGCTTATTTATTTAGCTTTCAGATGATGTATATATCTCAATTAAAAAAAATTGACCCTCATGACTGGTTTTGTGGTCTAAGGTCACATATATCAACTATAAATCATGCAATATACCTGGCGACACCTCCATAGTCAAGTCCCTCCTCCCCCGGGAAAATAATCCACAATCTCCGTCTCAGATCTTGAGGATGGCAACTCATTATCTAAACAAATCAATTCACAAGCATGTAACTTAACACATGATGACACAAGTAAACCAAAATAACTTATATGTAGTTATCAAATGTGTACAAGAAAAAGTGTCATTTACCTGTTGAAACGAGTCCTCGAACAGTGTTTTGCGACTGACGTGGATCTTAATGTGTTGTGGCATTGCTAGTTGCTTTGGTATTAAAAACATTTTATTATAAAACAAATCACATGTGCAAATATTGGCTTTAGTACTCTTTTCATAAACCAATAATTTCTAAAACTAGTACTCATGTCTAAACATGAACTTTTCAAATGCTAATGCATGCTGTCAAAACCACACCTAAAAAATATTTTGCATAATCGTTTTCTATAACTAATAAATTCAAATAATACTTATTAATTGCTGTGCATTAATTATAAAAAGTATTCCTACTTATTATGATTAATAATTAATTATACATAATACATAAATTAAACATGTATCTTCACTGACAATACTGCAAAAACACTAACTGCTAATGAAATAACAATCATACAAAAAAAACGTTTATTCGGTTGTGCTCAATCACTGCTTTGCTGATTAAAACTTCAAACAATTAAGATTTAAACACTGTGAAAACAAACATTTACAAGCCTAATGAAAGCACAATAGCAGGTTTTTGTTCCTAGGATTAATGAAAACAGTGTCAAAGCAACTAAAAAAGGCTATAAGATAATAAGCATTTCTAATTAATGCCAGTTATATGAGGTCCTACCTGACACCAGAATCGGAAATAGTGCACTTTGGCTTTAAAGTCTCGTACGTATGTGATCTGAGGGCCGTTCTCACTGCGGGTTCACAAAGACAGAAAAAGACTGTAAAATCACACCAAAACATCAATATACAATATTACTTACTACTGCATTTTACAGCATTTAACTTTATATGGCATATTTCAATTTCCGTGTAAACATATTTGTACCCCAAGACAAGAAAAACCCATTTACATCTTGCATTTTGAACTTCTTCATCTGAAAATGTGACAAAAAACACATTTACATATTAAGCTATTTCAAGGACTCACAGGGAGGATTTCCCTGTACGAGGATCGATGTACGTCGTTGTTCTCCTGTTGTGATCGACAAAATAGGGAATCCCGTCTACTGTAAACCTCATCTCCCAACCCTCTGGCAAAGGCTTCTCATTCAACAACCTGATGCACAAAAACATTTCATATAAACAATTAAAATAAAACCATAATGCTGCATGTCAGCTCATTTTATATTACTAAAAAATGACATCATATAGTAAGGAGACCATTTAAGGTTCTTGTAGTGAACTAAAAGTACTAAAAACTATTTTGTCATTTAAGATTAAGCTGAAATCAAATATAACTATTAGATGAGAAGAAATGTTGCTTTGGCACTTAACTAAAAAATACTAAATGGAAATAAATGACAATCGCTCATAACAAACTTACAAAAATGAAAACAAAAATAAAAGAAATGAAAACATAAAATATTAAAGAAGCCAATCCATATAAATATTAATAAAAAATAGTGCATAAATAATTAATAAAATAACACTGGCTGTGGTTGATGGTGTCGCACCCTTGTGTTCGAGGGTCTTCCCATTGTGTGGATCTCGTAGGATGGTGAACAAAATACATCCTCCTATTACTGTCCGTCCGTTTCTCTGTGGGCCAAACCAGCAGACACACACAGGTTTAAGAAAAGATGCCATGAACGGCTTTATTATGAGGGTAAAATGTGATTTCCTCTTTCAGCTGCATAAAAATGAAAGTGACTCACCCCATCCCGGTGGCAGAGGACCCAAAGGGTCAAACTCTTTATTAGCTGTAGGCGCAAGCTGTTCCTGCAGCTGAAGAGATGAGCAGATAGAAAGAGCAAGGACAGCTCGGGTTATCCTGACGTCCTTTCATTTTAAATCCCTTGAAAAACAGGCTTTTTTATGAATTTACTCACCCCATAGATGAATCTCTGGTTGAAGCGCTGCATGGCTCCCTGCAGCTGACTGCGCTGGTTCTGCCACTCCTCGTAGTTCCGGACCGACTCTATTGTGGGTCTTTGCCACGTGGTGGTTCTGTTTATATGATCCACATAGTACACACGGCCCATCGGATCCAAGCGACGCTCCCAACTACCACAAAAAACACACAAAATTATCTAAACAACTGCTAACCAAGGACACTTTCTGACCTTAGATTTTATTCATTGGCAATTTTCACATTTAAAATACATTTTTAAATAATAATAATAATTCTAATAATAACACTTATTATCAGTGTTGCCAAGTTTTACACTGTTGCTGCAGGTAGTTTTTGATGCCTGCGGGTTGAAGCGACACCAATAATGTCATATTTAGCCCGTAAAATACAAATTTACCAGGGTAACCACGACAAAAAAAATTGGGCGGGTTTTGGTGCGAAAACCTTGCAACCCTGGTTATTATTATTACTGTTGTTATTACTATTTAAAAATGAACAATGATCAGTTTTGATGATGACTGTTGATGACAACAACAACATTATAATAATAATAATAATAATAATAATAATAATAATTATTATTATTATTATTAATTAATTAATTAAAATTATAACTGCTCAGCTTTTATTTTTCATACAAAATTCAGATAAAGGACAGAGGTCCCAGGTCAGAAAAACATAAAATAAAATAAAACTTTAATAATAATTATATAATTAAAACAATTATATACGATATAATTGATCACTTATTGTTATTATTGTTATTTAAAAATAAAAAAAATTTCGCACAGCTGTGATAACGCATTTCAGTGGTCATCAGCATCGCAAATCCTCAAAAAAATATATATATTTTGATTTTTTAAAAATTCTATGAACATTTCTGACATTATACTTGGCATTATATCTACGGATGGGTACCGAAATCGGTACTTTTATAGGCACCGACCGAATTGCGTCGGTACTACCGAGTATCGATTCAGATCAAATCAATCGGTGCTCCATTTCGGTACCTGAGAGAACATGTCTGCGCGCTGCGTGAGTCTGGTACGTAGCGAAAGCTTGCGCGCGAGGGAGACCGTGCTCAAACACACAGGGAAACGGCTAACCCTAACCCTAACCCTAACAGAAAGCGCTGTAATGTGTGGGTTACATTTCACAAAGGTTCATGCGGACAAATGGCTGCAATATTTGTAACAGTAAGTGCAAGGCAGGCAGTGGTAATACCCAACCTGAGGAAGCACTTAGTTAAACACAACGTGCGTTTAAAAGCGCAGGAGTGCAATTTATTAGATAACCGAACCCAGGGCTGGAAATATTGTGGGATACCGGGGACGTAGTTTGGGGAGTGAATTTCAAGGGAGGACGGCGTTTCAGTTCCAACTGGTTAGTTTTATTTAGAAATGAAAGTTTTTTTCTATATTTTATCCATGCAAAACACTACGAAAGCGATCTCAGTTCTGCACATAAGCATAGCGCAAGTAGACTAAAAACGTAGCAGACTATGTGTCTATGATTCACACGGCTCACGCCAGACTCACGCTAATTAATCATCTCTTTATAACAACGCCTGTAGACTCGCCTGTAGAATGCACGTTAAGTGCCGCCAAGAGTTTCATGCGATTGTTAAAACGAAAAAAAAAAGCAATTTTAATACCCCGCGTAATTTGCGCGCATTGGGTAGTGCAAATTAGTCTATATAACATATTAGGCTGTATAACAGGTCTCTAGCTCTGTATAATATTTCAAAAAAATTTGGTCTCTATATGCACTTTGAATATTGAGAGAGTATAGCCTACTTTGATTATGGCTACACTTAATACGACTAAGAAAGAGCTGTGTTGTTTATCATTTATTTTATACTGTTTTTATTTTCATGTTCAGTATATATGTCTCCCCACTTCTAACTAAAGTTAGGTTCACCTCAATTTAAAAATAAAAAAATAGGGTCATGCTTAAAGTTTGAAAACCACTGCATTACACTATGCCCTGGATGTTGTAGGGATTTATTTATTGTAAGGATTGTGTGTATTATTGAACATTTCAAAATAAATAACAAAATGTTGAAAATGAGAGGATTGGGCTTATTATATCCACTGAAAATCACTTAAGTCAAAGTAAAGTATCGAAAAAGGTATCGTTGGGTACCGGTATCGAATTTCGGGTACCGGTACCGGTAAAAATGTGAACGGTACCCAACCCTAATTATATCACCTATGCAAATTACAAAAAACGAATTAACACTAATTCAGCGTCTATGGGAGAGAAGTAAATTTGACATTGTTCTCTCTCTGATTGCCGTTATCAGTCTCTTAATTTTTTTCCTCTTTTTGAAAGCTGTGAAAACACTATAGTGGAGTTTTTCAAACTAATCAGAATGCAAAAAATATATTTGTGATACTGTCCCATTCACTGCTCTCGAAGTTAACCCAACTATGATGACTGCCGAGATGTTAATTTTTAATGACAATTGCTGATAACAACAACAATAATATTATAATTATTAAAAAAAAACTATAAATATTACTATAAGATTGGTACTTAAATATAATATTTTCTTTCATACATGAAATTTAGCTAGCAGGCTTAAAACAAACTAATCAGTTGACAAAAGTCAGCAAAGAGCTTATGTTTTACATAAAAGCATTCATTCAGGTAACTTAATTATACATACTTTACACTCTTTGTATTCAAAATGCAATTGAATATCTAAAAGCAGTGAACTGATGAATCTGTAAAAAAAACAGTTACCCTGGTGGTAGCGGTTCTGGTCTTTCCCATGTGGTTCTTTTCTCAATGTGATCCACATAGTAAACACGACCGTTCTGATCCACTCTCTGCTCCCAGCTACAGCAACGCACCACGAAACAAAAAGAAAACAAATCAAACTAAATCCATACAGGCTTGCTTGTTATTATAAAATGACTTTATTTCCATCCATTAAATCTGAGGTGAATCTGCTTATTAAAGACTTCACATGGAATCATATGGGAGCTTGATATAGCTGTTAAATCAGAAAATAACAGTTTAATGGGGGTGGTTTTTTTGCTGTAATTATGTGACTTACCCAGGAGGAAGAGGGCCGTTACTGATCAGTGAAGTTCTGGGTGGCGTTGGACTGGCCCTGGGGGCCTGATTCGATCCCGAACCTGAGCTTGACCCCTGACTCTCCGTTTCTCCATTCACACACACTCGTGGAGATGTTTCCGGACTAGGAGCGCAGCTGCCGTGAGTAGGAGTCGAGCCGGCAGAGGACGCTAAAAAACAATGCAGCGAACAGCTGGGGAACATTGCCTAAACCATCTAAACACAAATGCTATGAAAATGCAGTATGCGAGTCCTCTGGTAATGTTCTCTACCTGTGGAGGAAGTAGGTTTATGAGGTGAGGCGGGCGGTGGCCGCTGGGGTCGTGGTGGGCGGGGTGGTCTCAGAGCCCCTGCGGATGGAGAGGCAGAGCCTGTACTTCCCACTGCATGACCGTTGGGCAGCGGCGCTTCATCAGCGATGTCACTGGATGGAGAAGAATCTCGACTAGACCAATGACAAACAGACACAAATGTCAAAATCCAATTATTGCAGAGACTGAGGTTTACTCAGCATGAGTCAGGTACTTAATACAGGTGATTTTCAACTTAGATAATAGCAGAAAATACATATTTTAATGTCTAGAACATTTCTGTTTTGTGTGCATGACATATAAGCTTTAGATTTCATAATTTAACAGCTAACAAAAAAATCTGGACATCATTTTTATGTACCTGAAAAAAAAAAATAGATGAACAGATAGACAGGCAGATATAGACAGAAAGAAAATGCATGCACTAAAATAAAAAAACATGCTTTAAAAACATTAAGAGAGACCTCACATGGGTATCTGAACCACCAATGTTGTACAGTAAAAACCTTTGGTAAACAAAATTGACATTTGCATGGAATTACCCTTTTATTTTTTTACCGTATAAAACATTCCTGTTATTTGTGCATGACAAAAAATTCAGCTTTACTTACTAACAAAATTACTTACTTACTTAATTAATTGATTGAAGCTAAACAGAAATAATTAACACAAAAAACTAACAAACATATTTTTTAACATCTAGAACACTGCTATTTTATGTGCATGACATGCAAGTTTTATATCCCACAATTAATATGCTAACATTCAATAATCTGGCCATAATTTGTTATGCATCTTATTTAAGCTGAATTAAACTGAAAATACAACTAAATACAGCTAAACAGAGAGTTAACTGCTAACATCTAATATTCAATAACTGAAATAATTAAGTTAAACTACTAAAATTACTGAACATTTTTTTTAAAATAACGCTGTTTCATATTTCTACAATTCAGCTGTTAACATTCAATAATCTGGCCATAACTTTTATGCATCTGGTTCAAATCAAAATAATGAGAACATACTAGAGCAGATGAAATGAAAAAAGGATTTTTTTAAGCTTTTATGCATCAATAAACTATGCATTATGATCTCTAAAATGTCAAGTGCACTGAGTAGGCAGCCAAGAGATTTCCCTGGAGAACTAATTTCGCCAAGAACACAAACAAAAGCAAGGAAGAAAGATTTAAGCTCTTTCTACACATATTATGGTAATATTCCCTTAGAAATGGCATAGCAATTTTGTACCTTCCTGCTGCATCCCCGTTCAGTTTGGGTTCTCCATTTACAACAGCATCTGTCATTAAAGAGCAAAATTTCACATGTGGGAAATCTGCATTTTAAACAGCAAATAATCAGAATCTCTAAACTGTTGTTGGAAATAAGCCTAATGTGTTTTGTAGGGATAAAGAAAATCTCAACTGTGCTTTTGTTCCTCAGAAGCAAACGTCTCGGGATCCACCTGCAGTCCATCCAGACACACCGAGAGATCTCCAACCACATCCGACCGCTCTCTGTCTGAACTCAACTGCAGCGTCTGCACCACCTCACAAACTGAGACACACACATACACACATGAAAAATGATTATTAACACCAGCATCCTGACTGATCAATGACGTTTCCAGGGTTTACTGAATAACGATTTTTAAACATCATCCTGTTTCAGAACAGATTTCATGAATGACTCATTCAGCCTGAGTTATGAATTGATTTAAAAGATTTATTAAAAAGAACTCAGAAGAATGATTTGATCACATATCAGGCATCATTATGGCTTGTGAGCATGTTTTACCACAAGAAGAGCAATATAAAGCTGATTAAACAAATGTAAGCTTTTAAAGCATATTCACAGAAGCTGACCTGGAAAGATAAATTGGCTTCACTAGGTAAGCTAGGAAATTGTAACCTGGTTGTGGGCTACTCAATGCCCTCAGATTGCATTCACTCAATCTGCAGTTCTGTAATTCACATTAGTTGTGAGTGGTCACATGATTCCCACATGAACAAAGTATCTGAAAAGACTCTTTGTTTGGTGCTACTAGTCAGTTCACCTGCCTTTCTCTATTACAAAAAGGGAATAAAACAGAAAAACACTCTAACACACACTATAGAGATCTAACTCTGAATAATGAGATTTACACAAGTGGAGAATATGGAAACTCACTCTTCATATTGTTGGCTTTTAAGGTCTCGCTGACCTCCAGAGCGGCCATGCCCAGCAAAATGTCAGATTTAAGTGTCTGGTGACTCCAAACCCGGAAAATTAACTTGCTGAAAGGGGTGACGATCCTACGGGGAATATCATCAACAAAGCAGTGCTGTTACTGTTACCAAAAGTATTAAAGTGACCATTTTACGTAATTATAATGAAGCTGAAATAAAATATAAATATTAAAATAAAACCTAACAAAAATGAGAACTAAAATTTAAATTTAAGTTGAAATATTAAAAAAACTAAAACTAAAATAAAAATAAATTAAAGCTAAAAAAGAAATATTGTGAAAACAATAAAATGACAAAAGCACAAAAGTATTAAAATAAAAAAACTAGAAACAGTTGAACTTGAAATACTAAAATTACTATAACTAAAATAAAAATAAATAAATATTTAAAAAATTAATGACAAAACACAAAACAAAATTATTAAAACTAAAAATATAAATGAAAACTGAAATATAATATAAAACATATTAAATAATATGTGACCCTGGACCACAAAAACATAGTAGCAGGGGTATATTTGTAGCAACAGCCAAAAATACACTGTATGGGTCAAAATGATCGTAAATATATATTTTGTCAATTTTACACCATAACTATATTACAATGTGATTTTTGATTAGTAATACGCATTGCTAAGAACTTCATTTGGACAACTTTAAAAGCGATTTGTGACCCTGGACCACAAAACCAGTCTTAAGTTGCTTGGGTATATTTGTAGCAATAGCCAAAAATGCATGTGTTAAAAATCAAAATTATTGATTTTTCTTTTATGGCAAAAATCATTAGGATATTATGTAAAGATCATGTTCAATGGAGATAATTTGTAAATTTCCTACTGTAAATACATCAAAACTTAATTTTTGATAAGTAATATGCATTGGTAAAATCTTCATTTGGACAACTTTAAAGGCAATTTTCTCAGTATTTTGATTTTCTGCACCCTCTGATTCCAGATTTTCCAACAGTTGTATCTTGGCTAAACATTGTCCTATCATAACAAACCATACATCATTGAAAAGCTTATTTATTCAGCTTGTTAATTTCGAAAAATTGACCCTTATGACTGGTTTTGTGGTCCAGGGTCACATTTACTCAATAATTCGATTTTTTTGCACCCTCAGATTCTAGATTTTCAAACAGTTGTACACTGCAAAAAAGGCTTTTCTTACTTAGATTTTTTGTCTTGTTTCCAGCCAAAATATCTAAAATTCCTAAATCAAGAAGGAAAATGATTGTCTTGTCTTCAGAAAAAATAAGTCAAAATTAAGTCTGCTTTTGCTTAAGCAAAATAATCTAGTTTTCTGTGTGAAATAAGATTATTTTGCTTACCGCATTGGCAGATTATTTAGCTTGTTTTAAGCAAAAACTTACTTAAGTTTTACTGAAAACAAGACAACAATTTTTACTTGTCTAGAAAATCCTTCTTGATTTAAGATTTATAGATATTTTGGCTGGAAACAAGACAAAATCTAAGTAAGAAAAGCATTTTGTGCTGTGCATTCCACCTAAATATTCAATGGAAAGCTTATTTATTCCATTTCAAAAAATGTACACTTATGACTGGTTCTGTGGTCCAGGGCCACATATATAAAATAAAAGCCAATTAAAAATAATAATAAATACTACAAATAAAAAAATCATTACACTTTAAAGGGATAGTTCACTTTGAAATTAAATTTTGATATGTTTTAGCTTACCCCAAGGGCATCCAAGATGTAGGCGTCTTTGTTTCCGCAGTAGTTTCGATTTTGATATTTTTAGGTCCAACCGCTCTTGTCTGTCAGTCATATAATGCATGCCTATGGTCACCTCACAAAAGAAAATGCACAGATTCAAATTAAACAGTCCAAATTAAACAATTCCCCATCGTAAGTACACATGGATGACCTAAGACACGAAACGAGCGGTTTGTGTGAGAAAACGAACAGTATTTATGTAGTTTTTTACCTTTTGTAAATAACCACGTCCAAGTTGAATAGTTCTGATCCAAAGATGGTGTGTGTATATTATATTTTCAGTTTTCTTAGGTCATTAATGTGTACTTATGGTGGGGAATTGTTTAATTTGGACTGTTTAATTTGAATCTGTGTGTTTTCTTTTGTGGGGTGACCATAGGCATGCATTATATGACTGACAGACAAGAACGGTTGGACCTAAAAATATCAAAATTGAAACTACTGCTGAAACAAAGACACCTACATCTTGGATGCCCTTGGGGTAAGCTAAAACATATCAAAATTTAATTTCAAAGTGAACAATCCCTTTAATACTCTATTTATCAGAATAACTTTAATTTTTAGTCTAGGGAGAGTTCATAAAAATAATAAACATTGATCCTGGATTGATTCTGTAACTCAGCAGTGACTGCAGTATGCATGTCATTCTTACACAGTGAGAGACTGTTTCCATTTGGGACTGTGAGTGTTGGTGCATTTCTCCGTCTTCTTGGACTGGCCATCCACACACACCTCGACATAAGGACTGGGCCCAAACCAATTCTTCTTACTGTCCCGCAGCTTAGCAGACAGAACTGATAAAAGATGACAAATATAATCACAAATTTATTAAAATTATTCATCTGAAGATATGACAGCAAATAGCAATACAACTGACACCTCAAAATATTAAGGCTACATTGCATACAAAAAAACAAGTCCTTCAATAACAAAATAGAGATTAATACTTTAGATTTAGTTTTTGGCAAAGCTCACCTGTTATCTGAAGTTGAGCCTTCATTGTGCTGCCATTAAAAACACTTGTTGTGCCTCGAATCTAAAATAAACAAACAAGCATATAGATCAATATTTATTTGGGTATTTCTCATCATCACAAAAACTCATGACTTGAGATAAAAGCAAACACTGGTAAAAAGTTCAGCTCACTTCATCAACATGTTACAGCATTCGCAACCTATTTTACTTCTGCAACGTGCCACATTTATAAGCGAAACAGGATATAATGTCATGTTGACTAAGCCAACAAAACCCACTGTCTTACATGGCCTTTACTGGCTGATCTGTCACCAAATGCACTACACCGACTCATCTGATCCCTGATCAGTGCTGTATGTCATTTAGTGCTGGTGTAAGATGCATGTCCTCGTTCTGTCTGCGGTAACAGCTAATCTCTCAACAGACGTCTCGAGTAATCCTTGGTAGATTACAGATGATGTAATTCTAAGAGACATCCACATCTCTCAGTTACTACTGAGAGAAAGTGCTGATAAACACACACACACACACATTTACAAAGACCCCAATGACATTCTACTAATGAACAAAAGAGAACAATCAGAACTTGATGGGACAAACAGTAAATGTCAACATGAAATGCTGGTTGTAAATCATTTTACCTTTTCAAGCAAGTCAGTAATTTCATTAGAAATCAATAGGAACTTCTTTGTTCATATTTGTACTTGCTCTGCTGATATTTCCCACCACCACAATATATATAAGAAAAATGTTCTTTCTGTTCTTTCCCATACAATGAAAGCTGAAGGGCATTGGAGCTGCCAAACTCCAATAAGAACATGAAAGTATTAAAACAGTCATTCATATTGTACCTGTGGACTATATTAAATTTTCAATCAATTTCTATATTAAAATTTCTAATTTTTTGAGAAACATTCTATTAAAAAGTCTAAACTCAAGATGCCCGATTCACATTCATCCATCAGTTCCTCAGCAACACCAGCAGCAGAGCTCAAGGTTTTATTAATAAACCAATAGACTATTAGTCATTATAACAGGTTTGATATTCCTCTAATCCATCTTTAGCACTTTCTGCCTTAATTCTGCTTCCTAATGCATCATGGTCAGCACTGTCAGAGGTAGGTTAACCACATGAAAAATTATGATGATTTTTAAGCACTCTATAAATTGACCAGTGATGATTTAATAGTTTACAAATTAGCACAGGAACTGTTGAACGACTGTGGTTTCACTATTAATAAGCCAAGACACTACAGGCAAAACCATTGTTTTTAATGCACTAGTGTTTTGAGATGTCTATTTTCCTTCCATAACATGTCTTCTTTCAATATAGTATAAAAAACATCCAAAATACACATTTTCAGTGTTTATTTTATTACATTTTAATATCTATTTGCATCTGTAGATTCCCAATACATATCACATATATATCTCATTACACACACCTAACTTTACAGTTTTATTCCTATCGACTTTGTGAAGGGTTTGTGACTCTGCACCACAAAACCAGTGGTGTATACACAATACACTGTATGGGCCAAAATGATCGATTTTTCTGTTATGCCAAAAATCATTAAGACATTAAGATCATGTTCCGTCCACAAAGATGTTTTATACATTTTCTACCGTAAATATATCCAAATGTATTTTGATTAGTAATATGCATTGCTAAAAACTTCATTTGGACAACTTAAAAGGCAATTTACATTACAGACAAACCATACATCAATGGAAAGCTCATTTATTCAGCTTTTTAAGATGAAATATAAATCTCAATTTCAAAAAATTGACCCTTATGACTGGTTTTGTAGTCCAAGGTCATGTATGTCCATCACCTGATTTATAACTTGTTTTTTACTAAAAAAAAAACATGGTGAAAATATTTTTTTTACGGCTGTTGGGACCATTTATGGAGTGATAAAAAGAGAAATTCAAAATCCCTTCTGCTTTATCCAAAGTTTAGGTTTCTGTTCTGGAATATATGCAAATTAGTGCATATTTATTTAGATAATGCCTCGTTTGCATTTGTAAACATGACATTATAGACAACTGAAGACTGTTTTATTGTAATTAATTTTTACCCTATTCACCTGTGGTGGCTTGCCTTAATAGTCTGCAAAAAGACAGTAAAACAATGTGGTTAAATAAAGCAAAGAGATGATATCAGATGGCAACAGCATGATACTTTGATATACCACAGAAATGAACAACTCCAAGGTTTTCTAAACATCTTGGACTCGGAACAGCATGTAAATTTCGTGGCACGTAATTTTCCGTACCATGGTGTTAGATATTTTTACATAGCATCATTATGATACTGTAAAGACACTTACGAGCCCAGTACAGAAGTGACGTCAAGTAGCGTTTCTGACTGACGGTGTCGCAGCTACAAAAATCAGCAGGACGTCAGATGGACGTTAACGAGTAAACTGAATGCATACATGTATTGGAGGCTAAAACTGATGATTTATAATCGTTCCAGACTTTAATTTACGTACATTACTCAATGAGCTGTCAAAACATCACCCGCCTCACAGTCTAACAGTCAGTCACCGGTCAAACGAGCTAACACGTTATCAAAACACGGCTGTTTTTCTTCCATATTGTCCTCTGTACGCGTGTGTCGCTTATATCTTACCGTTTTATGATCACGGGAAATGTTTCTAGATTTTGGTTTTAACGGGATCTGGGGTCAACTTTCCGCCGTTTAGATAAACTTTGGTCCATCTCAACCGGGTGACCAAAGGTCCGCCACCAGCACTACCTCCATGTCAGAGTGACGTCACTGCGCGACCCTGTCACGTGACGCGACGCGCGTCCTTTTGGATAATATAATGTTTGTTTGTACAGGGTAGGTGTGTAGCCTACAATGTGTTTTATTTTTACCAATGTAAACCCTGAAACAGCAGGTATGTGAATGCGTACTTCAGAATGATCAGATAATGGATTTATTAAAATTATTTAAGGGATGTTCTTTCGCGAGATGGCGCTGTTTCTTTTGGAATACATTGGTAATCGTTGCATAGTGATGGTGCCCAGTGTTGGGGATGTTACAAGCATTACAATTAATTAATACGTTACTGCATTAATGAATTATTGTAATGCTCCCTAAAAAGTAAAAGTAACTAATTAGGTTACTTAGTTTTTTTAAGGAAAGTAATGTGTTGCGTTACATTTACATCACTTGCGTTACTTTTTAAATCTGGGCAGGGCTTGCTAGTTTGTTTTTAATCCATAAAAAGTTCAAAGACAGTAGAACACAGGAGAAGAAAGTGTAACACTCTTCAATAATAAAAAATAAGCGTAAATGATTTATCTAAAGTCATTTTTGCTCATTAGAATGATTGAATTGGATAATCAAAGGTCATTGGTTAATAATATGTATATATATATATATACCAGTAAATACCGTAGTATATGTCTCATTTAAAAAAAAATAAATAAATAAATAAAAAAAACTTTGGTATACCATGCGAATATGCATTATATAAGGGATATATCAATGGATGTTGACCTTTAGATAAACTGTGCACATTTAAAATACTGTTTCGAAGACATTATAACTTTTTTTTTTAATGTTGAATGCTAATGTTTGTTTATTCATTACTAGTCATATAATTTAATACAATTACTGTAAATAACAAAACAATGGATTTGTCCTAGCAAAAGCGAGTCAAGGGAGTGATGCTGAACTACTGCTGGACCAATCAGCATCCGAGGAGGTGGAGGAACGGAGAGCAAGAAATTCCTCGGTGGCTCTTGGAAGTCTGAATCATTTCAGCGAATCGGTTCGTTCGGAGATTCATTTCAGTAAAGCGTTGCAATAAAAATATGTATCGATTCGTTTTTTCCACCAGTCAAATTTTTTTACCACAAGGCAAGACACATATATGATGTAAATAAATATATAAATAAACGAGTCATTTTCTCCATAACAGAAATCGGTTCCAAATTCTTGTTTCATTTCCTTGACGTATTAAAGTTTTTATTTTTAAAAGATAAGATTCTGGATATAACTTTTTATCAACAGACAGAAAAAATCCACAAAGGTTTTCACAAGAGCTTTTCGAATCAGTTCGTCCGAATCATTCAAAAGAACCGGTTTAGTTAAATGAACGATTCTTTGGCGTTCACTAGTATTCCTCAGCATCAGCAGCATTCGCCCAGAAGACAAGCGCCGTACTGCTGTTCACACCCCACTTTCGATCTCATTACCTCCGAGATCTGCTTACATATCGGTGTCATTAAGTGCATATTCTCCTTTCTAAATTCTCGAACAGCTCGTTTAAAGATGTTGGCGTGCACCGAAATGATCACGATGTGTCTCCAGTCGGCGAAGCGCGAGCATCTCCGCTCCAAACAGCAGCAGCAGCAGCAGCAGATCCAGGATGCGGTTCATGGACTGTCCATCTTTCACGATGTAAGTAGACGAACGTTCGGTCACTGAACCTATAGGTGACCATGCAAACATTAACCTTGATTGACCCCAAGAACACAAGTCATTGTGTCACTTCTATTAATGCAAGGGCAGAGAAGAGAGCTTGGTTATGCACATATGATAGTATAGACTTAAAATAGGTTATGCTATAAAGCATTGGTTGTTATAGGGACAGTTTGGGGAATAAATAATGCATAAGCTTATGCGCTTATTATGAAGCACAGGAAGATAATCCAAATGCATTGTCATGTCTTATTTTTAGTCTTCCATTGTAACATCACATATATAGTATACAGTATATGCAGCTTATTTACATATTTAAAAATAGGCCTAAGGTATATATAATGTAGATGCTTTAATATGCATATGAACAGAAATTGTCATGTCTTTTTATTCTACTGAGAATGCAGTTCTTTGTCACTCTCCCAGTCAAAAGAATTGTCATTCACGCTTAATGATTTTGATGCTTTTATGCATTTATGCTGAACAATTAAACAATTGCAGCAGCCACTGATGGATCACATTTGTGGGAACTGATTGTCACAATTTCCTTCTTTTCTACAATGCAATCCGATTTATTTTCTGAAAATGGATAGATTTGTGCTCATATGCATGAACTATTCTTTTTGTTCAGAATTTCTAATAATTTCCAAAGCCTTTAGAGATTTCAAATTATTATTAAAGGCTATGGCCAATATTGCATTGCATTGACACTTAATCTTCCTGTATATCACCTGTATTGCATGTTATTGCATGTATTGTGGATGGGTTTAATGTATAAGCAGTACCTGCTTCAGCACCTTTAAGGCTGTGTGCAATCGTGTTAGTGACAGATAAAAAGTTGCAGATGTTCTCTCAGCAGGGTTAAGTAAGCTGTCATAGAGGGGGTCTGACAACAGAGAGGATGTGTGTGTTTGCGTGTTTGTGTGTATGTGCGTGCTTGTCCTTAAAGTCAACCTGAAATCAAAATTGACCTTATTTAGCACACGTTCCTGGTCTTATTTTGCATGATTCATTAGTGCAATCTTTAATTAAAAAGCATTAACTTGCTCCATCTCTGAAACAGCTCCCTTTTTGGCTGCAGGCATTTGGTTAATGTTAACCAGTAGTCAAATACTCTCAAGTCATTGTTTTAGATTGCTGTTGTAGATGCTTCCTAAAATCTTAACTGAAATAATCTACACTGTAAAAAAATAATGGTAAAAGACTGTAGAAATGCTACAGTAAAAACCTGTTAAATGGTTAACGATAAGTTACCCTACTATATACATGATAATTTTACGGTAGTATACCATTTTCGGAAGTAAAAAAAGAACGTAAAATTTACAATGAATAACCATAAATTGACATTTCAAGAATTCCCTTCATTACATTTCAAACTTGATGTATTTTTGTTGAAATAACTGTTTCTTAGTTTTTGTTTTCTTATTAGGGTTGTATGTTACTAATGTAACATCTAATGTTGTTAAATTAATGTTTATTGCATTATTTCTGTTTCATTATTTTATTTCTGTTTCATGTGTGTTCAAATCTACTTGTGATGGGCTTTGGCTCATCATGTGACTTTCTCATCACCACCTGCTTTTGGTGGTTATTAGTGTATTATAAAGGTACAAATGGTTCAGAAGGTTCAATATGGTATTTTAACATTATCAGTTAATGAAATTACGGTATTTACATGTGAATTTAAGTTAAAGCCATAAAACCTAAAATGTTGCTACCGTAATTATTATGGTAAAATTCTGGCAACCACAGCTGCCTTTTTTACTGTACATTTTATGGATTTTTTTTACAGTGTTGGCATATTTACATTATATCAGTTAATGAAATTACAGTATTTCAGTGTAAATTTAAGTTAAAACCGTAAAACCTAAAATGCTGCTACCGTATTTTTTATGGTAAAATTCTGGCAACCACAGCTGCCTTTTTTACTGTAAGTTTTATGGATTTTTTTACAGTGTTGGTATATTTACATTATATCAGTTAATGAAACTATGGTTTGTACATATAAATTTAAGTTAAAACCTAAAACATTGCTACTGTATTTTTTTATGGTAAAATTCTGGCAACAATAGATGCCTTTTTTACCATAAATTGTATGATTTTTTATTTATTTTTTTTACAGTGTTGGTATATTTACATTATATCAATTAATGAAATTAAGGTATTTAAATGTAAATTTAAGATAAAGCCATAACACCTAAAATGTTGCTACCATATTTTTTATGCTAAAATTCTGGCAACCACAGCTTCCTTTTTTACTGTAAATTTTATGGATTTTTTACGGTGTTGGTATATTTACATTATATCAATTAATAAAAGTAAGTTATTTCAATATAAATTTAAGTTAAAACCATAAAACTGTATTTTTTTAATGGCAATAATATCAAATAATGATTGATTATTTGATATTATTATTCAAATAATGATTGATTTGGAAAAGAAGCATCACTATTGGAAGAGCAGGAGAAGCTCTGGAGAGTGAAATTGATCTTTCATTGCAATCTGCTCACTTTTCTTGATCCAATCAATTCCGGATGGATAAAATCAAATCCCATCCTACATTTTTTCTTGAGTGTCCTCATTCACATCACATTAGACATTTTATGTTGACTTTACACCCAGCTGCAGCTTTTGTTGTCTGTAAATTAAGAGCTCGACATGTGCATTTGGGAGATATAAAAACTCAAAGCATTGTGTTTGTAGCTTAAGCTTTCATCTTTTAGTGTGCACTTGGGAAAGAGAAGTTGCGTGTCTTTGATCACCACAGCGAATACAGAAAAGTTTTATGACAGTTTTGATGTGCATCATGATTAATGTTGCTGCGCTG
Source organism: Cirrhinus molitorella (assembly GCA_033026305.1). Lineage (NCBI taxonomy): Eukaryota > Metazoa > Chordata > Actinopteri > Cypriniformes > Cyprinidae > Cirrhinus > Cirrhinus molitorella. Next base: position 36,370,387 of record CM065130.1, read on the forward strand.
CTTGGAAGAATCCAATCTGTTCAAGCGCAGGCTGATTTTAGCATGTGATTCTGTCATATATTCTCATAGTTTCATTAGAGATGATTGCTGATGTTTCTGTCTTTTGCCTTGCATTTTAGATTATGTTGCAGCATCTCTTATGTATGAATTTATCCTCAGTATGTAGAATTATGCATGAAGTACTACTAAGCCTTCTCATATCGGTTTTCTAGCGTTTCAACAAACTAGAGTTTTACATTGCAAAAATTTACAGCCAGATTCTAGTGTTTTAGTGTGTTACTAGAATGGTCTAAGTGGTTACTAGGGTGTTGCATACTGTCTGGCGTGAAAATGGCAGAATGTATATGGAGATATGACATATATTGCCCTATTTTAAAAGTGATATTGCCATATATGTTATCTATAAGGCATATAGCATTTTTACATACAATATTAAATGTACACATGTTAATATTATCTATATAATGTTTTTAATATGGTGCACTCTTAAAAATAAAGGTGCTTGAAGATGCCATCGAAGAACCTTTTTTGTCTAAATGGTTCCATAAAAAACCTTTAACATCCTTGAAACCTTGAAGAACTTTTCTGTTTCAAAGAAGGTTCTTTGTGGTGAAAGAAGGTTCTTCAGATTATAAAAAAATAAGCAAAAGATGGTTCTTTACAGAACCTTTGACTGAATGGTTATATGTGGTACCAAAAATGGTTCTTCTATGGCAACGTTGTGAAGAGCCTTTTTAAAGTACCTTTATTTTTAAGAGTGTATGTTATGTTCCAACAATATGTGTTTTATTTATATATGCATCTTCTTTATTAAAACAACATGTGTGACCAGGATTTATACATGAGATTTATACATCAATAAGCTTTAGAATAAATAAGATTTCCATTGGTGTATGCTTTGTTAGGATATGACAGTATTTGGCCTATGTCTTGAGTATTGAGAAAATCGCCTTTAAAGTTGTCCATATGAAGTTCTTGGCAATGCATAGTACTAATCAAAAATTAAGTTTTAATATATGTATAGTAGGAAATGTGCAATCTTGATATCTTCATGGGGCATGATTTTTACTAAATATCTTAATGATTTTTGGCATAAATAAAAAATCAATAATTTTGACCCATACAATGTATTGTTGGTTATTGCTACAAATATAGGGTCACAGGGTGATATACAAGCAAAAAATATTTCGTATTTACTTGTATAATATGTATATGTATGGATATATATGATACATAAGGTTTTAGGATGGATATACATGTCAAAATCTGTATTACACATACATAGACATGCATATTTGTATGAACTAGATATATGTCAATATATAAACTTGTGCCAGTTTTTAATAGGTTTCATATATGATTTTACTTATGATTTTAAATGACCCATATTGGAGAAATTAGGTACATGACCTGCTAACTAAAACATTAAATTACATTAAAAATAGGCTGTGAGTCTCGTGTTAATATATCGCTTTTTTGCAACACATCGGACAGAGGCTGTGTTTGTGGGAGGTATTTATTCGCTCCCCGAGGCGATAATTGCTAATCATCTTTCCCGGGTTCGTATCCTCGAAATTTCTAAAGCCGACTGACATGAGAAGAGCGAACAGCTACTTATAATTCCCCCGGCCCGCGTTTGAAGCTCTTGTGCGCTGATACTGAACCGTGGGCTCTGAAGGAGAAAGAGATTTGGATTAACTAAGATGCTGTCGGGCCTATTTATAAACCGTGACTCAACTGATATTGTGCTTTGTGAATCGTTTGTTCTCTTTCTAGTGAACGGAGTCAGTAGGACCCGTGTCTCCCCACTGACTCAACACCTGCCAGAGAGCCATTGGAAACGATCTCTCGGCAGGAAGCTCAGATGACCTTTAAAGGACATTGTTAATGATGCATTATCCTACACTTATCTTTTGGCAATGTGCTTTTGCACATCTGGCTTTTACAAATCTTATTGTGTCATGTAAAGCTGAAGAATCAACAGACATGCGACCTGCTCTTCATAAACAGAGTATATTTCACCTTTTAATCTCCGGTGCCGTTTTGCTCAGATTAATCTGCTCTAAAGGGATTAGTCAGCTCTGGGTTGATTGTTTGTGTGGCTCCTAGCCAAATGCACATAGTGTGGGAATCCAACTATTGGTTTTAGTTAATACTATTTGTCTAAATGACATTTATAATTCTGCAACCAGTTAGCTGTTTGTATTTTATTAAGCTTGTGACACTGCACATTTGTTTAGAAATGTTAATTAAAAAATAAACATTTTCTGGAAATGTACTCACCTCCAATCTATTTGAGATGTAAATGACTTTAGAGAAAGGTAGCATTGCATCAGTTGCTCATTAATGGATCCTCTGCAGTGAATGGGTGCCGTCAGAATGAGAGTCCAAACAGCTGGTAAAAACATCACAATAATCCACAAGTAACCCACACCACTCCAGTCTATCAATCAACCTCTTGTGAAAAGAAATCCAACATGAAGACATTTTTAACTTCAAAATGTTGCTTTCGGCTAACACACAAGTTGTTTTCTATAGTGAAAAAGTGGTCTAGTCTGAATCGGGAGAGAAATCTGCACAGATCAAGCACCGTTTACAAGCCAAAACAGCTCTAAACAAATATGTGGATGGATTTTGATATGAGAGACAACTGGAGATGGACTTTTTTTCACTGGAGGAAGCGTTATTATGGATTATGGTCGCATCGGTTAAAACCGATGTCAACGGTTTAAAGTGACTCCTTAACGATAGATTTGTTTCTTACAAACACAGAGCTTTTGGCTTCTCAAGATTTTAGTTGTTGGACTGGAGTCGTGTGAATTACTTGTGGATTATTGTGATGTTTGCAAAATAAGTGTATTGTGACCAATTTAAGAGCCCCTGAAAAAAAGCATTAGCTTAAATGATTTCAGTGCTTCCGCAGAGGGAAAGATTATCATAAAACATGAGGATGAATAATCACAATTTTCATTTTTGCATAAGCTATTCCTTTGAATTAAATAAGAGTACCTCAAAAAGATCTAAGATTCATCCATTTGTACAGAAACTGCTTGTATAAATGGTTATGTTGTCAATATTGAGGCCTAGACAGAAAAGAACTGAGCAGTTATTCTGAAGGTGACACGCTTCTTCAATTCTCCTTTGTTCTGCTTGTTTTTGCTGTGTTTTCTTGCAGCCGTGTTTTATAAGATATCATAAACCGGCAACCTAACAATGTAAATGTAGATCCCAGAGGAGAAATTCAGCTCTCACAGTGGTGCCTACAAAGACCAGAGCTACATAAAAGCAGTAAACAGAAATGACTTTAAAAACTGCTAATGAGACAAAACAATAAGGAATATAAGCAGAACATATGAAAAAATGTATTCTGAATTTGAAGACTTTAAAATGCATATAAAAACAGTCTGGTTTTAGATTGATCAGTTCACCCAAATTCAATTCAGTGTTCGCCACTTTTGATCAGAATTTATATAAACACTTTATTTGTCATTTAAGCAAATACAATTATTTATTTAAAATGGACAGCTGAATGTGAGTTGGGCTCCAGTGCTGAGCCAGTCGTCCCAAAAGCTTTTATTTATATTGGTAATATATCACCAATATATCTTACACAATCACTGAATAATCAGGGCTTGCAGGTATTGTGATATAATTGAAGATGGAGGCTTGTAAACAGATACTAGAACAAACCCTTGTGGGCATCAACTTGTATTGACAGTAACTTAGCCCGTCAGAAGTGAAGGACAGATGGTGTTAAAAGCACTTGAGGAGTCAAAAGGAAAAACTATAACAGCGTGGTGACCCATCCAGGTGCGAAAGAACCATGTTTAGCCACTAGATGATTGCACTGTCAACACCTACATAATTCTCAAAGGCAAACTGTCCAGAAACGTTCGCACCCTGAATCTCAGATGAGTCTCAGACCTTCACAGTCTGATATGTTTGCACCACCAGCCTGAGGAGCCAGTGAAAGAAGGAGTGGTAAAAAAAAAATGCTCAGGAGACTTTGGCGGATAACAGAATTAGTTGCCCTTGAGAATATAGCAACCATTTTCTGTTACGATGATTCTGAGTGTGTGTGCAACAGAAGAATGTATAGTTTTCATGATTTTATGCTGATTTTTCTGCTGAAATACTTGAAATTAGTTTTTAGTAGTGCTGTCAAACGATTAATCGCATCCAAAATAAAAGTTTATGTTTACATACTATATGTCTGTGTACCGTGTATATTTATTATGTTTATATAAATACACACACATGCATGTATATATTAAGCAAAAATATTTTAGATTTATATCTAAAATATTTATATTTATTTATAATCTAAATTGTATACAGGTGTAAATATATATATATATATATATATATATATATATATATATATTTTAAATATATACATGAATGTGTGTGTATTTATATGTACATAATAAATATACTAGGGCTGTCAAATGATTAATTGCGATTAATCGCATCCAAAATAAAAGTTTATGTTTACATACTATATGTGTGCTTACTTTGTATATTTATTATGTATATATAAATACACACACATACATGTATATAGTAAAACTAAATATTTATATGTAGATATATTTATACCTGTATACATTTTAGATTATAAATAAATATAAATATTTAATATATAAATCTGAAATATTTTTCCTTAATATATACATGCATGTGTTTGTATTTATATATACATAATAAATATACACAGTACAAAAATATATAGTATGTAAACATAAACTTTTATTTTGGATGCGATTAATCACGATTAATCATTTGACAGCACTAAAATATACAGAGTAAACACACATATAGTTGTCACGTAAACAACAGTAAAATAGTATGTAAACATAAACTTTTATTATGGATGCGAATCATCGCGATTAATCGTTTGACAGCCCTAGTTTTTAGGCAAACATAAATTTTGCCTGCATATGCATTTATTTATAAAACGAAACTAAGTTTGGAGGCAGATTTTGTTTTTTACAAAAATAAATTAATACTTTTATTCATCAAAGATGCATTCAATTGATCAGAAGTAAGAGTAAATACATTTATAATGTTACACAAGATTTCTATTTCACATAAATGCTCTTCTTATGAACTCGACAAAAACATTGGGCAGCATAACTATTTTCAACATTGATAAAAATCAGAAATGTTTATTGAGCAGAAGATTTCTGAAGGATCATGTAACACTGAAGGCTGGAGTATTGCATCACAGGAATAAATTAGACTTTAACATATATTCACACTGATAACAGTTCATTTAAATTGGAATAACAATTAACAATATTGCTGTTTTTGGTTTAGATACTTACAGCCTGGTGAGCAGAATCTTGCCAGCCACAAACTTTTGAAAAATGTTGTACATTTTTATTAGGTGAAGCAGATAGTGAAGGAAAAACATCATTAAGAGTGCAGCATGCATGTTCATCCGATGTATTATCAAAAAGCATCCCAGAATGCAGCTCAGCTTTCTCCTACCTAAAATCTATGGTTGTAGCACCACTATAGAAATTGCACATTTGCTAACAGGCTTTATAAAGGCATCTCAGTTATAATGTCACGTTCCATCAGTGTTGAAGAGGAAATGCAGCAAAGCTCTGAAGGGGCAGTTCATTAAAGACATTCAGGCCAAATTATATTCAGTATTGATCAGCGCTTAGCATTTCCGCCAGTCCTCTACGCTTCTGAATGCTGCTCACGTTGATAAACTGGCCATTGACTGTTTTTTCATCTTTATCTCTTTACAGATTTTCCGTCGGGCTGACAAAAACGGTGAGTGTGACCTTTTGCTATGTCGCATTTAAAGTGTCCAATTGCAAGTCTTATTTCAACTTCAAATCAATGAAATGAAAAGCATTGTTTCTAGATTTCTGCTTAGTCACTGTGAATAAATATGTTTGCATAGTGATGTTGCAACAATATCCTGATGTATTGGATGACAAGCTCTCTGGATGTGCATGAATTTGAAAGTACCTAGAAGATTTATTGCTCAGAGAACAGTAAAGAGGATTTTTGGCTGAAACTGTGGGCCTTGGTGATTGATAAATTGCAAGTCAAAGGCCCATTTTTTAAATAAAAAAGCACAAAATTAATACTCGTGGCTCCTGGCGATACATTAAGGTCTCATGAAGCGAAACAATCATTCTGTGTAAGAAACTGAATAGTATTTATAATATTATTACTTGTAATCCAGTGCCTCAGGCAAACAGTCCGGTGTGATACCCAGTTCACAAATGATTCATTCTTTTGAACCAGTTCACTAAATCAGACTGAAGCATCAGAAACAGTTTGCAGCACAGATCTACAAGTTACTCAGTCAAAACCCACTTTCAGATGCCTTACAGTCACCCCGACTCAAACTGAGACAAATAGCAGCTTAACTGATCCTGTGATGATTGATTCAGTGCTCCAGTTCATTCAGTCACTGAACTAAGGAAACAGTTTGATCAAATTTGTTTTAGACCTGTTAATTCACTTTGTATGCTTTAGACATACATTTTGCATAATTATTGGTAACTAATATAATTAAATATATGTTATGTCATTGTGTGATTATGTAAACAAGCTAGTCAACTGAATCAGTTCATTGAATCAAACTGTCCGAAAGAATCAAAATTTTAACTGTTTGCCTGAGGCTCTGAATTTACAGGTAACAATGTTGTAAATAATGTTCAGTTTCTTGCACAGAACGGCTATTTCACTTCATAAGACCTCAATCATTTGGAGCTACAGGTATGAATTTTTTGTTCTTTGGTATGTTTTTTTAATTCTCAAAAACGGCCAGCCGCTGACTTGCATTTTATGGATCACACCAAGGAGCATGTTTTCAGCTAAAAAACCTTCTTACTATTCTACTGAAGAAAAATTAGCCTATACACTCTTAAAAATAAATGGGTTTTAATAGGTTCTTGACAACGATGCCATAGAAGAACCATTTTTGGTTCCACAAAGAACCATTCAGTCAAAGGTTCTTTAAAGAACCATCTCTTTCTTACCTTCTAATTAGAAGAACCTTCTTTTGTGAAACAGAAGGTTCTTCATATGTTAAAGGTTCTTAATGGAACCATTTAGACAAAAAAGGTTCTTTCATGGCATCATGAAGCTCCTTTATTTTTAAGAGTGTATCTTGGGTGGCCTGAGGGTGAGTAAATTAAAGAAGGTCACTTCCGGAACAATAATTTACAGATAATTTGCTCATCCAAGATGTTCATGTCTTTCTTCAGTCGTAACGAAATGATGTGTTTTGAGGCAAACATTTCAGGATTTTTCTCCATTTAGTGGACTTCTATGGTGCCTGTGAGTTTGAACTTCCAAAATGCAGTTTAATTGCAGCTTCAAAGGGCTCTAAATGATCCCAGCCGAGCAAGAAGGGTCTTATCTTGTAAAACAATTAGTTATTTTCTAAAAAAAAATTACATTTTAGACTTTTTAACCTCAAATGCTTGTCTTGTCTAGCTCTGTGTGCATTTCAGGTCAATACAGTTAGGGTATGTCGAAAAACTCCCATCTCATTTTCTTCTCAAACTTCAAAATCGTCCTACATCACTACAGTAATACCGACCCAGCGTTTACAATGTGAACATGCAAAGAAGGTCAAACGCCCTTTACAAAACAGTGATGTAGGACAGTTTTGAAGTTGGCAGAGAAAATGAGATGGGAGTTTTTAGACATACCCTAACTGTCCTGAATACACACGCAAAGCCAGACAAGACAGTGTTTTTGGTAATTAAATAGGTTTTAGAGTTTAGATAAGACTCTTCTTCCTCGGCTGGGATCATTTAGAGCCCTTTGAAGCTGCATTTAAACTGCATTTTGCAAGTTCAAACTCGCAGGCACCATAGAAGTTCACTATATTTAGAACATTCCTGAACATTTTCCCTCAAAAAACATAATTTCTTTACTACTGAAGAAAGACATGAACATCTTGAATGACAAGGGGGTAAGTAATTTGTCTGTACATTTTTGTTCTGGAGGTGAACTTAGCCCTTAAAAGCAAATTTAGATTTTTGGATGGATCCTTATCCTTTTAATTTTGCTGTTGCAAATCTTCTTCAGACTTTTTGATGGCCTCTCAGACTTGAACACAGTTTGAGATGCTGTTGAGATCTTTATTTGCCTCTCAGTTAATCTTATTGCTGTCTAGGTTGCAATTGCGATGTTAATCAGGTCACATCTTTCTTTCCTCTGGGTGCTGAACAGAATTTGCTTTGTAATTTCTTGGAATGCTAATATAGGCGGTTGGAAAAAACATAAAATTTTTATTCAGAATGCATAATGTCTGTGAGAGTTTGAAGCCTGAGAGTAATCTGAGTCCCTCAGGCACATGCGCGGGTGGCCCGCTGCTTAATCTGAGCCGGAGCCAATGACCAGTCTGTCACGAATGCCTGTTTATTCTTCAAAGGCCTGTAATGCACGAGGAGGGAGAGGGCGAAATGAACAGAACGATGCGCTGTCCAAACAAATCAGAAATGAGTGGCTGTCACTGGGGCAGCACAGTCCTTTCAGAGGTCATTACCATTGTTCCAGAATGCCAATTACCTTCTTGCTACTTCAATCATGCTCTCATCATTGCCAAGGACGGAGAGATATAGAAAGAGAAGTGAAGTGGGAGAATATAAGTGTGGCAGAGAGAGAAAGAGAAAGAGCCTGTGTTTGTGCTGTGAAAAGCCATAATTAGTGGACTTCGCTAAAGCTGCGTCAATATTACTATTGCTCTTAGTGAGTTAGTGTTAGTGATTTGAACAAACTCCTAACATTACATGCTATTTAGCAACGAATCAAAACATCTTGGCAACCACCTAGATGACCCAGCAACCACCCAGAGCACCCTAGCAACCACTTAGGACAGCATAGCAACCACCTAGAAGATCATTGGAACCACCTATGACACCAGAGCAACAACCACAACATCCTAGAAACCACCCACGGCATCCTAACAACCATCTAGATTCTAGAACATCATTACAACCATCTAGGACACCATAGCAACCACTCACATTCACACTCATACCACTCACCTCCCACTATACCCTACAAACCACCTACAACATCCTGGCAACCATCTAGAACATCATTACAACCATCCAGGACACCATAGCACCCACCCACAAACAATATAGCAACCACCCATTACGCCTTAGAAACCACCTATGACATCCAAGCAACCACCTACAACACTTTGGAAACCACCTAGGGTATCCTAGCAACCATCTAGAACATCATTACAACCATCTAGGACACCATAGCAACCACTCACAACAATATAGCAACCACCCACTACGCCCTAGAAACCACCTACAACATCCTAGAAACCACCTACGACATCCTGGCAACCACCTACAACACCTTGGAAACCACCTAGGACATCCTAGAAACCATCTAGAACATCATTACAACCATCTAGGACACCATAGCAATCACTCACAACAATATAGCAACCACCCACTACACCCTAGAAACCACCTACAACATCCAAGCAACCACCTACAACACCTTTGAAACCACATAGGGTGTCCTAGCAACCATCTAAAACATCATTACAACCATCTACGACACCATAGCAACCACTCACAACAATATAGCAATTACCCACTACGCCCTAGAAACCACCTACAACATCCTAGAAACCACCTATGACATCCGAGCAACCACCTACAACAGCTTTAGAAACCACCTAGGGCATCCTAGCAACTATCTAGAACATCATTACAACCATCTAAGACACCATAGCAACTACTCACAATACCCTAGCAACAACCTACAACAATATAGCAACCACCCACTACACCCTAGAAACCACCTACAACATCCAAGCAACCACCTACGACACCTTTGAAACCACATAGGGTGTCCTAGCAACCATCTAAAACATCATTACAACCATCTAAGACACCATAGCAACCACTCACAACAATATAGCAACCACCCACTACACCCTAAAAAACATCTACAACATCCTAAAAACCACCTATGACATCCGAGCAACCACCTACAACACCTTTAGAAACTACCTAGGGCATCCCAGCAACTATCTAGAACATCATTACAACCATCTAAGACACCATAGCAACTACTCACAACAATCTAACAACAACCTGCAACAATATAGCAACCACCCACTACACCCTAGAAACCACCTACAACATCCTAACAACCACCTACAACACCCTAGAAACCACATTGGGCATCCTAGCAACCACCTACAACTCCTTAGAAAAAAACATATGGCATACTAGTAACACCCTAGAAACTACATAAGACATATCCTAACAACCATCTAGATTCTAGAACATCATTACAACCATCTAAGACACCATAGCAACCAAGAATTATCTAGCGTCAATTTTTTATTTAAATTTTAGTTAGTTGTATTTATTTATAAATATATTTTTATATTGTATATATATATATATATATATATATATATATATATACATATACATATATAATTTCGGTTTTAGTATATCACGTCAAAGTAAATGCAAATGAGAATGTTTTTAATTTATTTAATTTCAGTTAAAATTTATCTCATTTCAAGTAACTTAATTACGGTTTTAGATGTAGTTGTAGTTAACCATAATACGTTTTACACAGGCAAAGCCTCTCAAATCCTTTACAAATCTAGTTGTTAAACATTTCCCAAGATGAATTCAAGTTGCAATCGACCAGCCAATGACAGATCAGACAGTGTCTATGCAGTGAACTGTTGGTGTCAAACTAGAGCGCGGTGGCTAAGTAGACCATTGAGTTAGATGGGTGGGAAATAAAAACAGAGTTTGGCTGCTATTCTTCTCTTGAGAATAACCGGAGCTTTTATTCGAGCTTCAGCTCTCCTGTGAGGATTTTGAGCTCAGTGACTTGAAGGGAGATTATTTAAAGATTAGAAGCTGAGTTAAAACCAGCCCATCCTGCCTCACACTAACCTAGTTAATAAACTCTCTCCCACAGGCCCGTCATACTGAGATGATGTGTGAGTGGATTTGTGCCGGTCCTTTCTAAAGCCAACTTTTCTGGGTTGTGGTTTCTTTGAAATTTCACTTTGAGGAAGGGATTGTAGTGATTATGGCTACCTAATTAACTTTAGAGTAATAATTAAATATTTCTGGTATTAATTCAAAGGATGGTATTTGTATGTGAATGTAAAATACCACCTTTAGTTTTGTTTTCTTTCCTAACAATATATGCTATTCACAACCCATTTTCATTCCATAATTACATTAAATGCCAAAAAAGTAATATTTCAGTATTATAAAAATGTCATTTTAAAAATATTTATATAGTTATATGTTATTTATTTATTTCAGTTTAATTTTAGTTTTTTTTTAGTATTTTTTTATCAATTTCATTATTTAATTTAATATTTATGTAATTATTTAAATAGTTAATTTATTATTATTATTATTATTATTATTATCACCATCATCATCATATTTTATTTATTTATTAATTTTTAGTTATTTATTTATTAATTTCATTTTTTTTTTTTCATTTCATTATTATTATTATTATTTTTTTTTTGTCTTTTTTTTTTTTTTCATTTAATTATTTCAACTTAAACTTGTTTTATTTCTAGTGGTTACCAAGGTTACATTTCTCATTATCATTTATAAAGTTTATAATCTAATATTTATATAGATTTTATTTTACTTTATTTCAGTTAACACTGGCAAAATCCCTTAAAATGAATCATAATTAACTATTTTGTCTGAAATGGCAGGTCTAAAAATAATTATTAATTTACAAAATTCTTTGAAAATATGCTAAAACTGTATGTATTGTGTAAGAAAACACGTGTTTATGGGCGTGTTAAGGGTTAGTTGGGTTATTTAAACTTTAAAGCATCCATCAGTGGCAGATTTAGATCATTGCTAATTGGTTTCAATGCAACTTTCAAATTGTTTCCAGTTGCTACCAACCAATAATGTGAGTTTGGGGGCGGAGCTATTAGTTTGACTGGCCAATGGCAGACAGGGAGCAGGATAGAAGGGGATTTCTGCATTTTTTTTTTTTTTTTTTTGCCCCTAATTTGCAAATACGTGCTGCAGCTTTAAGTGCTTCAATATTCTGGTTGTAGTTTGTTCTTTTACTAACTGTGTCACCCCACAGTCCGTCGTTACGCAACAGAACCATATCGCCTAAAAGAAGGTCAGTTTCAGCATCTGCCTGAGCCCATCGCTGCTGGCCAATCGAATGACAAACGGCACGTCAAGCGTGTCTGACGGCCCCTTCGGCAGGGCCCGAAATACTGGAGCTGTCAGCACAGACACACAGAGAGAGAATAAGAATGTGGGGGAATGTAATGAAAAAGGCCTAAGAGAGACTAAACAGACTGCGAACGCCCACTGCGACTGTCTCCTCACATACAGCCACCGCATTTCCCTTCTGCTCTTCTGCATCCTCCTTCCCCAAATCAGGCGGTTTGCAAATGTTCTAGCTTTCTGTCTGTGTATTCATCATTTCTCCATCCTTTCTCATCCTCTTCCTGCTGTCTTCCCCTCAATCCCTTCTTTATTCCTCCCTCTCTCACTGTTTCTCTTGCTGCTCAGACAAACAGACAGATTGGGTCGTGCTTCAGAGTGTTTGTCTGCTCGCGTTGCATCTGTTGACTCAATCTGACAGCGCTGCTGGTTGAGTTAGGGATGGAGCAAACCTCTCAGAACTGGAGAGTGAAAGATGAGTGTGTTTATGAGGATGCAGAGGCTGAAAGTAGGGGTGCGTGGTATTGACAAAAAAAAAGATATTTATTGTTTGTTTTGTTTTTTTTAGTTTTTTTGATAATAATAATTAAACTATATTTTGCTGAGTGTGTGCTGGTATTTTGTCTGGTTTAGGCCTGTCATGGGTAAACAGATATGACATGAAAACTGCCAGTAGGTGGCGGAAAATTCCCTTTTTTAATGAGTGATTTATTGAATCATTCATTCAAATGATTTGTTCAAAACTGCTAATTCACTTAGAAACTACGCAAGTGTCTGTCATAATGAATGGATCATTGAATCACTGACTCAAATGGTTTGTTCAGAATTCCTGATAAATTCAGAAACAATGCAAGTCTTTATGAATGGATAATTGAATCATTGACTCAAATGATTTGTTTAAAATGGCTGATTCATTTAGAAACAATGCAAGTGGCTGTCTTTATGAACAGACCATTGAATCACTGACTCAAATGATTTGTTCAGAATTGCTGATTAATTTAGAAGCAATGCAAGTGATTGTCGTAATGAATGAATCGTTAAATTATTGACTCAAATGATTTGTTCAATACGGCTGATTAATTTAGAAACAAATCAAGTGGATGTCTTTATGAATGGATCATTTTTTTAAAGATTTATTTTTGGCTTTTTATTATTATAGGACAGATCAGGAAGGACAGGAAGCGAAGTGGAGAGAGAGAAGGGGGTAGGGTCGGGAAAGGTCCTCGAGCCGGGAATCGAACTCGGGACGCCCGTTGCGCAACAGCGCTGTATGTCGGCGCACTGCCCACAAGGCTATCGGCGCCGACATGAATGGATCATTTAATTGCTATCTCAAGTGATTTGTTTAGAATTGCTGATTAATTTAAAAGCAATGCAATGATTCATTGAGAAACAAAGCAAGTGACGGATTCGTTTAGAAATGAGTGACTGTCTTTATGAATGGATCATTGAATCGCTGACTCAAATGATTTGTTCAAAATGTCTGATTTATTTAGAAACAAATGAAGCAGCTGCCTTTATTAATGGATAGTTGAATCAACAATCAAATGATTTGTTCTAAAACAGATTCAGGAAACAAACATGCAGTGTTTCTCAACTCACAAATGTTATGCTCTGACATTGTTTGAAAGTATTTTATTTGGAGAAACAGAAAAATCAGACAATATTGTGTCTAAAATGTAACTCACTCAATATAAGTTTCTTGTTATCAGTTACAGTTATCTAAAAGGCTTCATTACGCATTTTTTTGTTTTGTTTTTTCAAAGTAAGCGACATACATAATAATATCATAATAATAACATAATGCTTATCATTAAAAAAAAAATATTATAATATTATTGCAGACAATATATCACACACCTCTATCTGAAAGTTTAGGAAAGAGCAGAAAGGAGATGAATGTATTAAAAGATTATAGTTTTTTTTTTTTTTTATTCAAGCATCATGAATGATTCCTCAAAACATTGTGAACAGAATATTATTGTATGATGAGACTAGGGACTGGTGAGCAACCATCCGGAACATCCTCTTAAGTTTTTATTTTATTTTATTTTGTCAAGGTTCTGCCTCTCTTACTTTAGCTTGAGTTGAATTATCTGTAAAAATGCCCTTTTTTTCAAAATCTGTTCTAAGTAGTAAAGGCTATCCGACAGCCATACTGAGATGAAAAATGACATGGAAAAAACTGCAATTCTCCAGCGAGAGCCACTGAATGAGAAAGAGCTTAAAGAAGCAGATGACTGGAGGTTTTGTGCTGAAATAAAGCATCGCCTTGACAGCTCTTACAGAAGCCAGAGACTGTCCTGTGTGTGAAAACCAAATCTAACTTTGTCTTTCTTCAGTTTCATATAAAAGAATTTCCTTTGAACCATGTCTTCAGCAAAAAAAAAAAAAAAAAAAGTGTTTCTGTGTACAAAGGAAGAATTGTGCCTCTTTTAAAATGTGCTTTTAGCTATTGAAATTCAGTCCTTTTTGCCTCATGTGGAAATAAATTTACTTTAGGCATGAAATATTTATTTGCTGGTAGTTGTTTGCAGTGTCTCGTTACTGCAGGATAATTGTGTCAGTCATACATTAATGAATAATTCTGCATCCACACTGCTCATTAACTATTTAAATTTTGTCATCTTGGACTTTAATTATGTTTAATATATGCATTTAATGCATGCATAATGCATGCATTTAAATAGCTTTAAGTTTGACCACCTGGTGCATCTTTATTTGAAAACACTCTTGATGATTTACTGACGCTTTGAGCTCGTGTTCATGCCGAGATGAAGAATGACTTATAATTTTCTCCGTTTTATTCTGTCAGACCTCCGTCGTACAGAATGAATTTCTCAGAAAGTCTCCTTCATACTGACTTTCAGCTATTTCTCCCATTGTGACAGCTGTGAGATGTAATAAGTGTTTTAGCCTCAAAGAAACTCTTGGCAATTATTTTGGATCCTTACAGCGAGGGACAGATGTGGGCAAGAGAAAAGAGTTTGTCTGCTATGGACCCGCAGGGCAGGTTCTGGATGGACTGCTGGGTCGGTCCCCGGTGAACACCTGGTGGCTTTTGACAGAATCGCTCATGGAGATTTTTACCCCTTTTAAGGTATATTTAGCTCTAGGCCATTGGAGAGCAAATTTGCCAGTGTGAAAAATATTAAACTGTGGTGCAATACAAAAATACCTGGTAATTTTGTCACACCATGAAATAAAATTAAACTGTAAGTAAGCAATAAGCCATGACATAATTGCACCACAACAATTAGATTGTTGTGTGATTTTTTTTTTTTTTGTGTATGTGTTTTAAAGGAATAGTTCACCCACAAGTGAAAATGTTCTTAATATTTATTCATCGTCCAGCCATCCAATGTGTAAATGGAATGAGAATGAGAGTCCAAACAGCTGATAAAAACATCACAATAATCCACAAGTAATCCACACCTCATCAATCAGTTTATGTCTTGTCAAGCCAAAAACTGCTGTTTGTAAAAAAACTAAAATATCATTAAGACATTTTTAACTTCAAACCATTGTTTCCGACTAAAATCTGAGTTATAAAATCATAATCCATAGTAATGCTTTCTTGAGTGGTAAAGTCCATCTTCTGTCACATCAAAATATTTGTTTAGAACTGTTTTTAATTGTTTTGGCTAAATGTTGCTTGATTTGTGTAGATTTCTCTCCAGATTCAGACCAAGCCAGGAGAGCAGAACTTGTATTTTAGCCAGAAACAATGTTTTACAGTTAAAATGGCTTCATGATGATCAGCTTTTGGCTTCTCAAGATGTTAAATGATGGTCTGGAGTGGTGTGGATTACTTGTGGTTTTTACCAGCTGTTTGAACTCTCATTCTGATGGCACCCATTCACTGCAGATGATCCATTGGTGTCTCCAACTCAGATGAAGACACAAACTTATCTACATTTTGGATGGACTGAGGGTGAGCACATATTCATCAAATTAAAACTTTCGGGTGAACTATTGAGAGGGATTTTACACCATAATGCAATTTTGTGCATGTTTGCACAATGATTTGCATGAATTCCTTTAGTGAATTTAGTAAAGGTGCATGCAAATAACATGTTTTTTAAATGCCTTAAACCCATAAATGTTTAAAAGGTGCAGATGTGTGTGCGTGCATGTGAGGAAAAACAAATTAGGCTTTAACAGAATAAATCCCTGAAGTAACTGTACCAGACGACGTTCTATCCCGCTGAAGGAAATGCGTTTGAAGCACAGCATGGGATGGGTTGGAAACGCTTAGGAAGATGCATTAGAGTCTGCTGATCCCTAGACAACAACACAGAATAGCACATTAGTTTGAGACTAAATAAGGCAGAGCAGCAGAGAAGATAAAAGTCTCCTGAGAGCCAAACTGTCCTCTCCGGTGTCTCCATTAACCGCAGGAGCTGCTATCTAGCGGTCTGCGGCAGATCGGAGCTCTTACTGGACTTATATCACTCAGAATTAAACTATGACCTAGAAATGTCAGGCGATGCTAGGCAAGGAAACAAAGCAAATGTTCACAGTCCAAAGATGACCGGACTTGAGCTTGATGCAGGCTACGTTCAAGTGCTCAGTTCTGATTTTGATGCTTAAATCTGATTGAGAATATTTTAAATGTGTCCAATATCAGTTTTAAAAAAGCACCTGCCATGTTCAGCATAACATCATATACTTTTTTAGTATAATACCATATTTTGCATATATTGCATATTCCATATTTTCTTAATAAATGAAATTAATTTTCCTTTTTAAATGTATGCATTAGTGTTAACAATTTGACTTGATGTACATAAATATATATATATATATATATATATATATGTATATTTGTATTTGAATATATTTTTGAATATACGCAACTGTTAATTTTTTTATGTACTTGAAAGAAGTCTCTTGCTCACCAAGGCTGAAATAATACTGCAAAAACAGTATTTTTTTTTTTTTTTAAATTGTAACATTTATTACAGTTGAAAACAAAATGTTTTCTATTATAATTAGGGCTGTCAAACGATTAATCGCATCCAAAATAAGAGTTTATGTTTACATACTATATGTGTGTTTACTTTGTATATTTATTATGTACATATAAATACATACACATACATGTATATATTAAAGCTAAATATTTATACATATATATATTTATACCTGTATACAATTTAGATTATAAATAAATATAAATATTTTAGATATAAATCTAAAATATTTTTCCTTAATATATACATGCATGTGTGTGTATTTATATATCCATAATAAATATACACAGTACACAAATATACAGTATGTAAACATAAACTTTTATATTTGGATGCGATTATTCACGATTAATCGTTTGACAGCACTAATTATAATATATTTTTAAATGTAATTTATTCCTCTGATGCAAAGCTAAATTTTCAGCATCGTAACTCCTATCTTTAGTGTCACATGATCATTCAATAAAAAATGCTAATTTGCTAATCAGTAAATATTTTTGTGATTTTATTTATTTATTTATTCTTTGATTAATGTTAATATTTTGTAACATTATAAATGTCATTTCTAATCAATTTAGTGCATCCTTGCTAAACAGAAGTACTAATTTCTTTTTAAAAACTTTTGAATTGTATCGTATATTGTATATCGTATAGTATACATCACTTGATCACTGTTGTGTATAATTTCAGATACCCAGATTGGTATAAAAAATTCAGCTGAAATCTGATGTGATTTTTGCTGTTTAATCTGTTACATAAAAAACAGATTTACCTGTGTTGTAAATAAACGCATTGTGTATGATATTTGTGCATAATGCATTCAACGACCCACTAAATTTTTAGCATCTAAATGCAAATCCAAATATACTTTAGAGACTTACAGAAGTTTTCTATAGAGAAAACTGCAATCTTTCTTTCCGTTCTAAAAGTGCTGATGTTTCTTCCATGGCCATAATTAAATTTCTGCTCAAAAATGTTTTTAAGTGCTTCTTTGGCTGGTTAGTGTGTATTTTAATTACCCATAGATGGAGAATGAAGAAGGTGCCACTATTTGGCTCTGAACTGGAGCTGAGCGACGAATCTGATCAGTGATACCGTCTGTTGTGAAGCGACTAAACCCAGATGGCCGTCAGATTTGCTCTTGAATTAATTGGAGACGTTGGACAGTGTTCTAATGCATTGAATATGTCCACTGTCGCGTCGAGCCTCTGGTGTAATTAAGTATCCATTTGGCCACAAAAACGTAGTTTTTAACTTTCAAACATTCAAACCCTTTTGTGTATGAGTGAAATGCAGATTTGTGAATCAGATAGTTATTTGAAGAAGTCTGAGTTTTATATCAAGTGACCTGAATCTGTGATTTTCATAGTGGTTTATAGATGGTCTTCTGTTTTATTGTCCACCAGGTGAAAATCACGAGAAGGAACACTTACAATTTACCTTTAGTCCCGTTTCTACAGAATCAATCTAATTGTTGTTCTTTTGATTCATCTGTAGATCGAAATATGTGCTTTATAAATGATGCTTTGCGTATTTGACTTTAATTTCCATTGTGTTCTTTCTCAAAGAGAAGTGAACTGATGCTCTCGTCTGGTCTCTGGCCCTGGAGACATACTGCTTCTCATTGCAATCTCTCTTTGATTTATGCCTGAAACTTTTCTCTGTTCCAATATAAAAGTTCTCAGAGGCTACTTTCTATATCACTGTAGAAAATAATAATAACTTCTTCTGAACCTCAATCTAATCTTCTTTAACCCTTTACTGGAATGTATTTGACATTAAATTTAGGCCTGTAAATGATCAGCATATTCAGACTTTTTGATAATTGATAGTTTAGACATTTTATCAAGTATAATTGTACAAACGTCCACCTTCAGATGGTGTGTCACGTGTGTTTTTGCCGTCAAATCTTGACTGATTTTTATTAAGTAAACATCAGAATAACTGTAGTAATATTTCCAGATGAACACTTACTGGACTGAAGCAGTTTGACTTCACTTGATTCTCCATGAATCTTTTTTTAGTAAATCAAATCTGATTGTCAGCATTATTTTGAGAACATTTGCTTCCAGAAGCTTTACTTTCACTGTTCCTCAGTGGAGGAATGATCTTCACAAGCCTCCAAAACATCTCACATCTTATTTTAGGAATGTTTATTTGTTCATCTCTCAATCATCATTGGATTACATTGCATTATATGTTTGGATCCTTTCAAATCTTACTAAGACATATTATTGGAGATATACACTCTTACAAAAAAAGGTGCTTCACAATGCCATTTTTGTCTAAATGGTTCCATAAAGAACTTTTAACATCTGAAGAACCTTTCTGTTTCACAAAAGGTCCTTTGTGGCAAGAGAAGGTTCTTCAGATTATAAAAAGGTAAGAAAGAGATGGTTCTTTAAAAACCTTTGACTGAATGGTTCTTTGTGGAACCAAAAATGGTTCTTCTATGACATCGCTGTGAAGAACCTTTTAAAGCACCTTTATTTTTAAGAGTGTAGAGTGAACACTGATATTTATATAATTTTTTGATGTTTTAAAGAAATCAGAATTTCATCTTACTTTTTGGCCATATAAATATCAGCATCTGCACCAAACTGCATATTTTTGCAGAATCTCTGAATAAAACTGTTGTTTTTTTCCTCCATATTCTCAGTATGTCAGACTATATGAGCCATAAAAGCCTGATGTATCAAATATGACACTTAACAAAAACACATTTAAACTTCTCTTTTTTTCAGATTTAATCTGAAGGTTCAATAAACTGTTCTATCAGGCTTTTTAGGGTTAGGAATGTAATTCAGAATATTTTTGGCCCCTTAGAAACATCTCGGCATCATAGCATGGATTTTCACAAGGTAAAAAATCTTGTGATGTTATTTTCTCTTAGGCTAGTTGATATTGGCTTTTTATCGGCTTTTTAAATCTGACACCAGAGTTTTCACATTCTCACATTCACGTTGTGAAAAGTCAGTCCCCCGCTCCTGACGTCAAGCTGAAGTGTCATCAAACCTCAAATGCACAACTGGAGGGCTAAAAGAATCTCTCGTGTCTTTCAGGAGGCTGGTGAATGTCAGAGAGCCGAATGCTCAGCGACATGCTCGGGGAGGAAGTGATTTAGACGATCTGTCAGCCATGAATGAGCGCTGTCACATATTGCTGTGTATATTTCTCTTTGGGCTCTTGATGGATGACACGTTCTCCACTTTACCTAATAATAAGAGCGGATGCACTAACGGCAGATGGTAGTTCACGTATCAAGGTTGATCTACGACATCTGCCGTCAGTAAAAAGCATTGCCAGGTGTTCATCTGACCTAATAAAGATACTCGCTGTGGGCTGAGGAGACAGTATTTCAGACGGGGTAAATGCTATCGCAACCATTCGCTGATTGTTTGATTGCACACAAAACTGGAAAGATCTAGCAAATATTGCAAGCTCCAAACCAGACTACAATACAATTTCCAAAAGTCAAGGAGCAGAGGTTTGTTTCAGGCCATCAGGACATCAAATGCATTTAATTTTTGACTGCATATTTAACTAATATTTACCAACTAATATTTACCAATATACCAACTGTGAACTGTGGTCACTTTGCATCTTACTTTCTGTCTAAATGGTTGTTTTTTGTCAGAATAACCTTGTGTCAACCATTTCAATATGCACTTTTCAGTATGCAGCGTGAAATGTAGGATTAGTATGTATTGCAATCTATTTACGAAAACTCAATGCTATTTTTCTGGTGCAATTAATGCACTTAATTAATTGGGGCATATTCAAGGTTGTCAATTATTTTTTTAAAAAATAATTTTTTATCATAATGACAGTAGTAATTCTTTAAATGGTGATCAAATTATGTAGAAGAGTGCTACAATTGCATTTGTCGAGATGCACAGCGTAGTCAAGGACACTTTCTGCATTTTAAGATCAATTCAGGTGTTTTTGTGATGCTGTACAGTCACATTAAACTCACCTGATGCATACTAAAGAAGATACTGGGTTGATAATATGAACAATACGTGAAGAACAACTATTTTCCAAAGTTTGCAAAGTTTATGGCATCAAATCTTTAAAAGATTCAGTTTTGTTTAAGGAAAGAAACTAGAAATGCACATACAACTGTTTATTAAAATCTGCACTTATTACTTTTGGATGCACACGCTTCCACAGTTTATTTGATATTTTATGTACCTGTATTTCAATATGCACTTTTCAGTATGCAGCATGAAATTTTGGCTTATTGTATATTGCAACTCATTTACCAAACATTTTTCTAGTGCAATTAATGTGCCTAATTAATTAGGGCATATTGAAGGTTGGCGGTAAACTGAATATTAATTTAAAAAAAGCCCTTTGTCTACACTTTTTCTTGATCATAATGACAGCAGTAATTTCTTAAATGGTGATCAAATTATGTAGAAGAGTGTTATAATTGCATTTGTCGAGGCGCACAGCGTAGTCAAGGACACTTTCTGCATTTTAAGATCAATTCAGGTGTTTTGTGATGGTGTACAGTCACATTAAACTCACCTGATGCATACTAAACAAGGTACTGGATTGATTTTATAAACAATACGTGAAGAAGAACTATTTTCGCAAGATTGCAATTTTGCAATTTTAGTTTTTATTTGAAGAAATAAACTAGCAACTGTTTATTGAAATCTTTACTTTTGGATGCACACATTTCCACATTTTATTTGATATTTTATGTACTTGTAGTGCACAGTTTTTGTAGTGTAAAAGCAAAGCAAACTGAGATTGGCTGCTTTCATATCCAGCAACTGGTCTCTTCCTGTCTAAAAGGGTGTTTTTTTTTGTCAGAATACATTCTGGTGAGGACCATTGTTTTAGATTTTATTAGGGCATTTCACTTTATAAGAAGTCCAAATGGATTTGACACATCCTTAAACATTACTGAGATGGGAGCAACATAAAAATACATGGGTACAGGTGCTTATGTACTTATGTCATTTACATGTCAATTTCCTACAAAAAAAGTGATTCTAAACTAGTTCTTTGTGAAAGAATTGACATAGAGTTTATGATCTAAAGTTACAAATATTTGTTGACACTTGTAACATTTTAGTGATTATTAGCATTCAGCTTTATCTATAGACATGTTGATGCTCTAAACATAAAAATCATTGGATGGATACTTGGCAAGAGATGCAATTGCTGATTCTCTGTCTGCTTTTCTCTTGTGTCTTCTTGCAGATGACGGGAAGCTGTCCTTTGAGGAGTTCAAAGCGTACTTTGCAGATGGGATACTGACAACTGACGAGCTGCGCGAGCTGTTCTACTCCATCGATGGACGGCAGACAAAGTATATAAACTTTAACCCTCACAAACAGACAGGCCAATTCACAAAATTGCAAGCAAACACACCTGAAAACATGGTTGTGTATTTGTTATTTTTAAAAATATTATATATTATATTTTAGTATTTTATAATTATTATATATTTTAGATGATTATTATATAATATATTTTGTTATATTATTTTTACATTTATATGTTTTTGATAGCAACATATCAACAGTTTGAAATGCACATTATAGCCAGCCACTCAGATTTATTTATCTTTTATAACCTTCCACTGATGTATGGTTTGTTATGATAGGACAGTATTTGGTAGAGCTGTTTAAAAATCTAGAATCTGAGGGTGCAAAAAAAAAAAATCAAAATATTAAGAAAATCGCCTTTAAAGTTGTCCTTAGCAATGCATATTACTAATCAAAAATGATGGTTTAATATATTAACGGTTGAGAATTTACAAAATATCTTGAACGTAATATCTGAACGTAATCTTTACTTAATATCCTAATGATTTTTGACATAACAAAAATTATAATTTTGACCCATACAATGTCCTTTTGGCTATTGCTACAAACATACCCATGCTACTTATGCCTGGTTTTGTGGTCCAGAGTCACATGTAGGTCATATACATTTTATTTATGCAATTTAGGCTTATATATAACGTAACTTGTTTACAAAACGTGTAATTGGTATTTTTCTGGTGCAGTTAATGCACTTTGCTGCTCACAGATAAAATATTATTTAAAAAATACATTTATCTACATTTTTATTGATGATGGCAGCAGTAATTCATTAAATGAAGATCAAATGATGTAGAAGAGTGTTCTAATTGCATCTATCCAGATGCATGGTGTAGTCGAGTACACTTTCAGCATTTTAAGATTGGTTTTCATAATGCTCTGCAGTCACATTAAACTCACCCGAATGTTGCATCCTCCAAAAGCGACCTGCACTAATCATTTCTGCCTTTTTGCATCGTTATCTGATTTGCATAATTCCTTTAGCGAATCAGGTGCTAAAACAACGCAAACAGAGCGTGCAATCAGTGGGTGGAGTTCGTACTTCGTCAACTCTCCCCGCCGTTTAGCCTTTGAGTTCGGGTGACCTGTATCCTTGGCAACCTTACATTTTCATTCCCTAATTAGTCGCCTTTCAGAGAGGCGTGATTATATTGCGCCGCACGCCATTGCTTTTTGAAGCATCCGGAACGAAAACGAACAAGCAGCCAAACATCGACGCGCAGGAGGATCAAAGTGTTACCCGAGGTGGCGTGTATGAATCAAAGCATTGAGAATTGTGTTCCGGGAAGCCAAGGCATCGACAGAACAAAGCTGCAAATTTGACTCCACAAAGAACTGCATTGCAGAGCTGCGACACACATGAAAGTTCCAAGCTCAGATTTTGCTCTGAAAGTGGAGCATAGTTCTGCAATCAGTCAGAATGGTCACCGCGTAATTACTGCATTCAGATGCCCAGAGTAAATTAGTCTAGTCAAGTCAGAAATAGGTCTGCTTCATGCAAAGCGTGCATCTCGACTCTTTTTAAACAGCTCTCGTCCTCATTACGACGTTGTTGATTCGCAGACCGCTGGGAATTATCTGATGGGATAATGAGATCATTTTTTCTTTATGCCATGGATAAATGCACCTGCTGGAATCTGTGTTAGTGGCCATGAATTAAACAAATCCGTCTCAAGTGTACTTTCAGATAATTTTGGAGACTTTAAGTCTAAAGATTGTGAGATTTGCCCCATCTAACCTACATGCAAATATAATACGCTTACATATGTGACCACAAAACGGATCATATGTGTCCATTTTTCTAAACTGAGTTTAAAACAACATCTGAAAGCTGAATAAATAAGCTTTCTATTGATGTATGGTTTGTTTGGTCAATATACAACTATTTGAAAATCTGGAATCCGATGCAAAAAAATCTAAATATTGAGAAAACCACCTTTAAAGTTGTCCAAATGCATATGACTAACCAAAAATTAAGTTTTGACATATTTACGGTATGTAATTTATAAAATATCTTCATGGAACATGATCTTTACTTAATATCTTAATAATTTTTAACATAAAAGAAAAATGTATAATTTTGACCCATACAATGTATTTTTGGCTATTGCTACAAATATACCTGTGCTACTTAAGACTGGTTTCGTGGTCACATATATGAATTAAAATAATATAAAAAATATAGTATATCTAGTCTGTACTAGAACCCATCAATATGTTGATATTACATAAGTAAATATAAATGTCACGTTGTGTAGGTAGGAGGAAGGCAGAGGAGACAATGTGGAGTCCAAACTTGTATATATTAAACATGAAGGAAAACGAGGGAGTACACAGCATTAAATAACTGTGACTGGATGAGGAACTCAGAGAAAACAACAACCGATAGAGGGAATAATCAAAGAACTTAAAAAAGAACAGGAAAATGACCAAATAAGGAAGACAGGAACTAAGGCTGGGGCAAAAACACGGAACAGAAGTCCATAACCCTGACAATTAAAGATAGATTTTTTTTTATGTATTACAAAAACATACACGTTTTCATATATATATATATATATATATATATATATATTAGTGCTGTCAAACGATTAATCGCGATTAATCACATCCAAAATAAAAGTTTATGTTTACATACTATATATTTGTGTACTGTGTATATTTATTATGGATATATAAATACACACACATGCATGTATATATTAATGAAAAATATTTTAGATTTATATAAAAAATATTTATATTTATTTATAATCTAAATTGTATGCAGGTATAAATATATATACATATAAATATTTAGTTTTAATATATACATCTATGTGTGTGTGTGTACATATATACACAATAAATATACAAAGTAAACACACTTATAGTATGTAAACATAAACTTTTATTTTGGATGCGATTAATCACGATTAATCGTTTGACAGCCCTAATATATATATATATATATATATATATACAAAAATACTATTTTGAAATCTGGAATCCAAGGATGCTGAGAAAATCACCTTTAAAGTTACCAAATTAATGAAGTTCTTAGCAATGCATAATGCATATTACTGATCTAAAATTTAGTTTTGATATATTTACTGTAGGAAATTTACAAAATACCTTCATGGAACATGATCTTTACTTAATATCCTAATGATTTTTGGCATAAAAGAAAATTCAATAATTTTGACCCATACAATGTATTTTTGGCTATTGCTACACATATAACCATGCTAATTAAGATATATATTTACATATATTAGCAACATTTGAAACAGGGATTTTATTTTATATATGTTATATTAACTTTCTGCATAGGAAAAAGTCAATATGAAAGCAAAAACTGACTCTTTTTATTTTATTATTGGTTCATCAGTGCATATTATTCTAAAGAACAAATGTCTTCAAACTTTTTCATAAAACACTTTTCAGTTTTCATATATGCAATGTTAGTGCTTTCATTTTTCAGTTCACTGCAACATATGCATTAATGCATATAAAAAACTATATAGCTGAGTATTTTACTAATATATTGTTTCCACATAATTGTGTGTATGTATATTGCACATACATGTTTTCATGTAAGTGTGAATATTGTAATATGATAACACAATATATTATATTTTCACAATCATCTTGATGGCAAATTACCTGAATTTACCCGATATTCTAAATTAAATCATATATATTGATTGTTAATATATACTACCATTCAAAAGTTTAGGGTCAGTAAATGTTTATGCATTCTTTTTTTTTTTTTTTTTTGAAAGAAATGACTAAATTGATACATTAATAAAAAGTGACATAATAGATTTACATTGCTAGAAAAGATTTATAGTTTGAATAAATGAAAGAAAAAAATACAGGTTAAAAAAAAAAAAAAAAAAAACATTGGCGGCACAACCAGTTTCCAAAACTGATAATTCTACTAATAATTCAGAATATCAGAATGATTTCTGAGAGATTATGTGACACTTAAGCCTGGGAAACTGAGTAACAGCTGATGAAAAATCAGCATTGCATCACAGGAATAAATTATATTTTAAAGTATCTGAAAATAAAAACCATTATTTTCTATTGTAATAAGATTTTGTAATATTACAGTTTATTTTCTGTATTTTTGATCAAATAAATGCAGCCTTGACTTCATAAAAAAGTCTTACTGACCCCAAACTTTTGAACGGTAGTGTATAAGGAAATATATTTTCTTTGCATAAGGGTATATAGCCTGTTCCATAGACATGAGTAAAATAAAAAAGATTTTTGTAGTCTGTGTGTTAATAGACATGTGTTTGGACACTTTTGTCCATGCAATTCAATTAACTAGTCCCTTTTCTTCGTTCGCTCAGTGAAATATTAAAAGTCCATTAATGCTATCAGGGAACACTCAAAGCGAATCCGGCCAATTATGGCGCCCGAGACTCTGTTTTCATAATTGTGTTTTGGCTGTGATGGTGATTTAATGTGACAACAAGCACTGGGGTATTTAGATTTGTTTTCATCTGCATGTGAATATGAATGTAGAGTTCAGCATGAAATGCACAATCCTGATGGTGTGGGATGGTGTGATTGTGAAATGCTTCGTTCTTTGGCATGTTTCCTTCATACTAGTAACTCACAGTAATTATCTAAATCTATAATTTGGAGGTCAGGATATTTCTGTCTTATTGCATAATGTTAATAAAGGACTTCACAAACCTTTTAAATAAAAATGGTAAAATAATACAAAAATATTATTTTATTTTATTTTATTATTTTTTTAATCTCCAATGCTTTATGGATGTTATCCTATTTGTGTTTTTGTTATCTATGTATTATATTTTATTTTATTTACGTTTATTTACATAATTAAATAATATTAAAATAATATTATTAAGAAGTAATCTGCATGTTATTTTTGGGCCAGGATATTTTTGTATCTCACTTTATAATGTGAATTCAGGACTTCACAATCTTATGGGGCAATTAAGAAAAAAAAAAACATGCAATTATATTATATTATATTATATTATATTTAAGATAAAGTTATGAGATAATTTCTATGATAAACATTATGATATGCAATAGAGTACATAAAATAAATATTATACAGACAGTTCACACTATGCAATAACTGTAGGAAAATTTTTGTATCTCACTTCATAATGTGAAATCAGGACTTCACAATCTTATGCGGCACTTAATTAAGAAAAAAAAACATGCAATGAGTCATTTTCAACTTCTAGATTTAATATTATATATGATCTATTTTTAGAATCAGAATCGAAATGTTATTATACTATGTTATTATATTACATTTTTTATTATATTTTATTTTAAATAAACCTATGAGATCATTTCTATGATAAACACTATGATATGCAATAGAGTACATAAAATAAATATTATACAGACAGTTCGCACTGCAAAAATTAGGAAAATGTGTGCTATAGTGTTTACACAATATAAATATAATATAAATATTATGCAGACACTTCAAGAGATCAGCTGTTTGCACATGATTGATTAAATTGTTTTAAACTGCTTTAGTGTAAATCTGAGTTTGTAAAAGTCATAAGGTGTTAAAGTATGGAATGTTTTAGTTATAGTTGTTTTACCCCATTAGCGAGATCATTATCTCGGCAAGTTACCATCTGCTGAGAAATATCACCTCAGCCCCGCCATGTTAACAGAACGAGGCATAATTGGACTGTTTACACTTTAAAATTGAGTTGAAGCTGTGGACGGCCCACACATCCTCCTCGCTAATGACACCGCTTTCAAATCCTTGACTCGTCTCCAATTCAATTAAGGCATTTTTTGCTTATGACTCATTTTATTCTCTCTCCTCTTCTCTTTCCAGTAACCTCGATACAGACAAACTATCAGGTGGGTGTGGACTTTTCCTTTAAATCTTTAAAGAAGTGTTTAGAAGGGCAGTAATTAAAAACACGAATCAACTTACTCCAAATTCTGACGTTTGTCAAACATTTCAGATTTTCTGCTTTTAGGAGTGCAAAGTGGTTTGTTGTTCCCTTGCAAGGTCATATTCTACTAATATATGCTTTGACTGAATTAATGCTTCTTTTAATTCTCATCTTGAGAATCCGAACATCCGCCGCTATGCACCGATTTGCATATTATCCGTCTTGAATAGCATGCCAGATTAGGATTATATAATTTGCTCAAAACTGCATTATAAAGCTGGTATTTCAGAGGTGCATTCGATTTTTCTGCCTCCTTGCATGTTTTTGAGCTAATATTAGGCACAGTTTTAAAATGCATGAGCTTAAAAGTGAAAAAGTCATTTTTATTTTTATTATGGTGGGTTTTATGTCTTAAAAGTGAATTTTCTGAGTTTCCCTTGGAACAACTGAATAGGAAAATGATCCAAGATCACTATAAAACTAAATGCTGACTGTTGTGCTGTACATTTTGTGCAAAGTGTAAATATATGAATTGGAGCACAGACTGAATCTTGCTGAAAGGCTTGCTGAGGGTAAAAATACTGATATTAGACAACAAGTAATGATCTGAAAACCTTCATGTCCCCAAAACATAGTTCTTTTGCTCTCATACTTAAGATGATAGTGACAGCAGAGGAGCCACAGCAGTTTTTTTATCTTCTTTACAAGTGTGTGTATGTGTGTGTGAGAGAGAGAGATGGTCTGGTGATAAAAACAGACTATAAAGCTTGATCGTTTCAGACATCATTTCCTTGAACTTCTCTGTTTTGTACTTGGTAAATGCCTTGGTGGCCATAAAACAGATTTTGGCCTGTAACTCTCTCTTTCTTCCTCAGTGTTTTCTGATTAAATTTACCATTTTTTGAAGTTAAAAAATTAAAAAGCGACTGTTTTGGCTGTGGGTAACATTAGCTCAAAAAACCTGCCTAAATCCATGTCTAAAAATCCACTGGAGAAAGTATAGGACTCATATTTTGTCTCTGATCTATAATTCATCCTCTTTCTCGTTTCAGATTACTTTTCCCAGCATCTTGGAGAATACCTGGATGTTCTGTCAGCGTTAGAGAAGCTCAATGTCGCCGTTCTGAAGGCGATGGACAAGACGAAGGAGGTAAACTAGGATTGGAATGAGGTCACATCTTATAACAGCAAGGGCTATTATTGTTAACTAATACTTGCTTTAAAAAGAACTAAATAAAAAAAAAATAATAATGTTTTCTTTTCAACTGAGCTGAGTTAACTAGAATAAATAAAAGCTACAACTAAAAAAAACATTTATTTAACCTTAATATGAATATTTTAAATAATAATATTAATTTTGATGATGATGATGATGATGATGTCAAAAGCACATAATAAAATAATAAATAAAAAAATAAATAAATAAATAAATAAAAATAAATGTAAATCAAAATTTAAAAACTTCAAATCTAGCAGCAAGTGTTATTATTGTTAACAAAAACTGCTAAAAATAAAATAAAATAAATAAACTAAAATGCAAAAATAAATAAAATATAAATATTAGTGGAAATTCTAAAATTAAAAATGTTGCTTTTTTAACTTTTTAGTTGCTAACTAGAAACAAATAACTAAAACTTAAAAATAAATGATACACTTATAAAATATTTAAATAATTACAAATAATAATGTCTAAAGCACATAAAATTTACTTAAAAGTAGAATTAAAATAAAATGTAAAAATAAAAAAATAAAAATATTTAAGTAGTAAAAAAATATGCTAAAATAACAATAGCAGTATATGTTCTGTTTTTTGCACCATATTAAATACTTAGCAACTGACAAAGGCTCTAAATATTTTTTTATAATGCAAATGACAGTCAAACATTTTTAAGTGTGACTTAAGTGCACATTTAAATTAAAAGTGACCAAGAAAGTGCAAACAGTAAGACTCAATATGTACTGTCTCTGAGTGCAAGCACTGATCTTTAGGTTTGCCTGATGATCTCTGTAATGGAGCTTCTACTTCTCTCAGTAATTGTATCTGACACATAGCAATCTCTGTTTGTTCAGGATAAAGTGGGCCTTAATTTTGTTTTCAGACCGGTTGTTACTTGTCAAGATGTTTCCTGAGTGCAGTAAAACAGTAAAGTTAGTGGCGGATGTCCTTCATCAGCAGCAGGTTAATTGTGTTTGTCGATGGAAATACTGCAGGATTTTAAATAGTGGCATTTACCGACTGATGCAGCGGGTAAGGAAAGGCTAAGTGTGAGTTAATTCAGTGTGATAATGATGAGTGTTTTCTGTGCAGGAGTACCAGGGTTCGTCTGTTCTGGGGCAGTTTGTGACCCGTTTCATGTTGAGGGAGACGTCCAGTCAGCTGCTGTCACTCCAGATGTCTCTGCAGTGTGCAATGGAGGCGGTAGAGGCGCAGAGCAGCACCACTCCGTGAGTTACACACATATACTGTATACACACACACACACACACACACACACACACACACACACACACATAACACACACACACACACACACACCATAAGCACAACACATTTTCTGTCTTGCACTCCTAAAAATAAAGGTTTCAGAAAGGAGTTCCAGTAACACTTTAGGAGATTCCTCTTACAGTTTAGAGGAAAATATCTATCTATCTATCTATCTATCTATCTATCTATCTATCTATCTGTCTGTCTATTTGTCTGTCTGTCCGTCCATCATCTATCCATTCATAATCTATCCATGTTTGTCTGTATATCTATCTATCAGTCTGTTTGTCTATCTACCCATCCATCCATCCAACCATCCATCCATCCATCCATCCATCATCTATCTATCTATCCATCTCTTTGTCTGTATATCTATCTACCTCTTTGTCCATCCATCCATCATCTATCTATCCATCTGTTTCTCTATACATCCATCTGTAATCTATCCATCTGTTTGTCTGTCTGTCTGTCTATCTATCTATCTATCTATCTATCTTTTTGTCAATCCATCATCATCTATCTGTCTGTTTCTCTATCAATCCATCATCTTTCTGTCCGTTTGTCTATCCATCATCTATCTATCCATCTGTTTTTCTATCCATCCATCATCTATCCATCCGTTTGTCCATCCATACATCCATCCATCATCTTTCTGTCCGTTTGTCTATCCATCATCTATCTATCCATCTGTTTTTCTATCCATCCATCAATCCATCATCTATCCATCCATTTGTCCATCCATACATCCATCCATCATCTATCTATCCATCTGTTTGTCTATCCATCCATCCACTCATCCATCATATATTCATCCATCTGTTTGTCTATCCATTCATCCATCCATCCATCAATCATCTATCTATCCATCTGTTTGTCTATCCGTTTATTAATCCATTTATCCATCATATATATATCCATCCATCTGTTTGTCTATTTATCTATCCATCCATTTGTCCATCCATCCATCCATCAATCATCTATCTATCCATCTGTTTGTCTAGCCGTTTATTAATCCATTTATCCATCATATATCTATCCATCCATCTGTTTGTCTATCTATCTATCCATCTATTTGTCCATCCATCCATCAACTGTCTTTCTGTTTGTCTATGTATCCATCCATCCATCCATCTATCATCTTAATCCAAGTTCATTTTAATAATGCACAGCAAGAAGTATGCATGTTTTATTAAATTCTTAGAAGTACCTCAAGTTCCTGTGGTGTCTTAGAAAAACCTTGTATGTCTTCAGGTTCTCTTGTGGCCTCACACAAACCTAGAAGTGTTCTTCTAGAACTGCAGAACTCAAAACTAGCTCCTGACATGAAGAAGGTTCTGTGAGCCAAAGGTGCTGCAAAGAATGACTGAGGATTGTTTATTTTTATTAAGGTGCAGTTTGTGCTCACTGAGGGATGTTCACCTGTCTCAGCATTTAATATCTATGAGAGCGAGGGAAAGAAAAAGAGGGAGAAACACAGAAAACTGATGAGCAGAGAGCAGCAGAAGTAACGTAATGTTTTCTTCATGATGAAGCACATTTGTCTTGTTTATCCGTGGGGTATTCTCTTCCTCATGAAGCAGCTGTCACAGAAACACGCCGGTATTCTCCGAAGAGCTCCTAATGTGACGGAACAACAGGAAAATGTTTGCATGTGTTTTTGTTCGCTACTAATCGCTCAATAAGTGAAAGAACATTTCTGCTGTTATTTCTCCCTGACTGTAATTCCCATTTGTCAAACATAAAAGTCCCATTAGGACGATTTCATAACATGACTGCCTGTATAGTTCAGCGGGTACCCATAAACAGCAATGAGAGCCAAGTTTATCATAGTCCTGGTGAACATAAGAGTCATTTTGTGATGTTACAGCTTCAGGATTACAGACTTTTGAATGACAGATTTTTCCTTTTATGTTCCTGCTGAGCTGGACTTCACATCCTTTGTTCACTTCTTCACTGTGTCATTTTTATTAGGTCTATATTACATGGAGAACTAATAAATGCTAAGTAGCCAAACATAAATAATTTGATAACACAGTCATGTAGATGACATTATATGTAAAAAGTTTGTGTAAAAAAAGAGGCCAATTGTATTTACACTACAGCAAAATTGTGAATATGATATTTTCTTTTATTGTACAGTTAAGTAAATACATTTTGGATGTGGTATTGCAAGTTATTTGTTTTCGTTCCACTAACGAAAATAGTTCCAAAAGAAACTGTTACTAAGAAACTAAGAACAGTTAGAAACTGTGTTTCGTCCCTGTATGTATCTGCGTTTTTTTAATAATTTGGCTGAATTAATTATTTAAGGACCCACTCATAAACCCAGTTGTTTTGTTACTAAATGATTTAATGTTGTTCAGGAAATCAGTTGAATGAATGATTCAGTGACTCACTCATAAAGACCCTTGTTTTGTTACTGATTGATTCAGTGTTGTTGAGTGAATCATCTAAATGAATGATTCACTGACTCACTCATGAAGAGACTTGTTTAGATAACAAATGATTCAGGGTTGTTGAGCGCATCAGCTGAATGAATGATTCAGTGACTCACTCATAAAGCCACTTGTTTCATTACTGAATGATTCAATGTTGTTGAGTGAATTGGTTGAGTGAATGACTCAGTGACTCACACAAAGCACTTGTTTAAATTCGGAATGATTTTGTGTTACTGAAAGAATCTGTTGACTGAATGATTCAGTGACTCACTCATAAAGACGCTTCTTTGGTAAATGATTAATTCAGTGTTGTTAAGCAATCAGTTGTACAAATGATTCATTGACTGACTCATAAAGACACTTCTTTTGTAACTGTTTGATTCAGTGTTGTTAAGCAATCAGTTGAACGAATGATTCAGTGACTCATTCATAAAGGCACTTATTTTGTTACTGATTGATATAGTGTTCAGCAAATTGGCTGAGTAAATGATTCACTGACTCACTCATTAAGAGACTTGTTTTAGATAACGAATGATTCAGTATTGTTGAGCACGTCAGCTGAATGAGTGATTCAGATCAGTTGAGTGAATGACTCAGTGACTCACTCATAAGACACTTCTTTTGTTACTGATTGATTCAGTGTTGTTAAGCAATCAGTTGAACAAATGGTTCAGTGACTCACTCTTAAAGACACTTATTTTATTACTGATTGATTCAGTGTTCAGCAAATCGGCTGAGTAAATGATTCACTGACCCACTCATTAAGAAACTTGTTTAGATAACAAATGACTCACTCAAAGCACTTGTTTAAATTCTGAATGATTTTGTGTTACTGAAAGAATCAGTTGACGGAATGATTCAGTGACTCACTCATAAAGACACTTGTTTTGTCACTGATTGATTCAGTGTTGTCAAGCAATCAGTTGTACGAATGAATTAGTGACTCATTCATAAAACTTATTTTATTACTGATTGATTCAGTGTTCAGCAAATCGGCTAAGTAAATGATTCACTGACTCACTCATTAAGAAACTTGTTTAGATAACAAATGATTCAGTATTGTTGAGCGCATCAGTTGAATGAATGATTCAGCGACTCACTCATACAGCCACTAATTTCATTACCGAATGATTCAATGTTGTTGAGTGAATCGGTTGAGTGAATGACTCAGTGACTCACTCAAAGCACTTGTTTAAATTCTGAATGATTTTGTGTTACTGAAAGAATCAGTTGACTGAATGATTCAGTGACTCTTGACGCATTTTATTACTTTTTCTCAAGGTATTTGTTTATTTATTTGTAGAAATGATTTTTGTTATGTTTAAATAATGAGAATGACAAATCATGGACGGTTTTAATTGTGTTTGGTGCTGTGAACATCTCTGTTCTGTAATTGGATACTCAGCTTGTCTCATAAATTAATCAGTGCTGTGTATTTCAGAACAAAATTTCTCACAGCTTCAGTTGCATACTGAAAATCAATACATATGCAGATGATATCAGCTGAAATGCAGAAATCTCTAGCTTTCCACACGTTTTTGAGTCTGTGGTCTGTTACATCAGAAATGTGCACTCGAGGGGAACATCGATGGTGACTGCGGTGATGATAATAGCACAAGTGGGTCAACAACAGCCTTGAGAGGGACTTCTGACTCATGAGAACATATGTGTGTGACGTCAGCAGGGTTACAGCGTTGACAAGGTTATTTTCATTCAATGATATTCGCTTGTGCTCATCAGTTCTTGGCAGTGAACGCAGAAGTGCAGACGCTGTGTTCTTTCACTGAGCAGCTGCGCTTTGTCAAATCTGCCATCCGCTCGGCTGGTCACGCTGGACACGATTAAAGACATTCAAAATATATTCACTGAAAACAACACTTAGTGTTTTAAGCATTCCAGCACTGTGTTATTGCTGGAAAAAAACAGGCGAACATATTCATATGCTCCTATAATGCAGAACATCAACAGAGCATCTGTGCTGTTTTTCTATGTAGGGTTGAAGTTAAAGTCCCGGAGCATCTGGTCATACAGAAAAACAACAGAAGATGTGGTCGTCGAGTGCAGAAGAACATGTGTCTGTCCCCGACTGATCCATACTCGGGAATTCTCACTACTGGTAACACACACACACACACACACACACACACACACACACACACAGTATACACCGGTCATCATTGTTATTTTAGTATTATTTATATATGTTATGTTTTAATAGTTGTTTTTATTTATTTATTTATTTATTTATTTATTTATATCGTAATTTTTTAATTTAAGAAAATATGGTACTCATGCTGAAGTTGAAAAAAAACACCCCAGTTTTATTCAAAAACTCAAACTGAACAAAAATATGCAATTTTGTGAAGATGCTGATATTTATATGGCCAAAAAACAGGAAACATTAAAAATCCATATGAAAATATTAGATTATTAGTCACTCTATATCTCTTATAATATGTCTTAGTATTTTTTTTTTTGTTTTAGTTTAATATTTTGTAATTTTGTTGCATCCTTTTGTCATGTTTTTATTTTTATTTT
The DNA here is from genome assembly GCA_033026305.1 of Cirrhinus molitorella. NCBI lineage: Eukaryota > Metazoa > Chordata > Actinopteri > Cypriniformes > Cyprinidae > Cirrhinus > Cirrhinus molitorella. Next base: position 36,406,278 of record CM065130.1, read on the forward strand.
TTTTTATTTTAAATTATATATCACAATTTAGGTTTAATTTATTTTTATTTCAGTTTTTGTTTTTATTAAGTTGGCTTGAGAAAGCCAACTTACTGATCTACTGATCTTACAAACTCCAAACCCAGATCTTCAGACTGATCTGACCGGGTGTGCTATATCTTTTCTAACTGATCGGATTTACGATTTTTCTAAAAAATAATGATTAAACTGCAAAATCCCATAGACTTACACTGACGGAATGTTCAAATGAGCCAACGCTATTCAAACTCACACTGACAAAACTCCCACAATCCCTTGAGACTTCTATCTACTATTTCTAATCCATTCAAACTCATTTAAACTAACTTGCTACTCATGCTAACAGTATGCTAATAATACGTTAATCATGCTAACAACATGCTAGTAACTTGCCAATCATGCTAGAAACATGTTAGCAACTTGCTAATCATGCTATAAACATGCTAGCAACTTGCGAATCATGCTAGAATCCTGCTAACAGCATGCTAATCTTGTTAGAATCATGCTAACAACATGCTAGTAACTTGCTAATCATGTTAGAAACATGTTATCAACTTGCTAGAATCATGCTAGTAACAAGCTAATCATGCTAGAAACATGCAAATCATCCTAGAATCATTCTAACATTGCTGTAACTTGCTAATCATGCTAGCAACATGCTAGTAACTTGCTAATGACATGCTACTAATACTAGTAACTTGCTAGCAACATGCTAGTGACATGCTAAGCATGCTAGAAACATGTTAGCAACTTGTTAATTATGCTATAAACATGGCAATGACATGCTAAGCATGCTTGAAATGTGTGCTAGTGACATGATAATCATGTTAGCAACATGCTAGAAACATGCAAATCATGCTAGAAACATGTTAATCATGCTAGAATCATGTTAACAACATGGTAGTAACGTGCTAATCAAGCTAGAAACATGTTAGCAACTTGTTAATTATGCTATAAACATGCCAATGACATGCTAAGCATGCTAGAAATGTGTGCTAGTGACATGATAATCATGTTAGCAACATGCCAGAAACATGCGAATCATGCTAGAAACATGTTAATCATGCTAGAATCATGTTAACAACATGGTAGCAACATGCTAATCAATCTAGAAACATGTTAGCAACTTGCCAATCATGCTAGAAATGTGCTAGTGACATGACAATCATGTTAGCAACATGCTAGAAACATGTTAACAGCATGCTAATAATGCTAGAAACATGCTAGTGAAATGCTAATCTTGCTAGAAACAGGCTAGCAACTTGTTAATCATGCTAACAACGTGCTAGTTAAAACTTTAAACTTCTTTTTTTTTATTTAACTTTCCAAACTTTCTGGTCCAGCTTTCTCAAGCCAACTTCAAAGTTTGTCTCAACAAACTTTTTTGTCTAGTTTATTTTATTGCAGCATATGTTTTTTAGGGTGACCATACATTCTTTTTTTTTCTGGATATATCTTGGCCTGGATTTCTTAATAGCCTTGAATGTCTGGGTTTTGTCTGTTTTCCTGTTGATGGTCTCTACAGTTTGCATACATAATATATGTATATCTGCATCTCTTTGACTATTCTCTAGAGATCCTCCCACCGTGATTAGGCGATTATGTATAGTGCCGGCACACTATTGGTTAAACTACTTTTTAGTCAAAGCCTTCAGCAAGTATGAAAACAATAGGAAAACAGCAAAAATCCAGACATTTTAGGCAATTTAGAAACCCTTGCCAGGACATGTCTGTAAAAATAGAAACGTTCATGCTGTTTTTAGTTAACAGTAATAACAGTGTTGGTGAAGAGTGGAGTTGTGTACTGAGTGTTGGTGTGTGTTGCGTCTCAGGCGTTACCGTAGATACAGATGAGCACTGGTGCTCTCAGATCAACAGACTGCAGCAGCTCATCGACAAACTGGAGTGTCAGGTGAATATATTGAAATAGCAATAGACACATTCACAATCATCTTTCCGTTTTGAGCATATATGTATATTTGTAACAATAGCCAAAAATATGGGTCACAATTATAGATTTTTCTTTTATGCCAAAAATCATTAGGATATTAAGTAAAGATCATGTTCCATGAAGATATTTTGTAAATTTCCTACCGTAAATATATCAAAACTTAATTTTTGTTTAGTAATATGCATTGCTAAGAACTTCATTTGGACAACTAAAGGCAGTTTTCTCAGTATTTAAATTTTTTTTTGCACCCTCAGATTCCAGATTTTCAAATAGTTGTATCTCAACCTAATATTGATGTATAAATCTCAATTTCTGAAAATTGACCCATGGTCCAAAACATGGTAAAACATTAAACCAAGTTTGCTTTTAATTTTTAGAGTCCAAAGTTGGAGCCGCTGAAAGAAGATACACTGGCCAGCACATACAAATCAGTGAGTGATCCAATCCCCCATTTTATAAGTCCAGTCCATGTTTTATATCTGTTGAGGCTCAAAATTTGACATTATCACAAAGTGCGCTTTTTTAATCGTGTACTTAACGAAAACACTTTCATGAAAGTGTTCTACTGTTCTGAGTACGTCAAGTAGGCTTTTATTGCATTCATATTATATTTTAAAATTTATATACGTTTGAGTGTACTACATTAGAATTAAGCATGTCCTTGTGTATAATAAAAGCATTCTATAATGCAATGAAAGTGAATGAGGACACACAATGACCCTTGTGAAAAAGAAGTGTGCTTAATTCTACTGAATGCATTTGTAGTGTACTTTAAATCTTATTCTATTTTCGAAAAAATGAATAATGACAGATTTTTACATCATGCCCAGATGTGCAGCAGAAGCACTCATCTGCTTTGCAAACCCAAAGCTAGCATTAATTTTCCTCCTACAGTGGAAATCATAGATGGCTGTATAGTTTTGTGCTTTCTATGTCTAGAACATTCTACTGGTGCAGAGACAAATGAGCGTGACAGAGAATGATCTCGAGGAGTTCCAGAAGGCTCTGAAGACCTACGCTGACACCACCGCCAATCAGAACGACAACCTCCAGTGAGAAAAACACACGGCAAATTCATTCAAACACCAAATTATGATGTTATTATGAAGATATGAACCAAAATGTAATGATATTCCAAGATAGTAAAGCAACATACTGCATTATAGTCAGATAAATTTAATTGTTTTGAAATGAAGACAAAATGTAAAAGAAAATGTGTTTTTGTTGCATATCTCCTGGTCTCCAGTCTAACAAAAAAAATTGTAAATTGAACCAAAAAATCAGCTGTTTGAAAATACACATCTATTAAAGAAACTGCCATAAAAAAAATATTCAAGTATTTTTTAAATGACACTCGTCAATAATTCAAATTCAAATAGATTTGTCATAAAATAAGCTCCATACATATTCTGATGTTTAAATGATGAAATTCTGATGTCTGTAATGTAAATCAGTGAGATCTTTATTACAGTATAGCAGGCAGTGTTGGGGAAAGTTACTTTTAAAAGTAATGCGTTACAAAATTGCGTTACTCCCTAAAAAGTAACTAATTAAGTTACTTAGTTACTTTTTATGGAAAGTAATGCATTACATTACTTCTGTGTTACTTTTTTAAATCTGGGCATGGCTTGCTTGTTTGTTTTTAATATAAAAAGTTGAAGATAATTTTCTTGCTTACTATTTTTGTCTTGTTTTCTAGTATAAATATCTAAACATTCTTGAATCAAGATGCATTTACTTGACAAATAAAATCATTTAAGATATTGTTTTCTACAAAATATCATAATTATGTTTTTACTTCAAACTAGCAAAAATTCATTCAAAGGCTAAACAGGATTTTTTTCTTGCCCCATTGGCAGATATTTTTGCTTGTTTTAAGCAAAAACTAACAAAATTTTGATAACTTTTTTAGAAAACAAAACGTAATATCTTAAATCATTTTACTTGTAAAGTAAATTCATCTTGATTCAAGAATTTTTAGATTTTTCTAATATAAAACAAGACAAAAACACTTAATAAGAAAATCATATTTTGCAGTGTGTAAAAGCCCTTTCACACCAAAAAGTGAAATGAATAAGCCTAAAGCTGAAGGAAAAGTAAATTGACGTCTGTACAGTAGAACTGTAGGAAAAGCAAACACTCTTCAGCAATGAGAAAAACAAACCACAAATATAAGTTAATCTAAATTGAGTTTTGCTTATTAGTATGGTTGAATTGGATCCACAAAGGTTAGCAGCAAAGACATTGGTTAATAAAATTGGATTAAATACATTATACATTTTCTTGTATATGAAAAAGTAATGCGTTACTTTACTAGTTACTTGAAAAAAGTAATATTATTACGTAACTTGCGTTATTGTAATGCGTTATCCCCAACACTGATAGCAGGTACTGACATAAAATGATATAAATATCAGTCATCAATCTCCAATAATATGTCTTAGTAAGATTAGATTGAAATGATCCAAACAGATAATGCAATGCAATCCAATAATGATTGAGAGATGGGCAAATAAACATTCCTTAAAAGATGTGAGATGTTTTGGAGGCTTGGGAAGATCATTCCTCCACTTCTGGAAGCAAACACTTCTCAAAAGATCCTGATGATCAGATCTGAGATTTTTCTTTAAAAAAAAAAAGATTAATGGAGTCCAAAATAAATATAAAAAAGATAAAAATCAGTCAAGATTCAGTCATATTTGACATCAAAAAGATACGTGAAGCACCAGCTGAAGGCGGACGTTTGTAAAATTAGACTAAAAGAGCTTTTACTTGATAAAAATGTCTAAACTGTCAATCAGGGGACAGAAGAGATGGAGCAGATTGTGTGCAACACATGGTCATAGTCATGTTGATCATTTGGAGGCCTTAAAAATTTGTGTAGGCTTTATAGGCTTAAAATTCCCAATAGCTGACAGTGTGATGAAACCCAAATTGGAATATGGAGACTATAATGCCTAATGACTAGTTTTAGCACCAGACTGTTCTCATCAAATGATGTTTGCACTGATTGTTTGCCTCTCTCTGTCTCTTATTCAGTGTGTCCATCCAGAAGCTTCCTGAGAAGAGCTGCTACATCATCTATGAGTTCTGGCAGGATCGTATTTCCTGGATGAGGTGTGTGTGTGTGTAGCAGCATAATGATTTGAAGAGTCTGTTGAGGGGTCTTTGGAAATCAAGTCCTAATCGAGTCTATTTTTACAAACACAAGACAAGCACGGTCTCGTCTGAGTGTTCGTTCAGCCTCCTGCTGCAGTCCTTCATGGGCAAAAGCTCCTGCTGGGTCCTACATCTGTCCTGCTACATGGACAGACACGATTCTGCTCTGTCTACTAAACATACTCATTGAAACATGATTTTCTTCACTGGAGGAGAAGTCTGGTGTGCTGATGTGTAAATGTGGATGGTCTTGTGTTGATGTTCATCTTTGCTAAAAAGCTGCAGAAGCTCAGATCCAGTCACATGTGCAGTTTAGATTCAAAAAATGCACTTTATGGACTGGAGAAGAAGACTTGTGAAAGTCACAGTATATGTTTGCATCAAACTCTTATATTTCATCAAAATATCAAGTTCAAGGGTTAGTTCACCTAAAAATGAGCTCATTATTTACTCACCCTCAAGGTGTTTATGACTTTATTATTAAGTTTTAAATATGGATATTTTTCTTACAAAAATGCATCGATTCACTACAACAGGCCCCCCGGAGCCATTTGAGGCATTATTATGGATGGATGCACTTTATTGCACTTGTTTTGGCTTATAAGAGCCAGGACATTTTTTAATATAACTCCGATTGGATTTGTCTGAAAGAAGGAAGTCATATACACCTAGGATGGCTTGAGAGTGAGTAAATAATGGGCTTTTTTTTTCATTTTTGGGTAACCTAACCCTTTTAGTATGATTCATCAAGATATGAGTGTCTATGGTCTGAAATTATCATCAGAAATAAAATTAAATGAAAGAAATGAATACTTTTATTCATCAACAATGCGTTAAATTGATCAGAAGTGACAGGAAAGACAATAATGTCACGAAAGATTTCTATTTAAAATAAATGCTGTTTCTTTCTACACTGTAAAAAAGTATTTGTTGAGTTAACTTAAAATAATTTGTTACATGGCTGCCTTAAAATTTTAAGTTTCAAGTCAACTTGAAAAAAGTTAGGTCAGCTTGAAATGTTATGTTTTACTAAGTGACAACTTAGATATTTGAGTTGATTCAACTTAAAAGTAAATGATCGTGCTGCCTTAAAATTGTAAGTTGTACTACATGAAATCGTAGGTATTTGGGTTGAGTAAACTTAAAATTTGAAGGCAGCACGAACACTTAATTTTTTCAGTTAAAACAACTTCAAGTAGTTTTTTTTACAGTGAACTTAACATTTCAACTTAAATAAATGTATTTGAGTTGACTTAGCTTAAAATTTGAAGGCAGCACGAACACTTTAAGTATTTTTTTTTACAGTGAACTTAACATTTCAACTTAAACTTATTTGAGTTGACTTAGCTTAAAATTTGAAGGCAGCACGAACACTTACTTTTTTAAGTTGAAACAACTTCTTTAAGTAATTTTTTTTTACTGTGAACTTAACATTTCAACTTAAACTTATTTGAGTTGACTTAGCTTAAAATTTGAAGGCAGCACGAACACTTACTTTTTTAAGTTGAAACAACTTCTTTAAGTAATTTTTTTTACTGTGAACTTAACATTTCAACTTAAACTTATTTGAGTTGATTTAGCTTAAAATTTGAAGGCAGCACGAACACTTACTTTTTTAAGTAGTTTTTTTACAGTGAACTTAACATTTCAACTTAAACTTATTTGAGTTGACTTAGCTTAACATTTGAAGGCAGCACGAACACTTTTTTAAGTATTTTTTTTTACAGTGAACTTAACATTTCAACTAAAACTTATTTGAGTTGACTTAGCTTAAAATTTGAAGGCAGCACGAACACTTACATTTTTAAGTTGAAACAACTTCTTTAAGTAGTTTTCTTTTTACTGTGAACTTAACATTTCAACTTAAACTTATTTGAGTTGACTTAGCTTAAAATTTGAAGGCAGCACGAACACTTACTTTTTTAAGTTGAAACAACTTCTTTAAGTAATTTTTTTTACTGTGAACTTAACATTTCAACTTAAACTTATTTGAGTTGATTTAGCTTAAAATTTGAAGGCAGCACGAACACTTACTTTTTTAAGTAGTTTTTTTACAGTGAACTTAACATTTCAACTTAAACGTATTTGAGTTGACTTAGCTTAACATTTGAAGGCAGCACGAACACTTTTTTAAGTATTTTTTTTTACAGTGAACTTAACATTTCAACTAAAACTTATTTGAGTTGACTTAGCTTAAAATTTGAAGGCAGCACGAACACTTACATTTTTAAGTTGAAACAACTTCTTTAAGTAGTTTTCTTTTTACTGTGAACTTAACATTTCAACTTAAACTTATTTGAGTTGACTTAGCTTAAAATTTGAAGGCAGCACGAACACTTTAAGTATTTTTTTTTACAGTGAACTTAACATTTCAACTTAAACTTATTTGAGTTGACTTAGCTTAAAATTTGAAGGCAGCACGAACACTTACTTTTTTAAGTAGTTTTTTTACAGTGAACTTAACATTTCAACTTAAACTTATTTGAGTTGACTTAGCTTAAAATTTGAAGGCAGCACGAACACTTACTTTTTTAAGTAGTTTTTTTACAGTGAACTTAACATTTCAACTTAAATAAACGTATTTGAGTTGACTTAGCTTAAAATTTGAAGGCAGCACGAACACTTACATTTTTAAGTTGAAACAACTTCTTTAAGTAGTTTTCTTTTTACTGTGAACTTAACATTTCAACTTAAACTTATTTGAGTTGACTTAGCTTAAAATTTGAAGGCAGCACGAACACTTTAAGTATTTTTTTTTTTACAGTGAACTTAACATTTCAACTAAAACTTATTTGAGTTGATTTAGCTTAAAATTTGAAGGCAGCACGAACACTTACTTTTTTAAGTAGTTTTTTTACAGTGAACTTAACATTTCAACTTAAATAAACGTATTTGAGTTGACTTAGCTTAACATTTGAAGGCAGCACGAACACTTACATTTTTAAGTTGAAACAACTTCTTTAAGTAGTTTTCTTTTTACTGTGAACTTAACATTTCAACTTAAACTTATTTGAGTTGACTTAGCTTAAAATTTGAAGGCAGCACGAACACTTTAAGTATATTTTTTTACAGTGAACTTAACATTTCAACTTAAACTTATTTGAGTTGACTTAGCTTAAAATTTGAAGGCAGCACGAACACTTACTTTTTTAAGTAGTTTTTTTACAGTGAACTTAACATTTCAACTTAAATAAACGTATTTGAGTTGACTTAGCTTAAAATTTGAAGGCAGCACGAACACTTACATTTTTAAGTTGAAACAACTTCTTTAAGTAGTTTTCTTTTTACTGTGAACTTAACATTTCAACTTAAACTTATTTGAGTTGACTTAGCTTAAAATTTGAAGGCAGCACGAACACTTTAAGTATTTTTTTTTTTACAGTGAACTTAACATTTCAACTAAAACTTATTTGAGTTGATTTAGCTTAAAATTTGAAGGCAGCACGAACACTTACTTTTTTAAGTAGTTTTTTTTACAGTGAACTTAACATTTCAACTTAAATAAACGTATTTGAGTTGACTTAGCTTAACATTTGAAGGCAGCACGAACACTTTTTTAAGTATTTTTTTTTTACAGTGAACTTAACATTTCAACTTAAACTTTGAAGGCAGCACGAACACTTACTTTTTTAAGTTGAAACAACTTCTTTAAGTAGTTTTTTTTTTACTGTGAACTTAACATTTCAACTTAAACTTATTTGAGTTGACTTAGCTTAAAATTTGAAGGCAGCACGAACACTTACTTTTTTAAGTAGTTTTTTTACAGTGAACTTAACATTTCGACTTAAACTTATTTGAGTTGACTTAACTTAAAATTTTAAGGCAGCACAAACTCTAACTTTTTTAAGTTGAAACAACTTTTTAAAGTAGTTTTTTTTACAGGGAACTTAACATTTCAACTTAAATAAACCTATTTGAGTTGACTTAAAATTTTGATAATAATCATAAATGTTTCTTGAGCAGCAAATCAGCATATTAGAATGATTTCTGTTAGATTCATTTGACACTGATGGTGAAAATTCAGCTTTGATCACAGGAATAAATTACATTTTAACATATATTCAGACAGAAAACAGCTGTTTTAAATTGTAATAATTTAATAATTTTTGATTCATTTTTCATCAAATTTAATGCAGCCTTGGTGAGCAGAAGGGAATTCTTTCGAAAACATTTTAACATTTTAATTATTCCAAACATTTGAATGATAATGTATGTCTTTATTATGATATCTAGATAAGTGTGTTTGTGTGTTTATGCACCTCTGTGATTGTTGAGGGTCTAACGAGACTCATTTCAAATTAGCAGATGGCTCGTCTAATAGCACACATTTCAGAAACGCGCACGATGCGACACGCTCTCATCTAGCAGACTTACACGTGACGTCTTGTGTTACTTAATCTCATTTGTGATGCTTCACATGACAGCGTTGTGAAGTACATACACCTCATGTGGGTCTCAACAGCTCATTGTCTTCAAAGATGCAGTTATCTAATTTAAGAAATAATTTCAGAAATAAAAATGTAAATTATATCTTGCAGTGAATAATAATTGAATGTAATTATCTCCTGTGGAGAGAGTGTGTGCACTCGCCCGCTTTAATAGATGGTGTGTTTCTCCTGTATAGAAGTGAAAAGATTTGTAAAAGTTTGCAATCAGAATTTTTATCTTCAAGGTCATTTTCGCAGATTTTCCTTGTAACTTAAAAGTTAGTGTTTAAGAGCTGTCCGTTTTCATCTGGAGGATGTTGTTGATTATATAATCTCATATGAGCTGGATCGTTTCTTCTGACGTCTGTCGTCTCTTTCTCTGCAGTTATTTGCAGTCTGACGCCAGTAAGATGTTCCAGCGCTGCATCATAGACCTGCTGGAGGATCCAGAGATCGTCTCCACAATGCTCATGCCAGGTAAGAGCGAGTGGGCGATGTAATTTATTAGTTTGGTTGTTAAAAGTTAAATGCGTCTGTCTCAGACTCTCAGCCTGTAAGCAAAAGCAATTAAACATGAACCCTGGAGCCGAAAGCACTGTCTGTTGATCTTTAATGAGGAGTTATGATGCTTCATCTCTCTAATATCTACCTGTTTGTTTCTCACAGCTTCCTGGTGGATCATGACAAACAACTAACAGCTCAACAAAACACCCTCCACTGCCCACCGCTTGAACCACGATCTAAAAAAAAAAATGACCCGGTGTGTCTTTGAATTAATAACTAGACCTAAAAAGTCAGATGAATCAACTGTACGTGTGACACACACGCCGTTTTTGTGTTGCATTTTATAGATAACGTATGTCTGATAGTTCACTGAATTACACAGGGTTGTGCATCATTCAGAACTGAGTTCAGATGCTTTTACATTCAAGTTCAGTTCTTGAATTTGAATCGAATTTGCAAATGTTTGAATTCGGAGAAAATATTTCATATTTTAAATATTTAATTTTGTTATTTTATTCTAAATAATTATTAAGTTATTTTGCTTTTATTCAAATAAATTTTATTTTATTAAAACTAAATCATTTAATTTTTTTAGTAGTGAGTGAACCATTAATTTCACAGAATTTAAGATACATCAATAGTCATATTTTGATGGTAATATTTATTTTTGATTATTTAAAAAATATATTTAGTAATTATTTTTAATTTGTCTGGTAGACTGTTTTGTGCTAAAAATTTTAATTGCTTTAAACATTTTACCTTCGATTAGATAAATACGTCTGATCAGAATAAATAGGCTTAATTAGGCAAAAATAATGCTGTAAATATTTATGTTTTAGAGCTTACATTGTTTAGAGCTGAATGGAATTTAGTCCATTGCAATTCAGGAGATACTCAATTCAGCATCCGATTCAATTCAGATTCACACTCATGAACTGAAAGGATCCGAATCTTCAGCTCTAAATCGCGCTCAACTCGTCGCTAAAAGGCATGGGTGTAATATTCCTCGCATGTACAGAAAATCAAAGCGTATTTTGCTCCATTCCGTGACGAAGCTTTTGAAGCCAGTAGCTTTGATGCAGATACAGCGCATCTCAGAGCAAAACAACAGGAAGAAAAACAAGAATTCATGTGTTCTTGTAAATAATTAAGATAACACTAGCGAAATTATCTGCTACTTGTAACACCTTTCAGTCACTTTTACGTCTCTGGATACTGGAACATGGACCTGCATGCCGATTAGGAGATGTTTTATAGTGGCAGTTGATTTGCAACAAACATGTCGATCACAGATTATTTCTCAAGACAAGTTTGGAATATTTGAGTCGAATGTGAATAGAATAGAGATGTACAGCTGTGCCATTTCTCTGTAAACCTTCCTAAAGGTGTTTAGAGGACTATTTCACCCCAACTAATACTTCTGGCATCATTAACTCACACTCATGTTGTTTCAAACCTGCACACAATATTTATATAAAATATATATATATCAATTCAAATTAAAATATATTTAAAAATATACAAAAAATGTGAAACAATATATTTAAGTAATTGTATTTTCTGCCAATGTATTTCTATATTTGTTAACATTTATTTAAAAAATATACATATATTTCAGTCCAAGAAAATACATTTATTTGTTCTCTGAAACACATTTGAATGAAATCAAATATAGAATAAAGCCTAAAAGTAGGCTACTGTAAGATTTGAAATGTATTTAGAAATCGAAATGTGCATTGGTATATTGGCAAGTTTGCAACCAAAATATGTTTCAATTAAAAATATACATATTTAACTGATTTTCACTGTTTACAACATATTTTACAACATAGCATAGGAAATACACTGTAAAAAACAATTTGTTGAGTCAACTTAAAATTATTATTTGTTACCTTGCTGTCTTAAAATTTTAAGTTCAGTCAACTCAAAAAAGTTTAGTCAACGTGAAATTTTGCATTTTACTAAGTGACAACTTAGATATTTGAGTTGATTCAACTTAAAATTTTAAGGCAGCCGAGTAACAAACATAATTTAACAAACTATTTTTGTTTAGTTACAACTTACACCTTAACATTTCAACTTGAATAAAATTATTTGCGTTGACTGAACTTTAATTTTAAGGCAGCAGGGTAACAAATTATTTTAAGTTGACTCAGCAAATTGTGTTTTTTGTTTTTTACAGTGTATAGGACAACATGTAGGTGAGTAAATGATGATTTTCGGGTGATCTATTCCTTCAGTTTTCTGCATAGACACTATAAGATCCTGGTTTGACTGTTTTATTGAACATGGAAACCTGCTAGTTGTTGTACTATTCATGCATCTTAACTGAAAACAGAAACTTGACCTTTTTGCTTTAGTTTTTTCACTTGTGATTTAGTCCATTGAATGAAAATAAAACTCAAATGACTATTCTGTGTAGTTTTGTTCTTGAGCATTTTAGATTTTGTGAATCTGTTAATATAAAGTAGCATGCTAGACTCTCAGAAGTCACAAATATTATAGCTACATTTTTCCAAGTAATTAGTGAAGATCCTTTCGCTGTTCATAATGACACGCTTCAGTGTTTTTTCTTCCTTCTCCTCTGTCTCGGTTCACTGCGCTTCTGAAGTGATACGGAAACATTCGGCGTTCAGAAGACAGACAGTAATTGGGAATTTTAAGTTCTTGTCAACAAGAGTAATTGGACAGTGATTAAAAAATGTGCGAAAATCTCACAAACAAACATGAACTCTAATAAATGCTAACGTCTGCTTCCTTATTTATGACAGGAATATATTAGTAACACGTCATAAGAACTTAACATTAGTGGCATCAACAAACAGTGTTACGTTAGATGAAGCCTAACAGATCTGTAGTTAAAAAAAATAGTTCACCCAGAAATGAAGATAAATGTGTCATTCCATCACTTGCTCACTAATGGATGCTCTGCAGTGAATGGGTGCCGTCAGAATGAGAGTCCAAACAGCTGATAAAAACATCACAATAATCCACAAGTAACCCACACCACTCCAGTTCATCAAATAACATCTTGAGAAGACAAAAGCTGTGTATTTGTACGAAACAAATCCATCGCTAACGTTTTAACTTCAAACTTTCGCTATAATCCGTGATAACACTTTCTTGGATATTATGGGGTGAACTATGCCTTTAAAATAAATATTCAAATATGTTCTAAAACATCCAAGTCATATATGTACATTAAATGTAATAGACGTGACCATAGACCACAAAACCAGTCATAAGGGTCAATGTTTTGAAATTGAGATTTATACATTATCTGAAAGCTGAATAAATAAGCTTTCCATTGATTTATGGTTTGTTAGGATAGGACAATATCTGGCACAACTATAAGAAAAAAATCGAAATATTGAGAAAATCGCCTTCAAAGTTGTCCAAATGAAGCAATGCATATTACTAATCAAGCTTAATCTAACATCCTAATCATTTTTGATCCTAATCAACATATTGTTGGCTATTTGCTACAAAACCCATGCTACTTTGTGGTCCAGGGTCACATATAACCTAATGTTTATTAATGGTATCTTATTGTTATGGCAATATGTGTATGAAAATGAATAAAGTGTGTAAAGTTAGTGGTTTTCTGCTTTGGAGCATACTACCATACTATTTTTAATAGCCTACTTTAGAAGTATATATACTATATAATATGCAAAATTTGTATGTGACAAAAAAGAGGATGTACTATGTTTATCAAAACAGTATGAAAAGTAGACTACTATTTATTGCACAACATACTACGAACGCTCTGCCGCATCAAACTCGCCTGTCAATCATCCTGTCACAGTTAACATCTTCCATATTTCATTTAATTTATCTTCCTACTGGATTAAATATAACACAGATAACATTAAATAAATATGCTTTACCAGGTTAAATGTTGATTATTAGTAACTCAAACACCTTTTTCTTAACATCTCTACTTAACCGCCATTCGCGCACATCTGCCATGTTTGTAGTTTTTAACACATCTTTTTTTCGTGTTTGTAGTTCTGAACTAATGAACAAATTCTTTACAAAACACAATGGATTGTGGGCAATATTAGCCATTAGAGTGTGCACAGATCCACACTTCAAAAACTGACCTGAAATAGTAGACAATCTGGGGACTTTTGGCATACTCTTTTCAGCATAATATGCTTTAGGACACACTTATTGTAATCTCACATACTGTTTAGGATGGATAGTATGAACATTGGGATGCAGGGCCAGTCTCCGTCTTCTGGTGGTGTTTGGGACTTGCTGTTATTATTAAAGCTAAAACCATAAAAAAAAAAAAACATTTTCCGTAGTTCAAATTAAAGTAACTGACATCAAATAAAATAAAAATGCAAAGTGAATATTTCTAAATTTCATCTATCTAGACTTAAAAATGACAAAATTACAACTTCAAAATTAAAATGGAAAATATAAAAACTGATTGAAAATACTGATCAAAAGTGTGCTTGTGCTCATTAGTGGCGACAGGTGTTTTACATTACGGAGACCTTAAAAACTCTGTTTGTGAATGAAAGTCAAATATGTGAGAGAGTGACTGAAGGAAAGTATGTCAGTGTTGAAAGAGTGTGAGAACGGGTTTAAAAGGGGGCAATACAAAGTAGGAGAATATGAAGTTAAATTCATGCGAGTCTGATACCCCCAGTAAAATCTGACTTGCAGTCTAGGCCTACTAAGTTTATCTGTGCAAAGCCACAAGTGAAAGTTTTGATTGAGTGAGTGTCTGGAGAATCTCAATTCTACCCTGATTTCATTAAATGGTTAGAGGTGATAGATAAGATTAAATCACATCATCCAGCATCTGCCACGAATCCAGAAACACCCCGAACTGATCTTGCATGACTTCAGCATGAAATCAAGCGATTAAACAACATTGTCCAGCTCATGTTGCACCACAAAAGGTTATATTTTTGCACTGCCTGCCTTTTTAAAATGAAATTAAGCATATTTTGACTAAATGTGACCTTTTTAAACACAGTCTTGTCTACGTTCATATTTTAGCGAAGAGTGTGTTTGATGAAAAGCTGACCAGGATTTTCTATCGTGCAAAAACGGACAAATCCAAGGCAGAAATGTCAAAAGTGTTTGCTGAAGCGATAATATTATGGTTTTCATTCAGACTTTATTTCTTTTTTGTGTTCGTGACTATCATTTATGTTGCGTTGTTCCAAAACACTCTTAAATGTCAAGCAGCTTTATTATAGTATCATGATGACAGAGGAGATGTTTGTGAAGAAGCGTGTGGGTGAAGATGATAGTCTTCAAACACACATCTGCATGTCATGAATGACTAACTCACGCTGTCTGTCTTCATTAGCGTTAATGTTTGAACCTCCAAAGCATCTAGATATAAGGGAATATGGAATCTGTTTACTCAAAAATCATTATTCTCAAACTACAAAACAAAAGCTGTGTGGGTTGTATCTCAAACGATGTCAAAATGCAAAATGATGGTAACCTGTTAGAGGATAAAACCATGGTATCATACGATTTAAACTGTATAGGCTACTTAAAAATGCTTAAAAGTCCCTGTAATTTCAACATATTTTGAGTCAAACTACTTAGGATTTTCAGTTTTATTACCTAGCTTTAGAAATTAGTGAAAGAATGGTAATGGGGTGAAAAGTCCCCCAAAAAATAAAAAACAAGGATTATAGACCAAAACTTGATGGTGCAGAAGTATAACTGTTTTCCATAAATGCAAGTAAATGTGAAATGTGACACACATGCTCCACTCACAATAGAGATTAATTTGTGAAATAATTAGCCTAATTTATTTCTGCCTTATCTGCATTATATCATTATAAACCCTCAGAAGGTTTATATTTACATGGTTTTCAATCGAAACTTTTTTTTTTTGTTTTTAAACACATTCACCAAAAAAAAGAGCATAAATCTAAAGTGGGCTGGCCATGTTTATTATGTAGGCTGGCTCAGTCCAGAAGACTGAAGTTGGTAAAATCAGTGTGTTTCTGCCATCTAGTGGTAGAAAGTGTAAAATACTCACTTTAAGAATTTTCCCAGGACCTTTGCATCGCGTACAGTTACTGGTAAACCATATACCTACTTTAATTAAAGAATTTAAAGATAAATCTTTCATACTCTTGCAAATGATGACTTGAATTTTTTTTTTTTATTCAAGTAGTACATAAAAGATATTAATTTATAGAGGTCTATAGAGCTCACTAAATCTCATCTCAACACATTTCTTTAATGGTTATGCTCTTATTAATATTAATATTCCTATCTGAAAACCAACACCTGCTTAGAGGTTTAATGTTGAATTTTGTCATAATAGTTATGACTGAATTTATTTTATGTTGAATGTTACACTGTACATTGTTAATGGCAATAAATATAATCTCTAATATATAATATTTGTTGAGGCCTGAAGTTTTACTTTTCTGGTTTTATATTTATAATATATAAATCTTATATATAAGTCTCTTATGCTCATCAAGGCTGCATTTATTTGATCAAAAATACAGAAAAAAACAGTAATATTGCAAAATGTTATTACAATATAAAATAATGTTTTTTATTTTAGTATTTTAATATACTTGACAATATAATTGTCAGGTTTATGTATGTCTGTTACGTGTTTTCGCCCCAGCCTTTGTTCTGGTTTGTCCTTTATATGGTCTTGTTTCCTGTCTAGTTCATTTATCCCATGTGTTTTGTGTTTGAGTATTTAAACCACATGTTTCCTAGTGTCTGGTGTCCACTGTTATATTTATATATTTATGTTACGCTTGTTTGTGCCTACCTGTTATCTGTATACCTTGTCTGGATTTACTAAAGAATATTATTCTGAAGAGCTCATCGTCTCCTCGTTCCCTCGCTCCCTACTCCAGCATACAACCATTACAGAACAGTGGACCGCAAAGATGAACTAGGCTGAGGCTTTTATTATGGATATTCCAGCCCGATCTCACGGCAAATCTTACGTATTTTATGAGGAGGCTAATTCATAGGAATTCATACATCCTCACTCGTACAAATTCATATGTTTTTGGCTAAATCGTAAGCATTTTACGAGTTCCCAATTCATATGAATTCGTACGAATGCACTTCACCTAACCTCGCCCCTAAACCTACATGTCACTAGGGTCTAGGCAAATTGTACAAAATCATACGAGTGAGGTACATCTCACAACAAGCTAGCACCCTCCACGTGTCTCTCCAATGAGTCCGTTCCCTCTGTTCCTCTCACTCTTCCCTGCATCCTCCAGAGTTCTATCCTTGTCCTCAGCCCAAAACCGCCGGCCGCTGCACCGCACTCAAGCTCACTGGCCACATTCAGCCTCAAGCTTGCCGACCGTGCCTCACTCGCAAAATGACGGCCGCACCGGAGCGCATTCACAAGATGGAGGATACAATGACGCTCAGTCACGTCATGCCTTCTTGGAACTGTCAGATGTTGATATCCAGCATGGAGGATCCACCGCTGCTGTCAGCACACGCAGCTGGTCTCCCAAAATCGACATCTGCCAAACCAGCACCTGTTGACGTCACGTTTGCCAAGCCAGTGTCTGCAACTGTCATGGCGGCCCTTCCAGAGTCTGCACCTGTTATGGCCATCCTTCCTGAGTCAAGTCTGGTCACAGCTGTCGTTCCCGAGTCAAGTCCCGCCACAGCTGTCACTCCCGAGTCAAGTCCAATCACAGCTGTCGTTCCCAAGCCAAGTCACATCACAGCCGCTCCTCCCAAGTGCCATCCCATGCTACTCCTGAACTCTTCCGGGCTGGTGGACCCCTAAATTCCAGAGAAAATTTTGGGGGAGGGCATATGCCCATAGCCAAAGTGGCTGAACCACCATGGCCTTCCGAACTGTCTGATCCGCCATGGCCTTCTGAACTGTCTGATCCGCCATGGCCTTCTGAACTGTCTGAACCACCATGGCCTTCTGAACTGTCTGAACCACCATGGCCTTCTGAACTGTCTGAACCGCCATGGCCTTGTGAACTGTCTGAACCACCATGGCCTTCTGAACTGTCTGAACCACCGTGGCCTTCTGAACTGTCTGAACCGCCATGGCCTTGTGAACTGTCTGAACCGCCATGGCCTTCTGAACTGTCTGAACCACCATGGCCTTGTGAACTGTCTGAACCACCGTGGCCACCTGGAACTGTCTGAACTACCGTGGCCACCTGGAACTGTCTGATCCGCCATGGCCGCCCAGAACTGTCTGATCCTCCATGGCCGCCCGGAACTGTCTGATCCGCCATGGCCTTCTGAACTGTCTGATCCGCCATGGCCGCCCGGAACTGTCTGATCCGCCATGGCCGCCCGGAACTGTCTGATCCGCCATGGCCGCCCAGAACTGTCTGATCCTCCATGGCCGCCTGAACTGTCTGAACCACCATGGCCTTCTGAACTGTCTGAACCACCATAGCCGCCCAGAACTGTCTGATCCGCCATGGCCGCCCGGAACTGTCTGATCCGTCATGGCCGCCCGGAACTGTCTGTACTACCATAGCCGCCCGGAACTGTCTGAACCACCATGACCTTCTGAACTGTCTGAACCACCATGGCCGCCCGGAACTGTCTGAACTACCATGGCCGCCCGGAACTGTCTGAACTACCATGGCCGCCCGGAACTGTCTGAACTACCATAGCCACCCGGAACTGTCTGATCCGCCATGGCCGCCCAGAACTGTCTGATCCGCCATGGCCGCCCGGAACTGTCTGATCCGCCATGGTCTTCTGAACTGTCTGAACCACCATGGCCTTGTGAACTGTTTGATCCGCCATGGCCGCCCGGAACTATCTGAACCACCATGGCCTTCTGAACTGTCTGAACCACCATAGCCGCCCAGAACTGTCTGATCCGCCATGGCCGCCCGGAACTGTCTGATCCGTCATGGCCGCCCGGAACTGTCTGTACTACCATAGCCGCCCGGAACTGTCTGAACCACCATGACCTTCTGAACTGTCTGAACCACCATGGCCGCCCGGAACTGTCTGAACTACCATGGCCGCCCGGAACTGTCTGAACTACCATAGCCACCCGGAACTGTCTGATCCGCCATGGCCGCCCGGAACTGTCTGATCCTCCATGACCGCCCGGAACTGTTTGATCCGCCATGGCCGCCCGGAACTGTCTGATCCGCCATGGTCTTCTGAACTGTCTGAACCACCATGGCCTTGTGAACTGTTTGATCCGCCATGGCCGCCCGGAACTGTCTGAACCACCATGGCCTTGTGAACTGTTTGGTCCGCCATGGCCGCCCGGAACTGTCTGATCCGCCATGTCCTTCTGAAAACTGTCTGAACCACCATGGCCTTGTGAACTGTTTGATCCGCCATGGCCGCCCGGAACTGTCTGATCCGCCATGGCCTTCTGAACTGTCTGAACCACCATGGCCTTGTGAACTGTCTGATCCGCCATGGCCGCCTGGAACTGTCTGATCCGCCATGGCCTTCTGAACTGTCTGAACCACCATGGCCTTGTGAACTGTTTGATCCGCCATGGCTGCCCGGAACTGTCTGATCCGCCATGGCCTTCTGAACTGTCTGAACCACCATGGCCTTGTGAACTGTCTGATCCGCCATGGCCGCCCAGAACTGTCTGATCCGCCATGGCCTTCTGAACTGTCTGAACCGCCATGGCCGCCCGGAACTGTCTGAACTACCATAGCCACCCGGAACTGTCTGATCCGCCCGGAACTGTCTGATCCGCCATGGCCTTCTGAACTGTCTGATCCACCATGGCCTTCTGAACTGTCTGAACCAGCATGGCCGCCCGGAACTGTCTGATCCACCATGGCCTTCTGAACTGTCTGATCCGCCATGGCCTTGTGAACTGTCTGATCCTCCATGGCCGCCCGGAACTGTTTGATCCGCCATGGCCTTGTGAACTGTCTGATCCTCCATGACCGCCCAGAACTGTCTGATCCTCCATGGCCGCCTGAACTGTCTGAACCACCATGGCCTTCTGAACTGTCTGAACCACCATAGCCGCCCAGAACTGTCTGATCCGCCATGGCCGCCCGGAACTGTCTGGTCCGCCATGGCCGCCCGGAACTGTCTGATCCGCCATGGCCTTCTGAACTGTCTGAACCACCATGGCCTTGTGAACTGTTTGATCCGCCATGGCCGCCCGGAACTGTCTGATCCGCCATGGCCTTCTGAACTGTCTGAACCGCCATGGCCTTGTGAACTGTTTGATCCGCCATGGCCGCCCGGAACTGTCTGAACCACCATGGCCTTGTGAACTGTCTGATCCGCCATGGCCGCCCGGAACTGTCTGATCCGCCATGGCCGCCCGGAACTGTCTGATCCGCCATGGCCTTCGGAACTGTCTGATCCGCCATGGCCTTCTGAACTGTCTGATCCACCATGGCCGCCCGGAACTGTCTGATCCGCCATGGCCGCCCGGAACTGTCTGAACCACCATGGCCTTGTGAACTGTCTGATCCGCCATGGCCGCCCGGAACTGTCTGATCCGCCATGGCCGCCCGGAACTGTCTGATCCGCCATGGCCTTCTGAACTGTCTGATCCACCATGGCCGCCCGGAACTGTCTGAACCGCCATGGCCTTCTGAACTGTCTGAACCACCATGGCCTTGTGAACTGTCTGAACCACCGTGGCCACCTGGAACTGTCTGAACTACCGTGGCCACCTGGAACTGTCTGATCCGCCATGGCCGCCCAGAACTGTCTGATCCTCCATGGCCGCCCGGAACTGTCTGATCCGCCATGGCCTTCTGAACTGTCTGATCCGCCATGGCCGCCCGGAACTGTCTGATCCGCCATGGCCGCCCGGAACTGTCTGATCCGCCATGGCCGCCCAGAACTGTCTGATCCTCCATGGCCGCCTGAACTGTCTGAACCACCATGGCCTTCTGAACTGTCTGAACCACCATAGCCGCCCAGAACTGTCTGATCCGCCATGGCCGCCCGGAACTGTCTGATCCGGCATGGCCGCCCGGAACTGTCTGTACTACCATAGCCGCCCGGAACTGTCTGAACCACCATGACCTTCTGAACTGTCTGAACCACCATGGCCGCCCGGAACTGTCTGAACTACCATGGCCGCCCGGAACTGTCTGAACTACCATGGCCGCCCGGAACTGTCTGAACTACCATAGCCACCCGGAACTGTCTGATCCGCCATGGCCGCCCAGAACTGTCTGATCCGCCATGGCCGCCCGGAACTGTCTGATCCGCCATGGTCTTCTGAACTGTCTGAACCACCATGGCCTTGTGAACTGTTTGATCCGCCATGGCCGCCCGGAACTATCTGAACCACCATGGCCTTCTGAACTGTCTGAACCACCATAGCCGCCCAGAACTGTCTGATCCGCCATGGCCGCCCGGAACTGTCTGATCCGTCATGGCCGCCCGGAACTGTCTGTACTACCATAGCCGCCCGGAACTGTCTGAACCACCATGACCTTCTGAACTGTCTGAACCACCATGGCCGCCCGGAACTGTCTGAACTACCATGGCCGCCCGGAACTGTCTGAACTACCATAGCCACCCGGAACTGTCTGATCCGCCATGGCCGCCCGGAACTGTCTGATCCTCCATGACCGCCCGGAACTGTTTGATCCGCCATGGCCGCCCGGAACTGTCTGATCCGCCATGGTCTTCTGAACTGTCTGAACCACCATGGCCTTGTGAACTGTTTGATCCGCCATGGCCGCCCGGAACTGTCTGAACCACCATGGCCTTGTGAACTGTTTGGTCCGCCATGGCCGCCCGGAACTGTCTGATCCGCCATGTCCTTCTGAAAACTGTCTGAACCACCATGGCCTTGTGAACTGTTTGATCCGCCATGGCCTTCTGAACTGTCTGATCCGCCATGGCCTTCTGAACTGTCTGAACCACCATGGCCTTGTGAACTGTCTGATCCGCCATGGCCGCCTGGAACTGTCTGATCCGCCATGGCCTTCTGAACTGTCTGAACCACCATGGCCTTGTGAACTGTTTGATCCGCCATGGCTGCCCGGAACTGTCTGATCCGCCATGGCCTTCTGAACTGTCTGAACCACCATGGCCTTGTGAACTGTCTGATCCGCCATGGCCGCCCAGAACTGTCTGATCCGCCATGGCCTTCTGAACTGTCTGAACCGCCATGGCCGCCCGGAACTGTCTGAACTACCATAGCCACCCGGAACTGTCTGATCCGCCCGGAACTGTCTGATCCGCCATGGCCTTCTGAACTGTCTGATCCACCATGGCCTTCTGAACTGTCTGAACCAGCATGGCCGCCCGGAACTGTCTGATCCACCATGGCCTTCTGAACTGTCTGATCCGCCATGGCCTTGTGAACTGTCTGATCCTCCATGGCCGCCCGGAACTGTTTGATCCGCCATGGCCTTGTGAACTGTCTGATCCTCCATGACCGCCCAGAACTGTCTGATCCTCCATGGCCGCCTGAACTGTCTGAACCACCATGGCCTTCTGAACTGTCTGAACCACCATAGCCGCCCAGAACTGTCTGATCCGCCATGGCCGCCCGGAACTGTCTGGTCCGCCATGGCCGCCCGGAACTGTCTGATCCGCCATGGCCTTCTGAACTGTCTGAACCACCATGGCCTTGTGAATTGTTTGATCCGCCATGGCCGCCCGGAACTGTCTGATCCGCCATGGCCTTCTGAACTGTCTGAACCGCCATGGCCTTGTGAACTGTTTGATCCGCCATGGCCGCCCGGAACTGTCTGAACCACCATGGCCTTGTGAACTGTCTGATCCGCCATGGCCGCCCGGAACTGTCTGATCCGCCATGGCCGCCCGGAACTGTCTGATCCGCCATGGCCTTCGGAACTGTCTGATCCGCCATGGCCGCCCGGAACTGTCTGATCCGCCATGGCCGCCCGGAACTGTCTGAACCACCATGGCCTTGTGAACTGTCTGATCCGCCATGGCCGCCCGGAACTGTCTGATCCGCCATGGCCGCCCGGAACTGTCTGATCCGCCATGGCCTTCGGAACTGTCTGATCCGCCATGGCCTTCTGAACTGTCTGATCCACCATGGCCGCCCGGAACTGTCTGATCCGCCATGGCCGCCCGGAACTGTCTGAACCACCATGGCCTTGTGAACTGTCTGATCCGCCATGGCCGCCCGGAACTGTCTGATCCGCCATGGCCGCCCGGAACTGTCTGATCCGCCATGGCCGCCCGGAACTGTCTGATCCTCCATGACCGCCCGGAACTGTTTGATCCGCCATGGCCGCCCGGAACTGTCTGATCCGCCATGGTCTTCTGAACTGTCTGAACCACCATGGCCTTGTGAACTGTTTGATCCGCCATGGCCGCCCGGAACTGTCTGAACCACCATGGCCTTGTGAACTGTTTGGTCCGCCATGGCCGCCCGGAACTGTCTGATCCGCCATGGCCTTCTGAAAACTGTCTGAACCACCATGGCCTTGTGAACTGTTTGATCCGCCATGGCCGCCCGGAACTGTCTGATCCGCCATGGCCTTCTGAACTGTCTGAACCACCATGGCCTTGTGAACTGTCTGATCCGCCATGGCCGCCCGGAACTGTCTGAACCACCATGGCCTTGTGAACTGTCTGATCCGCCATGGCCGCCCAGAACTGTCTGATCCGCCATGGCCGCCCGGAACTGTCTGATCCGCCATGGCCGCCCAGAACTGTCTGATCCTCCATGGCCGCCTGAACTGTCTGAACCACCATGGCCTTCTGAACTGTCTGAACCACCATAGCCGCCCAGAACTGTCTGATCCGCCATGGCCGCCCGGAACTGTCTGATCCGTCATGGCCGCCCGGAACTGTCTGTACTACCATAGCCGCCCGGAACTGTCTGAACCACCATGACCTTCTGAACTGTCTGAACCACCATGGCCGCCCGGAACTGTCTGAACCACCATGGCCTTGTGAACTGTCTGAACTACCATGGCCGCCCGGAACTGTCTGAACCACCATGGCCTTGTGAACTGTCTGAACTACCATGGCCGCCCGGAACTGTCTGAACTACCATAGCCACCCGGAACTGTCTGATCCGCCATGGCCGCCCGGAACTGTCTGATCCTCCATGACCGCCCGGAACTGTTTGATCCGCCATGGCCGCCCGGAACTGTCTGATCCGTCATGGCCGCCCGGAACTGTCTGTACTACCATAGCCGCCCGGAACTGTCTGAACCACCATGACCTTCTGAACTGTCTGAACCACCATGGCCGCCCGGAACTGTCTGAACCACCATGGCCTTGTGAACTGTCTGAACTACCATGGCCGCCCGGAACTGTCTGAACTACCATAGCCACCCGGAACTGTCTGATCCGCCATGGCCGCCCGGAACTGTCTGATCCTCCATGACCGCCCGGAACTGTTTGATCCGCCATGGCCGCCCGGAACTGTCTGATCCGCCATGGTCTTCTGAACTGTCTGAACCACCATGGCCGCCCGGAACTGTTTGATCCGCCATGGCCTTGTGAACTGTCTGATCCTCCATGACCGCCCGGAACTGTTTGATCCGCCATGGCCGCCCGGAACTGTCTGATCCGCCATGGCCTTCTGAACTGTCTGAACCACCATGGCCTTGTGAACTGTTTGATCCGCCATGGCCGCCCGGAACTGTCTGATCCGCCATGGCCTTCTGAACTGTCTGAACCACCATGGCCTTGTGAACTGTCTGATCTGCCATGGCCGCCTGGAACTGTCTGATCCGCCATGGCCTTCTGAACTGTCTGAACCACCATGGCCTTGTGAACTGTTTGATCCGCCATGGCCGCCCGGAACTGTCTGATCCGCCATGGCCTTCTGAACTGTCTGAACCACCATGGCCTTGTGAACTGTTTGATCCGCCATGGCCGCCCGGAACTGTCTGATCCGCCATGGCCTTCTGAACTGTCTGAACCACCATGGCCTTGTGAACTGTCTGAACCGCCATGGCCGCCCGGAACTGTCTGATCCGCCATAGCCTTCTGAACTGTCTGAACCACCATGGCTGCCCGGAACTGTCTGATCCGCCATGGCTCCCTGATCCGTGTTTTTGCCCCAGCTTTTGTTCGGGTTTGTCCTTATATGGTCTTGTTTCCTGTCTTGTTTCCACGTGTTTCCTGTTTACACACACAAACACACACACACACACACACACACACACACACACACACACACATATATATATATATATATATATATATATAATCTCCTGCTGTTTGGGATCTGTAAGATTTTTTTAATTTTTTTTAGGAAAGTCTCTCATGCTCATCAAAATTCCATTTATTTCATCAAAAATACTGAAGCTGAATTTTCATCAGCCATTACTCCAGTCTTCAGTGTCACATGATCCTTTAGAAATCATTCTATAATGATTTATTACCTTTATTATCAATGTTGGAAACAGCTTAATATGCTGCTTAATATATTTTTTTGGAACCTGTGATTTTTTTTTTTTTTGAGCATTCTTTGATGAATACAAAGTTAAAAAGAACAGCACTTATTCAAAATAGAAATGTCTAACAATATAAGTCTTTACTATCACTTTTTTATCATCAATTTAACACATTTTTACTGAATAAAAGTATTAATTTCTTTCAAAGAGAGAAAGAAAAAAACAATTACTGACCCCAAACTTTAAATGTGGTGTTTGTTACAAAAGTTTTCTGTTTTAAATAAATGCTGTTCTTTTTAATGTTTTATTTATCAAAGAATTAAAAAAGTATCACAGGTTCCAAAAACAAAACAAAAACATATTAAGCAGCACAAAACAATTTCCAACACTGATAATAAATCAGTATATTAGAAAGATTTTTGAAGGATCATGTGAGACTGAATACTGGAGTAATGATGCTGAAAATTCAGCTTTGCATCACAGGAATAAATATATTTGAAAGTATATTAAAATAGAAAACCACAATTTCTTTTCTGTATTTTTAAATAAAGTCTCCTTTAAAATGCATTCAATTCTTAATGATCCCATACATACATACATACATACATACATACATACATACATACATGCATACCTACATACATACCTTTTTTAAAGTTATTACTCTTCAAAATATAGTAAAACCTCCATGACATGATCAAATTCATTACTAAAAGGCAATAACCATCAAAGCCTGAAGTCACGTTAATGTCTTTATTTTTGTTTTATTTTAATATCTACTTCATACCAATATTCAAGAATTCTTGAAGAAAAGAAATGAATGTCACAGAGTAGCTCACAAAATAAAGATTCTCTTGCACCATTATATTTTACACATTCTTATAATGAAAAAATAAATCAACATGTGGTGTACCGTACGAAACGAAGGTAGCTGAAGACGTCAACGTGGAAATCAAAGAAAAGAAACAGCCTAAGACTCACCTCGACTCTACACGTGGAACAAAAATAAAATTATCTACATATAACATCCTCCTGAGATTGCAGAGTTTTGCATGTGGATATGAACAGACGAACGGATCAGTTCAAGACCTGCTTTGGTGGATCTTGTGAGTCACTAAATCTGTACTGGAAGCTGTTGATTGTACATTTAGACCCTGATCAAAACCGGTCCCTTCAGACCAGGGTTTGTCCACACACTTACATACACTCATTCTCCATCGAAACTCTGATAATATTGTCAGATAATAATGATAAACTGTCTGGAACATGAGCGTGTCACATCATTGACAGCTTTGGTGAATCCATCACTTTTATATTGCTCTGATATTGTATTTACAGACACAATCACACACTCAACACACAAACAAACACGAAACACTGACAACAGTTTGTGCGGGTCAAACCGATCACATTTGCACCAAATAAGCAAGCTGAGTCACATCGAGCAATGCCGAAAACACATCCTCCTGTGGGATAAACTGGAAAAGTGTCTCTGAATGTCCTGTTTCTGTCATATCCGTCAGTTAAAATCCTCGTTCATTGTTTTACGTTAGAGTCCACAGCTCTCTCCGTCCGCTGTGTCTCAGTGTCCGCTGGCGTCCGGCGTGGAGGAGGACGCTGGGGTGGGTGGTGTGGACGCTCTGGAGGTGCTGGAGGTTTTCTCCAGGCTTGGACTCAGGATGGGGCCGCTCTCAGGAGCTTTGGCCAGGATGCGTGACATGGCTTTGGGCTGCGTCTGGAGCCCCGGGCTGCAAATGAGATGGTGTCGCTCCCAGTCCTTGTGCTGACAGAAGGAGCCGCAGTAACGTGCCGCATTACAGCCGCTGCACGTCTCGCTCGCCTTACGACCGCAGTTCCAGCAACACTGACAACCAGAGAAAGAGAGAGAACGTGAGCTGATCAGAAAATCACAGCTTACAGGCATTACAACATTGCATTACAAATTACACTTTTAAACATAATATTAAACACTTTTAGAAATACACTATATTGTCAATTAACAGGTTTGACTACTTTAATCATTTCCATGAGTACTAATCTTAATGTTTAAGCATATAATGATATTCTAGGAAATTGTGTCCTTTTAATTTTAAAGTTTGGACATGACTCTATTTTATTCTAATATGACAATGCCTGTGTGTAGTCAGTGTAGAAGAACTTGACTAGTCTGCATAAAACCAAGTCCTTATCCCAGCTGAACACCTCTGGTGTGACTTTAAATGCAGACTTTCGGCCAAAAAATCATGTGGATATGGGTACAGTCATTTTAGACACTTCCAAAACTGAAGCAAAAGAGATGGCAATACAATTTTTAAATGCATGAATTGTGCTTCCATCTTTGTTGCTACAGTTTTGGAAGTGCCTTTTTCTGTTCTAAAGAAGGGGGTGTCCCAATACTTTTGTCCATACAGTGTATGTACAAGTCATTGGTGTTTAGTCTGAGCTTTTGGCTCAAGGTCTGCATTTAAAGTCACACCAGAGGTGTTCAGCTGACCAGTCAAGTTATTCCACACTTTCTCTATGAACCTTGCCTTATACACAGAGGCATTGTCATGTTAGAATAAAAAGGGTCCTGTCCAAACTTTTGCTATAAAACTATAAGGACACAATTTCCTAAAACATCATTATATGCCTTAACATTAAGATTAGTACTCATGGAAATTACTAAAGTAGTCAAACCTGTTCATTATATCATTATTACAATACTTTTGGCAATATAGTGTATATATATTCAAAATGCAAAAAAAAAATGCTGCTGGAGGTCTATGAAGTCTATGGTGCTCTTTAGACGCGGGATTCTTTTATAATAATAATAAAAAAAAAATACTTCTAAATCCAAGGAACTCAAGTGTGGAAAAATATAAAAAGCCTTCATTCACATGACTTTAAAGTTTTTAAAAGCAACATATTTTAATTTTTTTACACTTGGTGCATTGGATTTATGAGTATGTTTGACTTTTATAAATATGTTTAAACACATCAGACACATTAAATTGATTAAAGAATAGCATTAAAGGTGACCAATTTGCATATGTGTGCATTTTGTGTGTGTGTGTGTGTATATGCTTATTTATTTATTTATTTATTTATTTATTTATTTTAGAGGACATTCAATTAGATTAAGGGTAAAAACTTATAATATATTAGCACCATGGTACTTGTAAGTAAATCATTAAATACCATGGTATATACACTACTATTCAAAAGTTCGGGGTCCAAAAGATTTTTTATTGTTATTTTTTGGAAGAAATTAATATTTCTATGTAGCAAGGATGTATTAAACTACTCAACAGGGACAATAAAGTAAATATTTAAAATAAAAGCTGTTTTTCTAAACCTAACTATTCATCAAAAAATCCTTAAAATCAATTAATTTCATTACCAAAAATAAGAAGCAGCACAACAATAATGACTGGAATAATGATGCCTAAAATCCAGCTTTACATAGCAGGAATAAATAACATTTTTCAACAGAAAACACTTATTTTAAAGTGTACAAATGTTTCACTGTATTACTGTTTTTACTGTATTTATTTCAATCAAATAAATGCAGCTTTGGTGAGCATAAGAGACTTAACATAACATAAAAAACCCAAACTTGAATGGTAGTGTACAATTTTGTAATTTAATATGATATTAATTAGTGCTGGGCAACGATTAATCGTGATTAATCACATTTTAAATAAATGTTTTTGTGTACATAATATATGTTTGTGTACTGTGTATGTTTAATATGTGTATATATCAATGCACAAACATGCATATATACATTTAAGACTAATTTTGTTTCTATTTTAAATACATTTATATATAATATAAATTTTTAGGAATATAAATATATACATGTAAATATTTACTGTGTGTGTGTGGGTATTTATATATATATATATATATATATATATATATATATATATATATATTTTTATATGCACAGTACACAAACATATATTATGTACAAAAAACATTTATTTTAGATGGAATTAATCATAATTAATCGTTCCCCAGCACTAATTTTAATATTGCATTGTTTGTGTATTTACATGTAATGTATTTGTTATCTACATCCATTTCTATGCTGTTTCAGCACCTAATTTAGATTTTAAAATAATCAGCACAACTGTTTGCATTATAATGAGCCTTATTTGCATAAGAAGGAAGCCAGAATGACCCAATTTAAATATTCAAGTGACTGAATGAAGGCGTGTTTATCAATATGCTCACCTCGCTGGAGTCTTCCTGTTCGTTGATGACCTGTATGGCATCTTCCGTGGCTTTCCTCTTGGCCTCAGCGAGGGTTTTCTCCATCTTGGCTCTTTCGGCAGTGATCATCTCGAAGGCTTTCTGCTCTGCCTCTGCGACGGCCTTCTGCACCTCGTCCATCGCCTGACGCTTCACCTCGTTCACCGCTTCCTCTGCAGAAATCAAACGACATATGCATTAACATTTTGTTTCATGCACGGTACTTTCTTGTGATTAAAACAAGTATCAATATCCAACGAGGAGCTTTGAGTCTGAAAGTGTGATTAATGAGAAACGAGACTGATGAACAGGTGGCAGGGGAGAAAACAGGTTTCCCAGGGTGCATCTGGGTTGCCGCCCTTACCGGCTTTCCTCCATATCTCATCAGGCACGTAGCCAGAGCCGGCGCGCAGGGGAAGATCCCTCTGAGAGTCTGTGGGAGACAAAAACAAATATATTAGGAGAAAATTAGCTTCAGAAGCATGCAGGAGAAAGGGGTATGGAGGCACGTGAGCTGCTTCAAGAGTTTTGGGCAGCGTTTGGTCACAGATGGCGATGAGGAACGTGGCCAGACCTCAGCGTTTGAGACGATATTCTCTCAGCCTGGACCCAAATACACAACACCTGCTCCATCAGCAGGCTCTCTCTCACACATACACACGACTTAGTCTGTTAGTTGGGTTTATAAGACACTTAAAGGGACAGTCCACCCAAAAATAAACGTTTTGTCATTTATTACCCTCATGCTGTTACAAACCTATGAGTTTCTTTATTCTTCTGAGTACAAAATGAGATATTTTAATAAATGTTGGTGACCAAACAGTACTTCAGTAAATAGTACTTCTTTCCTTACAATGGAAGTCAATGGCTACCGTCTTTAGTACCGTCAATATTATCAATTCAGC
Source organism: Cirrhinus molitorella (assembly GCA_033026305.1). Classification (NCBI taxonomy): domain Eukaryota; kingdom Metazoa; phylum Chordata; class Actinopteri; order Cypriniformes; family Cyprinidae; genus Cirrhinus; species Cirrhinus molitorella. The sequence goes on from CM065130.1 coordinate 36,436,804, forward strand.
TGCACTGAAACTATCAGATGAGAACAAAACTTGAACTGAATTGACCTGAATGATTAGCTTATTGTGTTCTGTGGAGCTGCTTTATTGCTCAATCAAATTTGTTCATAATTTGTGACCCTGGACCACAAAACCAGTCATAAGGGTCTGTTTTTTTAAATTGAAATTAATACATGACTAAAAGCTTTCTATTGATGTATGGTTTGTTAGGATATGATAAATATTTGTCTGAGATACAACTATTTGAATATCTGGAATCTGTGGGTGCAAAAAATGAAAATATTGAGAAAATCGCCTTTAAAGTTGTCCAAATGAAGTTCTTAGCAATGCATATTATTAATCAAAAATTAATATAATATATTATAAAAATAGTTTTTATATATTTATGATAGGAAATGTACTAAATATCTTAGCAGAACATAATCTTCACTTAATATCCTAATGCTTTTTGGCATAAAGGAAAAATTGATGATCAATGAATTGAACTTGTTTCATAATTAAGGAACTTTACACAGTTATTGAATTGAATTGAACATAACTGAACTGAATAGACACTATTGTCTTCTATAGAGCTTCTTATAGATGAATCAAATTCATCCATAATTTATGAATTTTCTATTGTTGAACTGAATTAAAACTTCAGTTATCACCAGTGTTGGAGAAAGTTACTGTTAAAAGTGATGCATTGCAATATTCTGTCACTCCCTAAAAAAAGTAAGTAATTACGTTACTTAGTTACTTTTTTTGCAAAGTAATGCGCTACATTACTTTCACGTTACTTTTTAAATCTGGGCAGGGCTTGCTTGTTTGTTTGTTTTTTAATATAAAAAGTTAGATTTTTAGTTAATGTAAAAGCCCTTTTACACTAAAAAGTGAAATGAATAAGCCTAAGGCTAAAGGAAAAGTAAACTGACATCTGTACTGTAGAACTGTAGAAGAAGGAAGTTCAACACTCTTCAGCAATGAGAAAAATGAAGCACAAATGTTAATTAATATAAAGTAAGTTTTGCTTATTAGTACGGTTGAATTGGATCAACAAAGGTCAGCAGCAAAGACAGAATAATTAGCTTATTGTCTTCTGTGGAGCTGCTTTATTGCTCAATCAAATTGGTTCATAGTTTGTGATCCTGGACCACAAAACCAGTCATAAGAATCAGTTTTTTTGAAATTGAGATTTATACATGATCTAAAAGCTGAATAAATAAGCTTTCCATTGAGGTATGGTTTGTTAGGATATGATAAATATATGGCTCAGATACAACTATTTGAAAATCTGGAATCTGAGGGTGCAAAAAAATGAAAATATTGAGAAAATTGCTTTTATGGTTAAATTGGATTTTTTATGGTTGAACAAAGGTCAGCAGCAAAAACAATGGTTAATAAAATGGGATTAAATACATAAAGGTAACAAAAAGTACCTGATATTTTCTTGTATGAAAAATGTTACTTGAAAAAGTAATCTGATTACATAATTTGCGTTACCCCCAACACTGGTTATCACTGAATTGAACTTGTTTCATAATGAATGAACTGAACTGAATCAACACCAAACTGAGTAAAGACACTATTGTCCTGTAATGATGATGATCACCAATTCTTTTATTTGCCTGTTTAATACTGTGTTTTGAAACAAAAAATTTTATATAACGCACTATAACGTAAAGGTGACTCAGACTTGAAATGATTCTGAACTCCTAAACGACTCACCTGTGTTGATTCCCTCTGTCGACAGAGGGCTGTGTGTCTTGCTGAACGGGACGTTCCCTGCCGCCGTTCCGTTCTTGCGTCCGTCGTCATGTTGGTTGGAGCGACGTCGCCAGTAATTGAGCTCCTCGCGGTCTGACTCCTGACAGCGCCGTAAAACGCTCACCGAACGCCGTGTCTTCTCCACCATGTCCACAATGCAATTCAGCACCTATACCCAGAGAGGTGACAGAAAGCCTTGTATACAAATTCACAATAGATTGAAAAAATAAAATAAAAATAAATACTTTTTTTGTCTTACATGATCTAGATGTCTCCATTCTTCAGCCCACTCTCTATCTGTCAGTCTGTGGTCTACAGGTTCCTCACGGTAGCTTCCGTTACTGCCTAAAAACACCAACAAAAGCACATGAGAAAAGCACTAGTGTTTGTAAACGAGTGTTCGAGTTGCGCTTTGTCGTATGTTAGTACCTGGCAGCCGCGGCCGATCCTTCAGCTCCCTCAGCTCCAGGATCCGGTGTGGTTCCCTGTACAGGTGAGGTGTGCTGATGTCATCCAGCGCGTAGTGCTGCAGAGGGGGCGGAGTCGGGTGGATCTGGGTGGGGAGCTGCAGCGGGTGGGCGGGGCTGTGTCTGGGGGCGGGGCTAATGGTGCAGATTCGTTTGGCAGGAGGCTCCAGGGAGGCGGGAGGACGCTCGTGGAACCCATTCTCTTTACTTCTGGAGTAAATTATAAAATAAAAGTAAGAAACAAATCCCTAATAACACTTTTGGACCTGTACAATGACAATACCAAGGTATTTTTGAAACACCTCACAGTAAATAGCATTGTTACATGTGACCCTGGACTACAAAACCAGTCACATTTTTGTGAACTGAGATTTATACTTCATCTTCATCAGAATATATAAGCTTTCCATTGATGTATGGTTTGTTAGGATAGGACAGTATTTGGCCGAGATACAACTATTTGGAAAATCTGGAATCTGATGGTGAAAAAAAAATCTTTAAAACCTATAAAGTTGTCCAAATGAAGTTCTTAGCAATGCATATTATGATACATTTACAGTAGGAAACTGTCAAATATCTTCATGTAACATGATCTTTACTTAATATCCTAAAATATTATCACTTATTATTTTGATTTACTTATTAGATTTATACATCACCTGGAAGCTGATTAAATAAGCTTTCCATTGATATATGGTTTGTTAGGACAATATTTGGTTGAGATACAACTATTTCAAAATCTGAGGGTGCAAAAAATAAAAATATAGAGAAAATCACCTTTAAAGTTGTCCAAATGAACTTCTTAGCAATGCATATTACTTTTCAAAAAATAGGTTTTGACATTTACGGTAGGAAATGTAAAAAATATCTTCATGGAACATTTTTTTTTTTTTAATATCTTGGCCATTTTTTACACATACAATGTATTTTTGGTGACTTATGACTGGTTTTGTGCTCCAGGGACACATACAAAGTAATGACATCCAATAACATAACTATACCATAGCCATGGTATTTTCTTTTAAAGGTTTTATTTCTCTGCCTAGTTTATATGCAGTCATACCTGTTAGGACTGTGGCGTTTGCTGCTCTCATTGGGGTCCAGCAGTAGTTCGGTGGAGTCGGCGGGTGATGGGACGGTGGTGCTGAGCAGGAGGTGTTCGTGTTGGGACAGATACTGCGCTGGAGTCTGTTTGGCGGCCCTTGCGCAGTGCAATAGCTCCCTCTGCAGTAAGGGCAGATTGGCCTACAGAAGAAACACCACGATTCGTTTATAGAATATCTCACTTCATAACAAACTTCAGCTAAACGGCACACTGTTTGCGATCAAACCCATTTTGGAAGATTTTCTTAAAGTCTGACCACCACATTTTTGGCATTTTTCCTGATAAGAGTGAAGATAAAGGTCAGAAGCATTCGTTCCTCGACAGACTCCTCGGAGCCGCGGCGCGCACGCAAACTCAAAGCAGACCGCGCCCGAGGCGTCTGTTCAGCGTCACTGCACGTTCTGCTCGCCATTAAAGCTCCAGACTGCGATTTTCACCAACATCTCGTCAAAATAGTCAATAAATCTTTCATATGAAAACACTTCAGCCTCAGGAGGATGGAAACGGAGAAGAGAAACAATCGGCGAGATGAAACAAACCAGAGCCAGCGGCCCATTTCTTACATGATGAGCATGTGAGTTCGATTACTAAAGTGAACATATGAAGAATATCAGACTGCTTTCTGTCAAAGCATCTGGCAAACACAAGGGGAAAATACTCCCTCATGTAAACTAACTTACACATCACTTTCTGTAAAGCATGCTAATGTTACTTTTGGGAAGTCCAATTCATTTGAACACTAGAGTTGTCACTCAAATACAGCACCATGTCCAGCATTTTATGCGTTTTTATGAAATACAATTTTATTTTAGTATTATGTAGAGTAATTCTGAATACTTTGAACTACCTTTTTTTCAGTTTTAGTAATTTTGAAATATGCTCTTTTTTTGGTTATTATTATTTTAAATATTACTGTTCAGATTTAATTTATTGTTATGTCAGATTTATTTATTTACACTTAGACTACTAGATTTTTAATTTGTGTAACGTTTATTTTTTCATCTTATATTTATATTTTAACTTTATCTCAATTACACAAAAATGCTTTTAATAGATAGCATTTTAGTGAACCGCAATAACCCTGTTTTTCATCATATTCATTTTCCAAGAGTTAAAAAAAAAAAAAAAATTGCATTGATTTTAATATATCAAAGTCACAGTTTTACACCATCAACTGAGTCACCAATTGGTTTCGAAACCGCATCAAAGGAATGATTCGTTTGTGAATCAGGCTTCATCACTAAACAGTTAATCTGATAATCAAAACAATTACATTTTCACAGAATGTCTTAAAATGATACCCGAAGAAAGCGATCTGGGATGCTTTAAAATGTTTTCCAAACACATCTAAACCAGGACAAGAATCTCTGTTGTTTTTATTACTAGTATGACAAACATTTCTGTACATGATTAACCCGGTCCTCCGCTCACATGTGCCGCCTGTCATTTGTGTTCTCTTATTTTGCGCAGGCAAATATTCGGCATGACCGTGTTAACCGCTGCCGAGCTCCATATGCTGCGCAGCCCCGTAAAAAACCTGCAACGGTTTAAAGTCGTGTTTCACACTTCCGACCGGCTGGAATTCTCGGAAGTCTCAGTCTGCTCCATAAATTACCAAAGGAAACAGAAGATACCTTCCACTTTCTCTGTCTCTCTAATCATAGAATCCCCTAATACAACCAGCATCAGTTTCATCCTAAATATCTGTCCATGCATTCACTAATATCACCAAATTAACATTCATCTCTGTTAGCGAAAACAACTATTGCATTATTGGCCATTTACCTTCAGGAAGGGTATGACGAACGGCCTTAAAGGGAAGTTTGTAGCCTCTTGCAGTCTGGAGTGAAACTCTTCAATGGTGACAGTGGAGTTCTGTTGGAGAAACAAGTTGATTGTTAATTCTGCTTCACATTTGACCAAACTGTGTTTGTGCAAATGTATGTATGTGTGTGTGAGAGAGAGACGCACCACCAGCGCCAGCACCAGGTTTCGGACGCTCTCTCCGATCTCAGGCGAGATGTCGTTGCCGAACTGCTGCAGCGTTGTGAGGAAGCGCTTCAGTTTGCTCAGCTGCCTTGCGCCGCAGGTGGCTGGAAGCTGCTGATTGGCCAGAGAGGAGGAAGATGATGATGAAGGGCCGTTGCTGTAGCGCTGAGGCGGCGAGGGAACGGCGTTGAGCATTGGTGGAGAGTGATTGATCCCATTGGTCACTGCGGAAACAGAGAATGTGATTAGACATAGAGAACTAATGTGAGCGATGATCTGCAAACACAATTAATCAGTATTTTAGCATTATTTATGCACTGTTATAGTTTTTATTAATATTTTTTATGCTTACAGTTTTTACTTTAATTTTAGTTTTTAACATTACTTTTTAGGTTTAATTTATGTTTTAGTTTTATTTCTTTCCAGTTAAACTCATTTCAATCAGTTTTTTTTTAGTTTAAGTTTAATGCATTTTTTTTCCATCTCATATGTGATCGTGGACCACAAAACCAAAGGTCTTTTTTTTTTTTGATTTATGCATCATCTGAAAGCTAAATAAATAAGCTTTCATGAATGGTTTGCTAGGATGGGACAATATTTGGCCAAGATACAACTATATTTGAAAATCTGAAATCTGAGGGTGAAAAAAAAAACAACTTTAAAATTGTCCAAATGAAGTTCTTAGCAATGCATATTACTAATTAAAAATTACGTTTTGATATATCTATGGTAGGAAATTTACAGAATATCCTAATGATTTTTGGCTCTAATTTTGACCTATACAATGTATTTTGACTATTGCTATAAATATACCCAAGCTACTTACGACTTACAGTTTTGTGGTCCAGGGTCACATATTTATATTTTTTTATTTCCGTTTTATTTCAGTGTAAGAAAAAACTTTTTAACCACATACATTTTCCTGTAAGCTCAAAAAAAATGTTGTGTTTATGGCTACAATATGTATGAAGCCATAGTTTTACCATTTTACTAATTTAAAATAAAAAACTTTCTTTCAGCAAAAACACTCTTTTTACTTTTGCTCTGTTTTTTCTTTGTATTTCGATACTGCAGTTAGTTGCTTCTGTCAGGTAAATGGCTTTTCTTCTTCTTTTGTAAGTTGCTTTGCATACAAATGCATGCTAAATAATGAAATGTGAAAGACATTTGTGAAAGACTCTAGCTAGTATTAGGACATCTGTGTTTCTGTTAAATTGGAAATGGAAGGACAATTCAAGGTTATTGCATGCTACATATTCCAAATCTAACAAATGCAATAGGTCATTCAGATTTTCCATGCATAAGGAAAATTGTTGTTTTACTATTTACTAAATTGTATTGAAATTCATATTTGTATCCAGTTTAAAATACATATACAATCTCTCTCTGATTATTAGCATTTAAAAAGCATTTTAAAAACTTTAATTAGAACAGTGCAAAACTCATATCCTGGATATTACTGAATGCTTTTCAGTATGTGCTGTATTTCTTTAAAATAGTATGTGGAACAGATTGCATGATTCCGCAATGAACATTTCTCACTAGTATGCTAGATTGTTGTCAAATGACCTCATTAAATCTGTCTTTAATCATTTTGGGTTATCAATCACACTGGAAATGGGAGGTCAAGTCAAATACACTGCATACTGCAAAATGCACGCTACATACTGCAATTTTGACAATCGCAATGGGTTATTCAGGTATTCCATGCATACAGAAAATTCAAACCCTGTGCACAGTATGCATGCTGCAGAAATGACAGCATGGCATCCTATGGGACACACTAGTGCCAATGACAAATAGTATGCATGTTTAAATGCAGCGTTGTGTGCGAGTCTCACATGCTGTGGTGGAGAAGGCTGCTGGACGAGGTCCGCTGGGGTTGACGGAGGGTAGAGGGGGCATGACGGAGACGGTTGGTCTGGAATGAGTCTTTCCATCCACTGGGGAACCGGGCATGGCAGGAACGTTCTTCTCTGTACTGTCTGAAAAAACAGAGAGATTGAGCTGGAGATGGACAGATCTCATAATATCTTCGTAATCACGAGCGTTTCTGTTTGTTCATGTCGACATTTCCATTAAAACCCAATAAAGTGCTACAGATTTGTGGCAGCAGAACGTCTCTGATCTCAATCGCCCTGACAAAGAAAATCACCACGCAATCATTTCTTAACTAGATTCATCTTGCATCTGCATCTAAAACATTCCCAGGAGCACCAGTGCAAACGTCATTGTGTCTCATGCATTGATATGCAATCGATGCATTGATATGCAATCGGTGTTTAAAGACACCTCGGCAATCCAATTGAGCCCGGAGCGGCATAAATTCTCTAATCTTAGCCCTCGCACCCTTACTAAACCCATCATCCTTTCTGGTGCACACCAGATGTTTTCTGCCCCTGTTTAAGAACCGTGGAGTCCCGACAGCTGAAGTGCAAATGAACCAGGTTTTGTCCCGGGGAAAGAAAGGCTGATCATTGAGCCCGCTTAAGAATGGAGAATCGGGCCATTTCACGCTTGCTAACTAGGCTTCACAAAAGCCGTCAGGGGCTAAACGCATACTTTCTGCCTGTGAATGGACCACCAGGCCCAGAAGTCGTAGATCAGAGGCGCTATTGTTCTACAAGAGCCGTGAGAGAAGCTATCGGCCTCATTTGGAGTATATCAGGCTGCCGAAAATGCTTTTACAAAGGCGGCTAATAGACCCACACAGATCGAGTTGTCAAAGGTCATGAAACGCTTCTTACCAGACGACTTTTCATAGGCGGACGGGGCTTCTCTGGGTGAAAAGCGTGTTTTGTTTAATGTTTATTCATGGGAAACTAATGCAGTGAATGCGTTTCTCGCTGTATGGTTTTTAAATGGGCCTCTCCACTTAACAATGAAAAGTAAGGCGGCTTTTAATGGGATTGTTATAGCGCTTCATTCGTATGTTTCATTGCAGTCGCGATAAACAGACGAGTTCGTCACATCGCAGAAACTTGAGCGAACTGAAATTACATTTCGCAAGTTAAAGTTAATATGCTCTTGTGTCTTTGTTTATATAATTCAGTTACATCTCTATTTGTTTGTTTTTGAGTTGTGTATGAGGGTTATTATTGCTGACTATAACTAAAACCAAGATATACAAAATCATTACTTTAAAATAAAATTTGAGTGACATAAAATATTTAAAAAATTAAACTATTTTGATTAGGCAATATTTCTCATTTTATTTGGGTTTAACTTAAAAGACTAGAATAAATAAAATAAATAAACCAAAACTAATAAAAAAAATGAATAAAGGAAAAATTATTTTCTTTTTAATTTATTTTTGCATATTTGGTCCTCCATACATTCAAGTTAATATTTTGCATAAAGGACATACAATTTCAAAGAATCACACAAAGATCATTACGCAATTACGCTTTTTCATTTTTTATTTTATTTTTATTTTTTCAAATTATGATGTATATTTACCAAGCATAAACTATAAACATAATGTATAAACATCCTGTTTGCCAGTTCAAATCAAATACAATTCCAATTCAGAGATGTATTTGAAATTTAAAAGGCATTTTTTGTTTGAAATCTTTTTGAAATTTCAGATTTTTTAGTTTATATTTCACAATTCAGATGCTCAAAATTGTTTATATATCAGAATTCAGACTTTTTTCTCACAATTGAGTTTGTCTCTTAATTCTGATCTTTTGTCTCAGAATTGCAAGTTTATTTCTCACAATTCTGACTTTTTTCTAAAAATTAAAAAATTATATAGACATAAAAAAGGTAATAAAAATGACAAAAAATGACTAAACCTTTAAAAATTAAAGTGAAAACATAAAATCTAAAAAAACCTATCTGTTCAAATATAACAAAACATTAAATAAAAAAAAAAAAAAATATTAATGAAAACTATAATAGTATATCAATGATAGTAAAATAACGTTGTGCACTGTATTAAATAAAATAAATCAATTAAAAAAAATAAGACAAATCATGTTTCTTTAAAAGACTAAACCTGCATAAATAAATAAATAAATAAATAATAGGAGAAAAATTATTTTCTTTGGAATATATTCACTCATTCATTTTTGCATATTTCTGCAGGTTTAGTCCTCCAAACATGCAAGTTAACGTTTTGCATAAAGGACATAATATTTCAAAGAACAAATATATTGCATTTTAAGCTGATTTTATGTATTGCAATGAATCTCATTCTCATGTGCTGTTATTGTGAGACAGAACCATCGTCTTAACCCACGGATCGAATGCAGCGCAGTCACAGGTGCGACACACTTTTGCACGCACACACAGACACGTAGACACAGATCTTGTGGTTTGCGAGCGCACCTGAGCCCCGCTTCGGGTCCTTCAGGCTGCCTCTCTTAATGCCTGACTGAAAAATCATATGCCAGCTTTTTTCCCTTCCATGTACACCTGGTTCCTTCCTAGGAGGCAGGAAGTAGAACGCGGGAAGGACTGGGAGAAACAGGAAGCTTAGCCATTTGGGTTTATGCCACACCATAGGATGTACACAAACCCTCCCGTATCCACCGTCTGTTAGCAGAGATTAGCATCATACCTGCGGCGAACTACAGCTTAACCAACGCTAGCGACTTCTATTAGTAAAGCTACATTTTGGTAATACGGATCATAAATGTAAGTTCATCTAAAATCAGATTGGAGGCCTGTTTATTATAAAATGTCAAAATATACTGACTAGACTGATGAGTCACACAATATTTGGCTATTTTGAGATTATGAATATGAACAAATTACACTTTTTTAAAAAATTATTTCAAATTATGATGTATATTTACCAAGCATAAACTATAAACATTTAAGCATATAATATATAAGCATCCTGTTTGCCAGTTAAATTCAAATTTAATTCTAATTAAGAAATGTATTTGAAATTTAAAAGGAATTTTTTTTTTAAATCTTTTTGAAATCTCAGATTTTTTTGTTTATATTTCACAATTCAGATGCTCAAAATTGTGTGTGTGTGTGTGTGTGTGTGTGTATATATATATATATATATATATATAACAGAATTCAGACTGATCTTTTGTCTCAGAATTGCAAGTTTATATCTCACAGATCTGACTTTTTTTCAAAAAAATTAGAAAATGATATAGACATATTAAAAAAGGCAATGAAAACAACAAAATTACTAAAAAAATTCAATAAAATTAAAGTGAAAACATAAAAGATTATGAATAAAGTTTTTAAATCAAGCAGTATTGTTGATATAATTAACAAGTTTAATTTTAAATGTTGTTTTTTTTTTTTTTTTATAAATGTATTTTGTATAAATATTGTGAAAAATAACCATTCATATAATTTGAGCAACTGTGCATGCATATTATTCAATATTATAAGTTTTAGTTGCCCAGAAAACCCTAACTGTGACCCTGGAGCACAAAACCAGTCATAAGTCTCTGGGGTATATTTGTAGCAATAGCCAAAAATACATTGCATGGGTCAAAATGACAGATTTTTCTTTTATGCCAAAATCATTAGGATATTAAGCAAAGATCATGTTCCGTGAAAATATTTAGTGCATTTCCTACCATAAATATATTAAAACTTAATTTTTTGATTAAGATTACGCATTCCTAAGAACTACTTTCATGTAACTTTAAAGGCGATTTTCTTAATATTTAGATTTTTTTTGCACCCTCAGATTACAGATTTTTAAATAGTTGTATCTCAGCCAAATATTGTTCTATTTTAACAAACCATACATTAATGGAAAGCTTATTTGTTCAGTATGAATGTATACATTTTAACCCTTATGACTAGTTTTGTGGTCCAGGGTTAAAATTTTTGTGTAATATTTAAATTTTATTTAAGCTTTATTTCAAATATTTTTTTTTTTTCAGATAATAACCCTGCATATTCTATGCATTTATATGGATGCATAATTGGAATATATGATTGCTTATAAAAATCAAATGTATTTAAACCGTAGGTACCTCCAGATCTTAAATTTGTCTTTTTTTGTATTTTCAGGGACACATGGCAGGTGTGGAGTCTTTGGTTATCAGTCACTGAACTGCTCAAGATCTACGAGGCAAAAACATCCTTGCCTTCCACCTGAGACGTACACATACACACACACGCCGCATTAAACACACTTCCTCCTGCACAGCTGCAGTGTGGATCCGTGCGGAAGAACACACAGGTCTGTTAGCACAGCTCCAGGATATCTGTGCGGATCAATATTGATCTGCTAACAGCAAACGCGCGGCTTCCTCTGACTGCCACCTGTTCCACACCGCCTCATAAAGCTCCAATAAAGAGGGAAAATTAATGACTGCTATTATTATACGTCACTGTCAATATTAGCTGGTCATCTGACACATCTCATGATGTACAAAAACATCAATCTGTTATAACCTATATTTAATTATAGCTTCACCACAGAGAAATGAATTTCAAAATCACACAAAGATCAAAAAATTTTTTCAAATTATGATATATATTTACCAAGCATAAACTATAAACATTTAAACATATAATATATAATATTTAAGCATCCTGTTTGACAGTTCAATTCAAATTGAATTCAAATTCAAAAACTTATTTGAAATTTAAAAGGCATTTTTTAATTGAAATCTCAGATTTTTTAGTTTATATTTCACAATTCAGGTGCTCAAAATTGTGTTTATATATTAGAATTCAGACTTTTTTCTCACAACTGAGTTTATCTCTCAATTCTGACTTTTTGCCTCAGAATTGCAAGTTTATATCTTACAATTCTGACTTTTTTTCTAAAAACTGAGTTTATATCTCAGAATTCAGACTTTTTTTCTTGCATTTGGAAATTTATCTCTCAATTCTGACTTTTTTGCCTCAGAATTGCAAGTTTTTATCTCACAATTCTGACTTTTTTCTAAAAATTGTGAGTTTATATCTCAGAATTCAGACTTTTTTCTTGCATTTGCGAGTTTATCTCTTAATTCTGAATTTTTGGCCTGGAATCGCAAGCTTATATCTCACAATTCTGACTTTTTTCCTGCATTCGTGAGTTTATCTCTTAATTCTGTCATTTTGTCTCGTAATTGCAAGTTTATATCTCACAATTCTGACTTTTGTTTCTTGAAATGGGTTAATTTCTGAGCCTATAATGAAACATCAAGTAATGCAACTCAATAACCAGAATTTCTGACTAACCATAGTCAGAAATGTTTCTTTATAAGGTTTCTGACAAGAAGATTGATATGCATATGTCACTGATTTCTCCTGAAACATATGAAAGCATAAACTGGGTTGATTTGGTTGTGAATACATGTGCTGACTCTGAGAATATAACCAAACCCATCTGAAAGAGCTTTACTCCCCCAAAACGTTAAACATTGAGGCACAAAGAAGTTGATTTAAAAGCCCGGCCTGTCTTTGTTTAAAATGATATATGAATTTCCATTAAAAGCGCTTCAATGCGGCCAAACCAAGTGTTTAGAAATCATTTAAAGAGTGCGGGACAAAAGCGCAGAGAGGCACACCGCCTCCAGCCACACATCAGCAAAACAAACCCATACAGAGCTGCTTCCAGCCACGGACACAAAAGGGTTAAGCTATCAGATCATTATTATGTGTGTGTGTGTGAGTGAGAGAGAGAGAGAAAGAAAGAGCTGGGACGGATGTTTCTGTTTCCCTCCCCCTCCGTCTCCTTCTGTTCTTCCACCATATGGAGCTGATGGGGGTGCGAACGGACAGCTGGAGTCTCCAACAGTCACCTGTGTCCAGATCCCACCACAGAAGACAAATCACAAAGCACATTTCTCCCAGACATTACATGGAGACTTTCTGATGCTCAGATGGAAAAAGACCCTAGTCTCAAGGGTCCTCATCTATGGAAGCTTATTTCTGCCACTTAAAAAAAATATTAAAAAGACAATTTTTTCAGAATTGCAACTTTATAGCTCACAATTTGGACCTCACAATTCATGTTTTTTTTTTGTTTTTTTTTTTTATAGAATTACAAGTTAATATCTCACAATTCAGGCTTTTCGTCCTGTATTGCTCAGAATTTCTCATAATTTTGAATTTATATCTCACAATTCAGACTTTTTCCTCAAAATTGCAACTTTTTATCTCACAATTTGGGCCTTTTTTTACAAAATTACAAATTCTTAGCTCACAATTTGGATTTTTTCCTTTGAATTGCAATTTTATATCTCACATTTCAGATCTTTTTCTCTGAATTGCGAGTTTATATTGCACAATTTGTTTTTGTTTTTCTTAGAATTTTGACTTTATATCTGACAAATCAGACTTTTTTCTAAAAATTGCAGCTTTATGTCTCACAATTTGGGCTTTTTGCCTCAAAATTGCAAGTTCTTAGCTCACAATTTGGATTTTTCTCCTTGGAATTGCAAGTTTATATCTCACAATTTGGACCTTTTTTATCAAAACTGTGAGTTTTTAGCTTACAATTTGGACTTTTTCCTTGGAATTGCAATTTATATCTCACAGTTCAGGCTTTTTTCCTGTATTGCGCAATTATGAGATTTTTTCTCTGAATTGCGAGTTTATATTGGACCTTTATTTTAAGAATTTTGATTTTATATCTCACAATTTGGACCTTTTTTTTCTCAAAATTGCGAGTTTTTAGCTCACAATTTGGACTTTTCCCTTGGAATTGCAAGCTTATATCTCACATTTCATACCTTTTGGCTCAGAATTGTAAGTTTATATCTCACAATTTGGACTTTTTGCATAGAAGTCCAAATTTATATCTCACAATTGAGAGCTTTTTGCTCATAATTGTTAACATCTTGCAAAATAATAACTTGCAACAAAGTCCAAATTGTGAACTATAAACACAATTTTGAGGAAAAAAAGGTCAATTGTGAGATCGTAATTCTGACGAGTCGCAAAGAGCAAAAAATAATGCTAAAGGCGAACAACATAATGCATATATGTGACTCTGGACCACAAAACCAGTCTTAAGTAGCACAGGTATATTTGCAGCACTAGCCAAAAATACATTGCATGGGTCAAAATTGTTTTTCTTATATGCCAAAAATCATTAGGATTTTAAGTAAAGATCATGTTCCATGAAGATATTTTGTAAATGTCCTACTGTAAATGTATCAAAGCCTCATTTTTGATTAGTGATATGCATTGCTAAGAACTTTAAAGATTTTCTCAATATTTAGATTTTTTGGCACAGATTCGATCAGAACAAATATTGTCCTATCCTAACAAACCATACATCAATGGAAAGCTTATTTATTCAGCTTTCAGATGTTCAGAGATCTAAATCTCAATTTAAAAAAAAAATGACCCTTATGACTGGTTTTGTCCAGGGTCACATATAAAAATATCTCAATGATGTCTCAAACTGTGCTTGGTTTTGCCAAGATACTGACATTCAAACCTCAAAACTGATCTGAGCTGCTCTCTGCATTCATTTCATAGCTGCTTTCGTCCCATTTATACAATTTAAGCTGAAGAAACATAACCGATGTAGCTCCATGAAGTCTCCTGAGCTCTGAAAGTGCAATAAAAAGTTCCAGTGGGGAGGGAAAGAGGAAAATAGGAGTTTGACAGGAGGAGAGGGAGGCGGGAGGGAGAGTTAAAGAAAGGAAGGCAAAACAAAAGCTGCACCTGGTGCCTATCAGTCCACACACACACACACACACACACACACATCTGCTGCTCTCTCGCAGCGCATGCATTCGTCTCAGCAACAGGTCGAAGCCTCATGCATGCTGACATCTGAGCGAATGACACAAGCACGTCCGCCTGCACATGTTCAGTCCTCTCATCTCTTTAATTAAATCATCACATCTGACCCAGAGCTCATCAGTGTCAGTCACTTCAACTAGATCTATAGTCTGACCCTCAATTCACTGACCTGCCAAACCCAGAGATTATTCAAATCTCTCAAGTGTATTAACTGGAAACAAATCACTCAAGATGTAAAAGCACCAATAAGACTAAGATTATTGGAGTATCGTTACAAGAAAATACTATTCTAGTCTTTCTAAATCAAAATTTTACATTTAATTCAGTGCCATTTCTTTGCAATTATTTCTGAAATTTACTAACAATTTCTGAGTGAAAACTTTCAAAAAGTAAATCCTACACATTTTTTTTCAAGTGTATGAACAGAATGAGCTTGAAGTCAAAGCTGTTAATTAGCATTTGAAGACTGCTAATTTATATCTCACAATTTGGACCTTTTTCTCTCAAAATTGTGAGTTTATATCTCACATTTCAGACCTTTTGGCTCAGAATTGCAAGCTTATATCTCAAAATTCAGATCTTTTTCTCAAAATTGCAACTTTATATCTCACACTTTGGAGCTTTTTTGTCTCAAAATTGCGAGTTTTTAGCTCACAATTTGGACATTTTCTCCAAATTGTGAGTTTATATCTCACATTTCAGACCTTTTAGCTCAAAATTGCAAACTTATATCTTACAATTCAGACTTTTTTCTCAAAATTGCAACTTTACTTCTCACGATTTGGACCTTTTTTTCTCAAAATTGTGAGTTTAGATCTCACATTTCAGACCTTTTGGCTCAAAATTGCAAACTTATATCTCACAATTCAGACTTTTTTCTCAAAATTGCAACTTTACTTCTCACGATTTGGACCTTTTTTTCTCAAAATTGTGAGTTTAGATCTCACATTTCAGACCTTTTGGCTCAGAATTGCAAGCATATATCTCACTTTGGTACATAAAAAACGTACAAAAAATACCATGGTATTCTTTGAAGTACATTAGAAAAACCCTGAAATACCAAAGTGAATTTCAGTACCATCGAATATGGTATAATAACTAAAAATAAAACAACAACAAAAAAAAAACGAATAAAAATAAAATTGGACAAAAATATTACAAAATTACTAATAAAAATGACAAAAGCACAACAACATTTCTAAAACCTAAACTAAAAATAAAAACTGAAATAAGAAAGTGCAACAGAATTAAAAAAAAATTACTAAAGCACAACAAAATAGCTAAAACTAAAAAAGTAAATAAAATTTTAAAAAGCACATAACAAAATTTCTACAACTCAAACCAAAACAAATATTAAAAATATTACAAAAAAATTACAAATATAAAAAAAAAAATCATAAAAATGACAAAAGCACATAATTAAATTGCTAAAACTGAAACTAAAAGTAAAAACAGGGTTAAATAGACATTTTTAAAAACTAATACAAATTAAAAGGCACATAAAAATGACTAGAACTTAAATTTTAAATAAAAAATAAATAGAAATATAAAAAAAAACAATAAAAATGACAAAAGCACATAACAAAATGACTACAACTAGAAAATATAAAAGCAAATGCTAGTTCAAAGTATTAATACATACTACAATAGTATACAAAAATGTTTCATAATAGTACTATGCCTTTTATATTCTTAATAGTACATTATAAAAGCCATGAATACATGAATTTCAATACCATGGTATATTACCTTCTGAAACATTACTGCACCAAGACCTTCTGAAAAGATCTTGATTCATAGTTATTTTGCACAAAATCATTTTTATCAGTATTTTGGTCTTATTTTGCCATAAAACATCTAAACATTCACTGACCTAAATGCACTGACTTGAGAAGCAAAAAAGCTTCAAATATTAAGATTTTTTTTTAAAGAAGGAAGGACTTCACACATTCACACACACTTTGATGCACATTTGCATGATTAAGTGAAAGTTATTGACAAACTGATAACAGGAAACTGCTTGTGTGTGTCATGACTAAAGTCACTGTCTTTTGGCTCATCGGAAGCATCTGCTCATTGAATTGCTGCCCTCCTGACCTCTGTGGGACTAATTGATTGGCCGGCTAATCAATCACTCACTCAGCGGCTGCTCTGATTGGCTCCTTCCGCTCGATTTTTAGAAACACAGAGATCAAGCGGTGTGACTCCATAAGAGCCTGTTGAAATGTTAATGTCAGTGTTTCACATCTGGTCTGATAGAAGCAGGGTCTCCAGGACCGTTTATAGCCAAAACTATCCCTGGACCAGCTGCAAGTCTCATGCCTGCTGATGCTCAACGTGTGGGAGAAAAATACTCCAGTCCAGATGTACAACACGCTGTCGGCTATCTGGACTAAATCGTGACAATATATTTATACTTGAGTTCTGTTGCATTTAAATACCATGGTAAATCAGACCAAGGTGTATTTCAAAGTACTACCAGCTTAGTCAGTTTTGGTATTAACTAAAACTATAACATTGTAAATGCTGCAAGTTGAAGAATTAAAACGGCTAAAACGAAAACTGAAAAAAAAACAGTTTTTTTTTTTTATTAATACAAATGACAATATAAAAATAAAGTTTAACAGAAATATTTATATATTAAAAATGACCAAAGCACAACATTTCTAAAACCTAAACTAAAAACTGAAGTAAAACAAAACCTAAACTAATAGTAAAAATAAGATTAAATATAAATGTTTAAAAAACTAATAATAATGAAAAGGCACATTACAAAATGACTAAAACTTAAACTAAAAATATAAATACAATTAAATAGAATAAAAATGACAAAAGGACATAAAATAACTAAAATCAAAGTTCAGAATAAATATTAAAAAACTAATAAAAATGACAAAATCATAACAACATTTCTAAAAAACTAAACTAAAAATAAAAAACGAAATAAAATAAAGTGCAATAGAAAAACTAATAAAAATAAAAAAGCGTAACAAAATTACAAAAAAAGAGAAAGAAATCAAATTAAATATAATAATTCTAATAAGATGGCAATAAAAATTATAAAAGCACATAACAAAATTACTAAAATGTAAACTAAATAAATAGAAATCTAAAAAAAAGGTAAATCATAAAAATGACCAAAGCACATAACAAAATTATTAAAAATAAAATTAAATACAAATATAATAAAGACATTAAAAAGAAAAAAAAATAATTTAAAAATCACAAGAAAATTATTAAATAAATAAATTAATTAAATTAAATGTAACGATTCAAATAAATTGGTAATAAAATGACAAAAGCACATAACAAAATTACTAAAATTAAATAAAAAATATTAAAAAATGACAAAAGCAAATAAAATTACTAAAACTGAAACTAAAAGTAAAACATAAGGTTAAATATAAAAATAAATTAAATAACAAAATGACAAACTTAAATTCAAAATAAAAGTAAATAGAAATTTATTTTTAAATAATAAAAATGACAAAAGCACATGACTAATAAATGCTAGTTCAAAATATTACATTCTATAATAGTACACAAATAATACTACAATAATTTTCACAACAAAAATGTTTCATAATAGTACTGAATTTTCAATGGTATTCTTTGAGGAGTCAATTCCTTGATGCACTAATCATTCAGTACCATAGTAAATACCAAAAGTACTATGCTTTTGATACCATCGTCACTCTCACATACACAGCAAGCGTTGTGTCAAGCTTTGTTAGATCTTCTCTAATTATGAGGCCCTTAAAGACTAAACGTCTTTAGCTAGACTCCTCCAGGGCCCCTGAGGGCCTCCACAGAGTGCTGTTCGGGGTCATCGAGCACAAGCCACCCAACGCTACATCTTCACTAGGGCTACCAGCGACTGCGGTGATGTCCAGCAGACCCTCAGACCACACAGCAGGTCAAAGTGGGAGTGAAGAGGGACAATGGTGTGATTGAGCGCCGGCTGCACACACACCGCCATCAGACGCAACAGTCAAACGGTTGTTTTAGGGCTAATCGGCCCGATCAGCCGCTGTCTTGATGACAAGACGACAGTTAGCGTTGCTTTAGCAGAGCTAATGTGGAACTTCCTGCCTTCAGCATGACTCAACAGCTGCTCTATGTGTGTGTGTGACATATATATGTAACGGTACATGGCATGTTTTTGAAGGTGAAGCAATATTTGCCATCACATAAAGTACTTATAATCAGCAAGGAGACATTCAGTTGATCAAAAGTGACAGTAAAGACATTAAAAATGTTACAAAAGAGAATCTTGAAAACAAAAATGTATCATGATTTGCACAAAAATATGAAGGAAAAAAAATGACACTGAAGGCTGGAGTAATGACTGCTGAAAATTTGGCTTTTCACCACAGGAATAAATTATATTTTAAAATATGTTGTGATTTAAAAAGAGTTAATTTGAATTATAATAACATTTCACAATTTGTTATGCATTTTTGATCAAATAAATGCAGTCTTGGTGAGCAATCTTATTAAAGTTTTGAACAACCATTCCAAAGTAAAATTGATCAAAAGTGACAGAAAAGGCATTTATAATGTTTCAAAAGATTCCTATTTTCAAATAAATGCTATTCTTTTTTCAGGATTCAAAAAATCTTGAAATCCTGACACTGAAGACTGGAGTAATGAGGATGAAAATTCAGCATTGCATCATAGGAATAAATTACATTTCAAACTACATTCACAGAGAACACAGTTATTTTAAATTGAAATAATATTTCACAATTTTTTATGTATTTTTGAAGAGACTTTCAAATCATTACAATTTCTTACCATCCACAAATTTTTTGAACAACCATTCCAAAGTCTCGGGTCAAAAATTAGACATTTTTATTTTTATTCAACAAGGATGCATAAAATTGATCAAAAGTGTCAGAAAAGGCATTTATAATGTTTCCAAAGATTCCTATTTTTAAATAAATGCTATTCTTTTTTCAAGATTCAAAAAATCTTGAAACCCTGACACTGAAGACTGGAGTAATGAGGATGAAAATTCAGCATTGCATCACAGAAATAAATTACATTTCAAACTACATTCACACAGAAAACAGTTATTTTAAATTGAAATATTATTTCACTATTTCTGATGTATTTTTGATCAAATAAATGCGACCTTGGTGGGCAGAAGAGACTTTCAAAAACATTACATATTCTTACTAACCACACATTTTTGAACAACCCATTCTAAAGATTTGGGTCAGCAAATAGAAATTAATAATTTATTCAACAAGAATGCATAAAATTGATCAAAAGTGACAGAAAAGACATTTATAATGTTTCAAAAGGCTTCTAAATTAAATAATCTTGAAATCCTGATGCTGAAAATTCAGCATTTCATCACAGGAATAAATTACATTTCATATTATATTCCCATAGAACACAATTATTTTAAATTAAAATAATATTTAACAATTTTTGATCAAATAAATGCACCCTTGGTGAGCACAAGAGACCTTTTTCTAAAACATTACATAATCATGCCAACCCCAAATTTTTCGAACAGTAAGCTAGTGTATAAAACACTTTCATATTATGATCTGATACCATCACTTTGTAAACATCTAAAGCAAAATAATGAAATAAAACACTAGAACACTAGTTGGATTTCACTCCAAAGCTGAGTTTGGAAATCAGAAAAGCAGACAGAGGAAAAAAAGAAACACACACGCTGTGCTGTCATTATGATGGTGTGCAGTCCTTCTCTGCTGTGTGTCTGTCAGAACATGGCTGAAGATTGTGTTAAGGTAACATACAGCAGACCTGCAGTAACACAACACAGCACAACACTCAGAGACAGATGTCAGCAATGAGATGCAGCGAGACCGTCTATTTCTCCTGGACTGCAATGCGATTGAGCAAAAACTAGGTGTGGATTTGCCAAGGTCTGCAATGAAAAGCCAGATATCTTACTGTATGACAGCAAGCTCCATTAAGTCTTCTGAGCAACAGCATATCTAATCATTAACCTTCTCATTTCATACAAAAAACTACTGCTACACAGTCTTTCCTGCGTGACAGTTAAACGAGAGGTAAAGCAGGTTCGTTTAACGAAGCAAAGCTTGACGCTGCAGTCAAAAATCCATCTCTTTCCTCCAGCTGGCATCTCATCACAGTTCATCACACCTCGAGCTCTTGCCACGTGGAAACGCTTCAACCAGATCCCATTTGAGTTTTCCAATTATTCATCATCGACTATTTTTTAAAAATAATTTTTTATAGAGATTACACTCGCAAAGAGTTTCCAGCTGATGAAATGTTTCGGAGCGGAGCAGAAAAACTTTCCATGATGTTATTCATTTCCATGACTGACCTTCTTCAGGCTCCCAAATCGCTGTTTTAAATTTCCCCGATTATTTCAAGCTTTCCATGACCATACCGGCATGAATCATCTCTATTATGTGAATATAAAAACACTGTAACAAATGCTATTCAGTGAATCTGCATTAGATATAACCCTGTTTATATTATTAATAATTTTATTGAGTTTTCATTTCAACAAAAAAAGAATAATTAAAATTGTTTATTAATATAATAAAATATTCTATTACATTATGAAATCTAATATTTATTATTAATTATATTTACATGCTCTATATGTATATATAGATATACAATGATTTATAAGGTAAATTAACTAAGCAGATGGACTAGACAGACAGCAGTGCATTTGTGTTTTTTAAAACCATTAATAAATTCTGTATGGACAAGATGTACTCAATAATGGACTCAATTTGTAAGTCTTTGCAAGATACAAAAGATGAGTAAATCAAGTACCATAGTAAAGTGTATATCTAATATATACCACAGCAATAAAACTGATTTACCATGCTATTTACAAAGCACTACAAGTCACTTCCAAGAAAGTGAAAAAATAGCTTTCCATGGTTAATTTCAGAGCTTTGTAACACCAAGTTCTCCACAGACCCTTTAATCAACACAAAAATGTACTGTGCTAATGGTTATATCTACAGCTCTGGAACAGGGTACAAATGCAAACATCCAAAGCCTTGAAAAGCTCACCTCCTCTCTATGATAGTCCGCTCTCCTCGTGTCTTATTCCAAACAATGTAAATCACTCTGCTTGAGTCGCTTGCTCTCTGTTCATATGTGAGGCATGTGTCTGAAACTCTCTCACATATGTGAGCGCTGCAGTCCGAGTCCTTCCCACCGCCAGCGAGGCACAGATGGACTCCAGATGGGTTATGGGATTTAGAACGTCTTCCACGCCTCCCTCTCTATCTCTCTCTCTCTCGCTCGCTCTCTCTCTCTGCTGATGTCACCGTCCAGGTCACGCCCACTGCATGGCTCCTGGCCAATCAACCGCTGCTCTATTCAATACATTAAACTAGAGGAGACTCATTAACATAACTAACTGCTCTGGCACTCAAAGGCTAAACAAAGCACTTGCCAACTGAAGGGAGGGGAAGTTACCCATAACACCTCATGCTGTGTGTGCCGTTACTATAGGATGAACTATTCAACTTCTTGCGCTGTTCACGTCCAAAAAAGTACAATTTTATTGCACAGAGTTGCTGTTATGACACCTAATTGATGTTTCAAGTAACTGCGCTGCAAAAAATGCTTTTCTTACTTAGATTGTAGTCTTGTTTCCAGCCAAAATATCTACAAATTCTTAAATCAAGAAGATTTTCTAGACAAGCAAAAATTATTGTCTTGTTTTCAGAAAAAAAGAAGTCAGAATTAAGTCATAAATTGCTCAAAACAAGCAAAATAATCTTATTTCAAGCTGAAAACTAGATTATTTTGCTTACCCCATTGGCTTGTTTCAAGCAAAAACCCTCATCATTTTAAATTTTTCTGAAAACAAGACAATAATTTTTACTTGTCTAGAAAAACCTTCTTGATTTAAGAATTTGTAGATATAAATCCAAGTAAGAAAATAATTTTTTTGCAGTGTATGTTCCACTTGTCTCTTGTAAAATTGCTTGAAAATGTTTATTATTATTTTATTTCAGTTATTATTTTATTAAGTTTTGTTTAGTTTACTATAATAACAACCCTGGCTCGCAATTGTTAATTTTTTATAGTCATAATAAAAACAATATATATTAAACTTTCATGTATTTATTTACACTGCAAAAAATGCTTTTCTTACTTAGATTTTTTGTCTTGTATCCAGCCAAAATATCTCAAAATTCTTAAATCAAGAAGATTTTCTAGACAAGTAAAAATGATTGTCTTGTTTTCAGAAAAAAAGAAGTTAAAATTATGAGAGTTTTTGCTTGATACAAGCAAATATCTGCCAGTAGAGTAAGCAAAATAATCTAGTTTTCTGCTTGAAATAAGATTATTTTGCTTACCCCATTGGGAGATTATTTTGCATGTTTTAAGCAAAAACTCACTTAATTATGGCTTCTTTTTTTTCTGAAAACAAGACAATAATTTTTACTTGTCTAGAAAATCCTTCTTGATTTAAGAAATTGTAGATAAACAAGTAAACAAGTTAAAACAAGTAAAAAAAGCAGTGTATGTTCCAGATGTCTCTTGTAAAATTGCTTGAAAATGTTTATTATTTTATTTGAGTTATTATTTTATTATGTTTTTTTTTGTTTAGTTTACTATAATAACAACCCTGACTCACAATTGTTAATTTTTACAGTCATAATAATAAAAAAATACATTAAACTTTCATTTATTTATTTATTTGCTCGCTTGCTTAGACAGAAATGGTGCTTTCCCCATACAAAAGACATTTTTTTCCGAACTATTCCAAACATTATTAATAAACACCTTCTTGCGCACGCCAGATCATTTTCTTTCCACCTGGGGTTGAGGGAGGCGAAGTTTAACAAAATCTGACATGTGATAAGAAACATTATCTACAATACGGTGTCATGTGGCACATGCTCTCTATCTCGCTCTCCATCTACATCTAGACAAATAAACAGAGCCCTGACTAGTGGCCAATCTCTCCTCCTGTCCAAAAAGAAAGTCAAAAACGCATGATCTCACTCTCAGAGATTTCTCAAGCCTTTGGCATCACAGAGAGAGAATGAAACCTGAAACCAGCAGAAATAACAAGAATTCATCATCTATAGCGAAAGAGCCTGATTAATCGGTCAATACTGGAGATTAATGCTTCGTAACAGAACTCCTTATTTAGCCTAATGTCAGATCCTCAATCAAACCATTTTTGGTGAACACATTTTTAGCCGACCTTACATGCTATCGAAAAAATTGGTGGGAGTAAAAATCGAAAGCATGATGTAAAACCTGTTGATTGTGTGCAAACAGTGATCTGTGCTCTTTAGGGAGCATGTTTGGCCTGCTATTCGAGTTAATGAGCGTTAACACCAGCGCCCTTCATTTGCATGCAAATGCGCTTCTATAAAGCTCAGCTAAAACAAAAAAGGACTTTCTGCTCCAAAACGCATCTGAAAGGAGTGCACGGCCATTACACCACATATGGAGATGCTGGAGGACGCCACAGAAAGTCTGTTTCAAATTAAAAACCCTGGGTATGTCAGAACACTAGCTCTGTTCTAAATTGTGCTGCCTACCTAGAGAGTATTTTAAAGCAACAAACAACATAAAAGCATATGCTGCCTTCTAAAATGCCTTATCTTAGCCAAAATCTAAAGCAGTATTGTGTTATACTTCAAGGAGAAGCCAATACCAGAGTGCACTGTGACAAACATCCAAGATGGCACACAAAGCAAGGGAATCGCATGTTATAAATACATTCCCCGCTACCAGGAAACATTCTCAGAAGGTTCTGGCAAGGTTTTCTGAACGTTATGATCCAACATTCTTCCAGCAATGTTAATAGAACGCTCCTTCAAAGTTATTTGGTCTTATAATGTTCTCAAAACTTATTTATACATTGTTTATGGAAAACATTTTAGCTGGACGTTCATTTAACGTTTTTTAAATGTTACTATTTGTTTCCGAGAACATTCAAAAGTAACATTCGCATAATGTTTGCAAAATGATACAATGGAATGTTCAAGTTTCAAGTTTTGAAACATTTAAACACTGTACATTCGGTAACATGCAAAGACACTTTAGGAAAACATTCTTAGAACAAATTTTGTTGGCTAGGTTTATACAAACAGTTCTAATTAAAACAGCACTATTTTACCCAATATTTGTGTGTGCTGTGAAGTTTTGTTTTTATTATTATGTTAACATGCTAAAGGTCGCTGACACCAAAACTGTATTGGTTGATGAGTTTCATTCTGTGTGAAAATCTTCCTTTAAACAGACCAGCTCTGTTCTAAAATGTGCTGCAGAGTATTTTAAAGCAACAAACAACATGAAAGCATATGCTGCCCTTTAAAACGCCTTATCTTAGCCAAATTCTGAAGCAGTATTGCATTATACTTCAAGAAAAAGCCAATCCCAGAATGAACTGTGACAAACCAAGTGAAAAACATCCAAATGGCACACAAAGTCGCATATTATAAATATATTCCCAGCGAACAGGGAACATTCTGAGAACTTTAGCTAATGTTCTGGCAAGGTTTTCTCAACATTATGATTAAACATTATTCCTTAAAATGATTTCCAAACATTATTTATACATTGTTTATGGAACGTTCTTCTGAAACATTTTAGCTGGACGTTCATCTAACATTTTTAAATGCTACTGTTTCTTTCCGAGAACATTCATATGTAACATTCGCACAATGTTTGCAAAAAGATACAATGGAATGTTCATTATAGTTTTGAAAGGTTTAAACACTGGATATTTTGAAAAATTGGAGAGCATTCAGAAATAACGTTCAATGGGAACTTTAGAAAAACATTCTTAAAACAGATTTTGTTAGCTAGGATATACAAAATAGTTCTAATTAAAATACAATTTTACCCAATATTTCCCAATAAGGAAGATGAAAATCTTCCTTTAAACAGACCAGCTCTGTTCTAAAATGTGCTACCTACCTAGAGAGCATTTTAAAGCAACAAACAACAGGAAAGCATATGCTGCCTTCTAAAATGCCTTATTTTAGCCAAATTCTAAAGCAGTATTGCATTACACTTCAAGAAGAAGCCAAATCCCAGAATGCACTGTGACAAACATTGTTTATGGAATGTTTTTCTGAAACATTTTAGCTGGACGTTCATCTAACATTTTTTTAAATGCTACTGTTTGCTTCAGAGAACATTCATATGTAACATTCGCACAATGTTTACAAAAAGATACAATGGAATGTTCATTTAAAGTTTCGAAAGATTTAAACACGGGATATTTTGTAACACTGGAGAGCATCCAGAAATAATGTTTAATGGAAACTTTAGAAAAACATTCTTAGAACAGGTTTTGTTAGCCAGGTTATACAAAACAGTTCTAATTAAAACACTATTTCACCCAATATTTGTGTGCGCTGTGATTTTTTGTGCTTATTAAGAATAATGTGTTAACATGCTAAACTAATAAAACAAATGTCAAGATCTTTGACACCAAAATAGCATTGGCTGATGAGTGTCATCGTTTAACTTTGGGTGAAAATCTTTCTTTAAACATGTGATACAGAGCACAGGAGCCTATTTCTATCTGAATCGTTACAATCCTTTACTTCCATCTGCAAGACGTTTCCTCCATCTGTGGACGTAACGCAGCAGGGCGACAGATGTGAACACACTCGTCCTGAACTCACACACACACACACACACACACACACACACTGCGCAGACTGCTGTTCCAAATCCACATCCAATCTCCTCCACAGCAAAATCTCTTTCCAAGCACTTCTCTGCGTCCGTCAGTCTCTCTCTCTGTGTTTGTAGTGGCATTCCTGCTCGGCTCTCGGCTCCAGTGTGTCTGGCCGCGCTGCACGCCTGGGAGCCATTAGTTTAAGTAAAGCCTGACACACACACACACACACACACACACACACACACACACACACACTCGACTCCTCTTACAAGACATACAGGCTGAGTGTGTTTGTATGTAAGTGAGGAAACGTGTGTGAAAGAGGTGTGTGTGTGTGTGTGTGTGTGTGTGTGTGTGTGTGTGTGTGTGTGTGTGTGTGTGTGTGTGTTTACTTAGCTATAGTTTGGGGACCAAACTGTCCCCCAGAAGTGACTTAAATCTGACTAAATCTCCCTTTGGGGTCATCCAGGAAAGACTTCAAATGAAAAAAACATGCATATATTCATGTATATAATAGTATTTAAAAAAACGTGCCATTGTTGATATATGAAAATGAAATAGCAAAACAATTTAATGAAAAATGTGACACCAATATAGCATACTAATTGGTGAAATATATTGTAGCATACTATATATTTATATAAATGTAAACACTGTATTGCTTTTATTACTATTGCTTAAATCTGGTAGGTAGTACGCATGTGTGGTATTCAGTTGGTATGCTAGTTTTTCATTCTGAAACACAGACAAACAGATCCTGCAGTATCTGAAAACCGTCAAGTACTGACAAGTGTAGTTAAGTTAGTAGTTAGTTACTCCCCAACACTTCAGCATCTGTCCTAGCGCGTGCATGAGCGCAATTTATGAGAGGTGGGTCACGCGCTCTCTTGGCCACATCACCCTAAAGTTTCCACTTTGAGAGCCAAGAAGAGAGTCCACACACACACACATGCACACACAGACAGATATAATGACCATCGAATGGCCAGTATACACAGCAATCCTTTCTAATTACCTGAATCTAAAACACTAAGATCGTCACATATGCAAATATTTGATTTAAATTAAGTTTGTCCCTCAGAATCATTTAACAAGCAGCTAACAGGGAATGTTCTCATAACTTTCACTAATGTTTTTTCAAAGTTATGTAAATGTTAGAACAAAATGATCTTAAAGTAATGTTTATGGAATGTTCCTTTATTAATAATTTATAACACATTCTAAGAATGTCAAAAGATATCATTCTTACAATATTAAAAATAAATGTTCAAATGTTTTATTTTGAGGGAAAATAAAGTTAGTGTAATGTTACTAATCACGGCTAGAAAAATGGACGTCAATGTTTTAGAAACATTTCAAAACAATGATTCCTCAATGGTTTTATAATCTAAATTTGTTACCCGTGATGCTCAATCAGATGGCAAAATGGAATTTAATAATGTGCAATATGAAAATAAAAAAGGTATGTAAAACAGTACAAAGTGTGCAACAATAAATGTTTATACAACATATTATACCTCACAATGCTGCATGTTCAAAAGACGCATTTTCTGCATTTCACAACACATCAATATTTTATTATTTCACTAAAAATGTCAAGAGACCGGCAGGTCGGTTATCTTCATCTGACCCGACTGCATTCACCATCCTTGCGAAAGTTTATCTGAGAATCGCTTTTCAAAGTGACAAGAAAATGACGAGGAGGAATTTACTGCCTCGTTTTACAAGAGACAAACTGATGTGAAGTACATGTGTGTGTGGACAGACAGAGAAACACACACCGCTCCATACCGAAGAGGTCAAATCCCAAACCAGGTCTGGTGTAAACAACCTCCGGACTATATTTAAGACTTCTGATATAATCACTGTTAGTCGACACAAATAAATGACATACAGCAGCCACAGAAGAACATGTGAATGTCATTGCATTAGATATCAAAATATCAAAGAACATTCTAGCAAAAGACTTTTAAATGCTAAAATAATGAACACTGAGGCATTAGTGCATTAGAGACCTTTGTGACTTCATTAGTTAATTTTAAATACTTGATATTTTGTTTTCCAGTGCAGTGATATTCGCACATTTGTAAGTGTGATTTACACGTCTAAACAGTTTCTGGGGCTGTTGCATAATGAACGAAGGACGTGGGCAGTGACCTTGAGCCTGATTTGGAGGTGTGTATATATATATATATATATATATCAGATCCAAGTTGTGCTTTTGGAATAAAATGCATCCGGAATCTCATCCAAGCGGGATGAAAGCATGGATGAGAATGAGATAACGCGGCTGTAATGGGGATATTTTCATGACAAAGACACAAAGAGCTCTGTGTCGGGCCTGTATGTGTGGGATTCATGCCGAACGAAATTTAAGACACAAGATGAGAGAAAGAGACCCGATAAAAGAGACTGTGTTCGCATACTGCTCCAGATTTAAAAAAATATGTAAAACTGTATAGTGCACAATTTAATGCAGTACTGTTATATTGTTCATTATATGTATGATGCATGCAGTATGTACATAAATGCAACCTTTCATGTATTTAAATTATCTATAATGCATGCAATATATATAGAAAAACAGCTTGTTTTGGTGGACGTCTATATCTCTTGTTCCCTACACCACACCTGTGTTTATTCTAAATTCTCGGTCCATTTTTGGCCTCAAGGCAAGAGAGCAGCTGTGTTATTGGCACAAACACACACACACACACACACACACACACTCAGAGCCACACACACCTGTGTTTGCAGGTGGTTCAGCTGGAGTATGTATAGAGAACACCTGGAGAGAGGGAGATCGACAGAGAGACAGACAGCGAGCACCCATGGGGCTTTTTACGCTGTAAACCAAGGACTTAATTATAGTTGTGCTGATAAGAAGGGAAAGGGGATCTCGCATGTGTGTTTGTGTGGGTGAGCATGCCTAAGGTTGGATTGCAGGATCTGTTCTGGCTTGTCCAGACCACCGTTTCCCACAATCCCTTTGGCATGTTTACCAGTGCTGGAATGCCTGAGTCGTTTTGGTGAATCGGTTCTTTCAAGCAGCTTGTTCAAATCAAGTGATTCCCAAGTTACTTTACATTCCCTTAAGAAAAAAGTTCATTAAAGTGTGCTATATTTTATGTACTTCTCAGAAATGTGCTTTATACACTTCTCAGAAAGATTACATTTAAGTATACTTGACTTACACTTAGAAAAAGTTTATTTGAGCCAGACTTGTGCTCTGAAATCCGTGTTTTCATTGTTATACGCTAGGGGCAATATTGCACATCTTCTGTACAGGATTTCCAAAACACAAGTGAAGAAGAAACCGAAACAACTGATGCTCCTCAGACATAAAACCACATCAAAACCATAGATATGTAAACGGTTATGGAATAAAATGTTGAAGAGGTAATAATGACTGTCAAGCTTCGGGGTGTTGATCAACTCCATCTATGTTTTGATTATCATGAATAGTCTTTTTTTTTAGCTTTTTGTTCAAAATGTTGCTTATTTATTTTTTATTTATGAAACGTACCCACATTAAAGTGTTTATAAAACAGAATGCAAGAAGCTACAATACATTTTGTATGTTCAGATATTCATATAACAAAATATATACAAATTAAGATTAAATAGGGACATGGTAGTATACATAAAGTATGATGTAAAGTTCGCTTACGAGTATACTTGCAGTATAAAACTACTAAACTATTAGTTTGCTGAGACTATACTTTAAAGTGTACTAAAAATGCATAAAAATATTTAATTAGTAAATCAGTATACCTATAAGTATACTTGCAGTACAAACTGAAAACATAGTGGAAACTACTTGTGTATTTAAAGTTTATTACTGTTATACTTAAGAATACTTTTAAATACTAGAAAGTGGGCTGACTTAGTCCCAAGGAGTATTGAAATGGTACACAAGTATACTACTAGTGCACTGCTATTTGTATACTTACTTGAACTTTACTTAAGTATACTTTATAAAATTAACTTGAAGTGTACTTCTTTTTGGTAAAGGTTATTACAGTTTCAAAACTTAAACTAAATAAAATGAGAAATTACGTCTTGGCAACTAGCTGAAATAAAATAATTATTTCAATAATACTTAAAAAATAACTGTTTTTGTAGCTTTAATTTTAGTTTTAGTTAAAGATATTAACCAAAAATGTTCTCAGACCAAATCTGAAATTAATTTTCCTAGTGTTGTTTGTAAACCAATTCACCTAAAAGAACTGACTCACAAGAATGATTCATTCCCACATCAGACATCCTTCACGCAAGACATAAACGCTGTGCTCGCCTCACATGCTGGTAATCACACACATATTCAGTATTTCATGGGAAAGATATCATTACAGCCCTCTGGACTCACAAAGACAGACAAAAATAAAGCGTCTCATTCACTGTCACGTTCATTCAGAAGCACTACTGCCAAATCTACAGGAGAAATATAATGGATCATTGAAATGTGACACAGACATCCTGTTTAATGCGGCAGTATGGCCTGAAGCATGAGAAACAGTTGGGAATACACACACACACACACACACACACACACACACACACACATCAGGTCTCAATGTCAACGCTCTGGTAAGTTCTCACAGTCTGGACTGAAGGCGATATTTATCCCCTCTTTTTTTAATAGTCCATCGGCCACTGATGGCCACAAAACAGCTGGATTTCCCATCAGCCAGAGAGTGAGAGAAATAAAAGATCGGACAGAGAGACAGGAAAGGAAAACAAGTAGTGTAATGTAACCGCTGGATTTATTTTCATTTTATTTTATTTTTAAATTGCATGTGGGAATCTTACATTTTATATATCATATTTCAAAATACAGTAGTTCACTTTTGAAGTGGATCATGTATATTTTATTATACTATATACTTAATTATATAATTTTATATATTTGATTATAGTTTTTAATCAATAATTTGAATCTGTTTTTATTTTATATTTTCCATTTTAAATGTAAAGTTTTAGTAATTTGGGCAAGATAAATGTGACCGTTGACAACAAAACCAGTCATAAGGGTACATTGTTCGAAAATGAGATTTATAAATCATCTGAAAGATGAATAAATAAGCCTTCCATTGATGTATGGTTGTTAGGATATGACAATATTTGGCCGATATACAACTATTTGAAATCTGAGGGTGCAAAAAAATCGAAATACTGAGAAAATCACTTTTAAACTTGTCCAAATAAAGTTTTTAGCAATGCATATTACTAAACAAAAATTAAGTTTTGATATATTGCCGATAGGAAATTTACAAAATATCTTCATGGAACATGATCTTTATTTAATATCCTAATCATTTTTGGTATAAAAGAAAAATCGATAATTTTGACCCATATTTTTGGCTATTGCTGCAAATATACCCCAGCGACTTATGACTGGTTTTGTGGTCCAGAGTCACAAATGTGTGAAAATAAAAAAAAAATATAATTTCTTGTTTGTTCCTGTTTACTTTAGGGATGAAGTAGCATCTGGATACTTGATCAAGAGATTCAACTATACACAATGTCTCTAACGTAAAGTTTCTTGAATCTGATTCTGAAGCTACAGAAAGTTGAAGAAAATCTCCACAGAAACTGTGGGTGGAGGAGGTGGAGGGTTCGTTCTCAAGCGGTGTGGATTGTGGGGGTCCTAAAAAGCTTTAATGGCATGATAAGCCCCTTTCACAAGCTCTTAAACGCTCCTCCCTCTGATAGACTCCTCAATGACTGGCGTCTTTGTCCCTCTTTAAACTCCCACCGCTGCAGAGAGAAGCGGAAAGTTCAGAGCGCGATCAGCCGTCCCGAAATAATCCCGCCACTCCAAACCCTCCAAACTCCTATTGCTTTGTTTTCACAACAGCCGGATCAGCTGATAACCATCAGCCCTGCGAACCATCGCAGAACAATTCAAAAGACAACAAAATGCACCGCTGCTTGAGGAATCTGTTGTTGAAACGGCAGAAAAAAAGACCTTTAAAGGGACGTTTTCTGTCATCATTTGCTCACCACTGGTGTCTTTCATAAACTTGATGTTTCTTTGTAGTTGCAATTTTTAAAAGAAAACTGTTTCAAAGTAAATCCTATGCCAGTTTTTCCATTCTAGTTGGCAAGGGAGAGATGTCAAGCTCCGAAATCAACCAAAAACATCCTTATGACTTGTACGCAATATTGCATGTCTTTAAAAGTCGTGATAGTTTTGTGTGAGGAATCTGAAATTTAGATGTTACTAACTAATTTTGCATGCACCCTTGGTGTCAAAACTCATCTTCACATTCAAACACGGCACTTCGAGATGCATTATGGTTTAAATTCAGTGATGTCCAGCACCGAAGGGATGAGAAGTTCACTTTATTTTTATGGTCCCTTTAAAAAATTCTGTTGACTGTAAGTAACACTGAACCTACATATCTATTAACTCTCACTAGAGTGTTAGTAGTGTATTAGTAGTTTCACAGTTAGCAGATATTAAGCAGACAGTCTACTAATACTCTCATGAGAGTTAATTGACATGTAGGCGCAATGTTACTTATTGTCAACAGAATGTTCACAAGGGACCATCAAAAAAAGTGTTACCAAAATTTTTTGTAGGCCAAAACCTGGTTCCATCGTCCCAAAGTCAAAGGGAATTTTGAATGCATTTTTAATCAATTGCCTGATGTGAACACAAGCGCAAGATACTTTCACGGATTATTCTACAACATAAAATACATCAGTCATGTGCTTTTATTTTAGTTTTACTTGTAAAGGGCTAAATGGCGCTACTGAAGTTGTAAACTCAGGACTCACTTTCGCAGCCTCACTGTGTTTAGAATCACGCTCTTGCAAACTATTCAAAGTCAAACTTTCAGAGAAAATGTTTTTACATCGAGGCTAACACAGTTGTTGGAAATCACGTGTTGTTTGTTTATAGTCACCGTTCAGCTTTTTATATTAATTCCTCAAAAAAGTTGCGTTCATTTGTGAAGATTCTTGATTTTGGTGAAAAAAAATGTGTCAGAATCAGACAAAGACCTTCAACTTTTGTTGGTCTCAATCAAATGGAAAAGCCAATGGAAAAACCATATTCGTAATCACATCTTAAAAATAAAGGTTCTTTATTAGAATTGATGGAACTCTAATCATCTATGGAACCTTTCAAATGCAGAAAATGTTCTTTATAGTCGAAAAAAGTTCTTTAAACTTTTAGAATGTTCTTCAAAATGGTTCTTTTAAAGGAAAAGTTCACCCAAAAATGAAAAATTTCTCATGATTTACTCACCCTCAAGCCATCCTAGTTTATAATTTTAAAAATATAAATATTTTTGGATCCGCTTCAAAAGACCCCTGAGACCCCCAGAGACCTATGGGTTCATTTATCGACAGATATATGCACTCTTTGGAGCTTCAGAATAATAGCCACTATCCACCACCATTATAAAGCTTGGAAGAGCCAGGATAAATTTTAAAACAACTCCGACTGTGTTCGTCTGGAAGAAGAAAGTCATATACAACTAGGATGGCTTGGCGGCCTGTTTTAATTTTAGTTTTAGTCTAGTCTTTGTGTGAAGCTGTCATTTTAGTTTTTATTAGTTTTAGTCACGTTCATACTCTTTTTAGTCTAGTCAAGTTTCAGTCAACTAAAAGTCGGAGCATTTTAGTCTTATTTTAGTCAGAATTCTAGACTATTTTTGTCTAGTTTTAGTTGACGAAAACTGATGGCATTTTAGTCTAGTTTTAGTCAATAAAAATTGTATTTTAGTCTCTTTTTAGTAATGTAATTCTATTTAACCCAGTCAATATAGTATAAGTAGTAGTATTTCAAAAAAGTTATTTTATTATATTATTGTTAGCTTATAGACTCAAGAATACATCCATTCCAGACACAAAAGACACTCTGATTTAAATTTACAACATTTATTTTACCAACCAAACATGTTAGAAGTACACACACACGTTTGTGGTGTTTTTTCCTGTGATGTTGTGGCCGCATTTCTCCCCATCTTTTTCCACAACACATTCCGGTTTCTTTTCCACTTCTATGTAATGAAAGTTTTTCCAAATGTTGTTTCTTCTTTTTCTCCCAAAGACAAACCCCAGCTGGCCAGCCATCGGTGCCTTTCTCTGTGTCAGACTTAACTTTGTTTGTTGCGAGTTAGTGATGGGTCATTCTTGAACGATTTGAATCTTTAATGTGACTCGGGAAGAACGAGTCGTCTCTGGGAGTGATTCACTCAGTTGCACATGCGCAACATCCTATAGATTCTGTACTGGAATTAGTTCACCTGTTTCAAGTCTTTGGGTTTGTTGAGTCGTTCGTTCATCTTATGGGCCGTACCTGAAGAGATTAACTAATCAATTCTCTTTCCGGCTCAAGACTGCATAGGTTAAGCTATGCAACGACTCAAACCCGAAACGGTTTGGGGAACCAAAAATGGTTCTTCTATGGCATCACTGGAAAAAAACCTGATTGGAACTTTTATTTTTTAGAGTGTAGGTTTTTGTCAAGAGAGCAGTGGTGAAAGAATATGTCATACTGGGTCTCACGTGTCTTGTAACCCATCGTATTCAGCACCATTGAATAGCACAAGTCTAAAGACTTTAGAGCAACATGTGGTTGAGCAAATAATGAGACTTTCCATCTTTAGGCGAAGTGAAGTGTATCAAAATAAAGACAGTTGTCAACACATTGGGATAATATTCGTGATGGAATCACATAAAGCAATCTGGACTCTTCTAAACGGGGTCAGAGGCGCGACTCCAGGCGGTCCGGTCCCGCAATAATCTGTATCTCCAGCAAAAAGGCTGACATTCTGGGCAACAGTCGTTCGTTGGTGGTGAGAGAACTATTCGCTGTGGAGCCTCGACATCTGGATTCAATCTTCCACAGCCTGTCCGCGCAGCGGTGGGCGACGAGAAACATCTGGTGGAGCTGATGTCAATTACTGCGTTGTGTTTCCCTTCCGAGATAATCCATCCAACACACACAAGCGCGTACACGCTCGCGCACAAACGGCCCGCTGAGTGGCTAAACACAAGAACGAGGTCAATGACATCCACATACACGCACTAAGAGTCATATTTAACTTTATCAGAGGATGTTTGACAATGTTTTAACACTCTACAGCACTGCAAGCACCAAACAGATGAACAAAAAAAACAGTGCACATTAGGTTCCATCTAGGGTGCATCGAGCGTCCGTTTTATTACGGCTGGGGCTCAAAGGGTTTGGTTAATTGCTAATTGGACGCAGCTCTCAGCAGTTTGAGAGGAGAACCGTGGAGCCGGAGCGGGCCGAGATTGCCTCGTTTAAACACTAACAGCTGCTAAAACCGAAGCGGAGACCCATACTTCATTCCCCACTCTTCTTACTCTCTCTTTCTGACGTGCACAAACTCTCCCACGCGACCCGAGCGCCATGATGCCAGCGCTGGAGACCCCAGCAGCAAGAGCCAAGAGCAATTAAAGCGCTAATTCAAACCTGAAGGGCCCTTTTGTCCTGTGTTTCCTTTCTTCAAGTCAGAGGATCGGAATCTAACCACCCCCAACACACACACACACACACACACACACACACAAACTTCCCGTCTTTCAAGAACTCTGGCCAAAGCTGAAGGGGAAAATTACACCAAAGTCCTAAAGCTTCACGTTTCCAACTGGATCTGCACCAAAAGTTGGATACCGGAGGCTCACGAAAGAGGGATGTACATGGGTGTTTAAGTCTCCAGGATGCTGGATAAAACTGTAAATGATTTGTTTTGAAAATTTACCATAGCATAAGCATGTTTTCCAGATATTTACCATAAACGTCACATGGTACTTTGAGGTGAAAAACATTTAAATATCATGCTACAAAAGTTTCAGTACCATGGTATGTTTTCAAAATACCAAAGTAAAACAAAAAATACAAAAAAAAAAAAAAAAATATATATATATATATATATATATATATATATATATTATATATATAAATATATATATATATATATATATATATTAAATATTTTAAGTAAATGCATACATAAATGGGTCAAAGATGTTAAGATGTCCACGTCAAAATAAATTTACAAAAGTGATACAAAAGCACAATAAATGTAAGTAAAGTGTCTAATTTTAAGGTTTCAAATAAGTTTTTGGAGAATAAAATGTTAAAATTTGGTTGAAATAATGTTACATTGTCATTCAGTGTAACACAATATTTATGTAAAAACTGACAAATTTAATACATATTAAAATATACAAAAGAATAAGGGAGCATATTACATTTTATTGTGATTTAAATGAGTAAAAAAATCATACTGACAAATGGGCAAAGCCTAGCATAGTGGCAAATTTAAAAAATGTAGAATTACAACTAATTAGTATTTGGGGTTAAAGTAATTTTATCTTTTAATATGTCATAAATTGTTACACTGAATGACATTTTAGTGGGTGTCTTCTGTAAATTAGGGAGAAATGTATGATATTTACTTATTTACTTTATTTATTGCTCAGAAAAACAAAAATGAAATGAAATTAAACAGAAAACTTCCTGGAAGAGCAACAACAATTTAAAGCAGTATTACACTTATTGTTCTTATGCTTAAACCCTTTTTCGTCTTTGACCCAAATAATAAATTAAGCACATAAAAGCACATAATAAAATTGCTAAAACATTAAATTAAATTAAAAACAATTAAAATTAAAATATAAAAAGCTAATTCAAAATATGAATAAATACTATAATAATACATAAAATACCAAAATAACTGATCTACAGATACTTTGAGATATATCATGGTACTAAATATTATGTGCTGTGGTATTTACATGGTACATTAAATATAGCATTACATATTATTACGAACCGTGGTATTACCATGTAAATGTTTTCTAATTGACTGTTATGACTAGTCAACCACAAAATCTCATCTATCTAAAGCCCATCACGCCCTCATGTGGTCAAAATGATCATCACATGATCTTTAGCATCATCAACATCCAGCTCCATGCATTAGGTATTCAGGCCAAGGAAACAAACCCCAGGGACAAAACAATGCCCTGCGTTATTCTCGAGCACGAGTGACCCTGACAGCGCTGCTGTGGCACCGGGACATTTCATTGTAAACACACACACACACACACACACACACACACACACACACACACACACACACAGGCCTCCTGTAGATCAGTCCACAGAGCACCACTGAAGTCCAGATGGTGTGAAACTTTGCCGAAGGGATTAACGCCAAATCCTCCAGTGAGACACAAGAGAGGGGTCCGTCTCCGACCCTCAAAACAGATTAGAGCTGGTTTACCGCGCTATACAGACAGCTTGTCCTTACTACCATGGTATTAGCATGAAAATATACTTTGATACTGTATGGGAACCACTGGCACTTTTTTATGCAATGCACTTATGCACTTTAAAGAACACAATGATCATCATCAATATAATGTGATGTCCAAACAAACAACAGAACATGAGTACAATGGTACTTGTCCAAAACAAAACATGATCATTTAACCCTTACATAAAAAGTCCTGTGGTTATGATAACAATAATCTATCGTTTTATGTGGCATTTTGAAGCATTCAAAGCATTTTGAAGAATACTATGGTAGTACCATGATTTGCACTAGTACCATGGTACCAAGTATATGCCATAGATCTCTTCTTTGAAGTATCTTCTCTTCTTTTAAGTATTCTTTGAAGTATCTTATAACTTTTATTAATTTAACAGATGCTTTTAGTGATAGGCTATAAAAATGAAGCGCATTTGATAATTTTAACATGTACTCTAAATACCATCGCTGATAGCACACATACATCTGCAAGATGTCTATTTGATGTCTGCATTTACATCTGCAAGACGTATTTTTAGAGTATTTGCTCATCTGCGATACATCTATTAGACATTTCCCATCAGATGTCAAATAGATGTCTATTAGATGTCTTTAAGATGTTTATGATTTAGAATGTACTTAAAACTGACATCTGAAAGACGTCTGGCAGATGTTTGTACACAGTAGATGCTTTCCAGATCAAGAGACCTTTAACAGACATCCTGCAGACGTACGTGTGCTCTCTGGAATGGTATATGAACCCTGATAGCACATGTACATCTCATAGACATCTATTTGACGTCTGCATTTACATCTGCAAGTCATCTGCAAGACGTAGTTTGCTCATCTGCAATACGTCAATTGGACGTTTCCCATCAGATGTCAAATAGACATCTATTAGATGTCTTTAATATGTTTATGATTTAGAATGTACATAAAACTGACATCCGAAAGACGTCTTTTAGACGTTTGTACACAGCAGATGCTTTCCAGATCAAGAGATCTTTAACAGACATCTTGCAGACGTACGTGTGCTATCTGGGAATATGGTATCAAAATCTACTGTGCTAGCCTATTACTATTGGACATCATCATAAACAAACATAAAACAGGCAAATGGATAAAAAAAATACAATTTAACATGCTTTAAAGGTGTAGTAAACATCAATGTACCACAGTAACGGTAGTTGTCACTAAAATACCACAGGTAACACTTCACAAAAGCTTCATAAGTTGTTGGGGAAAGGTTCCATATGAATGTATTAGTTTTGTTGTGATGTTTAATTCATTTTTTTAATGCCTATAAGTATTTGGCGTTTAAACAAATGGCACTCAAAAGAACTCGGGAGCTTGACATCGAGATCCCGCATGCGCAGACTGACTTACAAGAACTTACAGTCAATACTGTTGCAAAGCAAGAACGCATTTTGCGGGATGGGGATAGCTTACAGTAAAAACAATAACGACTGTAATCAAGGTATTTGTCATTAAAGATTCACCGTGTACCACAAAACGTGCTATTATCGCCATTATGTTGCTCTTTTTAGTGTGAACAGATCCGATTTGTGTTGTTGTAAGATATGAACTGTACAAAATGCTGCAAACACGCACAATCACGTCACATTAGTGCACTTACATTGAAAGGCGCCCGGAATCCCGACCATTATGATCCTCCTCTCGCTGACTGACTGATAGACTCGAGCCGTTCGCTTTGCGTCGTGTGCTTTGTAGTTCTTCACTGAAATGATAGATCCACGGACTCGGTGTGTGTTTGTGTGTGTGTCTGATGGGGGTCTGAACACACTGACAGCATCTCTAAGATGTTCATTACTGGAGGTGGAGCTACAGAGATTCTGCTATGCAATAAACCAAAAGCACTGTGGTGATTCCATTGTACAATGATGATACTAGATGCTACTTTGATGTATGTAAACACCACCATAATACATGTTCAAAAGGTGTCATGTCCAGAAAACATGATAAAACCTTGGGATATGTTTCCAAATCAAATGTACAAAGGTAATACCTAGTACCTTGAATTTTCATGACATACAGTACCTTTACTCGAAGTTCACTTGACAAATAAAAAATATAAATATTTCATAAAGACTATAGACATTTTAATAGTTTGGATTTTAGTGAATATAGTTAATGTTTAGCATACAGTTGAGGTCAAAAGTTCTGAATCTGTAAAATGTTAATTATTTTACCAAAATAAGAGGGTCATACAAAATGCATGTTACTGATTACTGACCTGAATAAGATATTTTAACGTTTACATATAGTTCACAAGAGAAAATATTCTTCCGATTTATAAAAATGACCCTGTCCCTTGTCCTGAACAGTTAAACTGCCCGCTGTTCTTCAGAAAAATCATTCAGGTCCCACAAATTCTTTGGTTTTCCAGCATTTGTATGTGTTTGAACACTTTCCAACAATGACTGTTTGTTTTTGAGATCCATCATTTCACACTGAGGACAACTGAGAGACACTCACTGATACTCCAGAAGGAAAAAACAAGCATTAAGAGCCGGGGGGTGAAAACCTTTCGAATTTGAAGATCAAGGTAAATTTAACTTATTTGATCTTCTGGGAAACATGTAACTATCTTCTGTAGTCTCTAAAGGGGTGATATTTAGGCAAAATAGGAAAAATTTACACGTCCTCATTCCATTCAAAAGTTTTCACCCCCCGTTCTTAATACATAATTTTTCCTTCTGGAGCATCAATGAGTGTTTGAACCTTCTCTAATAGTCCCTCAGTTGTCCTCAGTGTGAAAACATGGATCTCAAAATCACACAGTCAATGTTGGAAAGGGTTCAAACACACAAATGCTGAAAAATAACAACACAGTATTAAGAATCAATACACTTTTGAACATTCAGGTCAGTACTAAATAAACAATAACATGCATTTTGCATGATCCCTCTTATTTTGGTAAAATAATTAACATTTTGCAGATTCTGAAATGAGGAAGTACACTTTTGACCTCAACTGTAAATGTATATTTTTGCATTTTTATTTTTTTATGAAACATTATATTATTGTTTTGGTTGTTTGTTTTGGTTGCATCTATAGACTGTGAAAAATCTTTAAACAAATGCACAGGGTTACAGCTGGGAATTTTGTCATCTGAATAAAATCTCTAGGGTCTAAATAGTTTTTCATCCCTATCTGTGTTGATGCTGTGTCCATCCAGGTCCTCATATGCTGGTCGTGTCTCTAAACAGGATGAGAGTCTCTCCCCTCCTCCTGTTGCCTCCCACACGAACACATGCCGCTCATTCTTTCCCAGTCCCCTCACGAGTCGCCACCTGCTTCTGAGTGTGCGGCACAGCTGCTGACCAACAACAACAAATTAACACCCACCGTCCGTCCTGCAGCGAGGGAGCCATGCTGCGCCTCCTCCTTACTGAAGCGCACTGAAAAGATGCTCTTCTTCGAACCTGTTCTAGTCACACTTGCAATAGATGCAGAATATAAAAGCAAGACACTTAAATATAACATTTGACAAGACATTTGTTCCAGCGTTTTAATTTTGGTGATAACACTGGTTTGTAAGTGCTAGAATAGATACTGAACTTGAAGACTATTGAAGACTATTTATAACTGTATACATCCAGGGTGAGGAAAAGATCACCCTAGATCCCTCATATCCAAGCCATTCCCTCTTTTAACTTTTGCCATCTAGCCGGTGCTACAGAGCCCCAAATGCCGGGACAATCAGGCACAAGAACAGTTTTTTCCCCCAGGCAATGCTTGATTTGATTCTGATTCTTTCTGGGAAAAAAAAGACAGTATTCAGTCAGTATTGTGTTTATTTAAGGACGTTGTTAATGTGATTCTTTAAACCTGTATGAATTTTAGCAGAACTGATCACCAAAAATCATTAAAACACCAGCTGATAAGTGATCAAACCGAGCCGTTGCTGCAGACAGACGGAGTAATAAGCGTGCCGCCTATGAATACATCATATATGTCACCCAGCAGGCCTTTGTGATGATAATTTGTAACGGGCAAATGAAGCAGCGCGTGTTACGTCAACAAAGACAGAAAATGCGTTAGTCCGAATGGCAGAAGTCACCCTGCTGATGTGACTCGTGCCAGCGTGTGTGTGTTTGACAGCTGGGCTTGTGTCTCTGAGTGTGTGTGTCTTTGTCGCTGGTCTATTTAGTGCATTAGCAGGTCTTTCACAATGCAACAGCTTGAGAATGACCGAGCGACACACACACATACAGGGTCCGTCTGCCCCCTCAGCTCTTGTTCTCCTGCTGTTCGGTTCCTGTGCTTGTGATTGTGTACCTGCTGTTCTCTTGAGGTCCACGCAAAAGGACGGGGTCAGAAAGGTCAGCAGGCAGACGCCTGGTTAACCCTCCAGGGTAAAGACATCACAGACACACGCAAGCGCCACTTTAGGACAGTAAGATTATACGTGAGCAGATGGACACCAGCGACGGCTTATCGTCTGCTGACATACAGCACAAATACATACATTTACATTTCATTTTTATCAGGCAAATGCACACAGACTGGTTGTGGTGGGCTGCTTGTGCTGAGATCTGACACAAATAGAAAATAAAGTTGTGGGTAAAGTTTTAAATTAAATTTTACTGCACATACACATGCACTATTATAGTTTTAATTCATATTTAGATTTATATTCATTTTAATTTTTTTTTTATTTTTTTTTTTCCCATGTGTTCTATTTTTGTTTTAATTAACTGGTTTATTTTTATTTATTTCACATGTTTGTTTTAGCTTTTATTTATTTACATTTTTCTGCTTATATTTATTTCAGTTTCAGTTTTTGTCTACATTAAGTTTTCATCTAACATTTATGTGTTATAAATATATGAAGAGTTCAGATGCAAAAACCTCTAAAAGCCACCTTGGTCAAAAATGAGATAATGATACTGAGTGAATGCTTTTGACACATATAATACGTCCATCAAATACTTTTACTTTAAACTCGCTAAAATCCCAGCCTTAGGTAGAAACCTATGCATCGGAGCCTGATAAAAATGCTTATTTTAAAGAAATATGACAGATGGATTAAGAGGCTTTTGCATCTGAACTCTTCATATATTTTTATATTGTATTTTGCTTTTAGTATGTATTTAGTATGTATGTATGTATGTATTTCAATGTTCCTTTTAGTTAATAAACTGTGAACAAACATGAACAAACAATGAATGGTTATACTTATAACCTTGAGGCCATATAATTATAAAAGGCTCAAAGTAATGTTGTTTGAAATCATTTAAGATTAGGACTGTTAAATAATCTATATGTATATGTAAACACATCTATGAAAACAAAGGATACAGACTCACTCATGCATTTATTTACACACACACACACACACACACACACACACACACAAAGAAACAGCAAAGGTACAGAGACAGACACACACAGGTCTAAGACCCCAGACAGACATGAAGGATTATGAGAGCAGATGGTAAAATGGTAGAAAACACCCAAACCAAAATATGCAAATATACATATAATACCCCCAAACACACCCACCCACACAAACACGCATATAGTCCTACTATAGCCGTTTGAAAAAAAAATTGCACACCTACCAATACAAATTCAATGGTAGGCTACATTATATGGTCTTTACTTTTTTATATATATGTACGTGAACATACATACATAGGCTGTTTTTGTTGTTGTTGTTGATGTTGTTGTTGTGTTTTTTTTTT
This sequence comes from Cirrhinus molitorella, assembly GCA_033026305.1. NCBI lineage: Eukaryota > Metazoa > Chordata > Actinopteri > Cypriniformes > Cyprinidae > Cirrhinus > Cirrhinus molitorella. The sequence continues at coordinate 36,480,447 of CM065130.1, forward strand.
TTTTTTTGCAACATCTTTCTCTGATGAGCTTTAAAATGAAATGAAAAAGTGTGAAATTTAACTAGGGGAAAAAAGCCTATATTTCTAAATATATTTCTAAACGAAAGGTGATCCTGGACAGTGTTGGGGAAAGTTACTTTTAAAAGTAATGCATGACAATATTGTGTTAATCCCTAAAAAAGTAACTAATTATGTTACTTATTTACTTTTTATGGAAAGTAGTGCATTACATTACTTCTGTGTTACTTTTTTAAATCTGGGCAGTGCTTGCTTGTTTGTTTTTAATATAAAAACGTTAGATTCTTAGCCAATGTAAAAGCCCTTTCACACCAAAATGAAATTAAGTGAATAAACCTAAGGCTAAAGAAAAAATAAATTCACGTCTGTACAGTAGAACTAAAAGAAAGTTCAACACTCTTCAGCAATGAGAAAAAAAGCACAAATGTTAGTCAATCTAAAGTAAGTTTTGCTTATTAGTACACTGCAAAAAATGATTTTCTTACTTAGATTTTTTGTCTTGTTTCCAGCCAAAATATCTAAAAATTAAACCAAGAAGGATTTTCTAGATAAGTAAAAATGGTTGTCTTATCAAAATTAAGTGTTTTTGCTTGAAACGTGCAAAATAATCCCCCAATGGGGTAAGCAAAATACTCTTGTTTTCTGTTTGAAATTTGAATTGAATTGAATTTCAAAAATTTCAAAATTGAATTTTTTGCTTACCCCACTGGCAGATTATTTTGCTTGTTCTAAGCAAAAACTTAATTTAGTCTATTTTTTTCTGAAAACAAGAAAATAATTGTTTACTTGTCTAGAAAATCCTTCTTGATTTAAGAATTTTTTGATATTTTGGCTGGATACAAGACAAAAAATCTAAGTAAGAAAAGTATTTTTGCAGTGTACGCTTGAATTGGATCAACAAAGGTCAGCAGCAAAGTCATTGGCTAATAAAACTGGATTAAATATTTAAAGAAAACAAAAAACAAAAAAAAAAGAAAGAAAGAAAGAAAGAAAAAGTAACTCAGATATTTCATCCATGAATACTGAATATGCATGAATATTTACCCATGCATATTACCAATGAAAAATTAAGTTTTTATATATTTACAGTAAAAAAGTAAAAAAATATATTTTCATGGAACATGAACTTAATATCTTATAATATCCTAATGTTTTTTTTGTTTTTTTTTTGTTTTTTGCATAAAAGAAAAATATAACGATAACTTTGACCGATACAATGTATTTTTGGCTATTACAAATATAGGCCTACCTGTGTTACTTACAACTGGTTTTGTGGTCCAGGGTCACGAATATGATTTAAATGAATCATTGACTCACTTATTAAGAATGGTCTCCTTCCTGAATGATTCAGTGTTGCTGAAGAATCGAATACATGAATCATTCAATATTCACATAATGTATAATACATCCCCTTATGGCCATCTACTGATGTAACTATGTAACTGCGGAAAGAGTCACTGTAAAATCCCAATCGCTAATCGTTTCGTTTCGTTAATAGTTCAGTGTTGTGGAATGGATCTCTTGAATAAATGATTCAATATTAACTTAGAAAACTGACATCTACTGGTTTAACTATGTAACTGCAGAAAGAGAAATACAGACTGACGAACGGTGAAGTCACACTGTTATATATAAATACTATTTCTTTGTCTTTTATTGTTGCCAAAGTTGTTTTCTAAACAATTTATGTCCAAAAAAAAAAAAAAAAAAAAAAAATTAATTGCTGAATTGTTAAAAGTCAAGGCACCTTTATTTATACAAAACAGAATGTGTCAAAAAAAAAAAAAAACTTTACATTGTCATCATTCAGGAAACAACACAGCATTAAGAATCAAGGGGCCTAAATAGATGACAATAGTAAACATTTTTTCGTTTTTGCTGAATGTGTAGATATTTGAGATGTTATTGTAGACTTTGTCAAATATCTAGGGGAGTCTATTCAGGATTTAGCACAAACCATTGTTTTAGTTTCTCATTAGGCATGAGGTTAAGAATAAATTAAGTCGTGGTTTATTAAGTTTATTATGTTTAATAAACATGACTATGTTCTAGTATGTCATCATGATTATTATTATTAAGAGTTGTCTTATATCAGGGCATTTGAAGAATGATTGCACCACTAGAGGGAGACAAACTCAAAGCTAATGAGAAGCAGCAATTAACAACAGAGGATCTTCATTACAGCTCTTCACAACACCCTTTCGGAAATGTCATAGAAATGCACCATGGTACAGTGATGGTATCACATGGAAACATAAATAAATAAAGAAATCCTGTGCCCTCAGTATTACTTTCTGCTTTGTTGGTCTTTTGTGAAATCCCTTTAACTAACAAAAGTTCTTTCATGACATTATTATCTAGGAAGTTACATAATTTAATGATTTCTGTGATGTTTTGTGCGGTTAGTTGGTTTGTGTCTCTCAAAAACATTCATCCTGTTTGAAAATGAATTTGAAGTTGACGTCATTACAGAGTTCAAAATACTGCAGCACAGGAATGAATGATCTGATAAATGAATCTATTTTAAAATGAAAAAGTGGTGTTGAATAGCAGAAGAAACTTCAGTGCAGAGTTTGTATCTCATTGTGAATCGACTGCAAAGCAGTGGTTTGCTCTTTTGCTCTTTTGTATGTAGGTCAGTGAGGAGCATGATGTCTGGATCAGCGTTTGCTGAGGAGCCATCCAAACCTTTCCACATATAAAGAGACTAATTAGAGTCTCTATTTGGTAATTAGGTTGAATAGCTTCACACTGAGCCATCAGTGCAAACATGAGAGTCTTTCACTACATTAGCAGCCGCCTGAAAAATGACTTCAGCTGTCTGTGTTTGAGGTCTGTAGATAAAAATAATACCCTTACAAAAATATACTATGACAGAAATGTACTATAAATAAAAGTAAAATACCACAGTTATGGTATCAAAGAGAAAGACCATGATACTTTGATATGAATTATGAAAATCATCTATGAAACATTTATGTGCTATAATGTACTTTGTTTTATGCGGAATTAAATATTAATAAATACAATTTATTATATAATAATAATAATAATAATAATAATAATACAATTTATTATATTTGTTGTATTCAATTATTATTTTATTTATATTTATTATTTTAATAAAAGTAAAAGCATTAGAAAAACATTTATATGACAGTAATTTATGATTATCAAAGACACAACATATAAATTACAGTCAACTAAAAATGTACTGTAGATTCTTACATACAAATGCATAATAGGTTTATGAAGAATATAATAATAACTAGTGTTGTTATATAAAAAAAGAATATATATATATATATATATATATATATATATATATGGAGTTTTAAAAAAGTGTTATGTCTGGAAAACAAAATATCTGATGAAAAACGTTTTTTTTAGTTCATTTAAAAGAAGCAATTTTGTATATGTATGTGTATGTATGTATGTATATATATATGGAGTTTGCAATAAAAAGTGTTATGTCTGGAAAATGAAAAAAAAAATCTGATGAAAACTGTTTTTTTTAGTTAATTAAAAAAAAATTATGTATATATATATTACAATAAAAAGTGTTATGTCTGGAAAAATTAAAAAAATCTGATGAAAACTTATTTTTTAGTTCATAAAAAAAAAAGAAAAAAATGTTGGCATAAGTTGTAGAATAATCTTTTATTATTATTCCTTTGTAAAAAACAAACAAACAAACAGACAAACAAACAAAAAACAGTCTGTTGCATACATACATGAAGCCATTTTGTTGTCATGTGATGTCTTGCATACCCATGTGACCCTCCTAGACCCTCATGACCTTATCAAGCCTTTTTCATTATTAATAAAGTATTTTGATCTTTTTATATCCATGACTCAAAAGTTCATGATGAGGAGAGTCCCATGTATTCAAGGTCCAAGGAAAGTGTACTTAAAAATAAGTTTTGTAGGCTAACTGCTTAAAGTTTATTATTACTATTATTTTATAATGTTAGTTTCCCTGTTAAACTGGTATTCCATTATTTAGACACGTTATTTGATTATTTTTTATTTTATTTCATTTGTTTTTCTTTTCTGCCTTAGTTTCTGTGTGCACTGATGCTTTGGCGATATTGTAACAAGCATGACATTCAAGTACTTTGAATCTGAAAACTAAAGCCGAATTGAGAAAGAGAGAGAGAACGAGAGAGAGAGCGAGAGAGAGAGAGGTAGAGGGGTTTGGTTTTGGTTAGTAGGAGGGGGTAAGTTGAGTTCGGGACTGCAGACCGTCCGCTCCGCTCCTCCGCTGGTATTCCAGGAATGTGTTGATCATGGCGGCCGCTGTGAAGCCCGTGAAGAGCGGACTGCTGGAGCTCCGCGTTACCGTTCACCACTGGATCCGCGTGCTCGCCACTCTCAGCGAGGACTCCTTCACCGTGAGCCCCGGAGAAACCGCGGATGAGTCCGTGAACAGCTGCTCGCCCGCGCCCAGCGGGGCTGTTAACGGGGATCCGGCGAATCTCAGCGCCTCCCCGGTACCGGACACCATCACGAACGTCAAACGAACCGTCCGAGTCACCAAACAAGAAGTTGGAGGACTCGGAATAAGTATTAAAGGTACGAGAACTCGCTTATATCGGTTATTAAAGTGTTCTTTGTTTACTAAAACTTCGTGAAACAGTTACTTTAAAACCGAGGAACGGTTTGATTAGTCGGTTTAGTTATGAAGGAATAACTAATGAACAATTCATGAGGGAATCAAAAATATGATCTATCTATCTATCTATCTATCTATCTATCTATCTAGCTATCTAGCTATCTGTCTGTCTGTCTGTCTATCTATCTATCTATCTATCTATCTATCTAGGCTTCTTGTACTGTAGCATAGTATTATTTTAAATTCTTATGGTAAAGATGTATTAGATAATAATGAGATACTGAAAATAATGGTTGGAAATGGGTTTTCCAAAAAAAAAAAAAAAACTATGGTGCAATATCCAAAATGTCAAAAACCACTGGTACTATGGTACTTTTTTGGCATTTTTTTGCAATCTCATACATCAGTGTACCATGAAAACACTATAGTACATTAATTTCAGTACCGTGGTATTATTATCTGACACTTTACTGTACTATGGCATCTTCTGGGTTTCTAATTTTATGAAGTATCTCAAAACTTTGACAGCTGTCAAAATAAGTGACGTATCAGAGCAGGCTTTGGAGAAACATCACTGCATTTGATGTTTTATTAATAATGACTTAATAATGGCACAGATGTGGCTCACCGTTGGGTTGGTATTAAGATTTACAGTTGGTGAATCATGCAGTATGTGTGTGTTCTCGGGGGGAGGAGGCCGTTTGCACCCTAATGTCGACAGCTGACCAGGGAATTACCCATCATGCTCAGCCTGTCACTGGCTTCAGATGAAAGCTGTGGAACGAGAGCAGAGAAGAGTATGGTGCTGTTTATTTTAGGGAGCCAGAGAGGGACGACCTTGCCTTGAGTCCGAAGTGCAGTTGTATGTCTATATTTACTGTGGGACAAGACTTTGGGCCTGAACACTTTTGGAAACCCCTCAAAAACACACATGAAAACTTAGCAGCAAGTCTTTTTCGAAAGAACTTTTGCTTGAGTTTGTATGGTAATTAACATGTTACTAGCCAGAACTTAAGTGCCTAGAATTTGGCTACCCTTTTGGATGTTGGATATGTCTAGTTTAATTTAGGCATTGGCTTCTGTAAACTGTGACTGATTTTATTGCAGATTTTTTGTCAAGTCTGCATTGCAATCTCAGCATTGCCACAAGGGGCACTTTGGCCTAAGTGATCAAAATTTGAGGAGTAAAAAATGCTCTGAACAAAAGGAAATATCAAAATTAAACAAGACATAATTTAATATTCAGTAGCGTAACCTAATTCTAGTTATTTAATTGTTGGCTAGTGACTTTAAGAGCTTCCTGCAGTTTTAGACCAAAATAAAAGCTTCACAGTTTAACTCAGGGTTAAAGTTAACTAATATATATATATATAACTTTTAAATAAAAAAAATATTTTTTAGCTAACAAAACCTAAAACAAAATAACTTAAAAATCAAACTGTAAAATGTAAAAATAAAAATTAATATATGTGTGTATATATATATATATATATATATATATATATATATATATATATATATAGATAGATAGATAGATAGATATAGGACAATATGTAGTTCTTAGCAATGCATATTACTTATTATTAATAAAGTTTTGATATATTTACAGTAAGAAATGTACAAAATTCAACCTCATATCCTAATAAAAAAAGAAAAAATATATATTTTTATTTTTTTAATTATTGAATCATTTAAAATCAGATGTATTTAAAATGTTTGAAATGTATTTAAATCACAACTTTTATTATGAACAATCACAATCGTTTTCCTCTGAGACATGCCGGCCCGCTTCTGCTTCTAACAAAATGCTGAGGGATGTATACTAAGATCCAAAGTCTAATACTCACATTTTGGTTCAACATTACACTGCAATTCGTATGCTGATTAAATAATTTGTAATTAAAACAGAAGCATTTCCTCTAGTGGACTTTGAACACTGTATTTGCAGAAGAATGATGCAATCAGCGGAAGGTCGTTGCATTTTAGCATTAGTGTGTTAGTGCAGGACGTCCTGGCAGGGACTGCAGAGGGAAATGATTGATAACTTGCTGGAGCTCAAGTGGAGAGCCCACAGATTGCCAACAGTATCTGGCAGGAGCCAAGATCCCAGCCGCATGCGTGTCGCATCTGTCTTCAAAGGTCAAAAGGTCACCAGAATTGGGTTATTTACACAAGAACACTTCTGATGCACGCTGATGATGATGGTGTGGAAGAAGCTGCTGGTGATATTCCACTCGTGAACATGACCACACAGTCTGTGAGTGTATTTAGAGTGTTATAAAACCTGGAACCACCCATAAATGTTTTATGGTTTATACTCAAGGTGGTCATTTCTCGTGCCCTTGAATTTCTAGATATGTATTTAAAGCCTAGGAGCTTTTGAGACCAGGGATACCAGCTGCCTGATTGTCAATTGAAATTTCATTCAGATGCTCGTCTCCTTCAAAAGAACGCCACAGACCAAACCATCATTCACTAAAGAAGATATATGTGTGTCGGTCTGTAATATTTGGAGCCCACCACAGCTCAAGGATGAAGGCGATGAAATTTTGATTGGTATTACAGCGTTGCCCGTAAATCACATCAAAGAGCACATCAGTAGGCAAGATTTAGAACTGGTTTTTGATGCACATGCTGTGTATTACTTTTCAACTAGTTTAGTTTTAACAGACTTTTTGTATGTGATGATTTGTGAGTACTTAATGAAATTGTTTGAATCACACAGCATTGAAAAAAATGACAATGCAATATTTATTTTTTTCCTGCAATATGTATTGCAACATAAAAAAGATACAGAAATTGTCACCAGGCGATTTGAAGAGCTGTATTTGGAAATAATTAATCATTTTAGAACAAATGGGTTGGTTTTGTTGCAGAGCACATATGCATAGAAAATGAACATTTTAAAAAGTTGAAAAATTACTTTTTACTCTGACAACTTTTTTGTGTGAAAATTTAATGTTTTAATAATATTTCTGTATTCTGTTTTGTTTAATATTTTTTATTTTATAGCAGAAAAATAAATTATATATATATATAAAAAAAGCATAGAATTCTTCAATTGCATTTTTATTTTTTATTTCTTAAAATTGCATTTTAGTTATTTATTTATTTTAATTCTTTTTAAATTGCAATAATTTAGTTGTGGAGAGGACAAAAAACTTGCAAAAAAATTGAATATACAGCCATAAACAGTAACCAAAAACTTTTTGGTTCTTTCTACGTTCTAGATTTCATACATTTCAACTCTTTTCACTATAAAATAATACTATTAAAAACCAAGTGCATATATTTATTTAAATAAATCACAGTCTTCGCAATTTGATTACTGCATTATCACAATATTAGTTTCGATATATACAAACACAAATTTTACATTTGATTTGGTATTTCATTTCGATAATTACAGTACAATAATGCAGTCGGGCAACAATGGCATTTAAATGCAATCATCTTCGTCTTTTCCAGAAAGAATCGCTCTGTCCTCCACGTTCTCTTTAGTCTCTATGGCCATTTTAAGTTTCTGCCAGAATGCTCGAGTATCTTCTCCAGGTTTGGGGCGTTGCAGATACGTCCGTTTCTTCACTAGCTTCCGCATTCGGTAATACGGCGAAAGCTGGTGCGTGGGAATATCCTCGAGAAAAACCAAAACCAAAACATCTTTCTGTTCATCAAAAAGTCTAAAGCTGGCCACCTGGATCTCATGCGAACACCAGACGCTCTTTAGGTAATTGTGTGTGATCAGGCAGACGGTTTTGCGGCTGTTGTATATTGCGTCCACAATGTTGTCGATAATGGTCTTTCCTGGCTGGAAGTCTCGTTGATGAAGGCACAATCTCAATCCATTTTGATCTTCAAGTTTGGGCACAAGTTCTTCCAGGACCCATGGCTCCTCTTGAACATTGTAGGAAATGAAGGCGTCGAATTGGAAATCCAGGCGATTTGCAGTTTGCTTCCTCTTTTTGTCATTGAGGAACGCTAAAAGGAGGTAGTACGCATAGACCAGCTGCCATTTTAGAAAGTGGTAGATAAATGAAATTAGTAAAGTGAGAATGACAATGGAAGAGCTGTAGATAAAGCAGATGAAGTCGTAATTCACATTGCAGGATTCAGTGTTGAAGCCCGCCAGACTCCTTCCGCTTAAAGAGAGGGGATAACGACATTCGTACCTGTTCAGGTAAAGCACCTGCGTCGTATTGTCCTTGACAGCCCAGTCGATGAACCAAGCATTACTACAGTCACAAGTGAAGCTGTTATTTTGCAAGTCGAGCACTTTGAGTTGAGGAAGTGATTGGATGACGGTTTTGTTTATGAATTGAAGGTCATTCGTACTGGCTCGTAGGATCGTCAAACTGGAGAGATTTGCGTCGACTAAGAAGTCCAAAGACTTAAGGTGAGTCCGACCCAACGTAATCTTATCAAGGCCTGATATTGGCTGGAAAAGCCTGGATGTCAAGGCATTCCTGATCGCAAGATTATTACTTGTCAAATCCAAGTGAGTAAGATTGGGAGTGTAACTAAATGTGTCCACATGTAAATTCTCTATATTAAGATTCCCAGCATATAAGACTTGCAAGTTTTTGAGACCTTTCAAGAAGTTCGAGGGTATGTAGTTTAAGCCTCGATGTTGACTGTTAATCTTCAAAACTCTCAGTTCGGTTAACAGGATGAATGGTGGACTGTGTAGCTCCTGTTGACTCTCGTACGAGATGTAATTGCAACTCAGATCTAAACTCTGTAGCTTAGGCGTACCAGCGAACACAACATGGTTTCTCAGAGTTCTTTCTGTGATTTTGTTAGATGCAAGATGCAAGTCTTCTAAATGCATCAGTCCTGCAAAAGCATATGGAGAGATATTTAATATTTGGCTATCTGAGAGACGCAAGGTCCGAAGAGAATCCAAAGCTTTAAAAGAGTCATTTTTGATGGCACTCAACTTATTGTTGTTCAAATCAAGTGTTTGTAAGTTTCGGGGACCGTATGTAAAGGTGCCACTCACAGTTAACATACAATTGCTGGTCAAAATGAGCTCTTCGAGATTTCCTAAATCCTTGAATACACATGCCTTGACCGACACAATTTGGTTCTTGTGCAAATAGAGTTGTCGCAACTGCGTCAGATTTGCAAAATCAGAGCATGCAAGATTTTCAATGCTGTTGAGATGAAGGTCAAGGACCTGCAAGTTGGGGAGAACCTGAAAAGTGTCGTTAAGTTGCGTCAAAAGGTTCTTTTGTATTCGTAACTCTGTCAAGTTGGCTAGATGTTTGAATGACGATTTATACATTCGCAATACTCCGTTGTTTCTTAGGTGCAACTCATTCAAATGTGCGCATGGTCTGAACATGTGATCGGTGAGTACAGAAAGTTGGTTATTCTCCAAGTGGAGACCCCTCAGACTAGGAAAACATGCCTTCTGTAAAAGCGTCTCCACCTTGAACCCTTTCAGACCATCCAGTGCCATCCAGGTCACAGACGGGAAACTCTGCATTATATAACCCAGTTGTTTCTCTTCAATGAGATTCCTACTGAAGTTGAGAATTTTAACTGTGTTCAGGAATGCCTTGTCTAGAATAAACCAATCGGAAATATTGGACTGGAAACAGGTCGACAAGTCCAAGTACTCAAGACCAGGAAAGATATTTTCCGCCATCCGAAACACTGTCAAGGGATTCATCGACAGATCCAACTTTTTCAAACTAAAGAATGCTGATGGGATGTCGCTTGAGTTGAAAACTCTGAAGCCGTTCTTTCCCAAGTGAAGTTCCTCGAGATGTGGCACTTGAAGAAGCGGATGGAGTTTGTAAATGTGCTTTAAGTTGTTATTGGTAAGGTTTACAAGCCTCAAATTCGAAAGTGCTGCAAACGTCTGGTTTTCAATTGTCTCTAGGTGATTGGAGTCGAGCCTCAGCTGAGAGAGATTTGCAAGACCGTCGAGCAGATTCGTGGTCACATTTTTTATCTCATTGTGGGACAGGTTGAGCTCTTCAAGGTTTGGTAGGTCGCTCAATGCGTTGGCGTGTATTTGGGATATCCTGTTGTGAGATATGTTTAAAATGATCAGATTTGAAAGTCTGTTGAAATCCCCTTCAGCGATCCGATGGATGTAATTGTAGGAAATATCCAGATTGACAGTGTTGTGTGGTAACGGTGAAGGTATTTTCCTGTAGCTCATCCTGTTGCACAGCACCTTCAGATGGCCAGAGTATTCGAAAGGGAAATAAATCGTGCAGTTACTGAAAGAAAACCCATCGATCAGGGTCATAAGGACACAAGAGTTCAAAGCGAAGACAAATGCAGAACTTTCCTTCATCTTGATGTTTCCACTCTTTACTTAAAGTGTGAAATCTGTAAATAACAAGCCTGCAGTGATTTGAGAAGTAGATAATGAGGCAAGACCTTAAAATAGGAATAGACAAAAACGTCCTTATTTCTCAGTCCTGAACGGTTGTCTCAAACAGCGCCTTGATCTTCCCCTGTAAGACACATTTTTTTTTGTTTGAAAACACATTTTTCTTTAACATTTTGATGATTTGCAAAAGCTATTATAGATTCAGGAAAGTGTGAAAATTCTGAATGAAAGACCAATTTGTTACCATAACTGATAATTAAACAGGGTTTCTGCAGGTCTTAAAAAAGCATTTATTTGCCTTTCTAAGTCTAAAATATTTTTTATCTTGTTTACTAATACAAATTTTTATATACAAAAAATATACACTGCAAAAAAAGCTTTTCTTACTTAGATTTTTTGTCTTGTTTCCAGAAAAAAATATCTAAAAATTCTTAAATCAAGAAGGATTTTCTAGATAAGCAAAAATTATTGTCTTGTTTTTTGCTTGAAATGAGCAAAATAACCTGCCAATGGGGTAAGCAAAATAATCTTATTTCAAGCAGAAAACTAGATCATTTTGCTTACCCCATTGGCAGATTATTTTGCTTTTTTCAAGCATCTGTTTTCTGAAAACAAGACAATAATTTTTACTTATCCAGAATACCCTTCTTGATTTAAGAATTTTTAGATAATTTGGCTGGAAACAAGACAAAAAATCTAGGTAAGAAAAGCATTTTTTGCAGTGTATTTACCTGAGATCCAAAATGAAGAGCCAAAGTCTTGTTTTCTGAGAAATAGTACAACACAGCATGTTCCTTAAATTTTCTTTACTTTGTCTTTAAAAGCTTCTAAATGTAACTTCATTAAACCCACAGAAACCCTGTAGTATTTTAATTTGCAATTAAAGACAAATGCATATCGATTTATTGTAAGCTACTTCATTATGAACATGTAAACTTGAAACGTTATCAATTGTAAGCATTTTGCAATATTTCCATATTATCTGATACATTTGTTTTTGTGCAGTTAGATTGCCATAGTTTGATCTAGTTATCAGTGTTACAAATAGAAGAAAGAGATCCGTACCTTGTTTGTCTATATTTGTCAGTAGCAGCATGCAACCCAGTATATCAGAGATCTGTAACAGGATTTAATGAAGAAGCTATTTGAGTAGTTCCTCTGTTTTACACTAAACACTGAAGGATGTGACCTCACTGCTGTACTATCTTTCCGCATATTTCCGCATTGCTCACATCACATATTGTTCACCTTTGTCAGCATATTGTTAAAAAAAAGACTTGTTAGTTGCTTCAGAAGGTTCTTTTGTATTCGTAACTCCGTCAAGTTGGCGAAATGACTGAATGATGATTTATACATTCTCAATACTCTGTTGTTTCTTATGTGCAACTCATTCAAATGTGTGCATAGTCTGAATATGCGATTGGTGAGGACAGAAAGTTGTTTAGAGCCCTCAGACTAGGAAAATATGCCTTCTGTAAAAGCATCTCCACCTTGAAGCACGTCAAGCCATCCAGTGCCATCGAGGTCACAGAAGCGAAGTTCTGCATTATATAACCCAGGTGTTTCTCTTCAATATTATTCCCACTGAAGTTGAGAATTTTTACTGTATTCAGGAACACCAATCTGAAGTATAGATCTGGAAACAGGGTGAGATCTGTAACAGGATATAAGCTATTTGAGTAGTTCCCTCTCTTTTTATGCTGAACACTAATGGATCACTGCCCTACTAGCTGCTTATTTGACTTGAAAGACTTCCTTATAAATCCCACATCACCCACGACACGTCTTATTCATCTTTTAGCACATGGTTAAAAAAAGGCCTCTGCTTGTTTGTCAGCAGAGAGATTAGATTGTTAGCATCTCACTCAAAAATGACCAAAGAGTTTCTATATTTTTCCTATTTAAAACTCGACTCTTCTGAATTTCACCTTTTTTTTCATTGCATGACGGTAATTTTAAGCATTCGTCTTTGTGTTTTCAGTTAGCTGAGCTGGTCTTTTGCCACATGTGTAAATGTATGTTGTTTTACAGGTGGTAAGGAGAATAAGATGCCCATCCTGATCTCAAAGATCTTCAAAGGACTGGCGGCGGACCAGACGGAGGCTCTTTACGTGGGCGATGCGATTCTGTCTGTGAACGGGTACGACCTCAGAGAGGCCACTCATGATGAGGCTGTTCAGGCCCTGAAGAAAACTGGCAAAGAGGTCATTCTGGAAGGTAAGATGGAGCAGATCGTTTGGCTTCGAGAAATATTTCAGCCAATTTTTTTTGCTGGGTCTTTGGAACACAAAAAGTGAATTTTTTCTTTAATATCCTGATTATTCTTACATATAGTAGGAGAGAATGGAAACTTGGGCTGTCAAGCTCTGAAATGACAAACCCCATGCATATTTCTCTTCTGAAGTCATACAGTACATTGGTATAAGGAACAGACCCAAATTTAACTCATTATGTGCTGGAAATCATGAAGGATCAAGCCTACTGCAACTCTCCTGAACGTCTGAATTATGAACAAATGATTATTTTGAGTCTAATCGTTAACTAAACCCTTTTAAAAATAAAATTAATTTACTTGATACAAACTGACATAGCATAAAATGTATAAAAAAACAGCTACAGTAGTACAAGGCAACATTTTGCAGTTTCTTGAAGTATTAAAACAACTAAAAATAAATTAAAGTAATAAATACAATTAATAAGAACTATATAGATGTTTAATTAAATACTTTAGATTTTTGTTACTTGATGTGTTAACTGAAATAAAAAAAAACTGATTTAATAACAACTACAATATCTCTCATTTAGTTTAATTTAACTAAAATAAATAACTAAAAAATAATAAATAAAAACTAAATAGATCTGTTTAATTTAAAAAATATTTAAAAAGTCTCATAAGAGTAGGGCTGTCGCGATTATGAAATTTGGCTGACGATTTATTGTCTAAGAAATAATTGCAATTATGTCGATTTATTGTCTGGTTTAGGGCATTGACGATTATGCCAATTAATTGTCTGTTTTATGTCTTTGACATACATGTTTTATGTGCATTGTTCATTAAATTGTTACAAAGGATTGTAATTAGGGACAAAATAACATTTTTTGAAAACCAGAGTTATCTTCGGAGACACATTCATATAAACCCTGACCCCAATATTTAGATTTTTCTTCTAATATTTTGATAATGAATAGTAAGATATTTTAATTATTTATTAATAAGCTAGTGTTTTCTGAATCAGTGTTTCACAGATCCTGATGTGCAATCTCCTCTTTGGACGCACCTTTAGAGAGAAATGCATCTTTGCAGATTACATAATGAAAGTGTTTTCGAATTGTTTTATATATATATATATATATATATATATACATATATATATGTATATATCATATGTGGGGCATGTATTCGCTGAGTTTCGTTTCATTTTTGTGAAGCGACTGCTGAAAGCGCATCATGTTTGTTTTCTTTATTTTATAAAAGTAAAGAATATAAAGTCATATTAACCACTTATATGACACTTTTAAGGTATTTTTGTCATTTTGGACATTTTTCCTTTTTTTAAAGTTACCTAGTTTATGAACTTGAGAGTGACTTCATTAATTTTGTGTTAGTAAGTAAATACATTTCTGTATAGATTAAAGCATTCAAACGGCAAACCATCAAACCTTTTACAGCATTAAAGCTGGCATTAACCAACCTTTCTTTTTTTAGTTTGGATGCTGTTTCCTTTCTCTCTTCCTTTTAGTGCAGGGGTCAGCAACACTTTTGACATGAAGTGCTCAAATGGGAAACCATGAGACCTTAATAACTGCGCACAAGTGTTTGGAACTAAAATTGAGCATGAGTATATCAGCAAATGATAATTACATTAATGCACATCTTTAAAAGGCTTGATGGAGTCCATAATGGAAGGTGGGCTGTGTAGTTTTTACGAGCCTGCACGTGCGTGTGAGATACCCATAATGCCATATCAGCGTTTTAGCCCCTTTAAGAAGGCTCTTAAGCGCCAAAGATGCAGGAATGAATGGTGTTTGCATGTAATGCTGCTCTCAGGTCCTCTGGGATGGTCCTCTGAGTTCAGAATTGGTAATTGCGATGTGTGCCTTTAGTGGTTTTTGGAGTAGATGTTTTGACAATTTCATATTTTTTCTCTCCATTTTAATATTACAAACACAGAAAGCTTAGCACTACAGCACAAGAAAATGAAGAGTAAATAATGCATTAGGTTTTCTTGAAATTTTTATCTTGTTTTTCAAAAAAAAAAAAAGATATTGTTTAAATATAGTTTAATGTATTTGGTTAGCCAAAAGGCAATAAGGTTTAAAAAAAAGTAATAATTACATTTACCTTAATAATTTACATTTTATCCAAAGCAACTTACAAAAGAGAAACATTCAATAATGAATAATTCAGTAACACTTATAAATAAGTTTTCATTTGTTAACAGTAGTTAACTATATCAGCAAGCATTTATTAAACATAACAAGCATTTATTAGTCTTAATTAATCAGAATCTGATTCTGATTCTGATTAATATAAGCTAAAATTAGTTAACTATATTAATTAACATGAGCAACAAGCATTTTTTAATCTTAACAAGCATTTATTATTGTTCACATAAACAGGCATTTTTTTAGTTTTAGTAAATATATGTTTAACATTTACTAATACATTATTAAAATAAGTAGAAGTTACATTTGTTAACATTAGTTTTATTGTACAGGCCTGAGGAAAAAAAAAATATAATAATAAATAATAATAATAATAATAATAATTTATTTAACTTTTATTTCAGTTCAGACTTGTACAATAAAACTAATGTTAACAAATACAACTTCTACTTTAAGAAAAAAAAAATCAGGTAAGTTGGCAAGGCAGGATTTCTCATTTTCGAGTCTTTAAATAACTAAAACTAAGTAAATAAATAACTTATTTAAAGAAAACTAATAAAAACAAAGTTACTTCAACATTAACTAAACAAAAAGTGCAATAATAAATAAATGTAATGTAGTAATAGTAATGTTACCTCATAGATGAGTGAAATAAATTTATTTTTGTAGTTTTATAGCTGTTTTTCGTTGTACTCTCACCATTCACAATTACAGTTTATTTTGTTCAATGAAATTTGGCCTTCACGATTATACTTTGAAAGACAATATGAATTCTGGTGTGACTTATAGGTGGTATACTAGGTGAATATAAAAGAAGAAAATTATATTAGACATCTACAACACTTATCTGATATAATCTTCCTCTATAATTCTCGCTCAATGATCCTTAATCTGCGAGTCAGAGACAGACGGGCAGCATGAGAGAGTCACAATGGGAATGATTGGAAGCATGAAAACTCCTGTCATCTGCTGCAGCTTTTCCCACCATGCTTGGGTGCAAAAGGCTTGATTTTTCAGAGGCTCATCACACAAACACACACACACACACACACACACACACACACACACACACACAAGCAGCTCAGAATCTTGCAGTCGTTTCTATCTCAGGGATTTACTCTCTTCTGCTTAGTGAGTTTCTATGATCCAGTAATTGAGTGTGTTTGGTTCTCGCTCGACTTCTGCCTCCTTCTGCTTTCCTCCACCTCTCACACATCAGCCATTACATCTGCTTCACCACTGACGCATTCAGTCCTGTTTGATTCGTTCCGTACAAGATCATATTAAGGATGTGGAGAATAATCTATCAGACGCAGACATTTAACTTAGCCTGAGGACCAGGTTTACTAGTACTTTTGTGTTTATTTATTTGGCATCTTTTGTCTCACACATTTCTGTCTTTCTGTCTGTCAGTCGTGGGTGAATTTTCTCCTGTGACATTTGAATCAAACAAATCATGCATGAAGGTTTGTGACCTTCAGCTGCTCCAGATTTATCGACTATAAAATTCATCATTCATGGGGGAATATGTGTGTTTCGAGTTCTAATCTAGCTGAGGAGGCTTTAGTGAAGGATTCTTTCTGTGCAGAATCATTGTGAGACTTCTGCATTCTCTTTCATAGACGGCTGATTTAAAGACGAAAGTAAACCGAATCCTTCTGATTCCACATGTTAACACCGTGTCCAAACCAGACGTGACACAACATGTTTCTAGTGTTAAGTCATGTTTCTGTTCTTCACTAAAGGAGTAAATGCGGCATGACGCGACAATTGACACAACAGACAGTTGTTTTATCATGTCAAATGTGTTTTTGTGTTAAGTTTAAGAAATTGATGCATTAAACTGATTAAAAGTGACAGTAATAAAATCACAGTTTGCACAAAAATCTTGGGCAACACAATTGTTTTCAACATTAATAATTGTCTGAAATTTTTCTTGAGCAGCGAATCAGTATATTAGAATGATTTCTGAAGGATCATGTGACACTGAATAATAACGATGAAGAGTAATAATGCTGAAAATTCAGCTTTGATCACAGGAATAAATTATGTTTTAACATACACTGCTGCTCAAAAGTTTGGGATCAGTAAGATTTTTAACGTTTTTGTTTTTAAAAAAGTCTCTTATGCTCTTCAAAGTTTTATTTATTTGATCAAAAATTTAGTTGAGTTTAAAATATTTTTCTTGGAACCTGTGATACTTTTTTCAAGATTCTTCGTTGAATTAAAAAGTTTAAAAGAACAGCATTTATTCAAAATGTGCAACTTTTTATCAATTTAACAATTTATTGCTGAATAAAAGTATTAGTTTCTTAATATATACTTCTTAATATATACTGACCCCAAACTTTGAACAAAGTGTTTATTGTTACAAATATATATATATATATATATATATATATATAATATTATTATTATTATTATTATTTTTTTTTTTTTCAAATAAATGCTGTTCTATTTAACATTTTATCAAAGAATCCTGAAAATTATTACAGGTCCCAAAATAAATATTTATCAGCACAACTGCTTCCAACACTGATAAATTAAATTTAAAAGTATATTGACATAGAAAACCACTATTTTAAATAGCATTTACATTTTACAATATTACAGTTTTTTTCTGTATTTTTAATCAAATAAACGCAGCGTTGATGAGCAGAAAATTCTCCTTTAAAAAGCACTAAAAAATCTTTTGAGCAGCAGTGTATATTCACATAGAAAACAGCTATTGTGAATAATAATAACATATCACTGTTTTTATGTATTTTTGATCAAATAAATGCAACCTTGCTGAGCAGGAACCTTCTTTCCAAAACATGACATAAACTTACTGACCACAAACTTTTGAACAGCAGTGTAAGTGTGCATTGTATTTAGAGTGAATTGCATTCACAAAACACATATACAAAACACATTATGCAATAATAAACTATCTTACACTGGTATGCCATATGTTTAATCTGATTGACGTCAATTATTTTACATTTTAACGCTATTCAAAGTGTGAAAATCAAGTCAAGTACATTGCATTGTGAGAAACAGTATGCTGTGATCACGTACTAAACATTTTGGCGAATGCACATCATCTTGAGTATTCCATGCATGCGTAATATTCACAAACTGTATACAGTATACTACAAAAATAGTATGAGTTGCATGCTATTCTGAACATATCGTTCCACCCCGCTGCTCTCCAGAGATGCAAACTGAATGCATGACTTCATTCCAGGTCAGATCTTCATACTTATGGCCAAATTGAATATTTGCACTTAACTAAATTAAAATCATAAGCGCTTCCAGCTGTTTTTACGGCTTCCAGTCAGGACGAGAAGTTATGCCGTATTTCTGGGATGATGAAAGTGTTTCTCTCCAGATTACTCGGTGAGATCAAGTTTGACATCAGTGAAAAGAAAAGCATGCATTAGCTACTTGATCTGAGCACACGCTGCTTGTATTAAACAGATTAAATATGGAAACACACACACACATGCAGACACGCTTTTAAGTTCATACTCTTGCATTTTGAAATGCAATGATGAAGAGGTGTTTTTAAGTGTGCAAATACTTTTTTTGAAACTGCTATGCACCAGTTAGGTCCGGTGGTTTTGTGTGTGCATGTTTTCAGGAACATTTTTGTGTAGGCGATGAGCGACATACTGGGCACAGCGTAGCCAATCAGACAGATTCCAGACGCTCCCACGGCAACCAGAGGGCAGGGGCTCGACTGTAGGGGTCTGTTGTGTTTGACGTGGCTCCGGGGCTCTTGTGTTTGCCCAGTCAGGCAGCAAGAACAACGACATGCCTCCGTGTCGCCCGACCCGGGCCTCAGCACCTGGAAACCACCGGCCCGAAGTCACCAGCTAGAAAAATCTGTATCTAGTCTCTTAAAGGATGCTCGCTTTGTGTCCCAAAGGGCAGGAATGTTCACGTTTAGATAGAGCAGTGACAGCGCAGACAGATTTATATCTTGTTTTTCTTTTGCCCAGAAACACTTTAAGCGAGTGTGTGAATGCAGACGCGAATGTTTGGATAATGCATGGCAAGAATGCAAGGGAGGCGATAGGGTTTCCTTCAAATGTCTGTGTCATTATACTAGATGTTTTTATTCAGGTAACTGAATTAACTAACTCAGAAAGAGAAACATGTGGAATATTTTATTGCTTTCTCATTCATGTGTGGAAGCTTGTTTCCACCACAGGAAAAAAGTAAAAAAGGGTCTTTTTTTTAAAAAATCTGTCAATTTGCAAATTTTTTTTTCTCATACTTGCAAGTTTATGTCTGTCAGTTCTGAGTTTGTTTCACAATTTTTAGTTTCAATTTTGTTTATGAGTTTACGTCTTGCAATTTTGACATTTTTCTCGGAATTCTGAGTTTACATCTTGCATCAATTTTTTTTTTTTCCTTAGATGTGAGAGTTTATATTTTGCAATTCTGAGTTTAAATCTTGTACAATTGTACATATTTCTCTGAATTCTGAGTTTACATCTTGCAATTTAGTTTTTTTTTCCTCTCAGAAATAAGAATTTATATCTCTCAATTTTTTTCTCATACTTGCAAGTTTATATCTGTCACTTCTGAGTTTGTTCCACAATTTTTGGTTTAAATCTTGTTTATGCGTTTTTGTCTTGCAGACATTGTTCTTGTAATTTGGGCTTTTTTCCTCAGAAGTGAGAGTTTATATCTTTCCATTCTGAGTTTATATTTTGCAATTTTGAGTTTAAATCTTGTAAAACTAAATTTTTGAGTTTACATCTTGCAATTTAGTTTTTTCTGCTTCAGAAATAAGAATTTAAATCTCCCAATTCCAAGTTTATATTGCAGTTCTGAGTTTATATCTGGCAATTCTGTTTTTCTCTCATACTTGCAAGTCAATCTGTCACTTCTGAGTTTGTTTCACAATTTTTAGTTTAAATCTTGTTTATGAGTTTTTGTCTTGCAGTCCTGACATTTGTCTTGGAATTCTGAGTTCTTGTAATTTTGGCTTTTTAAGTTTTCAAGTTTAAATCTTGTAAAATTCTACATTTTTCTCAGATTTCTGAGTTTACATCTTGCAATTTTGTCTTTTTTCTTCAGAAATAAGAATCTCCCAATTCTAAGTGTGTCATACTTACAAGTTTATATCTGTTCTGAGTTTATGTTTCACAATTTTTAGTTTAAATCTTGTTTATGAGTTTACGTCTTGCAATTCTGACATTTTTCCTCCGAAGTGAGAGTTTTTATCTGTCAATTCTGAGTTTAAACCTCACAATTCTGAGTTTAAATCTTGTACAGTTGTACATTTTTCTCAGAATTCTGAGCTCACATCTTGCAATTATGACTTCAGAAGAAAAGAAAATCTGAAAATCCGGAAAATTGTGATGATAAGAATCAAAATTGTGAGATAAAAAGTCACAATTACCTTTTTTCATACTCAGGAGCCTTATGTTTTAGTGAAGTATCAATGTTCTTATTTGATAGCAGGCAAATCTGAGCACATGTTGTTGAGATCTCTTCTGAAACATTGTGTGAAAATACTAGGGTGTTTTATCAGAAGAAACAAATACTAAATAGACATCAAAAGTGATTTTCAAGATGCATGAATTTATTTACATCAAAATAAAGTAGCGATGCACAAATTCAATTTGTGCGGCTAGAAGTGTTTGCATTCACATACTAAAGCAGAGACGTCTTTATTTCACAGTGGAGTTGAATCTGGCATTAGACTGATTTCTAGCATTTGGTTTGGGTTAAACCAAATCATTCAAAGATGAGCTGTATTTTTCCGCCTGTTACTCATCAGAACAATCATGACCTCCTCCCTGTTTCCTTCCTTGGCTTTTCTTTTTCCTACCGTTTCCACACTGAAAACCAATAACGTTACAACACTAGACTATGCCTGTTTCAGTCAACTGAGCTAAACACTCATCATTGCTCTTTAATCTCTTTAACATTTCTTCTAAATAGCAATGAGACTGAATAGAGAACAAATGAAGACTTTTGTTTAAAATCAGTCAAATTCTTCTGAGTGAAAAATTCAATTAAAGTTAAGTTTATTTGTGTAGAGCTTTTCGTGATACAACCATTGCAAAGCAGCTTTACAGAAAATATAAGTTTCTACAGTATATTTATTAGTAGCTTATCAGTGGTGACTATGTCATTTTTTGACCATTTTTGTCAATTTCTCTGTCTTCTCAATCTATTCTTCAAATTCACCAAGATTGCAAAGTCTCCAAGTCTCATCAAATGATCTGAGCTGCTCTCTGCATTTATTTTATAGCTTTATACTCAAACTAGATGACACATTTGTGTTTCATTAAGATAATTTAGGAGAAACATCTTAGACAAAGTCGAAATCCAGTGAGAAATCAACAAAGATCTCCATTAAGTCTCCTGAGCCGTGAAAGAGCAACCTCTGCTCTTTACCGTTTCCTCACAAAAATGCACATTGCATGGCAATTTTAATTCCACAAAGGCCATTTAGTATCAGTCCCCAAGGGCTTTTGTGCGACAAAATCCTTCCGTCTATAAATAGCCTCAGAATCCTCTAATCTAAACCTCTGACGAGAGTCTTTTGTTGATGTGATTAATGTTTGGTAGGAGATGCGAGACCACTGAAGACTTACGAGAATTATGAGAAAGCAACAGCAGAAGTACGGTGCTGTGGGGCACAGTCGTGATCGGAAATAACGAGGAGCAAAAGATGAGATAGTGTCAAAGTGTGATGATGAGGGTGTGTTTGTGACACATGCGGGAGGTTGTGAGGTTAAAGGTGATGGGTGCGTCACATCAGTTTGTTTGAATTGTTGCATATGCATGAAAAACAAAGACATTGCATTGTTTGCATATGATTAAACAGTTTTCTCTGTATTTGTTAAGATTAGATTGGAGGATGCATTTTAAAAGGAAAGTCAACATTATATGCTGTTTGCAACCAATTTTATTGCTGAAATTCAATGTTTTTCCAAGTGCAGTGGCATGTAAAAGAGAAGAAAATTCTGTTTGACTTAATTGTATCCATTAGGAACAGAATTAAATAAAAGTTTATACTACCATTTAAAAATAGTCAGTACGATTTTATTTGAAGAAATTAATACTTTTATTCAAGATGCATTAAATTGATCAAAAGTGACAGTATATACATTTTTTAAAATGAGAAAATACTTCTGTTTCACATAAATGCTGTTTTTTTTAAACTTTATATTTATCAAAAAAAAATAAATAAAAAATCAGTTTCCACACAAATATTGGGCAGCACAAATGTTTTTATCATTTGGATAATAATCATAAATGTGACCCTGGACCACAAAACCAATCATAAGTCACTGGGATATATTTGTAGCAATAGCCAAAAATACATTGTATGGGTTCATGGTTCATGGTCCATGAAGATATTTTGAAAATTTCCTACCGTAAATGTATCAAAACTTAATTGTTGATAAGTAATATGCATTGCTAGAACTTCATTTGGACAAATTTAAAGGCGATTTTCTTAATATTTAATTTTTTTTGCACCCTCAGATTTCAGATTTTCAAATCGGCCAAATATTGTCCTATCATAACAAACCATACATCAGTGGAAAGCTTATTTATTCAACTTTCATATAATATATAAATCTCATTTTCCAAAAATGAACCCTTATAATGTTTCTTGAGGAGCAAATGATCATGTGACACTGAAAATTCAGCTTTGCATCCCAAAAATAAATTACATTTTAGCATATATTGACATATTTTTGTAGTATTTTTCTTGTGATAAATACAGCTTTGGTGAGCAGAAGAATCTTCTTTCAAAACCATTTAAAATCTTTCTGAATTTCTTTCTTTTAATGCTGTCACTGATGAATCATTGACAAGAAGAACAGGAACATGTATTAAGGAAATCATTTCCCGTTGAGTTTACATCACCTTTTAAAGAGCATGTGAGGCTGATTCTGCTGAGTGTATGTGTGTGGTCAGCAGGTGAAGGACTGAGGAATTCAGACACAACATGTGCAAAAACAGACCGTGTGAGAGATGCAGTGTTCACTACTGTAAATGTATTTATAGAGCGAGAGAAAGCTTCTGTGTTTGTCCACTGCTGCTGTATGTGCTGACTAGTTGAAGTGTGTTAGTGAACGGCTGACCGCTGAGACGAGCTCTATTCTGAGCCGAGGAAGCCCCTCTTTGCCTATATCACTCGCCCAGACAGAGACAGAGAGAGAGAGAGAGAGAGAGAGAGACAGGGGTGTGTTTCACACTTCAGCCTCTACAGTGAAACTCGATCTTCCCTCCATAGTGGCGTCTTCTATTTATAACCATCATGAATGTATTTGTGTGTATGTGTTAGAAACAGAGACTACTATGTGTGTTCATGCTGAAGGGTTTGTCATGTTTGGTGTCTGGTGTGTGTGTTTTATTAGCAGTGTTGATGAGCTAAGTTTAACACTGCCACTAACTTAACTACATTTTTCAGTAGCCTGATCATTTGTGCAGCCTCAATTATGCATTGTCTTTTTTAGTGCATGTAAAGTCAGTAGAAATAAAGCATCAGAATCTGGTTTGTGTGAACACACTGGATTCCAGCACTGAACACGCTGAGCAATGCTTTCCTATTGGAAATGTTTTTATTTTTGGTTGCGTAGAACAACTTCCTTTCATCCAAAGCTGCTTTATTGGTGGTTTGTACTCTCCTTTTATAGCCGTTCAACTTAAATCAGAGTTTAGTGGGTTATGCCCACAAATTGAGCATAAGGCTGTGTTCAAAATAGCATACTACTCATACTATTTTTGCATATGCATGCTGTGAACAGTATAGAATATCTGTGAACTAATGCATATGACATTTTTATTTTTACATTCACAATATTTTATTTTATTTATATATTTGTATTGAAAATAGCAAAAAAAAAAAAAAAAGCTTATTTGTATTTTTCCATAAATTGTATTATATATATATATATATATATATATATGTGTTTAAAAATACAAAAAATACTATTTTTAATTTTGTGTATTTTTTATATTATTTGTATTTTTTATTATTTGTAATGTATCTGTTTCACATACTATTCTTATGAAATATCAGTCAATATTCAGTGTTTTCTGCATAGTATGTAGTAAGCAGTATGCAAGTGTTCCATTCTTGATCAGGGCGATAGACATGCTCAGCCGAATTTCACTATGACAGGAACACTTTGAACTAGCAGTAAGAATAATGCCAGTCTCTGTCTCTTTTTCTCTCTATAGTGAAGTATATAAAGGAGATGTCAGCGTTTTTTAAGGGCGGATCGACGGCGGGACCCCCGGTGCTCGATTCCCCTCCGGCCACCCCACAGAAACAGACAGACCCAGCGCTTAAAGAGATCCGGATCATCCCTCTCCGAATGTGCCAAGTGACACGCAAACAGTGTGCACCAGACACAGAGGACAGGTACAAACACACCTGTAGAGTTTACACAGTGTTTGATGAAATGATCCATATTCAAACATATTAAACACTTTCTATTTAAGGTTACAAATCTAGTAAATAGTGATCCAACCTTGTCTTTGTTTATTAAAATGCTTTGTTTAGTCTTTATGTAAAGCGTGGAGCTTTAGTGGAGATTGATGCATTGAAAAAAAAAGTCCTTCTAACGTTTTTTTCTTTAAAATAAGCATTTTTATCAGGCTCCTATGTATATGTTTCTACCTAAGTATGTATTTGTATACCATGTGTCTAGAGCAGTGGTTCTCAAATGGGGGTACGCAAACAAAATGCTGAGCTTTGCCATTCATTTAATTCTACCACAATTTTTTTTATTTTGGTATTTATATAACAGTTAAACAAAAATGTATTATTAAGTGAGCATTTTACATTTTAAATATATCTTACATTACTGTTTATGGTTTCAACAAAACAGTTGCAACGAAATCCGCAACAGAAGTGGACGATTGAATTTGAACGATTCGGAGAGTCAGTGAACCGTTTGCTTCCTTGCTGAATGAAATACGTGAATGGCAATTTATTAATATTAATATTAATATTAATATTGGATATAATTTGGACAAGATACAACTATTTGAAAAGCTGGAATTTTCAATATATTGAGAAAATCACCTTTAAAGTTGAAAATGAAGTTCTTAGCAGTGCATATTACTAATCAGAAATTAAGTTTTGATGTATTTACAGTAGGAAATTTACAAAATATTTTTTGAGAACATGATCTTTACTTAATATCCTAATGATTTTTGGCATGAAAGAAAACTTGGTCATTTTGACCCGTACAATGTATTTTTGGCCATTGCTACAGGTATACTTGTGCTACTTAAGACTGGTTTTGTAGTTCAGGGTTATAATAATAATAATAATACACTTAAGAATATTAAGATGCCTCTATAAAAGCTAAAATTCATGTGTACATCAATTTAAAGGGGGGAATTTTTATCCCTTAATGGAAAAGTATCATTATCTCTTTTTTCACTGAGGTGTCTTTTAGAGGATTTTGCATCTGAACTCTTAATATATATAGGTTTTTGAAAGAAGTCTCTTTTGCTTGTCAAGGCTGTATTTATTTCATGAAAAATACAGAAAAACATTAAAATTGGGAAATTTTATTGCAATTTAAAATCTATGCAAATATATTGCAAATTGTATTTTTTTTGCAGTAATCAAAGCTGAATTTTCAGCATCATTTCTCCTGTCTTCAGAAATCATTCTAATATGCTGATTTGCTGCTGAAGAAACATTTCCAATTATTCATATCATATCATATCATATCATATCATATCATATCATATCATATCATATCATATCATATCATATCTAATATTGCCCATTATTTAAATCCATAACAAAATACTTTTATATTACATGACTTCAACTCAATATTCTTAGTGACCCTAAACTATAATATAATATAATATAATATAAAAGCAACATAAAACTAAAAATATAAAAGTAATATAATGTTGACAATTATTATTTAAACTTTTTTTTTTACATGGCTCCAACTCAGTATTCTTACTGACCCCAAATATAATCTAATATCATATTACTGTATTTAAAGCCATAACAACCTTTTTTTTTTCCAATAAAAGATTTTTAGTATTGGCCATTATTTAAGTTTAGCCATAAAAATTGTTTTAAATGACATGTCTCTGACTCAGATGAAGCATCTGTCTGGACATTCTATGATAATGCACCATAAAACTTTATTTGTTGGTAGACAAATTGTTTACAATGACTATTATGTAAATATGCTTATAAAGGCATTATGCCATAAAAGGTCATATTGAGACCTGGGGCCTTTAAGACTGTTGAGAATTGTTTTAATTCAGTTACAGAAAAATGTAGATTGGTCTAAGTTGAATCCAAAAAATAAGGTTAACTGATAGTTGGTCAAACTAGTACTTAAGACGCTGTCTTAACATAGAGGCTAAGTTTATGCAACTGGTCCCTGGCGTGTAAAGTCTGCTCTTCTGTCTCTGTAGGTATTTTGAGGTGGTGTCATCAGACAGGAAGAAGTCTGTGTTTTTACGGGCTAAAGATCACGCCATGGCTCAGGCCTGGTATAACGCCATCCAGACAGGAAGTGCAGCATTACTGAGCAGCGCCAAAGCAGAGCTGAAAGCCCTGCAGCCGAGTCTGGAAGTCATACACATCGGCTGGATCATTGAGCAGGTGAGAAACACACACACTATGAGAAGAGATGAGAAGAAATGATGCAGCAGAGCCTGATGATTGTGTGTGTGTCGCAGGGCTCAGAGCGGCCGATCCTGGCAGTGTTGACGGACAGAGATCTGCTGCTGTACGGATCCCTGCCTGACAGTAAAGAGACACTCAACACCCCAGACAAGAACTATCCTTTAATTACCACCAGGTACAAACACACACACACACACACACATAAACACATAAACACACATACACACATATATAACACACTCAAACAGTGCATACTAGGGCTTTAAGATGAGAGGACATGCATTACATTAATTTACTACGTTAAAACAGTGATGCTGGCACAATGCACAGCAGTTAACTATAGTATTTTGTTGATAAAGTATGCTAAAATATTACATTACATTATATGTGACTCTGGACTGGAAAACCAGTCATAAGTAACACAGTAACACACTTATTATTATACACACATATTATATTATATTATATTATATTATATTATTGTATATTGTAATTGCAAATGACCAAAACAAAGTCATGGGTATTTGTTAAACAAGGTGTAGAAACATTGTAAAAATATTTTTGTTATGTTTAAATAATAATTGTCAACATTATATTACTTTTATATTTTTAGTTTAAATTGCTTTTATATTTGTTTTTATATTATATTATATTATATTATATTATATTATATTATATTATATTATATTGCAAATTATTGTATATTGTAATTGCAAATGACAAAAAAAGTCATGGGTATTTGTTAACCAAGGTGTAGAAACATTGTAAAAATATTTTTGTTATGTTTAAATAATAATTGTCAACATTATATTACTTTTATATTTTTAGTTTTAAATTGCTTTTGTATTTGTTTTTATATTAATTATATTATATTATATT
Source organism: Cirrhinus molitorella (assembly GCA_033026305.1). NCBI lineage: Eukaryota > Metazoa > Chordata > Actinopteri > Cypriniformes > Cyprinidae > Cirrhinus > Cirrhinus molitorella. The sequence goes on from CM065130.1 coordinate 36,508,335, forward strand.
ATATTATATTTTATATTATATTATATTATATTATATTTATTATATTATATTATATTATATTATATTATATTATATTATATTATATTGCAAATTATTGTATATTACGGTGGCCGAGAAGTGCAAAACAAATCACAATTCTGAAAACAAAATAACAAATTACAAACACGAACACAAATCTAAAAAACAAAATAATAATTCACAAAACACAACAGCAATTCCGAAAACATTATAACAATTCAAAAAACACAATGACAAATTCGGAAACAAAATAACATTTCAGAAAACACAACGACAAATCGGACAAACCGGAAAAGGTAGGTATAGTTTAAGACAGCGCCATTGGTTTGAGAATAGACTATTACCACTGACTGGATGAGACATCTGTCAATCAAGGTATACAAGAAAGAACAGCAGTAGCGGCAGAAAGTTCAGACGTGGTCTTAATGTAGCTCTTTTTGATGTATTGAATGAATTGCCTTTACTGTGGAATAAAAATAGCCTATGCATGTACACTTACAACACCTGAATACAAAAACTAGTTAATGCTAATGCGAGGTTGTTTCTAATACAGCATATGGGAGTGACGGAAAATTTTGTGTAAAGATGTTACGAGGGAAACCATTTCGAAAGTGGCTTCTGGCAGAGAATAAATGTGAATCTTTTTGTTCGTTTTGAGTCTTGCTGCTAATGTATATATAACTTTTTAAGACACAGTGTCAAGTTAAAAGATTTCAACTAGCGCTGCTCGTCAGAAGAACTCGGAGGCGGGCCAAGCATTGAGAGCTTCTGTTTTACAGTAGCAAGTTGACATGACACCTGGTTAGGGGCTGTTCACACGTCGTGCCCTATGGTCGTGCCTAAAAACACGTGGAAAACGCAACGGCACCGCTTTCTATTTTTTTCCAAAGCCGTGGCATCTGCCGTTGCTAAGCAACCATGACCGTGACCACGCTTGCATTAGGAGGGCGCATACCACATCTCTACATTTGAAATAACGAACAAACGTGCAAAAGACGCGACATGTGAACGGCCCCTGACATCACGTTTCAAAAGCACGTCTCGAAACTTTTGCGTTCTGCACTGAGTTTTTTAAACCATTTCTGAGTTTTTAGACTCAAAGACGTGTTCTGTTTGAATGGCCTCTAGGAACACCTTTGTTTTGTATTCTGATTCAAGGGTAATATAATACAGAGTACAGTGTTGTAAATGTGCATGCATAGGCTATTTTTATTTAGCGATTCATTCAATACATCAAAAAGAGTTATTAAGACCGTCTCTTTCTGCCGCTACTGCTGTTCTTTCTTGTATACCTTGATTGACAGATGTCTCGTCCAGTCAGTGGTAAGTAGTCTATTCTCAAACCAATGGCGCTGTCTCAAACTATACCTACCTTTTCCGGTTTGTCCGATTTGTCGTTGTGTTTTCTGAAATGTTATTTTGTTTTTGCATTTGTCATTGTGTTTTCTGAAATTGTATTTTGTTTTTGGATTTGTCATTGTGTTTTCTGACTTGTTACAATGTTTTCGGAATTGCTGTTGTGTTTTGTGAATTATTATTTTGTTTTTTATATTTGCGTTCATGTTTGTAATTTGTTATTTTGTTTTCAGAATTGTGATTTGTTTTGCACTTCTCGGCCACCGTAGTATATTATAATTGCAAATGACAAAAAAAGTCATGGGTATTTGTTAACCAAGGTGTAGAAACATTGTAAAAATATTTTTGTTATGTTTAAATAATAATTGTCAACATTATATTACTTTTATATTTTTTGTTTTAAATTGCTTTTATATTTGTTTTTATATTAATTATATTATATTATATTATATTATATTATATTATATTATATTATATTATATTGCAAATTATTGTATATTGTAATTGCAAATGACCATAAAGAGTCATGGGTATTTGTTATTCAAGGTGTAGAAACATTGTAAAATGTATTCATGTATGAATGTATTCATTCATTTTTGGAAGAAACAATAGTATATGCTAAATTGTCCAAGAAGGGGTATATATACATTTTATATTTTTGTTTATACACACATTTTAAAACTATTTATCATTTATCTCTATTTATTCATTCATGCATTCTTTTTTAGTATGACATTTTTTTGTTTGCTACTGTAAATATTCCAATAATGTGTGTGTGTGTGTATATATATATATATATATATATATATGTGTGTGTATATATATATATATATATATATATATGTATGTGTGTATATATATATATATATATATATATATATATATATATATATATATATATATATATATATATATATATATATATATATATATATATATATACACATACATACATGCATTTTTAGACTATTTACCAGACTACAAATACAATTATTTGGTACAGTGTCATTGTTTGTTGTTGTTTTGTTTTGCCTTTGTAATAAAAACAGTTAATGACAATAATAATCATAATACACAATTTTGACTGGTACTGTAATATATTAGGCAAACATGTCTCATCCATTCAAATTTCACAGCCACATCTGTTTTTTATAAAGCAGATTTATAAGTAGTTGAATATGTAAGCTAATATCTGCTGTTTGTCTCTGTCAGGCTGGTTCACTCTGGACCGGGTAAGAGTTCATCAGTCCATGACTCTGAGCTGACGTTCGGTCTGCGTTTGGGCACTAAACAGGGTGTGGAGACGCATCTGTTTAGAGTAGACACAGCTAAAGACCTGTCCACCTGGACGCACCTGCTGGTGGAGGGCTGCCACAGCGCTGCTGAGCTCGTACAGGAGGTCACGACAGGTGAACAAACTTCACAAATCTTTTTGATTTCTCCAAAGCAGAGACTGTATGTGCTAGAGCCCTGCATTTCAGCCCGAGCCCCGATGAGCCCCGACTCTTTTATGCCCCTAGGTCCCTGCTTCAGGCCAATTTTCATGTCATAGTTTTAGGGCCAGGCATCGGGCCTGTTTTAGGCTTCTTTTTCTTTTTATATTTTATACATCCATCAATTATGGTGATCAAAAAAATTGCTGCGCTGGTGGAAACAACAAGAGATTTCGCTTTCACTTTTCGAGACCGCCTTGGATGGCGTTTAGTGTCTCAGCCAGCAGCAGTGCCTTTAGCGCGGCTGGAGGAGCGCACGCAATAGGCTGAAACTTGCCATAAAGCACCGGCAAACAGTGAATGTGTCAGGGGGAAATAGTAAGGAGACAAGCTGTTTGAATTATTTATGAATAAACTAGTGTATTCTGAGTCAGTGTCGCAAGATCCTTATACTCCTCTTTGGAAGTGCCTTTAGAGAGAAATGCAGAGAAAAGAGTTTTTGTTTTCGATTTATTTTATTTTATTTCGTCAATATTTAAAGCTTTATATATATATATATATATATATATATATATATATATATATATATATATATATATATATATTTATCAAGTATTCGCTGACTTTGGGTTATTTTTTGTAAAGCGCTCCTGTTCAAGAAGGAGACGGCAGAAAGCACATTATGTTTGTTTCTTTATTTTATAAAAGCACTGTTTCTAACATTTTGTTGATATTGTGAGTGCACACAAATAAAAGTAGACTCTTTACTGTTCTGAATAATGTATTATTCTTACTTTTGTGAGCAAAAATTATGATTTATTTTATTTAGTTAAGTAATAATTTAAAGCTTTATGTATATATATATATATATATATATATATATATATATATATATATACACACACATATATATATATATATGTGTGTATATGTATATATATTTATCATGTCTGTAAGGCAAGTATTCGCTGAGTTTCGGGTTAATTTTTGAAAAAGCGCTCATGTTCAAGAGTGAGATGGCAGAAAGTGCATCATGCTTGTTTTCTTTATTTTATAAAAGCGCTGTTTTTCTTAACGTTTTGTTGATATTATGAGTGCACACAAATAAAAGTAGACTCTTTACTGTTCCGAATGATGTATTACTCTTACCTTTGTGAGCAAAAATGACAATTTATTTTATTTAGTGGTGTCAGTCGATTAAAAAAAATTAACTAATTAATCGCACATTTTTCCTGAAATTAATCGCGATTAATCGTGATTAATTCTACCTGACATTAAAGTTTTTAATTATACTTTTATATTGCAATAATTTCACTTTAATGCTTCAAATTAATGTAGAAACAACATAAAGAACATATATTTTTAATATTTGTTTAACGCCATCTTGTTTTAAGACTGAAGGCAAGTATCACTGATTGATTTTTCCCCCCTAATACTTAACCATTGAATATATATATATATATATATATATATATAATGTATAATATATATCATTCAACATTACAGTATCTTTAAGAGCTATCACTTTAACATTTATTACACTTTTTAAAAAATAACTAATAATAATAATTTAAGTGAACTTGAAACAATCTTCACACAAACCCATTATAATAAATGTCATATAGGGCTAGTAGCTACCTGTGCCCTTCAGCAAGAAAATATAGCCTAAATTATATCAAATTCTAAATTATATAAAGATAAAACTTAGTTATTAATTTCCTCTTTTTAATTTTGTTCCTTAATTAACAGGCGTCACAGCAACTGGTTATAAGGATATTTTGGCTGCTGTTACTATAAAAGTTGTCGCTGCTGAACTTGATCTGACACTGCTTTGACCTATAAATAATAAATTCTTACACGCAGAGTTTGAAGGCAGCTTTAATTGTTGTTGTTTTTTTTTTTTTTTTTTTTTGTGAATTCATGTTTTACCTAACGATATAACTACGACTTTGCATGCTCGCAGTTTCATTTGGGTTTAATATAGCCTAATACGGCGTGCGTCGGCACATTTGCGCGTGAACTTCAAGAGCGCGCGCTACAAGCAGAGTATATAGGCTGACAGGACAATTAAATTCGTTTTTACCGACATATGGCCTCTCATCTGACCGCAGTTTACTGATGTTTTACTTAAGCTCCTCGTCACCGGTACCGCTTCCGCGGCCATTTGACTCGCGTCTGGTGCTGAAGTAAAGTTGGAGCGCGCATCTGAAAAGTCTCCTGTTTGATGTGTTCATAAAGACGCTCTGCGCATTTAAATAAAAGCATTTCAGAAGCAGTTGTGAGTGGGGTGGCCCCGCCCATGCGTTAATTGCGTTAAATATTTTGAACGCGTTAAAATGAAAAAAAATAATCGCCTGCGTTAACGCGCTAATTTTGACACCACTAATTTTATTTAATTAATTAATAATTTAAAGCTTTCTCATGCCTTATCATGCCTGTAAGGCAGGTATTCACTGAGTTTCGGTTAATTTTTGTAAAAAAACAAAAGTAGACTCTTTACAGTTTCGAATGATCTATTACTCTTACCTCTGTGAGCAAAAATGACAGGCAATTTTAAATGGTTTCCACTGAAAAAAATGTAAGTGATCGCACTGGTGCCTCCATGTTCTGCAAAGCGGCTTCAGCTTCCACTCTCCGCACAAACGATCGGATATGCGCCTAATAACGCACATTTATGTAGATTTAACGTTTAAACAAATATTCTTCTATACTTGAACTGTTTTATGTCTGTATTTTAGTTTAGGTAAGTCGTGATGATTTGTGACGGCAACTGATCAAACAGAACTAAACAGAACTGGGAAAAAAGACGGGCTCGGGTCGGACTCGGGATGAGAGTTTTGATAAGCTTTTGGACAAGGGCTGGGCTAGGGCCTGAGCTCCTTGGGCCAGGATCAGGCTAGAGACTTTTTTTGAGGCCTCTTCAGGGTTTTAATGTGCTTGTATTGCCCTCTGTTGGTTTAATAATGTGCTGCGCTTCAGTATTGGAGTGCAATATGTTTACTGTGCACTGTGTTTTATTTTTTTGTTATGCATGGATGTTTTTTTTTTTTGCCTGCTAAAAGTAAAAAATAAACCAAGTTTGAGTTTGTCATGGAGGGTCAAGTATGATAAAATATGATAAAAGCATTGGACCTATGGTCATGGACTGTTTGAAAGGGAATTCCATGTGAAGAAAAGAAAAGTTGAGTCTGCTTTCTGTGTTTTGCGTAGCGTGCAGCTGGAACGGAAAGTCATGTATGTTGAGCATTCACATAGACAAAGGCTTCTCGTTGTTCACGGAGGAGGCCGGCGTCAGGAAGAACGTCCTTCTCCAGCAGCCCTTCGAGCGTCTGCGCATGTCCTCAGACGACGGCGTTCGCATGATGTTCCTCGACTTCGGAGGACCAGAAGCTGAGATCGTGAGCGCTTTTTACCCACTTTCCTTCACTTTTATCTTGATTTGTTCTGAATTTAAGAAGCTTTTTGCTCTTTGCAAGAATTTTTTTGAAGAATTGTTAGAAGTTATTGCTCTGTTTTCTGTTCACTATGCTTGAATTTGTTTTGAAAACTCTGACTTAACCAGTTGGAAACATGGTTGAGCTTTTTTCTGAAATTCTAGAGGAGACACATGTGAGTCTTTTTTTCTCAGGAGAAACATCTAAGAAATTGCGATTTACAGCAAATAGTCACATTTTTATCTGTTTTTAATTTCAGCACCATCTAAGAGAAACAACTGAGATGATTATGAGATCTCATGCATTTTTTGTCTCTCAATGCCTTGTTCTGTTCTTTCTCCTGGCTTTGATTTGATTTCTCAATATACAACCAGAGCACACTTTAAAATAATGCACCCCATAATGCAATGCATTTGATATCCACCATAATTTTCTTAGTCTGTAAAGAGTACAAATATTATTATTTATTATTATTAAGTTATTTTAATTGTAGTTTAATTTTTATTGTATTATTTTAATTTTGTTATGTGCTTTAGTCATTATTATAATGGTTGCTTATTTGTTTTATTTAATTTTTTTATTTGTAGTATATCAGCCTAATTTATTTTTTTAATTTACATTTTTTTATTTATTTTTTATTGAACAATTAAACTGTTATAAATTGTATTATATTTGTTATAGGTGTTATTGCAATTGTAGTTTATTTTTTATTTATTAATGTTATTATGTGCTTTAGTCATTATTATGGGTGCTTTTTTGTTTTATTTTTTATGTATTTCTAGTTAGACTAACAGTTGTCTAAAAGTTGTGTGTGTGTGTACATATATATATATATATATATATAACTTAATTCCTTTTTTAATTTAATATTTTTCATGTAATTTTTTTTTATTGAACAATTAAACATTTGAGAATTTTGTTTAATAATGTAAACTGTTATAAATTGTATTATATTTTCAGGTGTTATTTAAATTGTAGTTCAATTTTTATTTTATTCATTTTATTATTTTAATTTTTATGTGATTGTTGCTTTTTTTGTTATATTTTTTATTTATTTATAGTTAGTCTATATATATTAGACAATTAAACATTTGAGATTTTTGGTGCATAGTTTATACTGTAACAAATTTTATTTTTATTATTCTTAGATAATTATGTATTTCTTTATTATTTTATTTTAACCAAAATGATTTTAATAGCTTTAGGGTTAGTCTGAGAAGTTGAAAACTTCAACAAATAGCCTTTTTTTTTTCCTCAGTGTTTTTAAAGTGAAACATTTGAGATATTGATGAGATCTTGTGTGTGTGTGTGTGTGTGTGTGTGTGTGTGTGTGTGTGTTTTTATGTATTATTTCAGCAACTGGACCTTCACTCCTGCCCTAAAACCATCGTCTTCATCATTCACTCTTTCCTGTCAGCCAAGGTCAAGCGACTAGGGTTGTTGGCATGACGACGGCGCTCGGAGACCCCGCCTCCACAGGACAAACGCCATGACGACAGAAGTGACCGGTGGACCACTGGACATCAAGCCAAATCTTCCATCACAGACTTTCAGGGGTCAGTGTTCAGATGCGGACGGCCCAGACTTACAGCCATTTCACGCTGTTTTCCTCATAGCGCTGACCTTTTATTCTTTATTATTTTATCGGTTTGTATCTCAGCTAAACTTTACGAATGTTTAAAAAATAATCACATAATCATATGCTATGAGAGCAGCAACAAGAAACATAACAAGATATTGAACTCTGTTCCAGAACCTACACAGGCAGCTGTCTAATAAGGGAGCATCTGGTCTGAACTCAGTTGTGACCCTGGACCACAAAACCAGTCATATAGTCATTTATTTTTAAACTGAGTTTATAAATAAGCTTTCCATTGATGTATGGTTTGTTATGATGGGACAACATTTGGCCGAGATACAACTATTTGAAAATCTGGGATCTAAGGGTGAAAAAAAAAAAAAAAAAAATCAAAATATTGATAAAATTGCCTTTAAAGTTGTCCAAATTTAGTTTTTAGCAATGCATATTACTAATCAAAATTTTTTTGATATATTTACGGTAGGAAATTTACAAAATATCTTTATGGAACATGATCTTTACTTATTATCCTAATGATTTTTAGCATAAAAAGAAAAAAATATAATTTTGAATCCCATACAATGTATTTTTGGCTATTGCTGCACATATACCCCTGCTATTTAAGGCTGGTTTTGTGGTCCAGGGTCACATTTGAGATGCTCATGTTTGCTAAGATAATGCTGCAGTAATAAGTGTAAAAAATATACATAAAATAAAATAAAAATTGCTAAAAAGCAAATGCATTTAAATAAAATGAACAACAATAAAATGTATTAATTTAAATTATCATAGTCAAATCATTAAACTTGATACTTTAGAGTGTGGAAATAATAATTTATAATAATTTATCTTGACTTATTACTATCTTATATGCCCTCCCCCCATGCTTCTTGCAGTGCGTTCTGGGATTCCCTTTAACACAAATGTGATTCTGTATTCAAATTCTGTATTTTCCCAACAGCCTTTCTATGATGCCTTAAAAGTGCTGTCTAAGAAGGCAGCTCACTAGGTTTTGGAACAGAGACTGTGAAAAACGCAGCTGCTCTAATCATGAAAAGGGCTTTAACGTTTGGCAGCTGAGAGCGTTTGAGAAATAAAATCTCAAAATTCACCTTTCTGTGGTGAGAAATAATAGATATTTCTAATTTGACTATCTTCTGACTATCTTCTTATAAATATAACCTTTTAAGACACGTCGTCTTCCACAATATCTGCTATAAATCTATGCATCTGTGAAGAGAGAGAATCAGCCGGCCGAACCCTTGCAAAAGCCACTGTTGTATTTATGATGACCATATTCATATACAGCATGTTGTTTTTTGTAAGGGAAATGTGGTTAGGTCTCTCTCTCTTTTTCTTTTACAAGCCAAAACTATAAATAAAACTCAACTGGGAATCATAATTCTGATTTAGATTTGGATAAATCTTCACTAAAAGTAGTTTGATCTGAAAAAACAATCTGTGGATTGAGTTTATTGAATAACTAGCTTATACTGACCTCTAATGGGGGTAATGAGCATTACTAGCCGAATGGGCTGTGTTTGCAATGATATATTAACATACTGCACACTAGACTTGCCTGTGTTGATGCTAACATGTTGCTAATTGATGCATTAATAAGCCTAAAAATAAAATGAAATTGTCACTTTTAATTAAAATAATGAAATGTATTAATAATAAATAAATTGCAATTATTGCAATAAAATAAAATAATAAATTAAATGAGTTAAATCAATAATAATAAGCCTAAAAATAAAATAAAAATTTCCATTGTAATTAAAACAATAAAATATATTCATAATAAATAAGTCATTATTATTGCAGTAAAATAAATTAAATGAGTTAAATCAATAATAATAAGCCTAAAAATAAAATAAATATTTCCATTGTAATTAAAACAATAAAACATATGAATAATAAATACATTGCAATTACCGCAATAAAATTAAATAAAAAAATAAATGAGTTAAATCAATAATAATAAGCCTAAAAAAAAAAAAAAAACTTCCATTGTAATTAAAACAATAAAATATATTAATAATAAAGAAATTATGATTATTGCAATAAAATTTAATAATAAATTAAATGAGTTAAATCAATAATGATAAGCCCAAAAATAAAATAAAAAATTCCATTGTAATTAAAACAATAAAATATATTAATAATAAACAAATTGTAATTATTGCAAATAAATAATAAAATAATAAATTAAATGAGTTAAATCAATAATAATAAGCCTAAAAATTAAAAATAAAGTTTGCAATATACAACCAGAGCATACTTTAAAATAATGTACCCCATAATGCAATGCATATGATATTCACCATAAATTTTCTTAGTCTGTAAAGAGTGAAAATAAGTTTTTGTTTTATATTTGATAAATGGCCCTAACTTTACCCAATTCGATGAAAACATTTGAGATTTTTGTTTAATAATTTAAACTGTTATACATTGTATTAATTTTTGTTTATTTATTTTATTATTTTAATTTTATTATGTGCTTTAGTCATTTTTTAATTATTTCTAGTTAGTGTGTATATATATTTCCAATTTCCATTGTAATTAAAACAATAAAATATATTAATTAATAAATAAATTGCGATTATTGCAATACAAAAAAAAAAAATCAATTAAATCAATAATGATATGCCTAAAAATAAAATAAAAAAATTGTAATTAAAGTAATAAAATATATTAATAATAAATAAATTACAATTATTACAATAAAATAAAAGAATGAAATAATTAATTAAATTAGTTAAATCAATAATCAATTTCTTTTAACCTGAGCATCCTCAGTACTCTATCCCATAATGCAATGCACCGGAAATAATATCAGTTGGGATTTTGAATCATCACTTCCCTAAAAGTGACATTTTTGTACATGCTTGAATTAAAAATGTATAACTATTCCTGGGATAAGCAGATGCTGCATGTTTATTGCTGCACAGTGCATGCTGTGTTTAAAACAGCAGGTAGTGTGCAGTATGCTAGTATTGCATTGTAAACACAGCCTCTTTTATGCAATATCATCTTGTTTTGTTCTTTTTTTTTTACCTCCTAACTGATTTATGTAATTATGGACCCTCAGCTGTATTCCTCACAGACGTCTTTCTGTTTTCACATTTCTAACGTGCCGTTTCATTTCTTCTGCCTCAACTACATGGTGATGGCGATATGCAAGTGTTTTCTGCTCAAAGAGGGACTTTTAAAGGTGGAAAATATCCTTCATGTGGCCTTTTTTAAACTACTAAATTTTAATATATTATAATTCAAACTAAACTATATTCAAACTATGTTAGCTATCGGATGGAAAATCACATTATATCCTTATTTAAACAAAAGAGTGCCTTTTAGGGTTGTTTGTATATAAAATTGCAATAAATATAACTGTTGACTTGAGTTTTATTGGGTCATTTCCTGGGGACGGGAGGCCGGGGAACGGTTTCACTCATATATGGTCAAAAACACGAGCGAAAAGCCTAATAAAACACACGAACACAGTCCAGCAGTCGGCTTCTGAAGGAACATTCATGAGTCATGTACACTATGCCAACTAGTTAACTAGAGAAATAAAATAGACAGATGAGTCAGTCGTAGAGATGTCATTTGTGTCCGTAATGACTTTTGTTGTTGTTTTCTTGCTGTGAGGCTAAGCTTTATTCTTCTCCTGCTTTTAGCGAATGAACACAATGAGGCCGAACCTCGACCCACAGCAGACTAAAATAAGAGGAAACAAAGTCATTTTTAATTTGATTTGAACAGTTACTGCCTGAAATGTCAAACGGCTATTTTTAAAGGGAGGTTTCAATAACTATTTTCTCAGAAAATATATAAAACATTTCAGGAAAAAAATCTAAAAATTCAGAGAGTGTAAATAAGGAAACGGAGCACTTAATTGAATTGAATTTAGTTTAATTTGAAAAGGTTATTGTGTAAAATATCAAATAATTATTTTCTAAAGGTAGAATTCAAAAACTATTTTTTTAGAAAATATATAAAACATTTCAGGAAAAAAAAAAATCAGAGAGTGTAAATAAGGAAACAGCAATTTATTCATGTAATTTAATTTTTTTAAAAAGGTTATTCTGTAAAATATCAAATCACTACTTTTAAAGGGCGAATTCAAAAACTATTTTCTCAGAAAACATAAAACAATTTAGAAAAAAAAATCTAAAAATTCAGAGAGTGTTTAATTTAATTTAATTTAATTTAATTTAATTTAATTTGAAAAGGTTATTGTGTAAAATATCCAATCATTGTAAATATGGAAACTTATGGAATTTAATTTAATTAAATTTAATTTGAAAAGTTTATTGTGTAAAATATCAAATGATTATTTTTAAAAGGAGAATTCAGAAACTATTTTCTCAGAAAACAAAACAATTTAGGAAAAAAATAATTTAATTTAATTTAATTTAATTTAAAGATGCTATAATTATTATTAAAGAAAAGTACAAATGGATTTTCTTTTTAGAATTTCTTTTCTTTTTAGGAGTTTTTTATTATTATTATTTATCAAAAAGTTAATATTAATAAAAAATAATATTAAAATAAATAATTTCCTATGCATAAAGCGCCAAATAGAGTCACGTTTATCATCTAATGTGATGTGAGTCATTCATGTCCACTGTGTTCAGTGTTCAGTAATGCATTAAAGGACATACACATCAGACATTTATTTATTCTCCAAATTAACTCCATGCCGTTAAATAAGATCTGACTTTGTGCCTGTATAAATAAAAAACATTTTCCACAGAAAAGATTTCTATTTGCGAGTGAGTGAAATGAAGAGTGCTGGTCATATGTGGATGTTCTGGGACAATACTGATGGAAAATAACTCAGTGTTATCAGAGCAATTAATCAAGCTTCACTCAAAACCAACCAACATACTCTTCCCGTAAACACACCTTTACCCGGCAACCGTTGCCATGGCAACAGAGATTGGCAGCGGGCCACTGTGTTTATCAGTTAGATGGAAAAAATTGCCATTGAGCTCTTTACATGAGAGAGAGAGCGAGAGAGAGAGTGCAGTGAATATATTTTGATTAAATAAAAAACTGGAAGGCACTCAGGAGGAAAAGAGAAAAGAGAAAATTGGTGCCGGCGCTGCATTAAGAACATCTGATGAATCAAACGAATCACTGATTCACACTGAACGATGCTTCTCTTCTGTGTAGTTTGTATTTTATATTTTAAAGATGAACTTCAGTTCAATTTATATTTAATTTTAAAAGTTCATCGGCTGAAAAATCTAAGAATTATTTTTTAAAAAATGAAAAAAAAAAGCACTAAAAATAGTGCTTTAGTTGACAAGGCTATTACTTTTAAAGTGAAATATGATGTTTTTGTTTTTAAATACAAACCTTCAAAGGAGAAAATTACAGCATAGTACAAGGACAAATTCAACATTTTGTCAGAAAATAAATAATAATAATAATAATAATATATATATATATATTTGTATTATATTATATTATTTATTTTGTATTATATTATATTATATTATTTATTTAATATTATATTTAATATTTTAAAATACTATATTTTAGTTTGATTTTGTTTCTTCACAAATATAATTAACTTAATAGTTTATTTATTAGGAATACATTTTTTAAATAATATTTCATTTTTATTTTTGTTGAATTACTAATATATTCTATTTACTAAATATTATATGTAACATTTTAAAATGCTATATTTAGCTCAAATTTCTTTACATATAGAATTGTAAAAAATAATAATTAAACATGTTTTATTTTATTACTATTCAAATTTTAAAAATTATCAAATTAATTATATTTTTAAAAGAGTTTCTAAAAAATATTAAAAATATAGTATATACAGTATATAAAAAGCAAAATCTAAAAATATTGAATAAATATAACATTTTAGTGATTAAAAAACATTAAAAATAATGTATTGCTATTCTATAAAATATTCAGCTATTGTTATTATTGTTTTAATAATAACATTAAATTGAGAAACTGATGAGAAGTTAAGTTTGAAAGTATTTATTAAAAATGAAATGACATTATTGGTGTAATGTAGTTATGTGGATTACTTTAAGGATGCAGTTATTCGCTTTGATTGTAAAAAGCATTGTGGACTTTCATCTAAACGACACGACGGTGATTAAATGACGTTCATCTTTTATTCTTCATATTTGTATCTCCTGAAAGAACAGATGGTTTTGCTGTTAAATGTGTAACAGGTGGGTTCACTAGTTGTGTCATTTATCCGCAGCTCATTATCAGTCATTCTGGGCTCATTTCAGGCTCATTCAGGATAATTATCCTTTATACATTTATTCATTTGCCAGACGCTTTTATCTAAAGTGATTCATTTTGCCTTTATGTGCACATGTATGCGATTCATTGAGATAAACCCCATGACCTTCATGTTGAATCAGCATTTTAATTTGAAAAGTAATATATTTGTGCATTTTATTTTTTATTTTTTTCTGGTTAAGCTAGTTAAACTAGTTAGGAGAACTGGTGGAGTCAGTCCCAGACTAGTGTCCAGTGCTTTTGACCAAAACGCTGGTCTTTTTTAACATTTTTAATCATAAATGTTAAACAAAACAGGATACTGAGAGTGAAAAAGACTCAAAAGACACATTTCTCTTTATTTCTCTTTGAGATGCATGAGATTGATTGATTGTCTTTAACAACATATATATATATAGACAGAGAATAATAATTATAAAATGAATCAAATCATTTCTATAATAGCAATAAATTATTAATAATATTACATTTTTCATTATTTTTAATCACTAAAATATTAGATTTATTTAATATTATATTTTAGATTTTATATACTGTATATACTATATTTTTAAAATAGATTTAGATACTTTTTCATTTAAACATTCTAATTAATTTAATAGTTTATTATAAGTAATAAATTATTCACAATAATATTTCGTTTCATTCGTGTTGTGTACTAATATATTTGCTAAATAGTATATTTATTATTTTAAAATACTATATTTTAGTTAGATTTGATTTCTTTGCAAATATAATTAATTTAATAGTTTGTTTATTTATTTGTAATAAATTATTATTAATGTTATTTCATCTTGTTATTTCATCTTGTTCAATTGCTAATATGTTTTATTTGCTAAATATTTTAAAATACAATATTTTAGTTAGATTTTATTTCTTTCCAAATATAATGTAATAGTTTATTAGTAATACAATATTAATAATAATAATATTTCATTTTTATTCTTGTTGAATTATTAATATGTTCTATTTGCTAAATACTATATTTTAGTTAAATTTTATTTCTTTACAAATATAATGAATTTAATAGTTTGTTTATTAGTAATAAAATGATTATAATAATATTTAGTTTTTATTCTTGTTGAATATATTTTTGTTAGATTTTAGTCATTTACAAATAAAATTAATTTAATAGTTTATTTATTAGTAATACAAATATTATTAATAATATTTCATTTTTATTCTTGTTGAATTACTAATATGTTTTATTTGCTATATATTATATTCAATATTTTAAAATACAATATTTTAGTTAGATTTTATTCATTTCCAAATATAATTAATGTAATAGTTTATTTATTAGTAATACAATATTATTAATAATAATAATAATTCATTTTTATTCTTGTTGAATTACTAACATGTTCTATTTGCTAAATACTATATTTTAGTTCAATTTTATTTCTTTACAAATAAAATTTATTTAATAGTTTATTTATTAGTAATACAAATATTATTAATAATATTTCATTTTTATTCTTGTTGAATTACTAATATGTTTTATTTGCTAAATATTATATTTCATATTTTAAAATACAATATTTTAGTTAGATTTGATTTCTTTACAAATATAATTAATGTAATAGTTTATACATTAGTAATAAAAATTAATAATAATATTTCATTTTTGTTCTTGTTGAATTACTAATGTTTTATTTGCTAAGTATTGTATTTCATATTTTAAAATACAATATTTTAGTTAGATTTGATTTCTTTACAAATATAATTCATGTAATAATTTACTCATTAGTAATAAAATATTAATAATAATAATATTTCATTTTTGTTCTTGTTAAATTACTAATATTTTCTATTTGCTAAATATTGTATTTAATATTTTAAAATACTATATTGTAGTTGGATTTTATTTATTTGCAAACATAATTAATGTAATAGTTTATTTATTAGTAATAAAAATATTCATATTATTTCATTTTGATTCTTGTTGAATTACTAATATATTCTATTTGCTAAATATTATATTTAACATTTTAAAATACTATATTTTGTTAGAATTTATTTATTTGCAAATATAATTAATAGTTTATTTATTAATAATACATTATTAATATTATTTTCTTCTTGTTGAATTACTAATATATTCTATTTGCTAAATATTATATTTAACATTTTAAAATACTATATTTTAGTTAGATTTAATTTCTCTGCTTAATAACTTAATAATAATATTTAATTCAATTGAATTATTTTAACAAATATTTATAAAATATTATATTTAAAAAATACATGCATGAAAACTATATTTTAGTTATTTTTATGCTATTTTTTAAATAAACAAAAATAGAATTAATGTAATGTTTTTATTGTATTTTATTTAATTTTATCTGTGCACTCCCATCATGCATCAGCAGGAGGCGCTGTGTCTCTGTGTTTGCTGTGCTGCTGGTTTGTGGGGGGTGGAGAGCAGCAGAGCTCAGATTGAAGAGGTGACCTAATTCAACTCAGGACATCCCACAATGCTCGCTCATGTACAAACACACACACACAATGAGAATCAGGAGGGAAAGAAAGAGCGAGAGCAGCTTTAACACACAAGATGAAAACCAGTGGCATTGTCCAACCCTCCTGGAGCTCCATTATGATCCACAATCACAACCTCAAAGTCACAGCCAATAAACCTCACTCATTTATTAAAGGAGTACTTCAGACATAAAAAGAAAGAAAATTGCTCATTATTTAATCACATTGTTTAATCCTTCTGAACCTGTCTGAACAGAACGGCTTATTTCCATACAGAAAAAGCATAGAGTGTGACATAATGCAAAAAAAACACTACAGTCCACATGACTCATGCAATATGTCATAATATTTAGCTTTGTGTCATTGTTTTTTGTTTATTATTCTTAATTAAGTCATTCCTTGGCTGTAGTTTCCAATGTTTGTGTTCATTCAGAGTTTCAGAAATGGTTTTCAAAGACAATTAGTGCTGGTTTTACATTAGTAGTGTCTTTTTACTAGTCATTTTACTTTGCAGAAAAATGCATAAAAACTCACAAACTCACAAAAACGTGATTTCTCAACACTTTTTTTTATAGTGTCATATGTCATATATGCAATATTAATGTGATAAATTATTGAGCTGTCTGCTGTTTACTCTCAGTGTTTATTGTTAAAAAAAAAAAAAAATCATAAAACTATTAATATAATTTTGTTAGTTAAAATAAAACTAAAATAAAATCTAAATATTAGATCTTAAACTGAAATGTTGAATACATTGGCAAATAACTAAAATGCCAATTAAATAGTAATATAGTTATTTTAAATAATACAATAGAAAATAAATAAATACAAATTTGACTTTATATAATTAAATAAATAAAAATAAATACATGAGACATATGAATATATGTAAATCAATAAATATATAAATAGTAATTAAATAATACCAAATAATAATCAATTTGAAAATAAAGCAAAATAGAAATATTAACAAAAACAAACAAAAATCTTTTTAAATATTAGAAATGCTCAACTAACTCAAATAAAATACATTTTAAGTACTAAAATTACAGTATAATTGTATAAAATTACTTAATCTAGTTTTTGTTAGTTAAAATAAACCTAAAATAAAATATAAATATTAAATCTTAAACTAAAATGAGAAATCTTGAATACATTGGCAACTAAGTGAAATCAAAGTAATATAATTATTTTTAATAGTATAATAAACATAAATTAATATTTAACTTTCTATATATAGTGAAAAATATATAATAATAATTAATTAAATAAAAATGAATACATTATATATATATATATATGAATAAATAAATATATAAATAATAATACATGTATAAGTAAATAATAGAGATGAAAATAAAGCTAACAAATACAAAAACTACAAAAAAAAAAATAATTTTTAATATTAGATCTTCAACAAAAAATTAAAATGTTGGCAACTAACTCAAATAAAATAAGTTTTAGGTACTAAAATTACTAAAAATAAATCAATGCAAATTAATTAAATAAGAATAAATAGTACATTAAAACTAAATAGAAATATTAAAAAGTAATCACAAAAATCACTACATTTTAAAATGAAAAATCTAAAAAAATAAATAAATAACGATAAAACAAGTAATGCAATTTTTATATAAAAATGTGCAGCTTGGACATTCTGCAAAACATCTTCTTCCACAAAATAAAGCAAGCCAAACCAGTTTAAAACAACATGAGAGTAAATAAATGATGCCAGAAGCTTCACCATTGGTTGAATTATTCCTTTAAAGCTGGTTAGTCAGTAACATTGGCTGTTTCTTGTAAAAAGACGGCAAACAGTTTTAACAGGAGCTGTTTCTCGTTCTCTCCTCCACCCCTCCGCGTTTGCCGCAGGCTGGAATTATGGGTAGTCATTTCATGCTAAGACATGGTTTGACTCTCTTTTTTTTTCCTCCTCTCTTTTTTATGATTGTTATTATGACTCTCTGTACTAAAGAGGCAGGTTAGGGTTATTAAATATGCCAGGGCCAATTGTATTTTTGCTCAAGTAAGCTTCCTGGAAATATTCCATCTTAGCTGCTTTTATTCGGGCAAATGTAGTTATGAATTTTAAAGTAGGCTGTTATAAGTGGAGGGAGAGAGAGGCTGTGAACGGAATTCTGAGTAACGCAGAAACAGAAAGATTGGAATTTCTTGTTTCAGAGGCCGAGAGAGAGAGAGATTGAGTTAGAGAGAGAGAGAGAGAGAGAGAGAGAGAGCAAGAGCAGTGAGGTTGTATTAAAGCGGCTGGTTTACATCAAGCTTCCAAAAATACTTCCTTCATCTCCTTCTCTCTGTTTCACCTTCTCTCGTCTCATTTTCTCTCTCTCTCTCATTCTTGTCTTGATGTGAGGAGGTTCATATATAGATTTTCTCTTTAAACTCAGAGTTAGAAACTCAGCTGAACTCCTGAGATGTTTGTCGAGATGTTTCTGTGTGTGTGACCATGTGATTTGCTTATACAAGAGTTTTCATGTATGTATCTCTGTGTGTGTGTGTGTGTGTGTGTGTGTGTTTTCAGAAAGATGCACAAAAACACAACACCCAGGCCTTTTCAGTTGTTGATGTTAAAACCCCATTAAAAAGTAATTGGCTTGTTTATATACTACAATTCTATACTATAATCCTTTAATAATATATTTTTATATTTTACATTTGAATTTGAATTTTAGTTATTTTTTTATTTATTTGTACTAGTTTTTTTGCATATATAGACAAAAATAAACTAATATAATCTATATTTTTTGTATATGAAATATTTTGAGTAATTTATTAAACAAAATTTAATATTTAACTTTTTTATGTTTAGTTAAAAATATCTAATATTAATTAAATAAAAATGAATACATTTTAAATGTATATATGAATAAATAAATATATAAATAATAATAAATATGAAAATAAAGCAAAATAGAAATATTAACAAAAACTTTTTTTTTAATATTAGATCTTCAACAAAAATTCCATACTATAATCCTTTAATAATATTTGTAATATTTTCCATTTTAATTTTAATTGTAGTTAAAGTTGTTTTATTTATTTGTACTAGTTTTTTGTATATATAGACAAAAAATAAACTTATATATATATATATATATAATTTATATAATTAATTCATTTATTTATTTATATATAATATTTTAAACTCCAGTTAAACTAAATTACAATGAGAAATAATGCTGAAATAAAAAAAAAAATCTAATTTTTTATATTTTCCTTATTTCAGGTAACATTTATTTTATGTTATGCTATGAAGAAATAGTTTTATTGACTATTAACTATGGTATTTTTACATATTTCCTATTGAAAAGAAAATGTGCTAAAATGTTTCCAAATATACTTGCATTAATATTTTATTATAATATATAAAATATATTTTTTTTCTTCTTCTTCTTTTTTTTTTTTGTATATTTTGGAAAAAATAAATGTTTTTTTTAAAAGCAACTAAAATGCTTAAAATACTTTACCTTTAATATTCACAACATTTACAAAACAGAAAGATTGTACATGTATTTTATTGCCCGTAAAATACATTTAAAAAAAATATTTGTATATGAGGGGGTGAAAATAAATATATTTTCCGTTTCAAAAAAATATATATTTAATTGAGCTTCACTGTTTACAACATATAATTAGCACAGGCCAGAAAAAAATAAAAAAATAAAATATATTTGCTGAAATACTTTACCAAATATACTTGCATAAACATATTTTTGGATGATTACATTTTTTATTATAATTTTTCATTATTTTGGAAAAAAAAAAAGTTTTTAAAAGAAACTAAATGCTTAAAATACTTTGCCTTTAATATATTTCAATTAAAAAAACACATTCACAAAAACTTATAAAATAATAATAAAATTAAATAATGAATAAAGCCTAAATGGTAAGATTAGAAATTTATTTTCTTGCCTGTAAAATACATTTTGAAATTATTTTTGTATATGTATGGTGAAACTAAATATATTTTACATTTCAAAAATATATTTAATTGAGCTTCACAGTTTACAACATATAATTAGCGCATATTTAAAATATATTTTGGCCAGAAAATAAATAAATCAATAAAATAAAATAAATTTTCTAGAATATATTTCCAAATATACTTGCAAAAACATATTTTTGGATTTGTTTGTTTGTTGTTGTTTTTTTAAATATATTTTGGAAAAAATGAATAGGTTTTAAAAGCAACTAAAAATGCTTAAAATACTTTGCTTTTAATATATATTTCAATCCAATAAAAAATACATTAACAAAAACTTGACACATGAATAAAAATAAATAATGAATAAAGCCTAAATGAAGGCTAAACAGTAAAATAACGGTAAATATATTTTGGCAAGAAAAAAATATTTTTTTTGCTGGTTTTAAATATTTTTGGTTTAAATTTTACAATTAAAATACTAGTTAAGTGTATACACTGGCATATAGAGGCTCATAGACATGACTGTTTCACATACTATATTTTGTAGTATACAGTACACAGCGGAAGTGCACAGAAATATGCATTGAGTTGTTTTGTGCTATATATATGATAGCATTTATTATAGATTTGATGCAGTTATCAGTTGCAGCTTTGCTGGTGGAAAAATAGTGAATGATTTCATAAAGAAAAAGACACGAGCGCTCCATTCGATACGATACTACCTTATGAAAATTCACACAGATGAGTAATTGCATTGTGTGGACGTGTTAAAACAATGTATTTCTGATACAAAAATGCCTCTTGAAATGAGTATTGTGAAAATCTCCAGAGTCACAGAGAATAATAGTGCTCTGTAATGTGTGTGTGTGTGTGTGTGTGTTGTGATTTATTTAATCAGGTTTGTTGTTCCTCTGAGTGCTGTTTCTGTGACACTCACACCTGAATTAAAGATAACGCAAATGAGGCGTGTGACAGAAAGAAACATTCCCCCATTTATCGAATTATCACATTGTTTGAAACAGCTCAATAAAAAGCAGCTCACAGGATTTTTTCCTTTAAGGACCTTAATTAAATTAGATTAGGATTTTCATTTATTTCCTTGTGTGTGTGTGTGTGTGTGTGTGTTAATGAGACATTTGGACGCGATGAGCTCTCAGGTTTTCAAGCTACAGTACAAAATTAAACACTCAGTACTGAATTAAAGCTATAGATCACCCAAAAGTGAAAATAGTGCCATTATTTAATACATACAGGATTTTCTGTTTATCAATTGTGTTCCTGGTTTTTTTTTTATTATTTTTTTTAAACTTTACTGTTGACCTGGAAATAATTGTCTTTCTTGTTGCTTCTGAATCTTTCAAGCAGTTCAGTTTAGTCTAAAGTTTCTTATTTAAAAATAAATAATGAAAATCAATCAATAAATATTTAAAAATTGCACATTTTAATGTTTCAAAATATACAAAAATCCAAAATATATATTTGCTAAAATGCAAATTTTTATTTTTTTTTTGCATATTGTGATTTTTTTTTTTAAATGAATTTTAGTTTTTAATAAAACTGTATGTATTTTTATTATATATATATATATATATTTTTTTTTTTTACAAAAATTGTTTGACTTCCATATATTCAGTCTGAAGTTTTTTTTAATTCTCCAAACTCTGTAAATACTTCTGAAACATCAGTTTTGTAATAATAGTTTTTATTGCTTTAGATCAACCAAAAATGAAAATTATGCCATTATTTAATACATACAGGATTTCCTCAAATATTTATCAAAAGTTTATTTTTTTCAAAAATAAACAAACAAATAAATAAATAAATAAATAATGCATTTATGCATTATTGCATAAATGCATTAATGAATTTTAATGTTTCAAAAATACAAAATGGCTAAATATACATTTGCTAAAATGTTTCCAAATGTTTTGTATATTTTGAAAATATATATATATATTTTATTTAAAAAATAAAAATAAAAAAATAAAAATTATATTTTATAAAACAAATAATATTTCTGAAACGTCAAATAATATTTCTGTTGTTTTTATTGTTTCAGATCAACCAAAAATTAAAATAATTTAATACATACAGGATTTCCTCAAATATTTATCAAAAGTTTCTTATTTTCAAAACTAAATAAATAAATAATGAAAATGAATTATAAATAAATAATAAAGCACATTTTAATGTATACTTTAATGTTGTAAAATATACAAAAATGGCCAAAATATACATTTACTAAAATGTTTCCATATGTTTTATATATTTGTAAAAAAATGTTTTTTTAAATGTTTCACATTTTTTAATTACAAAATAGTATATATATATATATATATATATATATATTTATACTATTTTGTAATTAAAAAATATATACATATATATATATATATATATATGTATATATAAGTATAAAAAGTTATCTAATGTTTTATATATATATATATATATATATAAGCAATTAGTAAATGTTAAATTTACAATTAATATATTTTTTATTAAAAAAAAATGTTTTATTTTTTATATTTGTTATACATTAGGGGAAAAAAAAGTTTGCTTTCCATATATTCAGTCTGACCTGTTTTATTCTCCAAACTGTGTAAATACTTCTGAAACGTCAGTTTTGTATTTATAGTTTTTATTGTTTTGTATGAATTTATTTATTTATTCATTTAAAATATATTTTATGTAACACTTGAAAGCTCTGTACTGTTTTGCATACAAAATTTCGTAGCATGCGAAACTCCAGTGTGTTTTGTGAGTATTTGACCTTTATTTCTGACGTTTTCTCTGATATTAAAGTGTGTTACAGGTTGTGTAATGATTTCTGGGAAAGCATCTTGCCAGCTTCAGCAGATTCGAGCAGGTCAGCGTGTGAAATTCATTCACACCGCTTTCTTGAGGAAAGCGACCTCTGTAACCTCTGGAGGTGTTTGGGCACGTTATGACAAACTAAGAGCGTTGGCTTTTGACTCAGTCTCTGGGTATGAGTGACCGCTGCTGGGTTGAATTCTGGAACATGTCTGTTATTTGTCCTGGAGCGCATGCAGCCGCGCCGGCGGTTTCTCTGGGTGGATGTGGGCAGCAGTGCCACGAGAAAAAAAAAAAGTCAATCAACTTTGAGAGGGTTTTTCTCTATAACACGGACTTCCTCCCGCGCAGGGAAACCACGTTCACGCGCTGCTATCGGCAGCACGATCTGGACACAGAGTGTAGTGTTACAGTAAATTCAGGTGGAGCACCTGACTGATGATAAGAAACAAGGACTTTTGACGCTTCTGTTCAATCGCTCCACACCCACAGCATACATCAGCTCTCCTGCCATCTGTGTTTTCCCCACTCAGAGGACAAATTATAGAAAGGAAAGTCTGTAAGCTTCACTTATATTGTTTACAACCACATTCTGACCAATATTTCAAACATATTTCACTCTGAAACCAAATGAATTGAATTATATATGGCATAAGGAACATTTAGCCTTTTTAGGACCAAGTTATTTATTTATTTACAATTTTTAAAAATGTTTTTATGTCAATCAAGCACATTTTGCAACAGCTGCAAATATGTAATACTGTTATGTAAAAAATATTTTTATATAATATTTAAAAAAATATTTTTTTATATTTTTATTAAAAAATATATTTTTAAAACTAAATAAATAATGCACATTTAATGTTTCAAAATACACAAAAATGGCCAAAATATACATTTGCTAAAATGTTTCCAAATGTTTTGTATATTTTGAAAATATTTTTTATTTTGATGTTTTTTTTTTTTCAATTAAAAAAAATAAATATTTTATTTTTATACATTAGGAAAAAAAATACTTCTGAAATGTCAAATTTGTAGTTTTTATTGTTTTAGATCAACCAAAAATGAAAATCGTGCCATTATTTAATACATACAGGATTTCCTCAAATATTTATCAAACGTTTCTTATTTTCAAAACTAAATAAATAAATAAATAATGCACAAATATAATTTATTTTTTTTATTTTTGCTTTATCAAGTTAATCACAGCATGTCCAGATCATTATGAGCATCATGCTTTAACTGAAAAAATAAAATAAATAAAATAATAAAATAAAATAAGTAATGGAAAATATAAAACAAACTAAAAAACAAACAAATAAATATAGAAATGTTGCTTTTAAAAAGAGCTTTTTAGGACCATTATTTTATTTATTTATTTTTTGTGTAGTTTTTTTTTTTTTTTTTTTTTTTGTAGCTTATTAAGCATTTTTATTTCAGTTATTACCAGATATTTTTAATTCTGTAATGTGATTTTTTGATGAACTGACAAAATGTATGCATCACATTTATGTTTTTTTGCATTGGTTTTTGTTGCTTTTTAATATATATATATATATTTAATAATAAAACTGGCCTAGCTGCATGCAGTTGCCTTTTCTAGGCTTTGCAAAGTCCTTTATATTTTGCAGTTTTTTATTTTTTATTTATTTTTTTTATTAAATCATTTTATTCCCCACTAAAAGACAAACTCAGTTGTGGAGGTAAACGGCAAGAAATGTCAAGAACATGTACAGCTCATATTTATATATATATATATAAAAATAATAAAAAATAATAAAAAAATAAACAAACATATTTTACATGAAGAAAGTGAAGCCTACTTTTTTTTTTTTTTTTGGCTTTTTTATCAACAATTGAGGACAATTTTAAATACTGTAATGAGAGCTTATTTTATTTATTTATTAAAAGCATATGTATATACATCAATGTCCAGACATTATTTTTTTGTGAATAATTCAATAATAAAACTGGCCTAGTTGCATGCATTTGTATTTTCTAGTCTTACCAAGTTTTCATTTTGCTGTAATTTTTTTTACTAAATCAATTTATTACCCAATAAAAGACAAACTGAAAATGGCAAGAAATGTCAAGAATACATACAGCTCATAATTCTTAAAATTCTTTTTTCTTTGTTTTAACATTTTTATCGACAATTGGTGACATTTTGACCACAAATTTTAATTACTGTAATGTGAGTTTATTGCTTGCTTTATTTTGTTTTATTTAATTTTTTTATTAAATCATTTTATTCCCCACTAAAAGACAAACTAATTTGCGGAGGTAAATGTCAAGAAATGTCAAGAACATATTTCTCAGCTCATATTTCTTTACAAATAAAAAAAAATAAATAAATAAAAAATAAAATATATATAATTTATTTTTATTTTTTTTTTTACATGAAGAAAGTGAAGGCTAATATTTTTTTTTTTTTTATTAACAATTGAGGACACTTTGACCACAAATTGTAATTACTGTAATGTGAGCTTATTTGATTGTATTTATTTATTGAAAGCATATATGTTTTTTTTTTTTTGTGATTAATGCAATTATGAAACTGGCCTAGTTACACACAGTTGCCTTTTCTTGGGTTAGTCCTGTTTTCTGAAACTTTTCATTTTGCTGAACCTAAAAAAAAAAAAATAATAATGAAAAAAGGCATGAAAAGAAAAAGCAAAGCTCTTATAAAAGACAGAAACTGAAACTCTTTTCTTGTCAAATCCGCCCACGTTTCCTGAGCGCGCTTTTGCTCTTTCTCTCTCTCTCTCTCTCTTTTCTAACAAAAGACCAGTCAGAGAGAAAGGTAGAGGAAAAAGACTTAAACTAACCTCCCCTGTTAAAGAATACCAGACCAGTTACACATGTGGTCTCGTTAGCTAAAAATGTTGACATGGAAACCATAGCACATACGTTACATGTGCGACATCAAAGGAGGAGAAAATGACAAGAAACAGAGAGAAAAAAGCTCTTGTCAAAGTCTGTTCAGCGCACGTTGCACCGCAAAAGCTTCAACCGCAGAAGTGGAAAGTTTCCATGTCGCAGGTCATAAACTGTTTGACTGTTCAGCCCTGATGTCCACCGCAACGTCAAACCTACTGTAAATGCCTTTGTTTTCAACGCTCGCGTTTTAGTTCATGTATTTTGCCAGCATGCCGCTCAAGACGCAGTTTTCAACATAAAAACCTTCGTCTTGATACATTTCAATGCAAGTAATGCATAATATCTTTTCATAAGAGTTAAAATGCACTGTATTTAAAGATTTTCTTACAATTGCAAGTATACATCTAACCATTCTGGCTTTACAAAAAGTCAGAATTGCAAAAAATAAATAAATAAATAAATAAAAAATTTGCCCCCCCAAAAAAAAGAAGAAAGTCAGAACTGTGAGATGTAAGCTTGGAATTGCGATAAAAATAATTCTTGCAAGAAACAGCATTTTTACTTTTTTTTCTTAGAATTGCATGAGTTATAAGTCAGAATTTCAAGTTTATATCCAGCAATTCTGACGTTTTTTTTTTTTTTTTTAGTTATAAGTTATAAAGTCCAATTCTGAGGAAAAAAAAGACTATTTTCTTGCAATTGCAAGTATATAACTAACAATTCTGACTTTACAAAAAGTCAGAATTGCAAGATGTAAACTTGTAATTGCAAGAGAAAAAATGGTCTTGCGAAAGTCAGAATTGCAAGGAAAAAGTCAGAACTGCGAGATGTAAACTTGCAATTGTGAGAAAAAAAAAACATTTCTTGCAATTGCAAGTTTACATTTTTCTGAGGAAAAAAAGACTATTTTCTTACAATTGCAAGTATATATCTCACCATCCTGCAATTGCAAGAAAAAAAAACAGTTTTTTGTCTTGTAAGTCAGAATTGCAAGAAAAAAGTCAAAACTGCGAGATGTAAACTTGCAATTGTGAGAAAAAAAAAAATCTTGCAAGAAAAAGCATTTGCAAGTTTACATATTTCCAGATATAAAATCAGAATTTCAAGTTTATCTCCAGCAATTCTGCCGTTTTTTTTTTTTTTTTTGCAAGTTATAAAGTCCAATTCTGAACTTTGTGAACATTATAAAAAGTCAGAATAGCAAGATAAAAATCAGAACTACAGCGAGATGTAAACTTGCAATTGCAAGGAACAAAATAAAGAATTGTGAAATAAAGTTGCAATTAGCTTTTGAATTTTTCGTTCAGTGGCAGAAACCAAAAAGAGGAGCCTAAATGAAGAGCCAGGTCATGCAGTCTGTCATGGTCTTTGCCATTGATCTTAGGACAATATTTGGCTGAGATACAACTATTTGGAATTCTGAAATCTGAGGGTGCAAAAAAAAAAAAAAAAAAAAAGAAATATTGCATATTACTATTCAAAAATTACATTTTGATATATTTACGGTAGGAAATTTACAAAATATCTTCGTAGACATGTACTTAATGATTTTTGGTAGAAAAACAAAATAGATAATTTTGA
Organism: Cirrhinus molitorella; assembly: GCA_033026305.1. Taxonomy (NCBI): domain Eukaryota; kingdom Metazoa; phylum Chordata; class Actinopteri; order Cypriniformes; family Cyprinidae; genus Cirrhinus; species Cirrhinus molitorella. Next base: position 36,536,145 of record CM065130.1, read on the forward strand.
CCCATATTTTGCTCCAGGGTCACATAAAGTCTCCATTTAGTCTCATTGCTGTCAATTGCAATACTACAGTGATCTCCCTTATGATTTTTATTCTTCTGGGACGTTGTTAGGACTGAACTTTTGGCCTCCTTCCTGGTGCTTTTCACAATGAAATATGTTCGCTTGCTTTATTGCAATACGCGCAAACAATAACGCACGCGATTGCACAATGAAACGGCATGTTTCTATCTCCATCAGCGTATGTTTCATTAAGATTATATGACTGAGATATTCCTCGTAATGTGTGTCACAGCACGGAATGGCGGTTCTGGTTTCCAATTGTTCAATAATGATCTATCTGCCAATTCAACACTGGCAGAAACACCCGGCGCAATATGAATAATACATAAACGTGGGGCGGCCAGGCAGTTTTACTGTATAGCTTTGCTTGTCAACTGCTTCTGAGAAAAACATAATATGAGAAATGTTATAAATTGGTCGGTACTTTCAAACGCAACCACAAAAACCAAGAGATTTCAGGTCAGAGTCCACTTAAAACACACCATATGGATGCTGTACCGCGGTAAAAGCACATGAGCGAGACGTTTAGCATTCATGTTCCCTGCTGTGAGACTGACTCATATGTGTTATAGCATAATGTCATTCTCTTTCTTATGTTGGAGGATTTCTTTCATAACAGTAAAATAACAGACCATGCAATGTATATCATATTTTCATGAAGCAATAAGGGACATTTGGTTGTGCTTTAGCAAATATCATTGAGGAAAGTGGTTGATTTTAACACCTATATATGCATATATGTGCCATTTTTTTAACATAGTTATAATTAAGCACATTTTGTAGCATAATTTACATTTTTAAAATGTACAAATATTTTATATTTTTAATATATTTTTATAGTTTTTATAGTTTTATTATTATTATTATTCTAGGGTTACCAAGTTCTATTTTCAGAATTTTTATATTTTATTCAATAATTTTATTCCCCACTGAAAAGACAAACTCAATATGAGGAAGTGGTTAATTTTAACACCTAATGTATATTTAATTTTTATTTATTTATTTGTCTTTTTTTTGCATAATTGTTGACAGTGCAAATTTTGTAACATACTTTTTATTTTTAAAATGTAAAAACATGTATTTTATTTTTTATATTTTTATAGTTTTTATAATTTTTTTTTATTATTATTTTTTATTTATTTATTTTTGCATAATTGTTGACAGTGAAGCACATTTTGTAATATAAATTATATTTTTAAAATATAAAAACGTTTTTGAATTTTATTATTTAAATGTATTTATATTTATATTTAAATATTATATATTTTATTGTATTGTTTTATTTATTATTATTTTTTTTAATGTTTGTTCTGTTTTCTAGGGTTACCAAGTTCTGTTTTTAGAATTTGTATATTTTTTTAATCATTTTGAAAGGACAAACTCAATGAAGAAGTAGTTGATTCCTAAACTAATGTATATTTTAATAAAAAAATGCATATATGTGAATTTTTTGCACAATTGTTATGACAATTAAGCACATTTTGTAATATAAATAATATTTGTAAAATGTAAAAACATGTATTTGATTGTTATTAGTTATATATAGAAATGTATGTAAAAAAATTAGATTTTTTTATTATACAAAAATGTGTGTGTGTGTGTGTGTATATATATATATATATATATATATAAATTGTTTTCATTATTTTTTTATTTTTTTGTAAAGTTTTATTGTAATTTTTTCAAAATGCTTGTTCTCTTTTCTAGGGTTACCAAGTTTCCAGAATCTTTTCATTTTAATAAATAATTTTATTTTCCACTGTAAGGACAAACTCACTTAGGAAGTGGTTGATTTTAACACCTAATGTATATTTAATAAAAAAAAAAAAAAGCACATATTTACTCTCTTTTTTTACGTAATTGTTAAGACAATTAAGCACATTTTGTAATACAAATTATATATTTTTTTTAAATGTAAAAACGTTTTTGATTTTTATTGTGTATATATTGTGTATATATATATATATATATATATATTATTATTATTATTATTATTATATTTTTACATTGTTTTATTGCACTTTTTTAAAAAATGTTTCCCACTGAAAAGAAAAACTCAACAAGGAAGTGGTTGATTTTAACACATAGTGTACATAAAAAAAAATCCCAACCACAAACATCTCATTTAACGTTTTTATTACGGACAAAATGAAACAAAAAGGCATAGTGACACAAAATGACCTGGCTGGCAAGGAAAGAAAAAAACCAGCATTCAAAAAGTAAAAATAAAAAATAAAAGCAATTGTCATCATCATCATCATCATCATAATCCAAAAAAACAAAAAAACAATAGAATTCAAATATTGTAGTTATAAGCAAAATTGATCTCATTTTGTTCATAAATAGAAACCTGTTAAACATTATTAAATATTAACTGATGGGCAACTTGCTGATAACAATTTTAAAATAATTATCATTGCTGACTTTACAAATAAAATAACTACAATTGGCAGGTTTGTACACAAATTAAATGTCTTAGAAGTTATTCTTTTTAATTCAACTAAAAATAGTATGCTACAGTAGAAAAAAAAAGATGAAAATAAAACGTTCGGCTAAATGATCAAATGTATTTAATTTTTTCCCACGAAACTTAAAGATGAGATCAACACAATAGAACATCTAGCAAAAGCTACTAGAAAACTATAGACCCACTGTTGTTTTACTGTGTGCTGTATTATCTCACACTGAGAACATTATAGTTCACCTTTACATGTTATAGTGGTGGATTTAACGTCAGTCAAGACCAGGCAAAAGTCATTTATCAAAACTACTGCTTTAGGCTTGAAACGAACTCGGTGCAAGTACGCAAACGTGAAACGCGGTGCATTATCTGAGTCGCCAGAAGCGGCGAGTTTAACAATGTTGAATGACAAGGATTAACTGCGCAAACATTTGGAAACGTGTCAGCCATAAATTGTTCACATCTGCGTACTTGCGTAAAGTATGTTTCTGGCCTTTGACCTGAATCCGGAACATTTACGCTTCTATACGTTGCATTTAGAACCTGAGAGTAAAACCACCTCACGAGTTTGGCTGCGAACACGCTTCGTAAAACCGTACGTTTGCGATCTCAGAGTTATGGAAGCCCACTTCCGCTACTGAGTAAAACATTACAAGGGTAACTGAGAATTTTTATTTTTCTGGACTTTACATCTTGCAATTTTTCTCAGAATTGCACGAGTTATAAAGTCAGAATTTATATAGAGTTTCTATCTGACTTTATTCTGAAGTTATAAAGTCCAGTTCTGAGGAAAAAAAGACGATTTTCTTACAATTGCAAGTATATATCTTACCATTCTGACTTTACAAAAAGTCAGAATTGCAAGAAAAAAGTCAGAACTGGGAGATGTAAACTTGCAATTATGACTTTTTTCCTCAGAATTGCATGAGTTATAAATTCAGAATTGCGAGTTTATATTTAGTAATTCTACATTTTTTTTGCAAGTTATAAAGTCCAATTCTGAGGAAAAAAAGACTATTTTCTTACAACTGCAAGTATGTATCTCACTATTCTGACTTCACAAAAAGTCAGAATTGCAAGAAAAAATAAATAGTTTTTTGTCTTGCAAAAGTCAGAATTGAGAAAAAAGCTTGCAATTGTGAAAAAAAAAAAACATTTTTAAGTCTACATCTTGCCATTTTGACTTTTTTTTTCTCAGAATTACGAGTTATAAAGTCAGAATTACGAGTTTATATCTAGCAATTCTGACATTTTTTTTTTTTTAGTTGCAAGTTATATAGTCCAATTCTGAGGAAAAAAAAGACTATTTTCTAACGATTGCAAATATATATTTAACCATTCTGACTTTACAAAAATCAGAATTGCAGGAAAAAAGTCAGAACTGCAAGATGTAAACTTGCAATTGCAAGAAAAAAAAATTGTCTTGCAAAAGTCAGAATTGCAAGAAAAAAGTCAGAACTGCGAAAGTAAGCTTGCAATTGCGAGAATTATTATTATTTTTTTTTTTGAAGTTTACATCTTGCCATTTTGAACTTTTTTTCTCAGAATTGCTTGAGTTATATAGTCAGAATTGCAAGTTTATATCTAGCAATGTTGACGTTTTTTTTTTTTTTTTTGCAAGTTACAAAGTCCAGTTCTGAGGAAAAAAAGACTATTTTCTTACAATTGCAAGTATATATATATATAACCATTCTGGCTTCACAAAAAGTCAGAATTGCAAGAAAAATTTCAGAAGTGCAAGATGTAAACTTGCAATTGCAAGATTTTTTTTTTCTTGCAAAAGTCAGAGTTGCAAGAAAAAAGTCAGAACTGCGAGATGTAAACTTGCAATTGCAAAAAAAAAAAACATTTCTTGCAATTGCAAGTTTACAACTTGCCATTTTGACTTTTTTTTCCTCAGAATTGCATGAGTTCTAAAGTCAGAACTGCGAGTTTATATCTAGCAATTCTGATGTTTTCTTACAATTGCAAGTATATATCTCACCATTCTGACTTTACCAAAAGACAGAATTGCAAGAAAAAAGAACTGCGAGATGTAAACTTGCAATTGCACAAAACAAAATAAAGAATTGTGAAATAAAGTTGCAATTAACTTTAGAATTTTTCATTCAGAGGCGGAAACAGGCTTTCATACAGATTTGTGCAGGAGTCCGTTTCTTAAAATCAAAAATGAGGCTCCGATGAATCGGGGAGCCTAAATGGAGAGCCAGGTCATGCAGTCTGTCATGGTTTTTGCCATTGATCTTTTTTTGGGGGAAATCACACCAGTGAGCACAGAGTTTAATGCAAGATTGTGTATGTGTGGAAACACTCTTCTGATATCACCTGCACAGGCTGTTCAGTTACACAACGCACAAATACACTCACGCACGCTCATTCACACCAGCACGCATTCACAAAATACCATTTAAAATACAAATCAATGAATTATAAGTCATATTAAAGAAGAAAAAATATCTGGACTTCATCTTCCCAATTTGACCCCCAAAAAAGTGATATTTACAATCACACTGTGACAGATCAACAAAGACCTACGCGGGTCTTTAAAATTACAAAAAGAAGTTGTATTTATCAATTTTTCCATTTGCGCGTTTCTTTTTTTCTTGTCTATTTTTTTTGCCTAAAATTCACAGAGCATTATTTGAACAGCAACGTATCGCCCTCAGAAGAGTATTTTCTCTAAAGTAAAGGACCTGTTATTGGCCAAAAGAAGCAAGCAGGAAATAAATAAAAGTACAACAACAAAACAAAACTAAATCAAATAAAAATGAGACCAGGAGGAAAGTAACTGAGAAACTACGAGGAGAGTTTTCCTCTGTTTTAGTTAAAGCTCATTTGCCCTGAGGGCCAGGTTAATGGTAGTTTGCTTTATTTTTTTTTTCCTTTTCGTTTTTCTTATATACATCTTTTTTTGTCGTTTTCTTTTAAGTTTATTCAGAGACGGGGTGAGTGCTCTCTGAGGTCTCTGGCGGAGAGGCCTGTACATTTTTAAGTGCTTGGCAAAAATGAAAGGATCACTAGTAGTCTTCAGAACGCGTACACACACACATCCTTCTAAAAACGAATGAAAAATGACACTGAGGGAAACGGCTGATGTCTGGGAAGGGTGGAGAGGTGCGGGGGACTCCCTGGTGTTGTTTCATCTTTTCTCTTTCCGTTCTCCTTGTTTTGCTTCAAGTGAGGTAGAGTGGCTTATCCCTGCCTATCATACTGCCACTGCGAAACAATCAGAAACAAATGAGCGTCAGGAAAATGGTAATGTCTTGCTTTTAAAAAAAACTCCAAAAGTTCTCTTGAGAAATTTTTCAGCCAAAAATAACAATTGTGCCATTATTCACTCACCCTCATGTCACTCCACACCAAATTTCAAACCAATCTGATGAACAAAAATCGAAATATTCGGCAAAACGTTTTCATTTCATGGAATTTGCCGAATTTTGGATGAATAAATCAAAAGAGGATCACGTTTACATCAAATCACAATATGGACTATTGTCTGTCAATATTATTGCGAATATTATTGAAAAAAAATTAAGAAATTAAGTTTTCTTCATGAATTAGAAATGCATTTCGATTATTAATTAACCATTAAGATGGAAAACAGAATTTGGTAGGGCTCTAAAAGTTTTCTGGTAAACTTTTAATAAACTGTTGTTAAATTGTATTGATTTAACCATTAAACGACGTCCAGAAAAATTAAAATGGAAAAAATGGAATTTGGAAATAAATGTAAAAAATAAAAAAGTACTGTATTTACTCAAATAGTTTAAATAAATGACTTAGAAACACTTGAAAAACAGCTCATGACTATAATTATGTTTTTGTCAATGCGTTAGAGCAGTGTGAACATTCAGTTAAATATCTACTAATAATAATATCTATAAATAATGACAGATATTTTCATTTTTGGGTGAACTAGCTTATTCAGAAACCAGATTTTTTTCTGGAAACCAGAAAACTTAATTTGGTAGGGCCCTAATATTTTTCTGGTAAACTTTTAATAAATTGTTGTTAAATTGTATTGATTTAACCATTAAACAGAGTCAAGAAAAAAATTAATGGAAAAAAAATTAAATTAAATAAAACTGATTACAGTAATCCACTTGTGCACTGTATTCACTAAAAGTTTTCTTAAGATACATCATGTGACTTAAAACACTTCAAAACAGCTCATGAGTTGTATGGTTATGGGAAAAAAAAGTATTTTTTCAATGCGTTAGAGCAGTGTGAACATTCGGGCTAAATATCTACTTTTGTGTTCCACATAAGAAAGAAAATCCTAAGTTTGCAATGACATGAGGGTGAATAAATAATGACAGAACTGTCATTTTTGGGCAACCCAGTCTTTTAACTTTGTTATTGCATGTGTTTTTTTGCATTGCATTGTTACATTACACAATAAATAATTCATGCCACACAGCTCTGAAACCACACATGCGGCTTGCACACGCTCCCTGAGTCCCCTGATACTATGACACACGTCTCGTGGGACAAGCACAGTTAACATCGTAACAAACACACACTGTTTACCTGCAGTGGTTTCCGCCGCATTCCCGGTTGCAGTACTCGCTGTCCCAGTCGGGGTTCTGGCCCACTGGGTTCGGAGCCCCTGGAGACTGAGACCCCCCCACGCTCTTCTGATACTCGGACTGTAAGTGAGAGAATCCCTGAGAGAGAAAGAATACACATATATTATTAGCATTTTTAGGCCAGAAACATATGCAAGTGTACAAACGCCAATGCAATGTAAGTGTGTGGCATGCTATTTAAAAATTTGAAATGCATTGTAAAAATTAAACCTATCATTTGTTTCTCACTTCTTTTCAACAGTTGAATTTTTTTTTCTTTTGTTTCACTGAAAGAAGGTGCTAAACGCTGATGGTTAGGAAAACCAGACCTTTTCAGTTCACACGGCGTTGCGTCTTCTGATAAAGACAACACCTTCAAAACAACACGTCCTCCACCCCAGTTCTCACTTCATCTCATTTCACCCCACACTGCAATGCGTAAGATGACCTGTCCTTTTTCAAGTTAATTTGGTAACACTTTTTCCAACTAGATTAGCTCCTGTTAAAGTTCTGAATGCCGCTATTACTGTCTTAAACACAAAACAGGAGGTATATACTGTAGTTTTCCACATAAAAACAAGTTTGACAAGTTTGCCAAACTTGGCCCTTTAAATCATGCCAAGTTTGCAATGGAATATTATTATACTGTTCACTACACACTGCATGCTTTTTTTTTTCCATTAAATTGTAGCATTGATAAATGCTACTATGGCCTTGTTTGGAACTGCTGTTCAAAAGTTTGAGATCAGTAAGATTTTTAATGCTTTTTTTTTTAATCATTTATGCCCATCAAAGTTCTATTTATTTGATCAAAAATACAGAAAAAGTAATATTATGTAATATAAGCGTTTTTTTTTTTTTTTTTTAATATACTTAAAATATATTTTATTTCTGTGATACAAAGCTGAATTTTTATGAGTCATTACTCCAGTCTTCTGTGTCACATGATTCTTCAGAAATCATTCTAATAAACTGATTTAATTATCAATGTTGGAAACAGTATTTTTTTTTTTAAACCTGTGATACTTTTTTCAGGATTCTTTGATGAAGTTCAAAAGAACAGCTTTTATTCAAAATTGAAATCTTACTATAACTTAGAAATAAGTCTTACTATAACTTTTTATTAATTTAACACATCCTTGCCGAACAAAAGTATTAATTTATATTTCAGAGAGAAAAGAAAGAGAAAAGAGAGAAAGAAAGAATAAAAAAAAAAAAGTACTGTACCCCATGTACCCCAAACTTTGAACTAGGTGTTTATTGTTACAAAAGTTTAAATAAGTTTTAAATAAATGCTGTTCTTTCTAATGTTTTATTTATCAAAGAATCCTGAAAAAAAAGTATTACAGGTTTCAAAAAATATATATAAATAAATAAAAAAATTAATAATGTATGTAATGATGCTATGAGTAATGATGCTATGTAATGAGTAATGATGCTAAAAAAAATCAGCTTTGCATCACAGGAATAAATTATATTTTAAAGTATATTAAAATAGAAAACCACAATATTTCACAATATTTTTTTTCTATTTTTAATCAAATAAATGCTTGATAAGCATTTAAAAATACATTACTTTTATTGCACTATGCAACAATAAGCTTTTCTAGGGCTGTTTGCAATTAAATACTACAGGACTGTTTATTGCATGCATAGAGTTTGCTTTGTATACAGCTTATCATTAAAAAAAATGTAGTTTGTGATACACTATGCATTACGCAACAATAACAGTAAAGAGCCAGACATTGGTATGCAACCTCATGCTTAAATGAGCAAATGACGTCCAATGATTTCTGGAAAAATCGCGTCGTTTGCATTTAGAAAATCAAATGAAAGAAGGTCAAACTGATTGCATTGCCTTATAGGATACAGCTGTACATTTGAGCAAATTTCTATGCAAGGTTTTCAATAGCAGTGTACCGTTCCAGTCGCACCCCATAAACACAAGCACGTGTGGCGTTTCCAAGCGTGCACGCTAACCTGCTGTCCTGGGGGTGGGGAGTGCAGCGGAGCCTGGAGGCCCATCTGGTGAGAGATGATTGGCTGCGACTGGACCTGCTGCATGCGGATTGGCTGGTTGAGGAGGGAGCCCTGGTGCAGAGAGAGCTGCTGGTGGAGGGGAGGGCTGATCTGGAAGGACGCTGGGGGGGAGGCACTGAGCGCGGGCAGCATGGCCGAACGGGGCAGGCCGTGTCTGGGAGCCCCCGCCGCGTAGCTCTGGAGGTCCGAGAGGGGGAAGGGGCTGGGGCCCAGGTACGGGGAGGAGGGCTGGGGCGGGACGCTGTACAGGGGGGCGTTGGGGGGCATCATGTGTGACGGCTGACTAGACTGGGCGCTTTTGCTCTCCACCGGGTCACTGTAGGTCTGACAGAGAGGAAGACAGACAACATGCACATCACATTTATGCATGTTTATATAACAACTACTATATAATAGCACCAGGTGCATGAGTTTAAACACGTCACATTTCTCACCGATGCTTAGTCCTCCTAACAAAAACATGCATGAAAAACTCATTTAAGACCAAAAAGACACATCTTAAATAATGTGGATTTGATAGTTCAAAGTTGATTTAATACCTTAAATCCACTGCAGGTAAATAGGGTAAAAAAATAACTGATAGTTATCACCTTTCTTACCCAGTTGATTGATTACATTGATAATTGCAAACATTTTTGTATTACAAGTTTTCTAAAATGTTAGGTTTAAATGAGGCATTATTTCATGAAATATGCGTTAATTTGCATACATTTCTAGTACAAAAATGTAAACACTGGATGAAGTCAGTTTCAAAATTCTTTTTTTTTATATTTTTGACATATTAGAGTCAAATGTTTTTACAGAGGGAATCTCATTTTGTCACTCCATAATTCAGAAAACAATATATTTTTGCAATTTTGGGGGGAATAAAATGTTCTGAAATGTTATAAAATGTAACAAATTATATATGAACAAATCCATCTGTAAAAACCTTCAGGATATAGACAGGAATAAAAATGTAAAGTTTGGTGTGTGTAAATGCTACTGAAGTGGAGATTTATGGCTCAGTCTAGGAGAAAAAACTAATTTTGAGAAAACTGCCTTTAAAAATATGTACTGTAATTGAAATCTATTGACACGAATAGATAAAGTGCTATAAAAGAAAACAAAAAAACACAATTTGTTGAATCAGCTTAAAATAATTTGTTACCCTGCTGCCTTAAAATTTTAAGTTCAACTAAAATAAGTTTATTCAAGTTGAAATGTTAAGTTGCACTAAGTGACAACTTAGACATTCATGTTAAATAAACTAAAAAATCATTTGTTAAACTTAAAAGCTGTGTTTGTTACTCGGCTACCTTAAAATTTTAAGTTGAATCAACTCAGATATCTAAGTTGTCACTTAGTAAAACAAACTTTTTTCGAGTTGACTGAACTTAAAATTTTAAGGCAGCTAGGTAACAAATAAGTTAACTCAATAGATAGTGTGACAGTGTAGTCTGAAAAAACACTTTATGAAAAACCAAAAAGGCCAAAATATGAAACTTGGCAGGTACATGAAAAAACAGCATTTTGGCCTGCAGTGTCTCCCCTTAAAGGATTAGTTCCCTTCCAGAACAAAAAAGTACAGATCATTTTAATTCGTAAAGAAATTATATATAAACTGTAATTTATTTTTAGAAAATAACAGATCGTTTTGCTAGATAAGACCCGATCCGTTTAGAGCCCTTTGAAGCTGCATTAAAACTGCATTTTGGAAGTGCAAACTCATGGGCACCATAGAAGTTCACTATATGGAGAAAAATCTTGAAATGTTTTCCTCAAAAAACATTTCTTTACGACTGAAGAAAGAAAGACATGAACATCTTGGCTGACAAGGGGGTGAGTACATTATCTGTAAATGTTTGTTCTGAAAGTGAACTAATCCTTTAAGTATTGTCTTGAACTTGAGTTGTAAAAATAAAACAAAGAATATTAAGAAAAGTCTTTCTACTTTAAAATTTTGTCACATTTATATCTCTTACTTGTCATTTCTTTGTAAATAATTGTGAAATGTACTAGCAATTTCTGAGTGAAAATTGCTTCTACATTTTTTTTTTCATTATATAATTGGCACAGACTCAAAAACTCGATAATCATGTTTTCCAGCATGATTTGAAAAAAGCATCTTTTCCTTGAAAATGAGAAATAAGATCTCTTTAGTCCTTTTGCAATTTCCCTACTGTACATCTCAGATGTTTCTTGTGAGAAAAAGCCTGCAATCAAAATTCAGAACATTTCTGAACTGACTCAAGTGCATCTATTTTTATTTCTCCTGAGGAAGTTTAGGAGAAAACGACATGGATTTGATAATTAGACCACTTTTTTAAAATCATATTTTCCTCCTTTTCAGTGCATGAGAGTATATGAATATGAGAGTATGAATGAGAATGACAGTATATGAGTTCAGATGCAAACCCGCTAAAAGCCATCTCGGTCAAAAATGAGCTAATGATACTGAGTGAATGCTCTCCACATATATTATACGTCCGCCAAATACTTTTACTTCAAACTCACTAAAATCCCAGCATCAGCCCAATCAGAAGTACCAGTACTTACATAGAAACCTATGATAAAATAGGCCTGATAAAAATACTTATTTTAGAGAAAAAATGAAAAAAATTAGAGGCTTTTGCATCTCTTGAACATATCTGTCAAAAAACACAGCATATGCTTTTGACAAATGATTACACAATGAAGGACTATGTTTAAGAAAAGTGTTTAATAAAATATCTTTGCCAGAGATCTCCATATGAACTCAACAGTTTCTCACTAAATGCCTTATTTGCATCTATTTTTATTTCTCCTGAGCATTTTAAGAGAAAACGGTGTGTAAATGATGTGGATTTGATTGTTAGACCAATCATATTGTCCACCTTTTTAGAGAGTGAGAGTACTGTATACGCATCGATTTTGACAAATTTGATTCAGATTTGCTGTGATCCCAAAGCCAGAAATCTCAATATGAACAAATGTTTCTCATCAAATGCCTTATTTGCGTCTTAATGCATCCTAAAGAATTTTAGGAGAATCATTTTATTAAATGAAGCATAAATGAGCATTGTCATTGAGGAGGAGGTAGTGCATCAAAGTCACGAAAGGCGCAGGAGCATCAGTATTTAAAACAGCAGAAAACCACAGTGAGAAGAAAAACTGTCTGCAATCGCACAAACACATCTATCTGTGATTTGTCAAGCTGAGAGTGTGCGCTTACGGCAGAGCATTGTTTCATTACCGCTTTACACGGGAGCATGCATCGCAAATGGCAATATGTATTTCAAACGCCAGTTTTATTTTTTTCCAAATTCATTTTCATTTTTCTGGATTCCGTTTTGAATTTTTCTAGACTCTATTTTAATGGTTACATTAAAACATTTTAATCAAAAAGCATGTCTAATTAATTCAAATCATGAAACATACACAATTTAACAGCTATTTCTTAAACGTTTAACAAAAATGTAATTTTATGGCCCTATAAAATATTTTTATTATTTTTCTATATATTATTAAATTTAGTTTTATTTTTTCCAAATTCATTTGAATTTTTCTGGATTCTGTTTTTCCCATTTTCAATTTTTCTAGACTCTATTTTAATGATTACATTAAAACATTTCAATCAAAAAGCATGTCTAATTAATTAAAATCTTGAAACATATATGATTTAACAGCTATTTCTTAAACGTTTAACAAAATATTATTATTTTTTTTATTTATACATTAAAACACTTGAATCAAAAAGCATGTCTAATTAATTGAAATCATGAAACACACAATTGAACAGCAATTTCTTAAAAGTTTGACAAAAGTTAAATTTTAAGGCCCTATAAAATATGTTTTATTACTTTTCTCAAATTCAGTTTTATTTTGATCAAACTCGGTGAATCTGTTTTCTATTCATTTTCTTCATTCCATTTTAATAGTTTCATTAAATTATAATAATCAAAAGCATGTCTAATTAATTTATAAATAGGGTCCTATGAAATTTATTTTATTCCCAAATTCTGTTTTATTTTTTTCATTTTTCGCGCAGGAGCATCAGTATTTAAAACAGCAGAAAACCACAGTGAGAAGAAAAACTGTCTGCAATCACACAAACACATCTATCTGTGATTTGTCTGAGAGTGTGTGCTTACGGCAGAGCATTGTTTCATTACCGTTTTACACAAGAGCATGCATCGCAAATGGCAATATGTATTTCAAATGTCAGTTTTATTTTTTTCCAAATTCATTTTCATTTTTCTGGATTCCGTTTTGAATTTTTCTAGACTCTATTTTAATGGTTACATTAAAACATTTCAATCAAAAAGCATGTCTAATTAACTAAAATCTTGAAACATATATGATTTGACAGCTATTTCTTAAACGTTTAACAAAAAATTATTATTATTTTTTTAATTTATACATTAAAACATTTGAATCAAAAAGCATGTCTAATTAATTTAAATCATGAAACATACACAATTTAACAGCAATTTCTTAAAAGTTTGACAAAAGTTACATTTTAAGGCTCTATAAAATACGTTTTATTACTTTTCTCAAATTCAATTTTATTTTAAGCAAACTCTGTGAATCTGTTTTCTATTCATTTTTTTGCATTCCATTTTAATAGTTTCATTAAATTTTAATAATCAAAAGCATGTCTGATTAATTTATAAATAGGGCCCTATGAAATTTATTTTATTCCCAAATTCTGTTTTATTTTTTTTCTGAATTCATTTTAATTTTTCTGGATTCTGTTTTTCCAGTTTTTAATTTTTTTATTATTAATTTTAATAATAAAATATGTTTTATTTATTTATTTATTTATTTATTTATCAAATTCAGTTTTATTTTTTCCAAATATTTAATAATGCACAATGAAGGACAGCATTTAAGAAAGCCTGTGTTCAGATTTGCCATGATCCCAAAGCCAGAAATCTCAATATAAACAAATGCTTCTCATCAAATGCCTTATTTGCGTCTTAATGCATCCTAAATAATTTTAGGAGAAATTATTTTATTAAATGAAGCATAAATGAGCATTGTCCTTGAGGAGGAGGTAGTGCATCAAAGTCACGAAAGGCGCAGGAGCATCAGTATTTAAAACAGCAGAAAACCACAGTGAGAAGAAAAACTGTCTGCAATCACACAAACACATCTATCTGTGATTTGTCAAGCTGAGAGTGTGCGCTTACGCCAGAGCATTGTTTCATTACCGTTTTACACGAGAGCATGCATCGCAAATGGCAATATGTATTTGAAACGCCAGTTCGTGATGGCCAGTCGCTCGTGTTCATCAGCTGTCTCCATCATAACGCCTCGTATATATCGAGCAGAACATCTAAACTGATCAACGTGAAAAGATCTACATCCGCAAAGACAACGAGCAAAACCAAATGGGAAAGCAAACGCTGTTTGAGTGAGCACAGCTGCTTTGGAAATGTTCAAACATCTCTCTTTAAATTAAACAAGTGGAGATTGTCCAGGTCCTGAACGTTCATCATCACGCTCCATACGATCGCTTTCAAAAGAAAATGTTATTTATGTTGCCATTAACCGCCTCATATTTCACACCAGCTCTAAACAACTTTACAAACCAGAGGTTTACTGTTTTTCACCCAAAATCAAACTTCTGTTATCATTTAGAGTTTTATTCTTCTGCTGAACACAAAAAAAACTATTTTGAAGTCAGTTGCTGGCACCCATTGACTTCCATAGTTTGAGAAAAAAATTCCAATGGAGCTCAGTGGGTACTAGTGTTTGTCACGATAGCAAAAAGTTGACTCTCGATACCGTATTATAGTTATTTCATCTATTAAAAAAATAAAATAAAAATCACATGCCTGTGCCGCTACACAATAACTATTTGTATCATGATATAGTCAATTTTTGTTATTTTCTCTTTGTTATTAATAATAAGAACACTGATGCAGGTGGCAAACTAAAGGACAAATACAATACAACAAAGACAAAAATTAAATAAATATGGCTCTTTGAAATTTATTTGATTCCCAAATTCTGTTTTATTTTTTCCAAATTCATTTTAATTTTTCCTGTTTTTAATTTTTCTAGACTCTATTTTAATGGTTACATTACAAAAATTTAATCAAAAAGCATGTCTAATTAATTGAAATCATAAAAGTTTAACAAAAATAACATTTTAAGGCCCTATAAAATACGTTTTATTATTTTTCTCAAATTCAATTTTATTTTTTCCAAATTCACTTTAATCTTTCTGGATTCTGTTTTTCCCATTTTGAATTTTTCTAGACTCTATTTTAATGGTTACATTACATTTTTATTTTTTATCAAAAAGCATGTCTAATTAATTGAAATCATTAAACATACACAATTTAACAGCTATTTCTTAAAATTTAATTTTAAGGCCCTATAAATTACGTTTTATTATTTTTCTCAAATTCAGTTTTATTTTTTCCCAATTCATTTTAATCTTTCTGGATTCTGATTTTCATGTTTTGAGGTTACATTACAAAATTTTAATCAAAAAGCATGTCTAATTAATTGAGATTATGAAACGTACATGATTTAACAGCTATTTCTTAAAAGTTTAACAAAAATAATAATGTAAGGCCCTATAAAATACCTTTTATTTATTATTAAATTTTTTTTTTTTTATCAAATTAATTTTTTTTTTTACCGAAATTCATTTTCATTTTTCTGGATTCCATTTTTCCCATTTAAATTTTTTCTAGACTCTATTTTAACAGTTACATTAAAACATTTTAATCAAAAAGCACATCTAATTAATTAAAATCATGAAACATACACGATTTAACAGCAATTTCTTAAAAGTTTAACAAAAACAAAATTTTAAGGCCCTGTAAAATACGTTTTATTATTTTTCTCAAATTCAGTTTTACTATTAAAATCAAAAATCAAAATGTACTACTAAAAAACAGATTTCAAAACAGAATCTGTTTTTTAATAGTAAATTTGAATAGTTTCATTAAATTTTAATAATCAAAAGCATGTCTAATTAATTTATAAAGATAAATTCAATTTTATAAAGAATGATTTATTATTTATTTCCTTTTTCCCCCCAGAAATACTGTCTTGTGTATTTATAATTTAGTTTTTTTTTTCTGGTAAATATTGTTTTAATAATATTTTCATTAGTAGTACTATAATTACATGAAGTAATATTTCAGTCAAGTTTAAAAAAAAAAATCGAATTTGATTGAAATCGTATTTTGATCAAATTCTGTGAATCTGTTTTTTAATAGTAAATTTTGATTTTTGACTTTAATAGTAAAACTGAATTTGAGAAAAATAATCAAATGTATTTTATAGGGCCTTAAAATTTTGTTTTTGTTAAACTTTTAAGAAATAGCTGTTAAATCGTGTACGTTTCATAATTTCAATGAATTTGATTTTTTAGTAGTACTATAATTACATGAAGTAATATTTCAGTCAAGTTAAACTGAGCTTTTATTTTGATGGGTTGCTCAATACGTTTCTGTTTGTATTAGATTATGTTTATGTTTCCGCTTCACTTTAATCACAGGATCCTAAATAAACAGAGTTAATACAACTCTCATCTAAAATGCTTTCTTAAAGTACCACTACTAGTAAAATACAGAAATTGTTCCATTTTAACCACGATACCTTTTTAGCACCCGTATATTGTGCAAAACTAGTGGGTACCAGAAACCATTTGGGTACGCATTCTTCAAAATATCTTCTTTTGTGTTTCAGATTCAAGGGTGAGAACATAATGACAGAAGTTTGATTTTGGGTGAACTGTCCCTTTAAGACCCTAACTAGATGAATGATCACATATTATCCTGATTTCAAAAACATAATGTCAAAAAAAAGTACTTTTACACAAACACAAAGTCATATTTAGTAATGCATCCCATTCTAAAATAGCAGCAGGTGCATGAGTTTAAACACTCTCAAACTTCACATTTCCCACGCATTCTTCTCATGCTTTAGTCTCAAACACGCTCTTCATCCTCCCAACAAAAAGGTGCATGAAAAAGCTCATTTGTGGCTAAAAAGAGTCACTCTCTTTTCACGAGTGTATGTTTCAAGTTTTGAGCCGTGAATTTGATAGTCGGAGCAATTTTTTCTTCAATGCATGAGAGCATACGAACACATCAATCAAAGCATCTGGCGAAAACAGATTTTGACGAAATATTTAATTATACGCAATGAAGGACGAGAAAGGCGTTTAATAAAAGCCTCCGAGGTTGATGAATACTGTATTCACGGCTTAATCAGCGCTCTTGTTTCGGGCCAAGGAGCTCCGAGAGCGAGGTATGGGAAAGGAGAGAGAGTGTTTAGCATGAAAATGCAATTTGCGTTTTTCAAAAGAGAAACAATGAATGTAAAATTAGCGGTTTGAAATCGCAGCGTTTTATTATGCAGATGAACGTATGCGATGAAACGACAGATTTCTGCTCATCTGAATCTGTCAAACGGCTCTCGCAAATCCGCCATCGATTTATGGATCGCGCAATCTAACAGATTACAACAACAGTTAGTGACCGCACAAACATGACAGAGATGAATATCGCTCACACAATTATGTATAAGGTTTGAGCTAATGATGCTATTTTTGGGACTGTACACACGAGCGTGCCAACAGAATGAAGAACGAGCGTCTGAAGGATCAGTTCACACACAAATGAAGAATCTGTCATCGTTCATTCACTCTCATGTCACTCCAAACCTGTTTGACTTTTTGAAGAGTCTTTTCTGCGCATAATGATCATATCTGTCATATCAGTTATTTTTTGATCATTTATGCCATTATAGTATTTATATTCAACCATTTTTTTTTTAAATATATTTTTTTATTATTAAAATTAAATTAAATAATTGAAGCTGAGTAGAAATTAAAAATGTTAAAAGTTAAATTATTATTTATTTTTTTGGTGCATCATTTTATGGCGTTTTTTTTTGTTTTTTTTTTTGAGACTAGTATTGTGACTTTTAACAATTTTTTCCTTGAAATAAAATAAATAAAATTAAAAAGACAAAAAAAAAAATGATGAAAAATAGTTGCTTTAGCCTAAGTTTAATTATTAAAATAGTTGAAATAGATAAAAATTAAAGCTGGAAAAAATCAATCAATAAATAAAATGTAACAAAAAATAAATACATTTAAAATTAAATATGAAAATATACAAATAAAAGCTTATTAAAAAAATATTTTTTGTTAAATAAATAAATGTTGCATTGAAAACTAAATGAAATTAAGTTTTAGGATTAAAATAACTAAAACACAATTTTTTTATTTTTTATTATTAAAATTAAATGAAATAATTGAAGCTAAGTAGACAATACACATTTTAAAAGTAATAAAAATGCCACATAACAAAATTACATTAACTAAAATTGTAATACTAAAAAAATATATATTTAGTATTTTAGGTATTTTAATACTAAACCTTTTCATTTTCAATTAGCTGCCAATGCAATATTTATTTATTTATTTATTTGATCAGCTTTTATTTGTATATTTTCATATTTAATTTTAAATTTGTTTATTTTTTGTGACATTTTATATATATTTTTACAGGTTTTATTTTTTATCTATTTCAACCATTTCAACCATTTTAAAAATTAAACTTATTTTCAGTAAGTTGCTAAAGCAAGTATTTTTCATCTAATATTTATTTATTTTTTTAATTTTTTAATTTTATTTATTTTATTTCCATTAAAAAAATATATTGTTAAAAGTCACAACACTAGTCTCAAAAAACACCATAAAATTATGCACCATAAAAAATCTTAGAAAATCATATGATGGACTGACATGAAAGTGAGTAAATAATGACAAATTATCATATTTTGGCTGAACTATCACTTTATAAACATATTAAAACATTTTTAGATTCTCATATTTATGTCATTTCGTAATGTGCCATTTTTATTACTTTTTACATTTTTAATTTCTATTTAGCTTCAATTATTTAATTTAATTTAATTAAAAATATATATTTTGTGTTTTAGTTATTTTAATACTAAAACTTATTTTCAATTAGTTGCCAGTGCAACATTTATTTTTTATTTATGTTTATTTATTTATTTAACAAAAATATTTTTTTATTAGTTTTAGCTTTTAAGTTTTAGTTAACTATAAACAACAATGGTCTCAAAATGTAATTTAATTTTATTTCTAAATTATATTTATTTATATACATTTTTATACCTAAAAAAACTAAACAAAACATGGTCATGTTGCTATTAGTTATATATATATATATATATATATATATATATATATATATATGTAATATAATTTACATTTGTTTTTGTAATTTTAACAGTTTCAGGTGACCCTACTGACAGATTTTTTGAGCATACTGCATATGAATGTAAATGCAATGTCTGTATAATAAAATAAATGAATAACATTTTTATTTTTCCATTTTGGTCATTTTACTACTAAAACTTATATTCAAGTAGTTGCCAATGCAACATTTATTTATTTATTTATTTATTTATTTAACAAAAATAAATGTCACTAGTTTTAGCTTTTAAGTTTTAGTTAACAATAACAACAGTGGGCTCAAAATTTAATTTAATTTAATTTAATTTCAAATGTGTGTATATATATATATATATATATATATATATTCAGATTTCATTTTATTTTAACTTTTAGTAATTTATTTATGTGCTTTTACTATTTCTATTTAGCTTTAATTTATATCTGTCTCAGTTTTAGTCATTTTAATACTTCAATGCACCATTTTTTTTTTTACGCTTTTATCAAATATTTAATTAAATTAAATTTTAATTGTATTTGAATTAACAATAATAGTTTTAAAATTTTAAGCTTTAGTTTTAGTTGACAATAACACCACTGGTCTCAGAAAATACCATAAAAGTGTCATAAAAGTAGTATATGCCCTATATGATGGCCTGACATGCAGGTGAGTAAATAATGAGAGAATCTGATTTATCCTTTTAAAGCACACACATATACAGAAGCGTCTCTTCCCACGAGACAGTGTTGAAATCTTTAGTCTAATGTTTATCAGCGCTGACCCACAGACGTGAACTCGTCCCGTTACCTTGGAAACCAGGCTGGCTCGGTACGCTGCCAGGGCCTTCAGGTACTCCTTCTTCGCTGCTTCTGTTTTCCGTTTGTAAGCCTGTGAGGAGACCAAACACAACTGTCAATAAACACACAGACACAAGCACAATGCTGGAATATGAACAGTCCACCTTCGTTTTGCACCTGGTCAACAACTTTCAACCCCATGCATCTGAAACACAAACGTTAGTTTAACCTAAACCTACCACACAAAATATAGTCTAGTCTCTAAGATCTTTACTATCTCAGAGGAGAAAAAAAGTTACAAATAAAAAATTGCACTGCAAAAAAATTCTTGCTCATTTCACAGCTCAAATCAGTTTTTTTTTTTTTAAATTATAGTTTTTATTAATTTTCAGTTTTAATTTGGTTGTTTTTAGCATTTTGAGCAGTTTTTAATGTTTATAGTTTTTTATTTGTTTTATTATTAGATTTTTTAAAAGAATAAATACTGAGAAAGAAAAATATATATATATATATTTTTTTTTTTACTGTACATGTTGCATATGAATGTAAATGCAGCTGTCTGTATAATAAAATAAATAAATTAAATTTGAATTAATTTTTTAAATTTTCCAGTCTTTTCAAAACTTTAAAGAAAAGATTTAATTTTATTTTAACTTTTAGTATTTTTTATTTTATTTTAGTATTTTAACTGTTTTTTTTAATATTCTTTTTTTATACTTTATATACTTTTTATAAACACACATGCTAGTTTAAACTAATCCTACTACCCAAAATCTAGTCTAGTCTCTCTTAGGTCTTTAGTATCTCAGACGAGAAAAGTTACAAATTAAAAACTGCACTGCAAAAAAAAAAAATAAATAAATAAAAAATAAATCTTTCTGTGTTTTTGTCTCATTTTTTCATTATTTAGTTTTATTATGGTTTTTTATTAATTTTCATTAATTTTATTTGTTTAATTATTTGATTTTTTTTTAAATAAATATAGGGTAAGAAAATATTTTTACAGTGCATTTTGCATATGGATGTAAATGCAGTTGTCTGTATAATAAAATAAATAAATTACGTTTAAATTATTATTATTATTTTTTTTAATTTTCCAGTGGTTTCAAAACTTCTCATTTCAAATGTATATATATATATATATATATATTTTTTTTTTTTTTTCAGATTTAATTTTATTTATTTTTTTAGCAATTTTGTTATGTGCTTTTGTCATTTTTTATATACCTTATATATATATTATAAACAGTTTTTTTTTTTATAATTTTAGCAGTTTTTAATGTCTATATAGTTTTTAAAATTTGTTTTATTATTATTTTTTAATTATTTCAATAATTTGTATTTCAGATTTAGTTTTAGTTATTTTAGTACATCAAGGTAAACGTAAAATGTGAACTGTTGCTCTAAAATAAAATTATTGTATTTATTATTTTTTTTTAGTTAATGTTTATTTTATTTCACGTAACCATTTTTTATGTTTTTTTTTTTAATTACATTTATAAAATGTTTTAATCAAGATACATTTACTTAAGAACCAAAATATCATCAGATATTATCTTGTTTTCAAAAAAATGTATCAAAATTAAGTGAGTTTAAATCTAAAATAAGTAAAACTGTACCAATGCATTAAAAAAACAACAACAAAACAAAAAAACATACTGCATGTTAGTCATTTTTATGTGCTTTTCTCATGTTTATCATTTTGTCATGTTTCATTTCAGTTTCAGCTGACCCCAATAAGAGACATTTTAAGCATAAATCATAAGAAGACTAAAAAAATCATATTAAACAGTGTATTTCATGTTGCATGTTGCATGTGAATGTAAATGCATTTGTCATAATGGAAGTAAATGAACATATTTCAAACAAAATCATTCTTTCTAGGTTCATATTGAGGAGTCCATTAGAAAAGCAGACGGATTTCTTAGTGTACATCCCACATCAAAGAAACAGCACAAAAGAAAAGGCTAGAAAAGGCTGGGGGTTGTGGAGGAAAAAGACTGAATTTACTGCAGTCTATGCAAACAAAGTGAATGAAATGGAATGCAGGCTAATGTAATTGCTTGTCAATCATTTCACCAGCCCAGAATTACGCTTTCTATTTCTTTTTGGCAACAAGTGCAGCCAATTCCCTGTGAAACTGGGACGGACATCAGAATGATTTCAGCTGATGAGGGAAACACGCTTTAAAACGCTGACAACATACGTCACGCTGCTTCCAGACACATCCAGACGACAACGTTAAACCACCAACAAGAAAAAACACTAATGACAATATCTCAATCCTGTCTCTGAGACAGCAATGAGATTATATGGAGTGCAAAGACTTCCTTAAAATAGAAGTCGCAAAACTCAGATGTGAGCTTATGATACTTCAACTTTAAATATGATTTAAATAATAGATATATACATTATTTTTCATATTACAATAATGGGATTTTAGGAGGAAAATGTGCTACATTTTCATGCCAATAATGGCACAATGCTAAAGACAGAAAGGTAGATAGATAGATAGTAGCATAATAAAATACAAGAACTATAAAAGACACAAGACATATTTTGTATATCTATCTAGATGTGCAAAATAATTATAAAATACTGTAATATTCGTAAAAATTATATAAAATATAATAATAAAATAATAAAATAAATAATAAAATATTAAATAAAAAACTATGAAAGACACCAGAAGTTGTTTGTCTATCTAGAAGCGCAAAATTATTATGAATTACTGCAATATAAAAATAATATACTGTAATAAAACATAAAAATATATAAAAATAAAATAAATAAAATATAAAAAGAAGAACTTATTTGTATATCTATCTAGAAGTGCAAAGTAATTATGAAATAGTGTAATATTAAAATAATGATACTGTAATAAAATAAAATAAATATTTATTATATAAATAAAATTAATATTTAAAAAAAATAAAAAAGACACCAGAACTTGTTTGTATATCTACTAGAAGCGCAAAATAATTATAACATACTGTAATATAAAAATAATATCATACTGTAATAAAACATTAAAAATGTATACAAATAAAATATAAAAAGAAGAACTTATTTTTATATCTATCTAGAAGTGCAAAATAATTATGAAATATTGTAATATTAAAATAACATGATAGTGTAATAAAATAAAATAAAATATTAAAATAAAATAAATTAAAAAAAATAAAGAAGAACTTATTTGTATATTTATCTAGAAGTGCAAAATAATTATAAAATACTGTGATATTTAAAAAAAAATAAAAATAAAAAAAAATATATAGCGTAATAAAACTTGTTTGTATTTCTATAGAAGTGCAAAATAATTATAAATTACTGTAATATAAAAATAATATGATATTGTAATAAAATAAAATAAATAAAACAAATTTAAATAAAATAAAATAAAGAAGAACCTATTTGTATATCCATCTAGAATATAAAATGCTATAAAACTATAAAATACTATAAAATACTGTACTATTAAAATAATATGATACTGTAATAAAATAAAATAAAATAAAGAAGAACTTATTTGTATACATATCTAGAGGTACAAACTAATTATAAAATACTGTACTATTAAAATAATATGATACTGTAATAAAATAAAATAAAATAAAATAAAAAATAAAGAAGAACTTATGTGTAAATCTATCTAGAAATGCAGAAGCTGTCTTTAATGAAGCGCTTCTGACTGGAGCTCTAAAGCTGCACATATTCATACAACACTCACAGCAAGCAAACACATGGATGGATTGAGAAAACAAACACAATCTGGCCTCAAAACCAAACAAAACCAATGAACAGAAACAACTGTTTAATGTCCTCATTGATGTCGATTTAGTTGAAAAGCTGGTTTGGTTGACTGTCTTAAAGTAACAGTACTTTATTTGGTCAAACTGAATTTGTTAGTAAATATAAAATGCCTCATTCTGCATTTTAGGTTTTTATGCATTTACAAGAAAGAAGTAATGACAAAATAAAATAAAAAAAGTAGTAAAAAAAAATCACTCAGAATTTCACAAATAATTGCAATAAAACAGCAAATTACACAAAATAAAAAAAAACTGAATAAAGTAAAAATGAAATACAAATTGAAATAAGTGTTTTAATGTACGATTTACTTTAAAACATCACCGAATCACTAGTAAATTTTACTAATTATTACAATAAAACTGCAAATGACAAAAATAAAAATAAAGTAAAAAAATAAATAAAATGTAAAATATACATTTAAAAATGTAAAACATTTATAAATTGTAAAATGTACATTTTCTTTTTTACAATTTTTAATATAAAATATATATATATTTTACTTTATTAAATGTTTACTTTATTCAGTTATTTTATTTATGCATTTTACAAGAAATCAAAAAAAAAAATCTAATAAAATTTATTAAAAATGGTAAAAAAGTGTTTTTAGTCTAGGAATTACTCATAAATTGCTAGTAAATTTCACAAATGCTTACAACAAAACAGCAAATGACAAAAAATAAAAAACTAAAGTAAATATTTAAATTAAAATAAAAATTAATTTGTACAAATAATAATAAAAACAAATTAAATTACAAATGACAATTTTTTTATATAAAATACATTTTTTTTAATACTTTTTAAAACTTTATTCTGTTATTTTATTTATGCATTTACAAGAAATAAAATAAAATAAAATAAAAAAGTACTAAAAAAGTGTTTACTTAAGAAAATCACTCATAAATTGCTAGTAAATTTCACAAATGATTACAATAAAACAGCAAATGACAAAAATAAATTAAGTAAAAAAAATTAAATTAAATATAAAAATAAAATTTGTACAACATTTTATATACATTTATTTAATATAAATGTATATAAACATTTTTACTTTATATTTTTTTTTACTTTATTCTGTTATTTTAATTCAATTTTATTTTAATGTTTCCCTAGCTTCTTGTAGTTTTTGTAGTTTCTTATTTTCTAGAGACGCCAGGTTTTTAATTCTAACAGTAACAGTTGTTTCGTCAGTGTCAGCACGCTTGAACCTTGACAGAGAAATTGATTTCAACCAACATTTAATCAACACAACAAAAATACATGAATAGTTTGCGACCTTGCGCGGCGCTGGTTAAATATTGAACGAGGTGGCGTCGCTTTTTGTAGTAATGAACTCCCGAGGAGCTCCCAGCAGCTTTGGTTTCAAATTAATTTAACCTCCACTAATGAGTGGCCCTAACGACAGCAGCTCTTAAATAAATTACCATGCCTAAGGATTTCTAATTATTCCAAAGTGAGCGGATTCATTAGCAATTGAAGCCGTCAGAGAGGGAGCAGGTCGCTATGAATTAGAGCTAGCGGAGCGCTGGGGCCGCGGAGCATGTGTTGGCGTCTTAATCGTGACACGCCGGTCGCCCCCCGCAGAATTAGCTGTAATTGTACCTTAATGAAATGTTCTTGTTTGATAACCGCTTAATTATGGAAGACAATAGCTCACGAGACCCGCTGACACGCTCGGCGAAAGAGAGAGATATACAGCGCTGAGGGGCTGCGGTTTACACCGAATCAGGTCTGAACTCTTCATCTGCGTCTCTCTGAGTGAATCTGAAGAACAGCTCAATGTGTTCAGCATGAGAAACAACACAAGATGAGTTTGATGTGCCAAGAGTCCAACATGTTGACATTTGCAAGTGGAGAACAAGAGAACAAGATCATTATACACAAAGACTTCTGAAGACCAAAAAAAGGTATGACTGAAATGTATTTGACTGAATTTTTGAGTTTGAGTTTCTTTGTAACTTTTATTCTTCACAAATTTAAAGTCAGCATAAATTAAACAAAAGAAAAAAAAAATAATAATAAAATGTAAAATATTATATATATATATATATATTAGGGCTGTCAAACGATTAATCGCGATTAATCACATCCATAATAAAAGTTTATGTTTACATACTATATGTGAGTTTACTTTGTATATTTATTATGTACATATAAATACACACACATACATGTATATATTAAAACAAAATATTTATATGTATTTATATATTTATACCTGTATACAATTTAGATTATAAATAAATATAAATATTTATGATATAAATCTAAAATATTTTTCCTTAATATATACATGCATGTGTGTGTATTTATATATACATAATAAATATACACAGTACACAAATATATAGTATGTAAACATAAACTTTTATATATATATATATATATATATATATATATATATACACACATTTTTATGTTATTTTAATTTTTGTACTTTATTCTGTTATTTTATTTATGCATTTACAAGAAATAAAATAAAATAAAATACAAAGTAGTCTAGAAATTACTTAAGAAAATCACTCATAAATTGCTAGTAAATTTCACAAATGATTACAATAAAACAGCAAATGACACAAATAAAAAATAAACATTTAAATTAAATATAAAAATACAACTTGTACAAATAATAAAAATAATTAAAATTAAATTCAACTTTTTTTATAGAAAAAAAGCTTCCACACGGAAAAAGAAAAAAGGTGTGGGATTCATTTTGAAACTAGAAAATTTGACAATATTCATCAAAAAATGTCAATTAACATAAAACAAAATATTTTTTTGTAATAGAAAGACTGACTATTTTCTTTTTATTGAAAAAAAATAAATAAAATAAAAATTAAAAAATTAAAATAATAAATAAAATAAAATTAAAAGAATGAAAATATCTAAAAATTAAAAAAATAATTATAAATAATATTAGAACAGCAAAATAATGAATAAAATAAAATACTAAAGTAAAAAAGTATTTAACCAAAATATCTAAAATAGATAATAAACATATAATTAATAAAAAATAATAATAATTATATAAAATAATAAGTAAAATATGTATAAGCAAAAAACCTTTTTTTATATTTAAATATTATTGAAATAATGAATAAAATAAAATGAAATAAAAACTATAAAAAGACACAAGAATAATGTGTTTATCTACAGAAGTGCAGGCCCTGTCCTTAATGAACCGGGTGTGACTGCAGCTCTGGAGCTTCTCTAACCAGTAAATAAATGTTAGGGAATGAGGCTTATTGCCTGCGGTTGAGAGGGTGGCTGGAATTATGCCTGTTCAGCCACCGCGGTTCTACATCATTTACCATATTCATCATTTACATGACTGACAGCTCAGGGCCATCACTAAAAGAAATGACAGTCATCTATTGGAGCAGAGGCCTATCAATCATCCACTAATGGCCCTATCAGAGCGCCTCTTCTGCAGCACGACGACTCCTGCTCTGCTCTCTTTACACAATAAAATAGAGTAAACAACAAAGACTGAAAAAATAAAAAATGAAAAAAATTAGATTTACTTTGAAAAAAAAAAAATGTTAATTTACAAATTATTACAATAAAAACAATCAATAAAAAATGTAATAAAGTAAAATAAAAAGAGTTAAATAAAATACGTTTTTAGCAGCTTTCATATATTATAAGCACTAAAGCAGGACAATACAAAGAAATGCACAAAGATTATTACAGTAAAATAGGATAACGCATGAAATAAAATAACTTAATAAAGTATAAATAGAAAGGATAAAATGAAATAAAATGTGTTTTTAGCATAGGATTTACTTTCAAATTGCTAACAACAATAATAATAACAATAATAATAATAATAACATAGAATAAAATATATTTTTAAAAATTTCCCAGCTTTCATAGATTATAAGCACTAAAGCTTCACAGTAAAATAAAAATAAATTGCACAAAGAAAATGGTGTAGGATTTACTTTGAAACCATTTTCACTCACAAATTGTTACAATAAAATAGGCGGATAACACATGAAATGAAAAGGATAAAATGAATAAAATGTGTTCTTAGCATAGGATTTACTTTCAAATTGCTAGTAAATCAAATGACAAATAAAAGTAAATAAACAAAATAATAAAACAGAATTATATATATATATATATATATATATACTAGCTTAAATAATTGGAAAAAATTAAATGAACTACAAATAAAATAAAAATACAAATAATAAAATAAGTATTCTCACTCAGAAATTGCTAGTAAATTTAAAAATGATAAATATGAAACATCAAATGACAAACTAAATAAATAAATAAAGCAAAATGAAAAAAATAAAATAATAAAATAATGTGCCATAGCTTTCCTTGATTATGAGTAAAATGTAAATAAATATAAAAAAAGGTGTAGGGTTTGTTTTGAATCCATTTTCATCCAGAATTCCTAGTAAGAAATCGGCAAGTAACACACTGCATTAAAGTGAAATTTTGAAGTAGACTGAAATCATATTTTCTTACAAAAACACACCCCAATATTCTTTATGTACAACTAAAAATCGTTTTTCACAGCATACTAAAATATGAATAGCATGAGAATCGTGCCCTATTGACTGATTCGAAAACACATCTTGCACATTTATATTGGTCATAGTTTTGGAGCAGCCTAATTCACACATGCTGTCTAGGTAGGCAGCTCACTAGGGATTGAAACAGAGCCAAATGTGCTCTGCAGAACTTTCTACACATCCAGTTGGGCCGAACGTCAGTAGCAGGTGATGATCTCAGCGAAAGATGACATAACCAGCGCTAATCAGCGAATTAAACGCGCCTCGGGGACACGCGTCCTCGTGACCTCATCAGCTCCGGCCAGAACAGAACAGATGTGTGCGGACTTGAGTCACGAAGGAACAATCCCAACTCTCTCCAGAATGAGAGGAAAAAGTCACCTTGTTATGCCAGATAAATAAAAACGACACAAACAGACGCCAGCGCTCAAGGACGAGCCTTATTATGCTAGGAAACAAACCGAAACGCTCCCTACGTCTGAGTCTTCCAGCCGGCGAAGGGTTAAAATGCACAAACAATAACATTTCGGAGAGCAGATGTCCTTGAGGGGGAATTGAAGGGCGCCGGGTGATGGCTAATCTCGTATTCTCAGCATGATCGAATCACCAGGCAACAGATATAAATAAAAAGAGCCCGGGAAATGAGGAATTCACATTCAAGGGTGTCAGCAGCAAAATGAAGATTCATGGTGAAGAGGGGAGAGTGAAGGAGGCAAAAATTAACTGCAAATAAAAGGACACAGCAGCTCTCAGAGAAAGAAAAAAGGCGAGCGAGCGAGCGGGAGAAATATCAGTCGGTGAGGGTGAACGCGCCGCACTCTGTCACCGAGGCAGGTGCTCTTATTTGACATGCAATAGCAGCCGTGTGTTATGGAGGATATGCTAAAAATACAGCGGCCATCACACACTTCAGTCCGGCTTACTGTATACAAAGCTCATTACTCACACAAACACACACACATTCTCATGCACTGCAATACATGCTGAAGAACCTCTCAATGCAAATCAACTGATTATAGAACAATCTAGAGATTTATATATATATATACTATTGTTCAAATGTGTGCATTAACAAAATACTTCAATTCAGCAATAATGCATTAATATATATCCATTTATCATCTACTCCATCCATTTATACATTCAATCCATCGTCCATCTGCTCCATACATCCATCCATACATCCATCATCCCTCCAATCATCCATCCATCCAATCCATCTATCCAACCCTTTAACTATCCATCCATCTATCCACCGTGTCCATCCATCAATCCCTCATCCGTCCACCCCTTCATCTATCCAACTATTCATCCATCCATCCATCCATCCATCCAACCCTCCATCCATTGCTCCAACTTTTTCATCATCCATCCATCCATCCCTCCAACTAACCATCCATTCTTTCAACCATCCATCTATCATCCCTCCAACTATCCATCCACCATCCATCCATCAATCCCTCCATCCTTTCATCCCTTCATCTATCCAACTAACCATCCATTCTTTCAACCATCCATCTATCATCCCTCCAACTATCCATCCACCATCCATCCATCAATCCCTCCATCCTTTCATCCCTTCATCTATCCAACTAACCATCCATTCTTTCAACCATCCATCTATCATCCCTCCAACTATCCATCCACCATCCATCCATCAATCCCTCCATCCTTTCATCCCTTCATCTATCCAACTATCCATCCATTCTTTCAACCATCCATCTATCCATCCATCCCTCCATCCATCCATCCATCAATCCCTCCATCCTTCCATCCCTCATCTATCCAACCATCCATCCATCCATCCATCGCTCCAACTACCTATCCATCCCTCCAACTATCCTTCCATCATCCATCCATTCATCCATCTATCCATCATCTATCCATCCCTCCAATTATCATCTATTTTTTTTCAACCATCTATCTACCATCCATCCCTCCAACTATCATCCATCCATCCATCCATTTATCCATCCAATCATCCATCCAATCATCCATCCATCCATCCATTTATCCATCCATTTATCCATCCATCCATCCATCCATCCATCCATCCAATCAATCCCTCCAACTATCCGTCCATCTATTCAACTATCTACCCATCCAATTAATTTATCCTTCAATCCCCCGACTATCCATCCATCCAATCTATCAATCCCACCAACTATCCGCCCATCCATCGATCTATCCAACTATCCATCCATCCAATTAATCCTATCCATCTATCTATTCTTTCAACAATTCATCCATCCATCCATCGATCCATACATACAAACATCCAACAACCATTCCAATGCATGATCAATCCAATCCCTCATCCTTCCATCCCGTCAACTATCAATCTATTCATCCATCATCCATCCCTCCAACTATCCGCCCATCCATCGATCTATCCAACTATCCATCCACCCAATGTATCCAATGCATCATCCATTCAATCCCACCAGCTATCCATCCTTCATCCATCTATCCTCCCATCCCACCAACTATCCACCCATCCATCAATCTATCCAACTATGCACCAATCCATCTATCCATCCAATGCACCCAATCCATCCTTTCAACCATGCATCTATACATCCATCCATCCATCCATCCATCCAATTATCCATTTATGTGAAAAACTGCATAACTGAGCAATAAAAAAGCAACTCCCGAGCAACAAAATGCTGGTCTGAATCTACTCACTTGTTTCTGTTCCTCTCCCAGACTGTCCCACATGGAGGCCACAATCTTGGAGACATCTCCGAAAGTGGCGTTGGGGTTTTGGCCCTTGATGGCAGCTTGAGTGTCCCTGAAGAAGAGTGCGTAGGCTGAGACGGGCTTCTGCGGCTCGTTGGGGTCCTTCTTCTTCTTCTTCTTCTGAGGTTTAGGCTTGGGCTTCATCATGTCAGAGGAGGGTCGCTTCTCTCCCGTGATCTGAAGGTGAAGAGAGGGAAATTAAATAAGCGAAGATGCATTTATTTGCCTCAACAAGACATACTACAATTCAGCAAATACGTTTCACTGCAGCATTCAGACAAAGTCATTCTAGTTCAGTTTCTTTGAAGAGCAGAGTATGAAAATGAAAAATTAAATGCATGTGTCGTTTGTTGATATCTAAGGTTTCTTCGAGTGCGTCTACACCCACAGCCTGTGTCTCCCAACATGCACCGCTGTTCCAGTCTTATGCATGTTTGGCTATGCAAATGCGGGTTGTCTTTTATCTGCAAACATCATGAAATAAAAATGGGATGCACTGAATTCCAGAATGCTTTCAGTCAAGTGACAGCAGCGTAATCTGCTCTGACAGTTCATGGACTCTCTTCAGAGCTCTGAAACATTGCGGCTGAAATTGATTTCTTAATGCAGAGAGTCCAGCAGACGTTGTTAATATCCCATTTGAATCAGTGCTGCATCATCTCATGTCTGATGCGCACTAATACACATTTCTTCATCTAAAACCACTGTGCATTTAAAATAAATACAATTGCACTATTTAAACTGGTGAAAATGAGGATATAAACAGAGATAGAGAGAGTGGTGGTGGGAAACAGAGGAACAATTCAACTTTGTTCAAGCAAACGAGTGAAAGAGGTTTCTAGGGCAGAACTTGATGGTTAGATAACATCATTCTTTCTCATCAGCATTTTCAATGTAGCAAAAAAGAAAAAGAAAAAAAAAAGAAACTAATTTGAAAAGAGAGGAAATGTAGCATGAAAGCTGGCTGATGCTCCATTAAAACAAAGCACTTTATAATCTCTATACACGTCTGACTTTACATGTGATTTACATGATGATCACATAAAACAATAATAGAGTCATTAACCAGATTCAAAATGAGTCGTAAAGTCAACATGAAATTAAAAATTCTAGGATAAAAAAAAAAACAAGGGTATAGTTAACTATAACTGAAATTAAAAAATAAAAATGTTAAAAAATATATAAAAATAATTCAGCTAGTTGCTAAGACAACATTATAATTTTAATTTAGTTTAATGTGATACAGTACAATAACTAAAACTGAAAAAAAGATAAGCACTATATAAACATGTAAAAAAAAATACTAAACTTAATAAAAAACAACAACAAAATTACTAAAACTGAAACTGAAAGAAAAATATAAAATCTAAAAATAAATACTGACTCAAAGTATTAATAAAAATTTTAACAGTGTCTCAATGGTACTAAAATAACACTAGCTTTTGTTCTGAAATATTTCACTTAGAAATCCATAATTAAAAAATATATATATTTAAAATACAGCATATTAAATTAAA
Organism: Cirrhinus molitorella; assembly: GCA_033026305.1. Taxonomy (NCBI): domain Eukaryota; kingdom Metazoa; phylum Chordata; class Actinopteri; order Cypriniformes; family Cyprinidae; genus Cirrhinus; species Cirrhinus molitorella. The sequence goes on from CM065130.1 coordinate 36,568,868, forward strand.
CATAAAATACATATTTTTAAATCTATATTTTAAAATTGGACATTTGTTGGACATTGGACATTTACTTTATATACTAAAAGTGAACAAAAGCAAAAAAATTCTCTTCTGGAAAAAATGGCATATCCAAATTTTATTTCAATAAAATGTTCTCCAGAATAAGACTGAAGTTCTAAATTGAAATACATCAACACAAAAATATACTTTTGCACGTCCAAAATAAAGCTATCACTGTCAGTTAATCAAATCGTACACTAAATATATTAATGATTTGACTGGAGCATACTGAGTGTCTCTCAAATCTGTCACAAGATTTGTGCAACAAAATACAGTGAGGTTTTGATTTGAGTCAAGTCCAAACATGTCAGTCAATTTTTCTTTTTCTTTTTTTGTTGCACAGTGAATATGTTGAGTATGCACTACCTGTTCATAATTTGCATGTGATCTTGTGGCAGTAACAAACCTCAGAAGGAGAATATGTTTATGTCAATGCTGCAATAGCGCCACTTGCGGCAGCACTGAGAATGCAATGTTTGTTTCATTGTGTTGTTTTGTATTCAAGTTTGCGTGCATTAAAGTAACATGATGAAATATTGATTGCAAGTATGTTTTCCACATGTGCACACGCATCGCCTATATGTGCACAGCTGCATATTTCCAAACTAAAGGATTCAATTAATGCATATGAAAGCACACGTTCACATGCATGAATATACAAAGCATATGTTGAATACACACAGATGCAAAAAAAACACACACATGCATTCTGGAAACTCACTGGAATCCAGCCATAAAATGCTTTAGATTTATATACATTGAATTCAATTAAGCGCAAAACAAACACACATATGCCATCCATGAGCGTGCGGCACATTCCAGAGGAAAATGAAACGCAGGACAGAGTTGAAATACATTAGCGTGCATTTGTGTCAATGAGCAGAATTGTATTCGCAAGCATTTCCAGTAAAAGAAATACAGATGGGAATGAAATGTGCTAATTGTTCCTGTTGTCCAGATGGCATTATTATTAAAATCCACCTGGGTTTCAGGCTGACTGAAACACTTCTTATTTATTTTGACTGGCTTTTTAAATCTAGCCAGACCAGGTATAATTGCACCGGACTTTGCGCTGTATTAGGCCGGACTCTTCCATAAGCCCGCTGAAGAACAATGTAATTTAAACATCATGTAAGTTAATTCACTCTTTGTGTTCTCCAATCCAATTAAGCATGCAGCGTCGCGATAATGAGGGATTTCGAGCTGCCTGCGCATTACATGCAACATTCAAATTAAATTCAAACTGACACTTCCAATAAAAGGAGAGGATGACGGACAAGCAGGAGTAATTGGTTTTCTGGGACAATGAAAATGAAAAGAGGGATAGAGAGGGAGAGAGAGAGAGAGAGAGAAACAGAGTACTGTTTTTGCCAACAAATCACAGGGAACAAAAGACGTCAAGATGTGAAGTTAAAATGCAGAGATTTGTAAACACTTTTGAGACACACGGAAAATCGTTTGCCTTTAAATAAAGAGGGGAAATTATTCTCAAAGCTCTCGTCTGCCGTTTATGCTCCTCTACAGACGGATTCCGGAAGTAAAAATCACTTTAATTCTTTTCCACAGAGGAACTGATTTTTAACGATAACGTATAAAGCTTTCAAGACAGACCTGCCATGAGATCTGAGCTAATTCACTGATGATATATGATCCTGTAGCCAATGTGATTTTAACTTTGCTTGCATTTAATAGCCCAATTCCAGCCTATAATTCTGAAGAGAAAAATCCACCAATCGGAGAAGCCTCAGTTACCATAGAAACGGAAATAGTGACAAATGAGCTACTATATATAGATTGAAGTCTCTTATGCTCACCAAGGCTGCAATTATTTGATCAAAAATACAGTAAAACTGTATAATATTTTTACTTGTTTCTATTTGACTGCATATTAAAATATAATTTATTTCTGTGATCAAATCTGAATTTTTTTTCAGATTTTCAGAATTTTTTGAATATTTCAATATAGAAAGGAATAGAAAGTTCAAAAGAACAGCATTTATTTGAAATATTATATATATATAATTAGCAGACAAATTCCTGCCCATAGTTCTGAAAAAAAAAATTCCTCCAATCAGAGAAGCCTCTGTTACCACAGAAACGGAAATAGTGAGAATGAGCTGCTATATATAGATTGAAGTCTCTTATGCTCACCAAGGCTGCAATTATTTGATCAAAAATACAATAAAATTGTAAACTATTTTTAATAACTGGTTTTTGTGTGATTGCATGTTAAAATATAATTTATTCCTGTGATCAAATCTGAATTTTCAACATCATTACTTCAGTCTTAAGTGTCATGGTTATTCAGAAATCATTAGAAGATGCTGATTTGCTTCTCAAGAAACATTTCTCATTATTAGCAACGTTGAAAAAAGTTGTGCTGCCCAATTTTATTTTTCAGGATTCACAGATCAATAGAAAGTTCAAAAGAGCAGCATTTACTAATTTATTTGAAATATAATACATATGTTTGATCAAAAATTCAGTAAAATTGTAAAAAAAAATTACAATTTGAAATAGTTGGTGTTTATTTGATTCCATGTTAAAATATAATTTATTTCTGTGATGCACTGCAGAATTTTCAGCATCATTACTGCAGTCTTCAGTGTCACGTGATTCATTTGAAATCATTCTAAGATGCTGATTCGCTGCTCAAGAAACATTTCTGATTATTATCAATGTTGAAAACAGTTGTGCTGCCCAATGTTTTTGTGGAAACTGCGATGCATTTTATTTTTCAGTACAAAAGAACAGCATTTATTTGAAATATAATCTTATAAATGTCGTTTGGATAAATTTAATGCATCCTCAATGAATAGTTTAAATTATTGACGATGAATTCACATTTTGATAAGCTAATGCAATCGCAATATTTTTTACAGCATGTATTAATCACAGTTTGTCTTTATTTCTACGTATACTAATGCCTTTTTAACATTTCAAGTTGCATAAACACAAACTACCAATGAGGAACAATATTATATTTATAAATTAGATGCAGAAATGCTGTAAAAGTGTTGCTGGTTCATGATACCTAATGCATTAACAAATTCTACCATTAAACAATGTGCAATTTCATGCTATAATCGCCCTGTGAAAATGCCAGCGCTTTGGAGGAAACTGACAGGACAAAGGTTCCTGTTCCTGTACCTTTGTGTGGTACTTTGCTTCCTCTTCCTGGGCGGAGCTCGAGGGAGAGGGCGTGGCTGACTGACTTCCTGACGATGACGGGGAACCATGTGTATAGGAGCCTTGGCCAATCTGAGAGCTGAGCTGGGACAGGGCGCTCATGGGGTGGGGTAGTATCCGGGCAGACGGGTTTAGCATGGGGCTGTGGTGGGCGCGGGGGTAATGACTGCCCGCTTGCCCCACAAACGCCGGCATCTAGGGTGAGAGAAGAAGACCAGACTTTACTAGGAGGAATTTTGAAAAGAAATAACCAATTGAGGCCGATCTACAAAGACACTAGTTTCTTCCCTCACCCTTTGAAGCGTCCGTCTGATTATCGATGGCTACTTTAGTTAATTCTGCGACTTTTGCACTACAAAACGGAGCTTTTATCAACCGATTTACGTTCACGCAAACACGTACTGTACAAAGCTGTGCCAAATCGCAAAGCATCTGGGGTTTTGAAAGTGTTTTTTTTAGTTTCATCCTGACTTATCTCATCGACAGATTAAAGAGAGAGCTAGATAGATAAGCATCATTTACAGTAAGTCATCAACCACACTTCTCTCAGCATGAATTTCAAAGCTACTTCAGAAAGCCACAACGCCATTGGTGATCAACCCGGAAGAATCCCAGAGCAACCACAATAGTGACTTGACAGCTAAAAACAACAGTAAGAATTCACCACATGAGCTAAATAAACCATATATGCAGAAACTATTATGCAAATCGCCTTATATAAAGCAAATACTACTTGTATGTACAGAAGGGAAACCGCTAAGGATGAATTGTGGCTGAAATTTGCACAGGACGATTCTAGTGCATTTAGCGCCTGGTTAACTCTTCTGTACTAAAGTTCAATGCAACTCCTAAAGTAGAACAGTAAAGCAAATACCCCATTTATATAGAAGGGAATTCACTAAGAGGTGCAACCTGCATGATGCAATTCTCCATCTTGCAACTGTGCATTACTAATTAACAACTTGATTGTGCGTGTTTAGTTAATAAAATGCAAGTTGCACAGTGATGCAACTCTTATTTTACATCCACCTATCAGAGTATAGCCAATTCCATTTGTGTTTACAGAATGAATTGTGGCTGAAGTGCAATTTGCACAAGGCAGTTCTAGAGCATTTAGCACCTGGTTAAACTGTTTTTCCACTGAAATGCAATGCAACTCTTAATTTTTATACATTAGTATCGACTTGTGTATGCGAAAGGGAACTTACTAAGAATGGATTTCGGCTGCATTTAGCACCTGGTTACATTTTCTGCACTGAAATGCAATGCAACTCCTTGGGCCGGTTGCATAAAAGGTTTAGATTAGTCTTAAAAAGTTAAGTCAGCTAATTTTTTCTTTTAGACGGATCATCATTTTTTCAATTCAGTTACAGAAAAACGTTGATTAGTCCAAGTTGAATCCAAAAAAATAAGACTGATTACTCTTTGGTTAACTGATAGTCGGTCAAACTAGTACTTAAGACACTGTCTTAACATTTATGCAGCTGGCCCCTTATGTTAAATGCATGATATCTCTTTGACATATATGTGACCCTGGACTACAAAACCAGTCATTTTTAAAAAATAAATAAGCTTTTCATTAATGTATGGTTTGTTAGGATAGGACAATATTTGAAAATCTGGAATCTGAGGGTGCAAAAAAATCTAAATATTGAGAAAATCGCCTTTGAAGTTGTCCAAATAAAGTTCTTAGCATTGCATATTACTAATAAAAAATTAAGATTTAAAAAACATGATCTTTGCATTGGCATAAAAGAAAATATAAGATGCAGGATTTTGCACTGAAATACACCACATGGTGATGCAACTCTTTATTTAATATGCATTAGTATTGTCATACAGTTTATACAGTAAAGCAAATTTCACCTGTATATACGGAATGAACTGTGGCCAAAATGCAAATCTTCCAAATCACTATTTTAGTGCATTTAGCACCTGTTAAACGTAATTGTGGGTGTTTAGTTCATTAAACGCAGGTTTTTGCAATGCTGAAATTCCATGCACTCCATCTTTTATACACATTTGTACATTTCCACCACAAGCATAAAAGAAAAAAAAGATACAGATACTCTTTGATGAAGCCAGGCATTGCTAAATCAGTTAATTTGCTAAAAACGCAACGGCTCTGAAATCACGAAATCCTCTCGAAACGAAGCATCTGCACCTCGTGTATTTTAATATTTCACCATGTTTCATTTCCATCGCCGCTCTTCAAAAAGCATCTCATCAGAAGATGTGAGCGGATGTCGACAGCAGGACTGAGTAGGGATGTATTCATTTACACATAAATAGGAATACTTAGCCAACCACGAATCAAAAAGAAATAGAAATAGAGGGAGAAAGTTGATGAACTAGCATTTATTAGCGGCATGCAACATTCACGAGTTGAGCTGAATTAAACATTGCCAATCAACTGTGTGCTTTTAAAATGATTAATGAAGCCGGAGAGGTCTGGGCAGAGCAGGTCTTGGTAAACATTACCGTAACGGCTATGATCTTAGCGAGAGCGAGTAATAGCGCTAATTAACCTCTCAAGACTTGCTAATAGATGAAATTTAAAATGAAAGAGCGAGAAAAACGCAGAGCTCTTTGTTAACGCCGGCGAATCTACAGGACATCCTACCATGCGTCGGCACAAAAGCAGACCTGAAACAAAGGCTTTCCTCATTTAGACGTTTCAGATCTCCAATTCTCAACAGCCCCTCCACGAGCAGCCCAAACACAACCTCCAACCTCAAATCAAATTTGAGCAACACCATTAGTTCAATTTTCAAATGCAGCGAAATAGCTTTAATGTTGGAGAGAGAGGGAGAGAGAATCCATTAATTTTCCATTTTCCGTGGAGTTGCTCTTTAAGGGCTTTCACAAACCAAGAAGCATTGAAAAACCAATTAATCAAACATGAATGGCCTATCATAGCGACGGCAACCCCATTTCCATAGCAACCGCTGCCGGCCAAGAGCATCACCCTGTTCTTTAATCTGGGCTCCGAACACACAAAAGACAAGAAAGAGAGAGACGGCCGGCGAAGCCAACGGGCTCATTGACTGAATTTTCATATTACCGACAAATTCTGTGATTGGAACCTTTGTTGGGACAAAAGGTAGCGGGACGACTCTGCGAAAACCACCAATCTATCATAGTCTATTCTCTCTCTCTCTCTCTCTCTCTCTCTCGCTCGCTGAATAATTTATGCTATTTGTTTCCAAACCATCATTGCAGCCCTGTCGTCCCGTTTGAAATTCTGAATATCATTTCAATAGTGTTGACTGGAATTACTGGCCCGTTTCTAGCTGAGAAAAGGCTGTGCAAAAAAAAAACTGAATATACAGTGAATTAATGCACATGAAAAATCTCTGATTAACTGTGTTTTCTTTAATAGGGATGTGGAAATACTCTTCTCCAGATACATAAGATACAGCCACTGCTTCATTAGTTCATTATGTGACCCTGGACCACAAAACCAGTCATAAGGGTCAATTTTCTGAAACTGAGATTTATACTCAATACTGGAAACTGAAAAAATAAGTGTTCAACTGATGTATGGATTGTTAGGATAGGACAATATTTGGCTGAAATACAACTATTTGGAAATCTGGAATCTGAGGATGCAAAAAATCTTAATATACTGAAAAAATTGCCTTTAAAGTTGTCCAAATGAAGTTCTAGTTTTATACTTGGGCTGAAATGCAATGTGCACAGAGCATTTCTAGTGCATTCTAAAGCATTTGGCACCTGCAGTTATTTTTCATACATTAGTATTGACTTGTGCATGCGAAAGGGAGCTTATTAAGAATGGAATTTAAATTTTCTGTACTAAAATGCAATGCAACTCCTTATGTTACATGCATGACTATTACCACATACACAGTAAAGCAAATACCTCTTTGACACATATATGTGACTCTGGACTACAAAACCAGTCTTAGAAGTATTTTATTTTATTTTTTTAAATAAACAAGCTTTTCATTGATGTATCATTTGTTAGGATAGGACCGAGATATAACTATTTGAATATCTGGAATCTAAGGATGCAAAAATATCTAAGTATACTGAGAAAATGGCCTTTAAAGTTGTCCAAATGAAGTTCTAGTTTTAGAATTGTTGCTTAAATGCAATTTGCACAGTCCAATTCTAGTGCATTTGGCACCTGGTTAAACCGTTTTTGCACTGAAATGCAATGCAATTCTTTATTTTTCATACATTAGTATTGACTTGTGCATGCGAAAAGGAATGGATTTTGGCTGAAAAAGCAATTTAAATGGCACAATTCTTGTGCATTTCACTGCATTTAACACCTGGTTTCTGTACTGAAATGCAATGCAACTCCTTATGTTACATGCATGACTATTACCACATATACAGTAAAGCAATTACCTCTTTGACACATATGTGTCCCTGAACCACAAAACCAGTCTTAAGTAGCATGAGTATATTTATAGCAATAGCCAAAAATACATTGTATGGGTCAAAATTATTTATTTGTCTTTTATGCCCAAAATCAAGTAAAGATAAGTAAAGATTTCAGTAAAGATCATGTTCCATGAAGATATTTTGTACATTTCCTACTGTAAATATATAAAAAATGTATTTTTGATTAGTAAAATGCATTGCTAAGAACTTCATTTGAGCAACTTTAAAGGTGATTTTCTTAATATTTTGTTTTTTTTTTAGTAATAACAAAATTACTAAAACTAAAAGAAATTATAAATAAATGACAAGCACATAAAATTACTAAAACTAAAAGAAATTAAATTAAAATATAGAAATAAATTAACTAAAATAAATTAAAAACTAACAAAATTACTAAAACTAAAATAAAAATAAGAAAAAAGAAATTAAATTAAAATATTAAATTAAAATATTAAAAAAATGCTAAAACTAAAAAAAAATAATAAAAATGGAAATATATTAAAATGACAAAAACATAACAAAATTACAAAACATGAAAAAAGGCTACACCGAAATATAAAATTAATTTTTGATTAGTAAAATGCATGGCTAAGATCTTCATTTGAACAACTTTAAAGGTGATTTTCTCAATATTTCGTTTTTTTTTGCACCCTCAGATTGCAGATTTTCAAATAGTTTCATCTCGGCCAAAAATTCTTCTATCCTAACAAACCATACATCAATTGAAAGCTTATTTATTCACTTTCAGATGATGTATCTAAATTTCGAAAAATTGACCCTTATGACTGGTTCTGTGGTCCAGGGTCACATATGTCTTAAGTAACACAAGCATATTTGTAGCAATATCCAAAAATGTTTTTTTATGCCAAAAATCATTAGGATTTTAAGTAAGGATTATGTTCCATTATGATATTTAGTAAAATACCTACCATAAATATATCAAAACTTAATTTCTGATTAGTAATATGCATTGCTAAGAACTTCAATGAGACAACTTTAAAGGTGATTTTCTCAATATTTAGATTTTTTTGCACCCTCAGATTGCAGATACATCAATGGAAAGCATATTTATTCTGCAATTTATGAGATTTATACACTTAAGGCTGGTTTTGTGGTCCAGGGTCACATATAGATTAAAACGACAGATACGTAGGTTACCAAAAAAGATGTTTTAAGAGACTTAAAAACTTGTATTGAAGAGTAATAATCATCACCATCTACTGTCTTTCAGATGCAGTCACAGTTTTGTCTTTTATTTTAACATTAGACTTTTATCATTGCTTTCACACCATAAAGCCATTCCTCTCATATTTCACATTAAATAAGCAATTTCTAAGCGAAGAAAATCGTCAAACGAGCGAGCGTTTTGTGAGAGCGTACCCTGTTATTCCAAACCACATTTGCTTTCAATTTATTTGGAGTCACGGTTATAATCAAAAGAATAAAGACGTGCACCTTCAGCAAACGACTTCTCTCTTTACCGTCAATTTAGACAAAGCAGTCGGCGCGAATCGTTAAACAAACAATATATTGTCTGCTGCCTGCTTACTGCACATTTAGATGACATATTGAATATTTGTTTTTAATGCCGTCTGTTTGCAGAGAGACAGAAAGAGAGAAACTGATCAATAAGTGAGAGTGAAAAAGAAAACATGCGAGAGAGAGAGAGAGAGAGAGAGAGAGAGAGAGAGAGAGTGATGGGTTCAGGCTATATAAAGCAGGTTGGATGGCTGTACAAACATCATGAAACAGTCTCACAAAGGTTAGCGGTTGCCATAGGTACTGTATGCTAATTACTAAATGGTATAATCCTCGATAGGGGGGATGGAGATGCTGTTTGGACCGGGCCATATGACTATATTTATCTTGTTTATTGACAGGAATGATTTATGTTACCTACATGTGAAGAAACATGCATTTTAGTGTAATTGTGCAACGTCCACCTTCAGCTGGGGCTTCAGAATTACATCCTACTTTTTTTATTCATATATACATAAAATATTTTAATTAAACTAATAATAAATAAATTAATAAATGAACATTAATAAATACATTAAATAAAAATAATACAAAATAACAAAATTACTAAAACTAAAATAAGAATAAGTTAAATGGAAATATATAAAAAATGACAAAAACATAGCAAAATTACAAAACCTGAAAAAAGTTACGTAGAAATATTAAAAAGGGCATTAGCACATAAAACATTTAAAATAATAAAATAAAATAAAATAAAAATGACAAAAGCACATAAAATGACTAAAACTAAAATGAATTAAAATATTTGAAAAAGTATAAAAATGACAAGCATGTAAAATTACTACAACTAAAATAAATTAAATTAAAATATATATATAAAAAATAATAATAATAACAAAATGACTAAAACAAAAATAAATTAAAATATTTGAAAAAAGTATACAAATGACAAGCACATACAATTACCAAAACTAAAATAAATAAAATTAAAATATAAAATATAACAAAAGTAACAAAATTACTAAAACTAAAATAAAAATAATTTAAATGGAAATATATCAAAATGACAAAAACATAACAAAAGTACAAAAACTGAAAAAAGTTACATAGAAATATAAAATTTAATACAAATTGCATTAGCACATAAAACAAAATTAAAGTAATAATAGATAAATAAATAATTAAATAAAAACTTTTTTAATAATGAAAATGACAAAAGCACATCAAATTACTAAAACTAAAATAAATTAATTATTTTAAAATGTATAAAAATGACAAGCACATAAAATGACTAAAAATAAAATACATTAAATTATTTTAAAAAGTATAAAAATGACAAGCACATAAAATTATTAAACTAAAACAAATTAAATTAAAATATTTGAAAAAGTATAAAAATGACAAGCACATAAAATTACAAAAAATAAAATAAATTAAATTAAAACATTTGAAAAATTATAAAAATTACAAAGCACATAAAATTACAAAAACTTCTTCTGAGGAACGTTTATTTGTTCATCTCTCAATCATTATTGGTTTGCATTGCATTATGTTTAGATTCTTTCAATCTCAATCTCATCTTAACTATAAAACTCACCAAATATTGTTCAATATCTCTGTCAGAAAGACTTAATTTTGCTTCTCAAGTAAATGCGTTGTGTTTTAACGACGTTGAGAAGTTTGTACTGGAAAACAAGACAAAAATACTGATTAAGAAAATGACTTTTGCTGCGGAAAGCATTTAAGAGACGTTCCTCGCCCACCCAACAAACGCTGTGTTGATTTAGCAGAGACTCTCTGTAAGGAAACTTCATTTCCTGTTCCTCTGTTGTGTCTTGAGCTCTTTGTACTCTCTGTACATCGCAGCCAAATAGAGTCCAAATAACAACCGGCATCCAATTATGAGCTTCACACTGAGCGTGTGCGATATCTCAACGCTATTGTGTGTGATTCTCTGAATCCTCCTCCTCTAGTGTGTGATTGGACGAGCGATTTACCTCAAAAACAGAGTAAGAGATGTCTGTAATGAACCTAAGGCCACATTCATTAAATATGCAAACTCTATTCTGCCATGAAATACAGTAGTACATCATGTACTGTACAATCTCTTTCTGAATGAGTCACGTGTCTTTCAAAAAACACACTGTTCTGGAAAGTTGTACGGTATTTTGCATGAATTATCATGCATTGTCTGTGTAACCTGTGTGACACAAGAAAGAGAATGGACCCGGATTATCATATATGTAGCTTCATGTGGAATTGTTCAGGCTACAGAATAATTCACAGTTATATTCGTTTCTGTAAAAATACGGCTGTGCTCAGAATAGCCACACGTATGTATACTAGGTCTAGAATATAACATTTCTGCATGCAAATGAGCATACTGCATATAGTATCTCACAATGCAATGTGCTCAACTTGAGCTCTATTCTAGTTCAACAAATGAATTATAATAGCTGCTGTAATTTCTGTTTCTGACTCATTATGCTGGTCCATATTTGTTTCAAAATGCACATGCAAGACATTTCTAAGACAAAAAAGACTTACTGAATAAAAAAATGCTCATCACATGTTGTGGTGAGGTCATGTGACTGCAGTGTCACCTGCTACTGTTTAAAATGTTTCACTAAAATAGTGCACTGCAGTGTTGGTATAGTTAACTAAAACAGTTTTTATTAAAAATGAAGTTGAAATAAAGATATTAGATGAAAAACCTATGAGCTTAAGAAAAATTAAATAAAAATATTGTCTAGACAAGTAACTGAAAAAAATTAAATTAAAATAAGTTAAACAGATATACATATAAAAATTGCATTTGCAGATAAAAATAAAATTAATAATGAATTAATAATTTTGCTAAATAATAATAATAATAATAATAATAATAATTAATTAATTAATTTAACAAAAATATTGTAAAAAATAAGAAACATTGCATTTGCACATAAAAAATACAAATTAAGAATGAATTAATAATTTTTGCTAATAATAAATAAATAATAATAAATTAATTAAAAAAAAAAAATACAAAATCACATAACAAAATGACAAAACCTGAAAAAAGTTAAATAGACATACAAAAAAAATGCATACTACTACTACTAGTACTACTATTATTATAACCAATAAATAAATAATAATAATAATAATAATAATAATAATAATTAATTGATTACAAATATTTGTAAAAATAATAAAAACACATAACAAAATTACTAAAACTAAAAGAAATTAAAGTAACATTTAAAAAAAATAATAAAAATGACAAAAGTACATGACAAAATTACTAAAACTAAAATAAAAAATATGTTAAATGGAAATATACACAAATAAAAATGGCAAAAACATAACAAAATTACTAAACCTGGCAAAAAGCTTATTAGAAATGTTTAAAAAATAATAAAAATTAAATTAGCAAATAAAAATCACAACCAAACTAATAGTAAATAAATAAATAAAATAAATAAATAACAAAAGCACAACATAACAAAATAAATTGAATTAAAATATTTAAAAAGTAATATAAAAAGCACATAACAAAATTACTAGGTTAAAAATAAGGTTAAAAGAAATATATAAAAATAAAAATGACAAAAACATAACAAAATTACAAAACCTGACAAAAGTTAAATAGACATTAAACCAATAATACAAATTGACAAAATCACTTAAAATGACTATAATTTAAACTAAAATTTAAATGAAAAGATGAACACGAAAATGAAAAAGCAAAACTAATTTAACCTTAACCAATAATAAAACATATTATTGATATTAATAAATAATAATAAGCATATAAATAATACTGGCACACTGCATGGCAAATAGTGCACTAGTAATGCATTGCGATACACCAGAGAGATCTAGGCCATCAGCATTCAACTGATGGGTCACAAACCCTAAAATGGGTCACGGGTCTGATCTGACAGATAAAGAGAAAAACATTTAGCAAAAATAATAAAGTGCAACTAACCACATAATCACGCATATTAAGAAAAAACAAGCTATTGATGTCAAAGGTCATGTGTGCTGGGGCTTCATCCTCAAAAAGCATGAACAAAAGTCCAATGCAAGCTATGAAATTCATCATGAGATGAATGCATTGGACTGCATGACTCTGGGGTTCTTTTGTAAGCGTATATATATATATATATATATATATATATATATATATAAATGTATATAATTATTATTTTCTTCAAAAATATTATATAATATATATGCATATATGTTTTTGTTGCTCTTTTGTTGATTTCGATTGCTTCCACTGTTCTCCTTTGTAAATCGCTTTGGATAAAAGCGTCTGCTAAATGTCTAAATGTAATGTAAATGTTATATATATATATTTATATATATATATATATATTATTCAAAACAAATTATAAATAAATAAATAAATAAATAAAGTTTATATGTTTTTTTGCTGAAAAAATATTAATTTCTTTCAAAAAATGTATATATTTGTATATATGTATACATAATCATATTCATTTAATTCTTAATATAACTTTTAATTATATTATTATGCATATATATATATATATATACGTACAAAAATGTTGTACATGAATATGTATATACACACCAAAATTTTTTCAGACACCTTCAACATTTCTCACATTATCATAGTTTATTCGCTATAGTTTAGAAAAAGATAATAAATAATAATAATAATAATAATAATACTACTACTAATAATAATAATAATTATATATATATATCAAATTTTAGTTCTTTTTCTGGAAAAGACAGACATTCTTGATTCACATATTTAATGATAACAACTCACTTTTATGCAAATAAAACTAATAAATCTATTTTCAAATAATGGCTACATCATTTAAAAACAAAACCTGTTTAGCAAGACACATTGTGTGTAAAACACAATAATTGCAAATACTAACCACACTCCTACAGAACAAATGCTAAATGCATATGACTGAACAAAAGTCCAATGCAAGCTGTGAAATTCATCATGACATGAATGCATTGGACTGCATGACTCTGATTCGGATGTAAAACGAGTCCTGAAACACGAGCGCTGCTCTGGGCATGATGGGTAAGCGCTCTCTCTCGCCTCTGATTGGAGACATCTTGTTGGGAGTGATGGCTCACTCCGCGCAGGTTCACAGTTGCTATTGTAAAATCACAGAGCGGTTAATTGAAACAAATGACTATAATAATAGAACATTATCCCGGCAGGCTCGCGGCCATGGCAGCTTTAATTAGCCGAGCGCCAGAGACTGATCTCTCGCGCTCCAGCCGTAAACACGGCGGGACGGGCGGCGGGCGAAGGGGGGGGGGTCTCAATGCGCTCTGCCCTCGCTGCGACTCCTTGTTCGCCTCGAGGGCAGAACACGAAACCTCCCTCTTCCTCCATCGCTCCATCTCTGCCCGCGGGGGTCATTTATAACGCCGCTCCGAGTGCTAATAAGAGGGCCAATTTATAAATCAAGCGCTGGTTAAATCTGTAAGCAAACGCAACCTGTCGTCCCCGAAGACGTGCGAGTTTCATCTCCGGAAGATGCTTACAAAGCGCCGCTCTTTGAACTCCAGGCTGAACTAAACCTCAGCGCACCACATCACACGCCGGCTCCATTCACAGCTGATCTGTGATTTTCCATACTTACTTCACAGCTTCATTCATCAAGCACACGAGCGTCACACGAGTCTCACAGACGTCTCAAACTGAGCTCAGGTTTAACAAGATCCGAAGACGAATGTCGCATGTTTCTCATCAGAAACTCTTGAAGCATGCTCACCAAGCGGATTAAAAATACAGTAAAATGCATAAAAATTGTCAAATATTATTACAAATTAAAATAGCTGTTTTCTATGTGAATGTATGTTAAAATGTAATTTATTCCTGTGATGAAATGCTGAATTTTCAGTGTCACATGATCCTTCAGGAATCATTCTAATAAGCTGATTTGCTGCTCAACAAACATTTCTGATTATTATCAATGTTGAAAACAGTTGTGCTGCACAATATTTTTTGTGTAAACTGTGATAATTGTTATTTTTTAGGATTCAGGAATAGAAAGTTTTCAAGAACAGCATTTATTTAAAATAATTTGTAATATTATTAATGTTTTCACTGTTGACCACTTCACTTTTGACCAATTTAATGCATCTTTGCTGAGTAATATTAAATTAGTTTTTAAAATGTATAAAAATACTATAGATATTTTATCATATAATGCAGTCATTATATATATATATATAATTTATGTATAATTATATATATATATATGTTTTCTAACATTATTAATGCATCTTTGCTGAACAATAATATTAAATTTGTTTTAAAAAATATAAAAAATATTATGTATATTTGTATCATATTATGGAATCACATATATATATATATATATATATATAATTATTATTATTAATTATAATTATAATTATTAATTATAATTATAAATTATTATTACTTAGAATAATTATTATTTTATTCTAAAATATTATATATAATATTCAAACAAATTCAAAACAAATTAGAAATAAATAAATAAATATATAATGTTCATATAATGTTTTTTTGCTGAAAAAAATATGAATTTCTTTCAAAAATGTATACATTTTTATATATGTATACATAATCATATTCATTTAATTCTTAATATAACTTTTAATTATATTATTATGCATATATATATATATATATATATATATATATATACACACCCCAAAATTTATTCAGACATCTTCAACATTTCTCACATTATCATAGTTTATTCGCTATAGTTTAGAAAAAAGATAATAAATAATAATAATAATAATAATAATTTTATATATATATATATATATGCACATATATATAATTTTAGTTGTTTTTCTGGAAAAGACAGACATTCTTGATTCACATATTTAATGATACTCACTCACTTTTATGCAAATAAAACTAATAAATCTATTTTCAAATAATGGCTACATCATTTAAAAATAAAACCTGTTTAGCAAGACACACTGTGTGTAAAACACAATAATTGCGAATACTAACCACACTCCTACAGAACAAATGCTAAATGCATATGACTGAACAAATGCTATTTTTCCTCAGCCATTTGTTTGTTTTGACGGTTGACAGTGGATCAGATGAGCAGACAGCATTGCCAAGTTGTTTTCTTCAACGTAATCTTCCAGACGTCATGATCTGCAGCAGAAACATCCTACATCTCTGAATGGAGCGCAGCAGAAAAACCACAAAAATCCAATTTAGATTTCATGGGGTCTTAATGTTAGTAACATTCATGAGAGGAGGAGACTGGAGGCAACAATTGAAATAATTTGATTGGACCTTTATTTCATGGCTGGGACAGTTTTATTACATTATATTCCAATTCAATTAACTTGGATGTAAATCTGAGGCGAGCGGCGAGGGACGGAGAGAGAAGCCTCCGAAAGACCGGCGGAGTCTCTCTACGTGTTCATTACGACACGCGTGTTCCTCTGAAACTCGACGGATCAGTGCGGGCCAAAACAACTAATTCGCTTTCACGCGTTTAATAAGCTTCCGCCGCAATACGGTTTCGCTCAAAACGTCTTTAACATGTGAGCGAGACGAGAGGAAAACAAACAAGACCAACAAGCTGACAGACAAAGGCTTCGGTGGAGCTGCTTTGTTGCGTGTCATGTTCACATGGGTTTGTGTGTGTGTTTGTGTGTGTAATGAGGCTAACACTATAAACATTATAAAGCTACAGGACGGTCAGCGTTTACTGCCTCAGTGGGACAGCACAGCCTTCGCCTCACTGCAATTACACACATGATATTCTGATACAGCATTCGAGATTATAGTATGGTGAAAATGATCTGAAGAGAAAAGTAAAGCATTCTGAGCCTAGACAGTATTTTGAGGCATTATAGGTTCGATCTCAACGAGACGATTTAAAGGATAAACGGCACGACTGCTATCTTCTTTTAGTCCAAATTAGGGCAGCATTGCATGCATGTTGTTATTGTTAACTAAAACTATTAAAAATCTAAAAAAAAATTCTTTAAAAAATTAAATTAATTAAATTAAATGTAAATATTAAATCAATTTTTGTTTTATTTTTTATGATATATATTAACTTTCATGTGTGTATATATTTATTAATTATTTATATTCATATATATATATTATATTATTATATGTATTATTACTTAATATATTATATATACATACTTATATAAAAATATAATAAAACATAACTCAAATTAAAATATTAAATCAGTTTAAATTGAACTTGCTTACTGAAATAAATATATACTTTTTATATAAAAAAATATACTTTTTATGATATATATATATATATATATATATATATGCATGTGTCTGTGTGTGTGTATTTATTAATTATTTATATTATATTTATATATATTTAAATATATTAATAATATATATATATATATATATATATATATATATATATATAGTTATTATATTTATTATTACTTAATATATTATATATACATAATTATATATAAAAAAATAAAAAAGCACATAACAACCACTAAAAGAAATAACTCAAATTTAAATATTGAATCAGTTTAAACTGAACTTGTTTACTGAAATAAAAAAGTACTTGCAAATATATTAAAATAAAATGAAATATTAAAAACTGTACTAAAATTAAACAGAAATAAATATAATGAATACAAATGTAATATTAAATTAATATTATTAAAATAATTCTATATACAATATGCACATATACATGATAAATATATACATAATTATATAAAAAATACAAAAGAATATAACAACCACTAAAATAACTAAAATTAAAAATAAAAATATAAATGCTATATATATATATATATATATATATACATATGTGTGTGTGTGTGTGTGTGTGTGTGTGTGTTTATTTGTTATTTATATTTATAAGTATTTAAACATGTTAATAATATGTTTGTATTTTTTTATTTTACCACATATATTGTTATTATACATATTATTATTTCATATATTTTATATACATAATTATATAAAAAAAATACAAAAGCAAATAACCACTAAAACATAAATAATATGTCAAATAAAAATTGAAAAGCTAATTCAATATTAATAAATACCATAAAAATTGAAAAATAATAATAGATTGAAAAAAAAAATCTCTTCAATTATTTAGAATCTTTTTTTAATATAAATTACGTTTAAATTGAATTTAATGAATTGTAATAATTGAAATGTTCAAATAACTGAAGGTCATGTGACAACTACGTAGCGTTTGAAATTTGTATCTTTTTTAAATAGTATGTAGTATGCAGTGTTTACAGCACAGTATGCAGTTAGCTAGTATCCTACGCTGAACACAACCAGCAAGAGTTGATGCAATGGCCTAAAAAAACTATTAAAAACACTGTGCAAATGGCCCCTTAGCAGACAGCAGCCTATTTAGACAGCAGACAGCAAGGCAGCTCACTAGGTTTGGGAAAAGAGCATATATATTTCCCAGGCTCATCTCCTTCCCTCCTTGTTTCGGCGAGTGGAGTTTGACATGACAGCTCTGAAATGGCTTTGGAAGAAGAGAGACGGCCGTATCAACACATGGAACAGACAGAAAGACAGAACATTTCTACTATATCTAATGAGAAACGAAGCCTGCAGTCAGCAGCCACACACACACACACACACACACACACACACACACACACAGTCTCTCTCTCGGCGGGGTGTCGCAGCAACAATTAGGTTCATTTAAGGATGATTAGTAAGTGCGTTAACTCTTCACACTTGCTCCGCACGTGTTGGTGACAGCGAAGCGGCTTTCAGAAAGTGTAATCCAAACCCCTGCTAGCTCAAATCCATCTGCACCGTGCTTTTTGCATTATGTATCTGTGCTGGAGACACCGGTTAGACTTTAACATGTAAAAAAGATATGAAAAAACTGACTCTAACTTAACCGACTGATGCCAAACTAAAGCAATAAGACACACTGCAGCTCTTTAATATCGCAAATATTTCTGACAGCAAATTGAGACTTTTGTGTTTTCTTTAGAGTTTTATATTTGCCTCCCTATCTAGTTGTCTAGTTTATGTTATATACATAAAAAATTAAATGAATAAATAAATCAGGGTTATTATAGTTAACGAAAACTAAATCTTAATAAATAAATAAATAAATAAAAATAAAAACCTTTGGTTACTTGAAAAAAATAAAAATAAATATTAATAATAAAAATCCACATTTTTTTTTTTTTATAGAATCTATACATTTACTGTAAAAACTATTGTACTGTTTAGGTCTTTGTTTTTTAGTTTCTTTTTATTTTATTATAATAATTTATTGTTAAAATTGCATTATTATAGTTGACTAAATATTTGTATAATATTATTATAGTTAACCGAAACTAAAACCAACCCAAAAACATTTTTTTTTATTATATTTATATTTATATTATATTTTATTCAATTAGGTTAACTATATATATATATATATATATATATATATATATATATATATAACTATAACAAACTACAATTAAATGACAAAAACATTTAATGAATACAGAAAATTGAAAAAAAAAAAATCCACATTAATTTTGTAGATCTATATATTTACTGTAAAAACTATTGTCTCACTGTTTTTAGTTTCCTTTTTTATAGTTATATTTTTTATCTATTTTATTATAGTTGTAATTGTATTATTATAGTTGACAAAAATATTATATATATATATATATATATATATTATATTATATTAAATGAAACTAAAACCAACCCTATATATAAATATATACACACACACACACACACATTTTTATTTTATTAATTTTTTTATTCAATTAGTTTAAATTGATGTACTAAACTAACTAAGGTATACACACAAACACACACACACACACACACATATATATATATATATATATAACAAATCACAATAAAATAACCAAACTTCAACTAAAATTAAATGAAAAGAAAACAGAAAATATAAAAATAAAATCCACATTAATTTTAATTTTATAGATCTATATATATATATATTTACTGTAAAAAAATAAATATTGTACTGCTTAGGTCTTTTTTTTTTTTTTTTTTTTTTTTTTTTTTTTACTGAAATAAAACCAACCAAAAATAAATATATTTTTATTTTATTATATATTTTTTATTTAATTAGTTTAACTTGATGTACTAAAATAACTAAAACTAAAAATTAAAAAATATGAATTCATAAAAGCAATAAAAGATATAAAAAAACACTACAAATACAAAGAAACACAACAAAATTGCTACAACTCAAATTCAAAATATGAATAAAAACTATAATAGTATCTCAGTGACACTAAAATAACACTGACAGGAACTGAATTAAGTCTCAATTAGGAGCGAGATTTTAAGCCAATCTGACCTCTTTTTATCTCTCCTTATTTTAGGAGAAACATCTGAGACAAAGTTACCGAACAGAGAACTCCACATAGTCTCTTGAGCTGTAAAAGAGCGTCATCTGAGCAATATTCCCGCAGTTTCTCACCATCAGCTGATGTGTGTCCAGATACACGCGGCGCACGGGAATACGGACGTGATTTCATGCTTTGATAAGATATAGAAGCCAGTGACAAAATGAGATACATAAAGCAGGCCTTTATCTGCCGTGGTTGTTCCTGCTGTATCAGACAGACACCTCCGTGCGCCTCCTCTCCTGCGTCTCCTCCTGTTTCCCTCCCGCTCCCCTCGATAAGGACATTATGGATATACTATAGATATGCTGACTTCAAATCAAATCACTTTGTTTCCAAGCAACAACCGATGTCCTTCCCAATAGTGCTGCTCTTTTTCCAGTGAACAATGAGACGACAATGACTAAACAAGAAGCAAACAATAACACTGACAACGGCAGAAAACTCACACAGAATTACTCATATGTCACATCTTTTGGAGTTGCTGAAATTTTGCATATGTGACTGCAAATACACTCCAAGAGAAAAAAGGTACAAAAGTTGTCACTAGTACAAGGCCTTTTTAAAAGCTACTAAAATGTAGCGTTTAGGTACAAATTTGTGCACTTTAGGTACAAATACATACTATTAAGGTATTAAAATGTCCCCTTCAATGTTAAATAAGGTACAAATGTGAACTTTGCTGAAAGGATAGTGTCTCAGCGACAGCTTTTGTACCTTTTTTTCTAAGAGTAGGCTATATAATGAAATGCTCTGGTGTAAAAGATGATAGATTAGAAATAAAACTTACAATTTTACAGTATGATTTATATGTGCCCTCATATATAATTAAATGCTCTGCAAGTTATAGTGCAAAAGATGATTGTGCAATTTACACAGGAAGAACGTACAATTTATTGTAGAGAGTTTAAGTATATACTTATATGCATATACAGCCATCTGTTATTTAAATTATATGTTAAATCTTATATATACACTGCCACTCAAAAGTTTGGGGTCAGTAAGATTTTTAATGCTTTTTAAAGGACTTTTCTGCTCATCAAGGCTGCTTTATTTGATTAATTAAATACAGAAAAAAACTGTAATATTGTGAAATGTTAATGCAATTTAAAATAGTGGTTTTCTATTTTAATATACTTTAAAATATAATTTATTCCTGTGATCCAAAGCTGAATTTTTATGTCATTACTTTAGTCTTCAGTGTCACATGATTATTCGGAAATCATTTTAATGTGCTGATTTATTATCAGCTTTGAAACTGTTGTCCTGCTTAATATATATATTTTTTGGAACCTGTGATACTTTTTCAGGATTCTTTGATAAATAAAAGGTTAAAAAGAACAGCGTTTATCTAAAACAGAAAACTTTTGTAACAACAATAACAACAGTAACAACAATAAACACCTCATCTCTTTCTTTCTCTCTTTAAAATAAATGAATACTTAGCAAAGGTGTGTAAAACTGATAAAAAGTGATAGTGAGACTTTTTTCAACAGTTTCCAACATTGATAACAAAAGTATTAAATCAGTATATTAGAATGATTTCTGAAGGATCATGTGAAATTGAAGACTGGAGTAATGATGCTGAAAATGCAGCTTTGCATCACAGGAATAAATCATATTTTAAAGTATATTCAAATAAAAAAACTGGCATTTTGAATTGCAATAATATTTCATAATATTACTTTTTTCTGAATTTTGATCAAATAAATAGAACTTTGATGAGCATAAGATACTTTAATATATATATATATCCACTACCAGTCAAAAGTTTGGACACCCCCTCTCATTTAATGTTTTTTAAAGATGTCTCTTATGCTCAGAAGTACAGAAAAAAGCTGTAATACTGCAAAATGTTATTACAATTATAAAATAATGGTTTTTATTTTAATAAACTTTACAATATAATTTATTCCTGTGATGCAAAGCTGAATTTTTCATCAGCTGTTACTCCAGTCTTAAGTGTCACATGATCCTTCAGAAATCATTCTAATATGCTGATTTATTAATAGAATTATCAATGTTTTTTGCAACCTGTGATTGTTTTTGTTTTTTGTCTTTGATGAATAACAAGTTAAAAAGAACAGCAGTTATTCAAAACTTTTGAACAGTAGTGCATATTGTTAGAAAACCTTTCTATTTTAAATAAATGCTGTTCTTTTTTAACGTTTCATTGACAACAAATCCTGAAAAAGTTATCATAGTTTCCAAAAAAAAAAAAAAAAAAAATAAATAAATAAATAAATAAATTGTTTCCAGCACTGATAATAAATCAGCGTATTAGATTGATTTTTGAAGGATCATGTGACACTGATGACTGGAGTAATGATTCTGGAAATTCAACTTTAATTACAGATGTAAATTAAATTTTAATGGATATTAATACAGAAAAACATTGATTTACATCATAATAATATTTCACAATATTACATTTATTTTCTGTATTTTTGATCAAGTGAAAACAGCCTTGATAAGCATAAGAAACTTCTTTAAAAACATTAAATGAGAGGGTGTGTCAAATTTTTTGACTGGTAGTATATATATGCAAATAAACTATATATATATATATATATATGCATGTGTGTGTGTTAAATTATAAGATCCTATTTTCATCGATCATAATCATCTTTTATTTTTTATCTATCTATCTATCTATCTATCTATCTATCTATCTATCTATCTATCTATCTATCTATCTCTATATACATGTATATACATATACATGAAATGAATGTGTGTGCCATAAAATATCATATTTCCAGGGGAACGTGATTGGAAAAAGCAGAAGAACTAAATTAAATCTGTAAATGACGCCTTGATTAGCACAATCCAAAGCCTAATGGATTTTATTAGAGAGAAGAGATAAGTTCTCATCTGAAACACACACACATAGACACAGACACACACATCCTCTCTTTTTTCCTCCCTTTTCTTTGTCTATTTTTTGCTATAATGAAATTGGAAAATAACTTCTATTTCTTTAAAACATTTCTTAATATACAAGCCTGCTCTCATATCATATTGCGCAGAAGGAAATAAGGCACCTTCTCCCAAGAGATAATAAAAGAATTGAATTTTTCCTTATCGGCCCGGTCATCTATTTTTCCACGGAATGCTATTACTTGCTGCCTGCGGTTGCTAGGCAACAGGAAATATTAATAGGGGCTTTTATTAGGCAGGCTTTCACAGTGCAGCACTAAAAAGAAGAAGTGGAAAACATGAATGTGTTACATAAATCTTTAGCGCTCTCGCAGCTTTTGCGCAAGTCTATGTTTCCCTCTTGATTTATCGCGCCTTCCCCTCATTTATGGGAAATAGCGGTGTGAAATAAGAAAATGGTACATTACCCTGAAGGACTATTTGAAAATAAATAATCGCAAAGGTGAAAAGAAAGCTGTTTAAAAACCAGGGGGGTTTCGTTCTCCTTCTCTCTCTCTCTTTCTCTCTTTCTCTCTCACGTTTTGTGCGAGGCCAGATTTCGCAGGGCCTATTGAACAGCCCAATGTTTTCCCCGTTTTCTCCGGATCCATCAATCATCGGTGTAATATTCCTTGCAGGAAATGCATTCTATTACGCTCTTTGAACTGCAATGGAGGGAAAGAAAATAAAAGATATTAATAGTTCCATAAAGCATTTCTGCTACAAATGTAATCCCTGAGTTGTGCCGTGATGCAAATATCTTTTGCTTTATATTGATTAATCGCACATCGTTCCATTTCGCGGAGAAAAAAAAAAAAAAAAAACTGACGTTTTCTCATTCTTCCGTCTCTCTCTCTCTGCAAACGCAGCTTCGCGTCAAAGCTGACAGATGCCATAAACCCTTTCGGTGGGCATTTTATTTTCAAATCTTGGGTGGAATTCAACAAAAATACATTTGATTAAAGCTGCTCGAAGGCTGGACGGCCACAAATAGCCTGAGAGTTTGGGCAGGCCGTCATCTTCGGGCTATTTCTGGTTGAGGCCCGACCGCAGTCCGGTTCATTCAGGCGGTGATGAATCTAGCAGTCTAAGTACAGGCTGTAAAACCATTACTACATTCGCAGGCCTCCTCACTACACTGAGAAAAACTTCCAGAGCTCGAGTCAAAAATCCTGCTGGGTTGCGTTTAATTACGTTCATGCATTTGGCAGGTTCTTTTAATCCATGTGTTTTGATGAATTCATGCTTTCAGACTTGTGACTTTGATTACTTTGAGCTACTGTTTAGCATGCTTTTCAAGCTAATGCAACATTACGAGCATAACAAAAAAGTTTAAAAATAAAGAGACGCAATGAACATGAACAAAACCTGATGATCATGCTCTCCAGCGTGAATTAAGATGATCTGTGCCTCAGTGGAAGAAGAACATCTGACCATCTGTGCATCAATGACATTAAATAAATTAAAAAAGTAATTATGACTTTATATCTCACAATTTTTATCTTTTTTTTTCCAGAATTGTGCAATATAAATTCAAAATAGTGAAATATATACTTGCATTTGTGAGAAAAAAAGACAATTATGACAGAAACAAACAAAAAAATGCATTATGTAAACTCTGATATGATAATTGTGAGATGTAATCTACGAACTGAGAAGAAAAGTCAGAATTGTAAGATAAAAGCATGCAATTGCAAGAAAAAGTCAGAACTGAGAGATAAAAAAGTTGCAATTACCATTTTCATTTTGATTTATTAATTAAATTAATTTATACAAAAAAAAAACCGCAAGACAAAAAGTCAGAATTCTAAGTTTATTTCTTGCTATTCTGACTTTTTGTGAAATATGAACTTGCAATTCTGAGAATTCTCAGAATTGTAAAATAAATGCATCCAATTGCAAGAAAAAGTCAGAACTGAGAGTAAAAAAGTTGCAATGACCTTTTTCATTTTTAATTATGAATTGCAAATTCATTCCTTTTTATTTTCTAAAAAAAAAAAAAAAAACTGCAAGACAAAAAGTCAGAATTCTATTTCTTGCTATTCTGACTTTTTTTCATAATTGCGAGATATAAACTCAGAATTGTGAAATATGAACTTCTGAGAAGAATTGTAAGAAAAGCATGCAATTGCAAGAAAAAGTAAGAACTGAGAGATAGAAATGTTGCAATTACCTTTTTCATTTTTATTTATGAATTGCAAGTTCATTCATTTTTTATCTTATACAAATATGAAAACAACAACTACAAGACAAAAAGTCAGAATTCTAAGTTTATTTCTTGCTTTATTTCTCACTGACTTTTTTCATAATTGCAAGATATAAACTCAGAATTGTGACATATGAACTTGCAATTCTGAGAAGAAAAGTCAGAATTGTAAGATAAAAGCATGCAATTGCAAGAAAAAAGTCAGTACTTTTTCATTTTTATTTATGAAATTGCAAATTCATTCATTCTTATTTATTTTAAAAAACTGCAAGACAAAAAGTCAGAATTCTAAGTTTATTTCTCACAATTTATCTCACACCAACTTTCTGAATTTTGAGTTTATATCTTAAGCTCCTGCAAACGATCCTCCCTCTAATGATATTTTTTACTCACTTGATTGCCCTTGAAATTTCATTGAAATGTGACATTTCATTAATGAAGCATGTTGCATTCAAAATCCACATCTGCTCAACTGCTCAAATCATTAGGTTAGCATACATTTTCAACTTTGATATCCACATTAGCTTAGACTACAGATGTTTCTTCCTCATGAGATGTTTGTACAGTAAAGCAGGCAGGTTCAACTAATATCATAAACGCTACCACATCCCAGAAATTCAACAACAAATGCTGCAAGATGATATGACGAACACTATAAAAATGATTTTTGCAGTTGCAATCAACGATTATTAAGTATGTTTCACAAGACAATACTATTCAGGCTCTCTACTTAAAAATGCCATGTTTATTTCAATGTGTTACTTGCCATTGTATAATTATTAGAAAGATTTACAAGCAATTTCTAAGCGAAAATGCTTTAAAACAAAGATTTTCAGCATAGCTTTGCAAACATCTTTCTAAAACAGGCAATTTATTTGTCAAGAATGCCATTTGTTTGATTTATAAACATGTATTTTTGAATCGCGGCATAAAATAATGAGCATACCAGACATTTCCACACAGAACAACAACAAGCCGACTTTTAACGAATGCTAAAGCTAGATGCAATAAGTAATTTTTTTTGTTTGTTTGTTTTTATTGCACTAAAAGAATGATCTGTAGCACTTTACTTAAAGCCTTTATGTGTAATGCATTAAAAAAGTATTCATAATGTACGCTGTAATGCATTATATCTGTTCATAAAAATGCATTATAGTATTTAAAGGTTTGTTTGTCATGTGTTTTACTTTCTAAAGGTGTTACAATGCATTATTAAGTTTGACATAATGACATAAACAACCTTGGTTACAATCACTCATATGATGCAGTATAAGATGCATTACATTACAAGGCATAATTAATGCATTAAAAGGCCTATAAATATAGGTGAAATGGCATGCACAAACAAATTTGTGTAATAAGACAAGAAACTGAACGAATCAAATTAAACATACTCGGTTTTGATGACTTTAGTAATACTCAGGTTACTTCTGAGATCAAACTTTGTTTGCTTATCAAGTTAAGACGTCCTAAATTAACCTGCATTAGCAGTGAAGAGTGCTGGTCTAGATATTTATACTTCATCAGAAGCACAAACGCAGTTATGGAGATGGAAGTTGTGTCCATGCAGCAGTGCTCCATCTAAATTGTTTGATATACTTTAAAAAGCTCTTAGTACTGATGACATTCCATTCAAAGCAGTTTTCCTTTTATCCCGGTGCCGTGTTCATTCACTCAACCTCTTTTTACCCCTCCCGTCTTCCTCGTCGTTGCTCTATCACTCTTTCTGCCCCTCCAGCCCATCTCTCTCCATCTCTTTTCTCTGACAGTCTCTCTCGCTCTGCACCGCTCTAATGAAAAAAGATCTCTCCAGCTCGCTCTACTCAAGACGGAAGATGAAACCTAATGGCTTTTCTTCTCTTCTCTTCTGGAGACGGAATATATGCACTGACCCCCTGATGGCAGAGATTCATTTCATCAGCAAAGGCTTCTGTTTGTGATGAAGCCCGAACAGGACGGACAAAACCGCAGATACACGTTCGCTAAACAACACCACAACATGACTAACCAAAATGGACTGGAATTGTTTGTTTAGACATTTGCAAATATAAACACGTGCACGGATGGGTTTTGGGTTGTTTGAATTGTGCACTGTAGGACAAATTAGGCCAGAAGCAAGCAAGTATGGAAACATAACATTTGTATATGTCAAACAGAACAGAACATGAAACAAATCTGAACACAAAACAAAAGGCAAAACTGAAACAAAAGAAGAAACAAAAAATAAATAAAACTGAACACAAAACGAGACAAAACAAAAAAACAAAACAGAGGACCCAACAAAATAGAACAGAACACAAAACAAAACAGAAGACGAAACAAAATAAAACAAAAAACAAAAAATCAAAACGAAACAAAATGTAACACAACAAAACAAAAGAAAAAAGAAAAAAACTAACAAAACAGAAGACTAAACAAAGCTGAAAAAAACAAAACAAAGAAACAAAACTGAACGCAAAACAAAACAGAAGACAAAAAAAAAAAAAAAAAACTGAACAAAAAAAAATATAAAATAAAACTGGACACAAAACAAAACTGAACAACAAAATAGAACAGAACACAAAACAAAACAGAAGATGAAACAAAGCAAAAAACAACAACACAAAATTAAACAAAACAGAACAAAAAACAAAACAAAACTGAACGCAAAACAACAAAAAAAAAAAAAACTGAACAAAAAAAACTAAACCAAATATAAAATAAAACTGGACACAAAACTGAACAAAAAAAAAATGGAACAGAACACAAAACAGAAGACGAAACAAAGCAAAAAACAACAACACAAAATTAAACAAAACAGAACAAAAAACAAAACAAAACTGAATGCAAAACAAAACTGAATACAAATCAGAACAAAACAACTAAACCAAACACAAAACTAAACAAAACAGAACACAGAACACAAAACAAAACTGAACAACAAAATAGAACAGAAAAAACAAAAACAAAACAAAAGACGAAACAAAGAAAAAAACAACAACGCAAAACTAAACAAAACTGAATGCTTAGCAGAAATGAACACAAAAACAGAACAAAACAAAAGCCCAAAAAAATCTCAAAACAAAACAAAACTGAATACAAAACAGAACACAAACTAAACCAAACACAAGAGGACAAAACAAAGCAGAACACAGCACAAAACAAAACAAAACTGAACAACAAAATAGAACAGAACACAAAACAATACAAAACAGAAGACGAAACAAATCAAACAAAAACAAAAATAACAAAAACAAAAAATGCAAAACTTAACAAAACAGAACACAACAAAACAAAAGAAAAAACAATACCGAACATAAAACAGGAGACTAAACAAAGCAGAACAAAACAGAACACAAAAAAAACAAAACAATGAATGCAAAACAGAAATGAACACAAAGCAAAAATCAGAACACAAAACAAAACAGTATACAAAAGAAAAAGAAACAGAACAAAACAATAAAAACAGAACAGAGCAGAACAAAACAAATAAAATATACAGCACTCTTTGTGGCAACACTGATAAAGCAACCCATACTTGTGTAGAGAGTTTGAATGCCATCGATCTACTGAACAAGACAAAATCAGCAATCTACAATTTCATTTCATCAAACTCAGATTGAGGCGAAGGTCATAAAAGGTCAAAGTAAAGCGTGGAATGTTATCAGCATGCCAATGAATAGGGCACAGAACACATTTCCCGTTCATGCAGCTCGCAGAGCATATAGCTTTCCAAAAAATGATTGGTTTTATCATTGTTATGGTGGCCATATAACAAACGGCTCAACCAGAAACAAACTGAAATTTACTGCACAAATACTGCAGAACATAATCGCTACATGCTTAAAGAAGTTTGTTTGGGGAAGAAATGGGAATAAAATGGCAGTCCATCACGCTGAATGTACGCCGTCATTTAGTGGAGTATTATTGACTAGCACACTCTATTCACCCGCTCGATGGGTGTCAATATAGAAATGGGATCTCGAAATGAAAGAATGGTTGATTTAATGCGTTCTGGTAGCTAAAGAAATTGCATGCATAGATTCATACGGCTGCAGAACCGCTGTCATCCATTTTGTGCTGCTGCCTGATGTCCATTTTAAGTGGCTTCTTTTGTAGAGAGCCATTAGAAGAATGACCAGAGTTGAGTTGAATTTAGATTCTGTCCTGCTGTTGCATCCAATCCCGGTTTCAAACTCAGTTTCATCACTAAAAGGCAGAAATAATAAGCCCTGGCATTTAAAGTACACACTTTAATGTTTTGTTTAAAAGAGCTGAATCACACAATTAAGTGTTATAGGTGTATGATATTTTGAATTAACTTTTATTTTTTTCATTTAGTTTTAGTTTCAATAATTTTGTTAGATGCTTTTAACATTTTTATTATTATTATTTTTTTTTTTTTTTCTATTTTTAATTTGGCTTTAATAATCTTTTTTATTTTTTTTTAGTATTACAGTAGTATATTAATTAATATTTTTAATTAACTTTTATTTTTTTATTTAGTTTTAGTTTCAAAAATTTGGTAGATGCTTTTAACATTTTTATTATTTTTTTTTATATTTCTATTTTTAATTTGGCTTTAATAATCTTTTATTATCTTTTTTTTTAGTATTACAGTAGTATATTAATTAAGATTTTGAATTAACTTTTATTTTGTTACATGCTTTTGTCATGTTTAATATTTCTGTCTAGCTTTATTTTATAGAATTTTAATTTTAGTAATTTAGTAATTCGTATTTAGCTAAATATAATTACATTTTGCATTCTTAAAGAATTTGATTTGCTATTAAATAAGAATTAATAAAATTACTTAAATAAGAATTACTAAAATTAAGTTATTTTAGAATTATAGTAGTATAACATTATTATTTATAATAATATTATATAATTAGCTTTTATTTTAGTTCAAGATTTAATAATTTTTTACATGGAAAAAATATTATTTAGCTTCAATTTAATTTATTTCAGTTTTAATAATTTTGTACTTGCAATAGTACTTCTTATAGTTAAATATAATTGTATTTTGAAAATTCACATTAAAGAAGAATTACTCAATATTATTTTAATATTATAGTAGTATTATATATTTATTAATATTTATATTGAATTAGTTTTTATTTTAAGTTTAGTTGATTTTATTTATTTATTGATTTTGGCATTTATATATATATAACTTTTTTTTTTCAGTTTTAGTAATTTTAGTATTTTTTTTCAGTTTAGCTCAATCGTTATTCTACTAAAATCTGTTTTAAAGTGTAATAAAGTGTAAAGTGTAATACATTTTTAAAGAATGTGATTTGCTATTAAATAAAAATTGCTTATTACTTATTAAAGTTATTTTAGAATTATAGTGGTATAACATTATTATTGATTATATTATTAAATAATTAGCTTTTATTTTATTTTAGTTCAAGATTTAGTAATTTTTTACATGAAAAAAATTATTTAGCTTCAATTTATTTTTATTTCAGTTTTAGTAATTTTGTACTTGCAGTAGTGCTTATTATAGTTAAATATAATTGTATTTTGCAATCTTAAAGAGTGAAATTCACATTAAAGAAGAATTACTCAATATTATTTTAATATTATATATTTAATATTAATTTATATTGCATTAGGTTTTATTTGAACTTCAGTTGGTTTTATTTATTTATTGATTTATATATATGTATATATAATAGTTCTATTTACCTTTCTTTTTTCAGTTTTAGCAATTTTAGTATTTCAACTAAAACTTGTTTTCAGTTTTTCAGTTTAGTTCAATCATTATTCTTATATATTTTTTCCTTTAATTTCAATTAGCATTTCAATCCAAAATCACTAGTAAGAAGCAGATAATTATTGTGAAACACAAATCAGTTTTGCATTCCTAAAGAGTGAGACTGACTCTTCCTCAGTGTTTTCCCAATGCTTCAGAGCGGTTCTGTGGATTTCTCTGCTTTATGAGGGAGTTTCCACAGATGGCAGATTTGATGACACTCCTGATATTTCTTTATAGCCCTCAGAGTCTGTGTTAAGCAACAAAACACAAAGTAATGAGCTCTGGATATGAGAGGAGGAGGAGCAGAATGAAATTGACACCACTGGCAGAGAGAAATGCCGCTGATGAATTTACCCACAAACCCTCAGTGTCACAGACGGACAGATGCGTCCACATCATACCACTCTGTCTTACAATGCAATTAGGGAATGGTTAGTAGAGACAAAGGCCTGATGTGGTCAGTTAGTTGTTTAGATGATCATTTGTCTGTGGGTCAGAAAGCAGCTGTTTCTTCATTCATCTGTGCCACTCATACAAACACCAAAACACACAAACGCTTCCAGACATATACAACCCTACATACACCAAAAGATCACTTCATCAATCACACAAAACTGAAGATGCACATGCTCACAAGCACATCCTTGCTGAAATACCATAAATAGAGTTTGCAATCCCTTATGCAACACATGTCATTTGCATATCCATATTGTCATCCTGCCGATTATTTTATTTAATATGTTAGTCACTTTATTTATTTTTTTTATTAAGAAACTATGAGAAAATACAGCCTGAAAATGATAAAAACTATAGTCTTAGTCAGTAATCAATATATACAATGCCGCTCAAAAGATTTTTAATGCTTTTAAAGGAGACTTTTCCGCTCATCAAGGCTGTGTTTATGTGATTACAAATACAGAAAAAAAGTAATATTGTAAAATGTTATTGCAACTTAAAATAGTGGTTTTCTATTTGAATATACTTTAAAATATAATTTATTCCTGTGATGCAAAGCTGAATTTTCAGCATCATTACAACAACACAACAATAAACAACTTGTTCAAATTGGGGGGCAGTATTTGTTTTTCTTTCTCTCTTTGAAAGACTTTTATTCAGCAAGGATGTGGCAAATTGATAAAAAGTGATAGTAAAGACTTATTTTGTTAGAAAAGATTGCTATTTAGAATAAATGCTGTTCTTTTAAACTTTTTAGTCATCAAAGAATGCTGAAAAAAAATTACAGGTTCCAGAAAAAATACTAGGGAGCACAACTGTTTCCAACATTGATAATAAAAGTAATACATCAGTATATCAGAATGATTTCTGAAGGATAATGTGTCACTGAAACTGGAGTAATGGATGATGAAAATTCAGCTTTACATCACAGAAATAAATTAGATTTTAAAGTATATTAAAATAAAAAAAACTTTTTATTTAAATTTTAAATTGCAATAATATTTCATGATATAAATTTTTTTCTGCATTTTTGATGAGCATAATAGATTATAAATTATATAAAATATATTTATTTACAATATAAATTTAAAATATTTATTACATAATAAAACAAAATATATATATATAAAATATTAACAATTATGTACATACTGAACTAAAGGCATAACATTTCAAGTTAACAGCATTAATAAATAAATATAAATATACTACATAAGAAATAAATATTTATCTCACATATAATCAATTATGTGCATTAAAAAAATAGCTAAATTTAGTTTTGGACATTTTGCTCTTCTCTAATTCAAGTTAACAGAGAGTATGTTCCCTAGTGAAACATAAATATACTAAAAATACATTAAGTATTCTACAAATACATTACATATTATGTAATTAATCAAATTACCCTGCAATTGTACATTTAGTATACTAAACCGATATATTTAAAGTCTGCTAAACTGGAAAAACTACCCAGAAGAACAATTAAACTAAAGACAAACTTAAGTATATTTGATTGTGCTAAAGTGAAACTATTGCAAATACACTTTAAATACTTCACATTTAAAGGCCGATATTATTTTAAAGACCACACAATCCTCATCAACAGTGATGTTAAAACATATTTTAGACTTAATATTAAGAATGTAGTACTCCAAATAAAGTTTAATCATAATTTTTATCATCTCAAGCGATATGTCAGTAAATGACTTGAACTGTACTTAGTATAAAATAAATGCATTTTAAACCTATTACTTTTTTACTTAGGGTTAATGCTACACTAAAAAACTACTTGTTGGGTCAACTTAAAATTATTTGCTACCTGTCTGCCTTAAAAAACTCGAAAAAGTTTAGTCAACTTAGACATTTGAGTGGATTGAACTTAAAATTTGAAGGCAGCCAAGTAACAAACAGCTGTTAGGTTTAACAAACAATAACTTGAATAATAAGTTGTCACTTAACATTTCAACTTGAATAAACTTATTTGAGTTGACTGAACTTAAAATTTTAAGGCAGCAGGAAACAAATTATTTTAAGGTGACTCAACAAACGCTAGTGCACACACAAATAGTGTATACCAGAGTTCAATTAAATAGTTAAATAACCCCATTTAGTTTTCACTTAGACGTAAAAATGCAGTATTCAAACTTACATTTTTATGATTCACATTTTGTAATATGATTTTGATGTACATTTTCCATGGTAATGCAATTTCTGATTTTAAAATGGTTTTCAAAGGATGATTTTTCAGCTGATATATCATTTCTTATGATTTCTAAAGCGTGATAGGGAAAGGTCAGAACTCCCGTTATGAAGTAGACTTTTGAGGTGCACTCTTGTCATAAATTAATCTATTACTTTTCCTACATAATTTGTAACACAAAAAATGGTATAATATATATTTAGGAGATATCTAGGATATATAGTTTGTCATGATTAGATTAGGATTAATTTGTAAAATTATTTGTGAAGTAAACTTAGGTGGGCCCACTGAGGGGACAGTGACAAATAAGGAGATAAAAGTAAAATATGAAATAATATTCATTAGTTAAACACATTTAAAGCGCATTTTTAGGGATTCTGGGATTGCCTCAACCTCAAACCGCTGTCTTATGAGGCCATGTAATTAGTCTGCAACAGCCTTTGTGATGGAGCGCAGGTATGACGCCTAACAGTGGCGTCTATGTAGGGCTGAAGCGCGGGACTCACCGAGGGCATCTGGCTGGACAGCAGGTGTCCGTCCTGGGCGAGCATGTTGGACATCATGAGGGCAGGCAGCTCGGGGTAGGAGTATGGGTTGATCAGGCCGTTGTGAGGGATGGAGTGACACAGGTAACTGGACTCAGGGTCCATCAGGTGCAGCAGCGGCGGCTCGGGGTGATTCGGCGGGGTTATAGGGGGGATCTCGTAGTCCTCGTCTCCCCCCCCTCCACCGTTTCCGCTGCCCCCTCCCTGTCCTGAGTAATTCTGCTGTGGAGGAAAAAAAGGAAATCATTTAGCCTTTACACTCTATAAAAAATAATGTGAGTGGCATGTTCTTCTTTTTTTTTTTAACGAAATAAATAAAAAATATATTTTTTTTTGTCCTTGCCAAAAAAAAATACAACTTATGTAGAAATATAAATAAAATAAAATAAATTACATTAAAAAGAATACAACTTGTAGAAATAAAATGAAATAAAAATACAGGCAAAAACATTTTTTATGCACCTGTCAAAAAAAAGTGTTTTTTTCAGACTAGTGAAAAGTGTTTCTTTTACAGCACTTTATCTATTTGTGTCAACAGAGTTCAACTACAAAACATATTTTTAAAGCCGTTTTCTCAAAATGAGTTTTTTTCTCCTACACTGAGCCATAAATCTCCACTTCAGTAGAACTTACACACACTAAACTTTACATTTTTATTCCTGTCTATATCCTGAAGGTTTTTACAGAGGGACTTGTTAATATATAATTTGCTTGATTTTATTCCTCCCAAAATATATTGTTTTCTGAATGATGGAGTGACAAAAAGAGATACCCAAAATTCCCTCTGCAAAAACATTTGACTCTAATACGCATAAAAAAAAAAAAAGTTTGAAGCCGACTTCAATCAGTGTTCAGATTTTTGTACTAGAAATGTATGCAAATTAGCAGGTATTTCATTAAATAATGCCTCATTTGCATATTTAAACCTAACATTTTAGAAAAAATGTTTGTAATTATCAATGTAATCAATCAACTGGGTAAGTAAGGTGATAACTATTAGTTGATTTTGTTTTACCCTATTTACCTGCAGTGTCTCACCTTAAATACATTGAAATAAATTATAAGTTATATCAAAATAAATAAAATAAAATAAAATAATAGTTATATTAATACAAAAATTATATATAAATACAATAAATAAAATAAAATACTATGTGTAAATAAAATAAAATTACACAAATCCAATTAAATGAAATAAAACACTGAAATACAATTTATGTTCAAATTAAATAACTTAAATACAATAAATAAAATAAAATAATATGAAATTAAAATACACTACTGCTCAAAAGTTTGGGATCATCAAGATTTTATGTTAAATACGTTTCCAATGCTCATCAAGGCTGTATTTATTGCAGCAAAAATACAGAAAATAAATAAATATAGTGAAATATTATTATGATGCAAAATAACTTTCTTCTATTTTAATGTGCATTAAAAATCTAATTTATTTCAGTGATCAAAGCTGAATTTTTCAGCATCATTACTCCAGTCTTCAGCGTCACATAATCCTTCAGAAATCATTACTTTATAATTTTTTTTTTTTTTTGGAACCTGTGATACCTTTTTTTCAGGAATCTTTGATGATTAAAAAGTTAAAAAGAACAGCATTTATTTTAAATAGAAATCTTTTCTAACAATATACACTACTGTTTAAAAGCTTGGGGTCAGTACATTTTTATTCTTTCTTTTATTCAAAGAAATTATTAATTTTATACAGCAAGGATGTGTTAAATTGATTTAGACTTATATCGTTAGAAAAGATTTCTATTTTGAATAAATTCTGTTCTTTTTAACTTTTTATTCATTAAAGAATCCTGAAAAAAAAAAAAAAAAAAAAAATCACAGGTTCCAAAAAATATTTGGTAGTTTCCAACATTGATGACTCTAATAATAAATAAGGAAAACCGGAGTAACATCTGATGAAAATTCAGCTTTGCATCACAGGAAAAATGTATATTTAATGTATATTAAAATAATAATAATAAAAAAAAACATTATTTTATATCGTAATAACACTTTTATCAAATAAATGCAGTCTTGATTAGCATAAGAGACTTTACAAGTCTTACTGTGTGTTCTAATAAAATAAAATAAAATGATAAATGAAAATAATAATACAAAATAATACTTATGCACACAATAAATGAAATAAAATCAATTATTGTTATCAATAATAATTATTATGATCAAATAAAATCAAATAAATTAAATTAATAAAAATCACAACTGAAATAACTTTAAAAATACTTTAAAATAAAACCTCATAACCCATTTGAAAATGGTACGTATGAGCAGTAGATGATGTGATGACTGCCTAATTACTTTGTGAAGAGAGGCATAAACACAACTATATAAATATTATGCCGTTAAACAAGTACAAATCACTTTTTTTGGACGCTTATCAGTTGGCAGCTTCCGATCTGGCTCTGGATTCACGGAAAGTTGCTGGAAATGCGGCATTATCACAATCAACTTTTGGAAGCGCAGTCCATGTTTTCATAGCGCTAAAGTTTGCGACTGGCTCCGCTGTTTTCCCGACACTCGTGCCTCTCATCGGCCGCGTCGATCTAACTTTGGGCCCGACGGAGGAAGCGTGCGACGTTAAATTCAGGAAAAGGAAAAAGAGAGAGAGGCAGAGGGAGAGAGAGAGATTGCCGGGGTATTCAAGAGGGAATGAAAAGCAATTTTGTAGGAGGCGATCTGACTGGAGCCCCGTCCATAATGACTGAGTCAAATTAATCATCAGAAATAATATTCCGCTGTCAACCATTCAAGAGCTTTTTTAATAGAATTTTTATGATTCATGTCTGCCCGTATACATCAAACAGTCAGTTCTGCAACATTTCAGAAATCAATTCAATATCATCTTTGTGTTGCCTGTCATCTTCGCCTGGAGAACGGCCATTTATCTTGCAAACAAATACTTTTAGCAAATACGCGGCCATGGAAAAGGAGAGAGAGACAAGGATTGTGGGACCTACGATTTCACCTTGCCTCCGTGCATTACTCAAATCACAAAGTTCTCCTAAATATATCACCCGTCTGAGCATCTCCACAAGGCTAAACCGCTAAACGCTATTTTAAGAAAGAGACTGAACTCACTCAGAAGAACATTTTCATTGCTTAGAGATCGTTCTTTCATTGCTCATAAGGCTCTGAATGATCAACTTGATGCTGATGAACCTGTTTCACACACAATCTACTCCATGCCTTCTGTTGTTCTTTATCAAGTCAAATGTCTTTTAGTCTAATTGTACAAGCTGGTGCTTTATGTGTCTTGTTGCTGTCAAATCTTGACTGATTTTTATCAAGGACACTCTTCAAAATAAAGATGCTTTAAAAGGTTATTCACAGTGAGATAAACAAAGAAACATTCCTCAAAAAATGTGAGATGTTTTGGAGGCTTAGGAAGATCATTCCTCCACTGAGGAACAGTGAAAGTAAAGCTCCTGGAAACATGTTCCTCAAAAGATCCTGATGATCAGATTTGAGACTAAAAAAAGGATTCATGGAGAATCCAGTAAAGCCAAGCTGCTTCGGTCCAGGAAATATTACTACAGTTATTCTGATGTGTACACTCTTAAAAATAAAGGTGCTTCACGATGCCACGGAAGAACCTTTTTGGTGTAAATGGTTCCATAAAGAACCTTTAACATCCGAAGAACCTTTCTGTTGCACAAAAGGTTCTTCAGGTTATGAAAAGGTAAGAAAGAGATTGAATGACTGAATGGTTCTTTGTGGAACCAAAAATGGTTCTTCTGTGGCATCGTGAAGCACCTTTATTTTTAAGAAATAACTTTGTGCACATCAGAATAACTGTAGTAACATTTCCTGGACCGAAGCAGCTTGGCTTTACTTGATTCTCCATGAATCATTTTTTTTTAGTCTCAAATCTGATCATCAGGATCTTTTGAGGAACATGTTTCCAGGAGCTTTACTTTCACTGTTCCTCAGTGGAGGAATGATCTTCCTAAGCCTCCAAAACATCTCACATTTTGAGGAACGCTTATGTGTTCATCTCTCAGTCATTATTGGATTGCATTGCATTATATGTTTGGGATTGAAAATTTCAGTTTCATCTTACTAAAATATTATTGGAGATATAGAGTGACCACTAATATTTATATGCATTTTTACTGTTAAAGATTAAATTCCATTAGAATTACAATTTCATCTTACTTTTTGTCCATAAAATATCAACATTTACACAAAATTACATATTTTTACTCAGTTTGAAACACTGAATAAAATTGAGCTGTTACTATATCAGACTATATGGTCCATAAAAGTCTGTTGTATCAAATGTGATTTTAAACCAACGCACATACATATAGTAATACAACAGTACAGGTCAAAAGTACCATGCCAATCCCAAACTACACATGCTTACTTCCAAAATACCACCATTATACCATGGTATATGTCCAAAATACCCCATAATATTATAGTACACACACAAAATCCATGGTAATACCAATGTACTTGTTTAAAGACAATAGTAACACCATTGTATGCATCCAAAATTGTAGTACCATGGTGATTTGCCAAAATACCACAGCAGTACCATGGCACAGATCAAAAATACCATGGTAATACCATGCTATACATGGTTTATGTCCAAAACACTACCATTATATCATGGTATATGTCCAAAATGCAAGGTATACATCTAAATTACCCTAATAATACCCACAAAAATGCTATGGTACCAATGTACATGTGTAAAATACAATAGTAACACCATGGTATGCATCCAAAATAGTAGTACCACGATGACTGCCCAAAATACAACAGCAATACCATGGTATAGATCAATAATACCATGGTAATACCATGCTATACACGGTATATGTCCAAAACACCACCATTATACTATGATATATGTCCAAAATACCAAATAATACCACAGTGTATGTCCAAAATACCATGGTATACATGGTATACATCCAAATTACCCCCATAATGCTATGGTATGCACAAAAAGTCTATGGTAATACCACTGTATATGTTTAAAATACCACATCCAAAATAGTAGTACCATGGTAAATGCCCAAAATAGCACAGAAAAACCATGAGAATAACATGCTATACATGGTATATGTCCAAAATACCAGCATAATACTATTATTTCATACTTCAGGCTTTACAGGGTTAATTTAGTTTATTTTTTTAATGTACTTTTTGAGCACAGGAGAACAATGTGACTGAATATTTGTCCTCATTTTGGTTGAAGACACAACTGAGAGAAGAAAGATGGTGATTTTGGCTGAAAGATGAGCAGATATTCATCGTAAGGCTGCGTTATTCGTCTTTCGGCGTCCAGATCTCGCAGAAACCGCCCCGCGATGTGATTTGCTCGGACATGCGGTTGCGCTGCGGCGGCTGGATATTAATCTTCCATATAGATCTGCAGCCCTTTGAAGACAGATGTCTTTGTAGGCTTCGGGGCCTCCCCTGTTATTGTCCGCTCTAATGGATGTGAAAATGAACATTTCCTGAGATTCAATTTCCCTCATAATTGTTGGAAGGAAACTAAATTGTGTGTTGTAAACAGTGGGGCGAGCAGCTATTGTGTGAAGAGAGACTGTCGTCGGGTCCACAGGAGAATTCTCCTCCAGCACGAATTACACATTCACCTCTTTAAATGTGAGATGAGATGAACCTCCGCAGATACGCTCCAGTGTCAGCAGATACAGCGCTGGAGAAATCACACACACCGCCAGAGTCAAAGCTGGAGAAATAAATAACACCTCATGACAAAAACCCATCGTGCCCGATGGTAATACTGTGATATTTACTGTGCTAAACTTTACAAAAACATACGGTGGCGGTACCATGGTACTTTAATATATACTAAGAGTCCTGAAATTTGTGTACCATGGTATTTGCATGACAATTCGAGGTCCATTTGCAAAAATATCATGGTGATACTAAAATACACATCCAATACCACAATAATACCAAGGTACATGTCCAAAATACCATCATAGTACCATATTAATGTCCAAAATACTATAGTAATATTATGGTATACATCCAAAATACCATGTTAATGCCATGGTGCAGTATGTTCAGAATACCACAGTGCATGGTGCACATCTAAAATAGTATGGTTACTCTGCAGTAATACCATGCTACTGGTCAAAAATACCATGCTATACATGGTATACATCTAAAATGCCACCATTACACCATGGTTTACCTTCAAAATACTCTAGTAATTCCATGGTATGTGTCCAAAATATCATAGTATACATGGTAATACCAGTGTACATGTTCAATTTCCATGGTAACACCATGGTATGTATACTAAGTAGTAGTACCATGGTAAATGTCCAAAACACCACCATAACACCATGGTATATGTCCAAAATACCACATTAATAACATTGTAAAGGTCAAAACTACCACAATATTACCATGTTATACATGGTATATGTCTAATATACCACACTAATACCATGTTACAGTCAAAAATACCATGCTATACATGGTATACGTCCAAAATGCTACCATTACACCATGGTTTACCTTCAAAATACTCTAGTAATTCCATGGTATGTGTCCAAAATATCATAATATACATGGTAATACCAATGTAACTGCCCAAAATGCCACAGCAGTACCATGGCACAGATACAAAAACACCATGGTAATACCATGCTATACATGGTTTATATCCAAAACACTACCATTATATCATGGAATATGCCTAAACTATCAGAGTAATACCATGGTATATGTAAAAAACACCAGAGAAATATATGGTATATGACCAAAATGCAAGGTATACATCTAAATTTCCCTCATAATACTATAGTACACACAAAAATGCTATGGTACCAATGTACATGTTTAAAATACAATAGTAACACCATGGTAAGCATCCAAAATATGGTAAATTACATAAATACCCTAGTAATACCATGCTACTGGTCAAAAATACCATGCTATACATGGTATACGTCCAAAATGCCACCATTACACCATGGTTTACCTTCAAAATACTCTAGTAATTCCATGTTATATGTCCAAAATATCATAGTATACATGGTAATACCAAAACTAAAACACCACCATAACACCATGGTATATGTCTAAAATACCACATTAATAACATTGCACAGGCCAAAAATACCACGATATAACCATGTTATACATGGTATATGTCTAAAATACCACAGTTATACCAAATTACAGTTCAACAGTACTTTCTGGAACTTATATACACGGTGCTTTTGACATGGTACTGTGGTCCATTTCTGTAAGGAACATGGAGGTGAGCAGATGCAGGACTGTAAATGTGGAATCTGCTGTAAAGCGTTGAGATCTGAAGTTGAGCTCCAATGAAACTCCATTAGCTGAAGCTCCATTCAGAGCAGCGGAGCGACGGCTGACTCATCACACATCTCCCGCGCATGAAAGGCCGCGTTCATCAAATCCGTCCACGTCATGCTGATTTTAAGGATAAATGCTAACAATGGATTCACTGAGTGTTTTGTGGGGAAACCAGGAAGGGACGGGACGTTTGTCAAAAGTAGCAGAACGTCCTTGACGATAAAATGTAAATCTCAAGGTTGTGCCATGTCGAATGGTTCGGAAAAATACATAATTCATCCGCCTCACTTCAGGACGTGATTATATGTATTACACATTTAGAAGCTGCTCTTCAAAAGCTTCGTCGCAAAGCAGTTGGTAATAAGACAACTGTTTTTTTCTCCCTCTTTGTTTGCCTCTTTTTCCATTTTGCTGCTCCTCCTCAATCTCTCCGTCCAATTTTCAAGGATATTAGAACTCAATTTGGATGCAAGATGGCGTTTGCATTGAGTTTGAGGGTTTCAATTTGTAGCTTTCATTAACTGAAGAGGGGACGCCACTTTGAAACGAACGCTATCAAATTCCCGGGAATATTTACGACGTGCCGCTCGAAACATTTGGTAGTGGTCTGTCGAGGAGGCCGCCGGAAAGTCGACTCATACGCACACGCTTGCGCTTGTGATCACATGCAAACGCGCACAAGCCCAACGCCTTCTGTTTTCATAAACAGATGAACGGCTAGTTTGTGTAAATGATGGAATAATGAAAAGAGAAGAGAGTTTTTCCTGTGTTGGGAAGGCGTCCAACTCTCTCTGGCATCAATTTAAAGCCATTGTACGCTGTTGGGCTGATTAGAAATCCAACCATATGAGCGCGCGAGCTTCAGTCTTAACACAACAGATGTCATTCAGACATAAATCTATTTCGATCTGGCTTATTAAGACCATTATTTCCACAACTATGCTTTTACATGCTCCGAAGAATATCTATTCGCATGTGCAAAACTCAACGGCACAATGCTGAAGTTTATCTAGTTCGTTTAGTAGGTGAAAATCATGCATCTGATGGCTAAAATCGCATGCGTAAAAGCAATAATATACTGTAGTTAAAGGTAGCAAACTTCTCTCCTGATGACAGTGATGGAGCGCTTTGAATGTTATATTAATATTCACATTTATTAAAACTAAAATAAGCTGCACAGCCTCACCTGTTACGTAAAATAATATCTCTGAATTAGTAAAATGTCTTGGAGGAATACTTACTCAAGTGCAAATAATAAAACTCTGAAAGTTTCGTGTTTGGCGAGGCAAATGTAATGCGCTCCTGTGTTTAAAAGCATAATGACAGATTTTTCTAATAAGCATTTTTCTATAGACCTCCAGCGACATGCGGTGATGGATGCCTGAGCGATCTAACCTAAAACACATCCCCCACAAACCCGCCGAACAACAGACAAAGAAAGACATTTATCTGATTCCCATTCACTCAGTTTGTGTGTGAGTGTGTGTGTGTGTGTGTGTGTGTGTATGTGTGTGTGGATGGGTGGGTTTATCAAAGACGATGTTTTTGGAGCGTCATCTGTTTTTATTTGGCTGACGGACAGCAGCACCATCATAAATTACCCGAAGACCAGACACAGAGGGAAAAAGAGCGTCTGTGTGTGGACACAATTGTTCCCAGAAGTGAGATAAAATGACAAAACCTCCTTTTGGAGATGTAGGTAAAGGTGGAAATCATTCATAACTGAACTAAATAATGAGTTAATACATACAAATGTATGCATTAGCCATTTTAAAAACGCTCTTTAAAGGTTTTCGTGGGGTTAAGCTTGTAATAGTTACGGCAGTAGCGTTTGCATAGTCGGGAGAAATGAAGCATCTCAATCAAATAATAATAAATTAATAAATAATGCATGCTTTCTAATTCTAAAATAGCAACATTTTCCTAAACGGGTTAAACTTGTGATTAAGGGTTTAGTTTATTGCTAGCTTAGTTAAGTATCCCAAAATATAATATATAACACTGATATAAAATATAAATGCATGTACTTTAATTCTAAAAATGAAAAATGTTCTTTATAGGTTTAGGGTTAAACTTGTAATAGTTAAGTGTTTGCCAAGTCAAGTATACAAAAATTATCAATCTAGATTCTTATCAATTGAAACAGGGACCTAAGTAAATTAATAATGAATTAATAATTAAAAAAAAATGTGAAATGCTCTTTAAGGGTTTAAGAGTTAAACTTGGTATAGTTAGTAGTGTTTGCCAAGTCAAGTATGCCAAAAAAAATAAAAAAAATAAATAAATAAATAAACAAGCAAATAAATAACATCTAGATATTTTTTCACTTGAAATGGGAAGAAATTGCCTAGTGAATTAATACTGAATTAGTAAATATAAATGAATGCAATTTTAATTCTAAAAATTCTAAATGTTTATTAAGGGTTTACATAGAGTTACGCTTGTTATAGTTAGCAGTGTTTTTTAATCTAACATCTAGTCTCTTTTCTCCTGAGACAGGAGGAAACCACTTCTGTAAATAATGAATTATTTATGAATTAATAAATACAAATGCATGCATTTTTATTCTAAAACAGCAAAATGTTCTTTGAGTGCTTGTGTAGAGTTGGGATTGTAACAGTTTGAAGTGTTTATGAATTATCCCCAAAATCTAGACTTTTAGTAAATTAATGAATTAATAAATATAAATGCATGCATTTTTAAAATCTAAAAATGCTAAATGTTTTTTAAGGGTTTAAGGTTAAACTTGCAGTTGTAGTGTTTGCCAGCTATGTCACTTGAGACCAGAAGAAAGCATCCTAATGAATTAATAAATACAAATGTACGCATAACTCTTAACAACAGAATAGAAGTTAAAGTTGTAATATCAGCGTTTGCCAAGTCTTTTCACTTGATACAGAAAGAATCCACCCAAGTGAATTAATGAATTAAGTACTATAAATGAATGCTTTACTAATTCGAAAAATGCAAGATATTCTTTAAGACATAAGCATTCC
This sequence comes from Cirrhinus molitorella, assembly GCA_033026305.1. Lineage (NCBI taxonomy): Eukaryota > Metazoa > Chordata > Actinopteri > Cypriniformes > Cyprinidae > Cirrhinus > Cirrhinus molitorella. The sequence goes on from CM065130.1 coordinate 36,613,800, forward strand.
CTAAAAACACTTGAGACAGGAAGAAACTTAGTAACATCCTGTCAATCATCCAAATTTCATTTTGCATGGTTTGCCTTTAGAAAACGTAAAGATGCAGTCATCGCGAGCTTTATTTATGTCTATATGTGCTCATTTAGGCAGGCAGGTACAAAGCAGCACCTTTTCCAACAGTGGATTGGATTATGGGCGTCTGCAGCGAGAGATAATTAATAAATATCCGGCTAAATGAAACCTAATTGCAACAGTCACACACACAGTCTTATTCACCCATAAATAAAGTGAATGTGCAGCCTACATACCATCTGCTCCAGTCTACATTATTCTGAGAGCATGTGGACGAGGCGAAACATTTAACCTTCAATGTGTTCACTCAAACACCATATGCTCAAGCGCCAATTTACAGTCTGAAATATCCAGAAATCTTTACATTCTCATCAGCCTAGTTCGACCTAGTCGATTTTCCACAGTTCAATAGCACTTGAAGGAAACGTCTGGTAAAGAAAAAAAAAAAACACTTTTTCTTTTGTACCTCGCTGTCGGTATCTTCCATACGTGTGTATGCAACACACACACACACACACACCGCTCTCAACTATATCATATCAGTCTGCGGCCGACAGAGGAGTCGCAGTGTGGCACTGAATAATCGCTATGGGAATCATAACGGGAAAAAATAAAAATGCTGCATGATGTTCTTGACTTTTGGTTTTCATAAAAGTTCTGTAACATCTGGAGCCGATGCAGAGGAAATAAGACACGTAATATGAGCAATAAGTGGTGTTGTCATGACAATTAGCATGTCTTATTTTCTGCCAGATGTATATGTGGGTCAGCAATTGTCTTAAGAATGCATGATTCAGTGTTTCAATTAAAAGTCTGTGGAAACATGCAATTTTCATGCTATGTATGCCATATGCAGACAAAAATGCTTTTCTTACTTAGATTTTTTGTCTTATTTCCAGCCAAAATATCTACAATTTCTTACATCAAGAAGGATTTTCTAGGCAAGTAAAAATTATTGTCTTGTTTTCAGAAAAAAGAAGTCAAAATTAAGTGAGGTTTTGCTTAAAACAAGCAAAACAATCTGCCAACGGGATAAGCAAAATAATCTTATTTCAAGCAGAAAACTAGATTATTTTGCTTGTTTCAAGGAAAAACTCACTTCATTTTAACTTCTTTTTTTCTGAAAAAGTCAATAATTTTTACTTGTCTAGAAACTACTTATTTATCTAAGACAAAAAAAAAAAAAAAAATCTAAGTAAGAAAAGCAATGCTTTTCTTATTTAGATTTTTTGTCTTGTTTCCAGTCAATATAGTAAAAATTATTTTCTTGTTTTCAGAAAAAAGAAGTCAAAATTAAGTGAGTTTTTGCTTAAAATAAGCAAAATAATCTTATTTCAAGCAGAAAACTATATAATTTTGCTTACCCCATTGGCAGATTAGTTTGAACTCACTTAATTTTAACTTCTTTTTTTCTGAAAATGACAATAACTTTACATGTCTAGAAACTTCTTCTTGATTTAAGACAATAAAATCTAAGTAAGAAAAGCAATGCTTTACTTATTTAGATTTTTTGTCTTGTTTCCAGCCAAAATAGTAAAAATGATTGTCTTGTTTTCAGAAAAAAAGAAGTCAAAATAATAACAAAATAAAAGTTGAAATAAGCAAAATAATCTTATTTCAAGCAGAAAACTAGATAATTTTGCTTACCCCATTGGCAGATTATTTTGCTTGTTTCAAGGAAAAACTCACTTAATTGAAACTTCCTCTTGATTTAAGAATTTTTACATATTTTGGCTGAAAACAAAAAAACAACAACAAAATCTAAGTAAAAAAAAACAAACAAAAAAACAACAGGTGTATTTAGACTGTTTTTATAATTACTGGTTATATCTTACTGCTAAAAAATCATTTGAAAGTAAGTAGTGACTATAATTATTAAATTTACTGTAAATATTCAAAAAATATTTAGTTTTTCATTTGAATTGTACACAATAAAACTAATAAGATTAAGAAATTTATACTTCAAAAGTTTGGGTTCGGTACGATTTTTTAAATTAATTGATACTTTTATTCATCTTGGATGCATTTGCATTGATCAAAAGGGACATTTATAATGTTACAAAGAAATGCTGTTCGTTTGAACTTTCTATTCATCAGTGAATCCTAAAAAATAAAATGTATCACTGTTTCCACAAAAATATGACGGTGCTGTTTTCTTCAGCTGCAAATCAGCATTTTAGAATGATTTCATGTGACACTGAAGACTGAAGTAATGATGCTGACAATTCACTTTTGATCACAGTGCTAAATTACAATTTAACATGTATGTGACCCTGGACCACAAAACCAGTCAAAAGGGTAATTTTTTTCGAAACTGACATCTTTACACCATCTGAAAGCTGAATAAATAAGCTGAGGACAATATTTGGCTGAGATACAATTATTTGAAAATCTTAGGATGCAAAAAAATAAAAAGTTTACAGTTCTTAGCAATTTCAAAAATTAAGTTTTGATACTTTTGCGGTAAGAAATTCACTAAATATCTTCATGGAACATGATCTTTACTATATATCCTAATGATTTTGGGCATAAAAGAAAAAAACTATAATTTTGACCCATACAAAGTTTTTTTTGGCTATTGCTACAAATATACCCCAGCGACTTATGACTGGTTTTGGTCACATATTCACAAAGAAAAAGCTATTTTAAATGTTAAATATTTTTTTACTGTGTTTATGATCAAATAAATGCAGACTTGGTGAGTAGAAGAGACTTACTTTAAAATAATGTTAAAACTTACTGTAAATAAACATTATCAGTATTGCACAGTTAACCCAACATGTTTAGTCTATTTTCCCACTTTCACTGAAAACCCATTCTCATCTTCCCATCACGCTCCTCTCAGGCGGGACATCGGTCACGTCTTATTGATTGACAGCTTGTGTTTGCTCAACTTTGGTGTGGCGTCATTTTTCATTAAACCTGAGACTGTTTTGTGAGGCGAAGCGTATAATGAGTCGACAGGAAGGATCAATAAATGAAAACACAAGCCGTCAGGTACACTTAGTCATTATGCATATATATATATATATATATATATATGTTTTATTTCTTATATATATATATATTTCTTATATATGTTAATTTTTTTTCAATATCAAAACACACCGATATGATTCATATAACAGCTATAAATAGTAAGATGATTCAATCAGCATGAAAGGGGGAATGACACGGTCTCGCTCTTTCATTGCACTCCATTTGAGCATTATGAGAATTCTGGGAAATCTGAGGTCATTATTACTGCACACTGGACTGGAAGAGAAAAGCAACGTGAATATTTGAGACAGAACGAGAACGGAGGGGAATCAAACTAACGATGAACACTTGGGTCACAGAGACAGACATCAAGCAGATATTCAGAGCAAATGTAACTGAAATACAAACGTGACGTGTTTTTATGAGTCTTACAGAACATAACTCCATATGACGTTTGATTGCTGGAGAAATTGGGTTCGTGGGGAGTTTATAAGGGATTGTTAATTGCTAATCAAACTGAAAAAGACATTGCAGCTCTTTTGCAAAACCTAGTGAGCTGACTGCCTAGTATCATAATTTATATTGTTATTATTATATTGTTTTTTAAAATTACATTTTAGTTTTTATATTTATTTATTTTAATATTTCAACTTAACCCAAACCAAAGATCATTTTAAATATTTTAAAAATATTTTATTTTAGTATTTTTTTTGTACACATTTTGTTGTCTATGAAATATATTCCACTGAACACTGAAAGTCACAATAAAAGTCACAATAGTATGCTGATTAGAGAGTAAATGCCCTAAGTAGACAGCAGGTTCGCACACTACTCTAGATGCACGCTAAGAATCTTCCAAACACGTTAACTTATAATTATGATAAACTGATGTGATTCATTACAATCTGCATTCAGTGTCAATATGAAACTACTAGATTCACTATACTCAGGTCTGATCAAACAGTGAAAGCTCACTGTAATGAGACTTGCATGGAAAAAACACTGATAAATGAGTTCAGCATGATCATATTCAACAATATACAGCATGCAGTGACACAAACCTACACAAAATATACATGAAAACGCATCATAGTCTCCTTTTGTCAATTTTGCTCATGCATGCAACAAACAGACTAACAATATGACTTTCACTAATTTGTTAATTTAATGTCCTGATATGCTCATAAGAGCTCAACTGTTGAGTGTTTATGGTTTATCTGTCATCTCTACCACATTTTAGGTCAAGTTAGCAGTCTCACATACTGTACAAACGTCACTTCAGCAATGGCAAAACAAAATGTTTTCTCAGTTCTCAGTATTGTCATCACGTGATTAAAGGCGGCCAAACTTTTAAACGGTAGTGTATGCCAATCCAAAACTATCTTTAGATAACTTAATATAATGCTTTTCAAACTGACAATTTGTTTAATTTAGGTTAAAAGCATTCTGCGCAGTTACGTTAATGACATTTGGAAAAATGCAATGAAAAATCACATGAAAAGGCAGACAGATCTATGAGGTTTCTTGAAATCCTTGAGGTTGCAAAGAACATTTTCGCTTTTGCACAGAGAAAATGACACTACAGTGATGTTTCCTCGTGAGACTGCGAGTAGCTTGAGTTTGTTCTGTCTTACATGACATGATATAATGACATAACAAAATGAATATACAAAAACTTAGTGGCAGAAAGATATGAGCAGCTGAGGAAATGTTTATCTGTCTGCTTTCAAATATGAGCGATGCTAAGAGAGGTGATACACTTTTATTGTATATACGCATGTATCAAGGATTCTTCAAGTCATATAAAAAACTATAAACTACTGGCAACATGAGCGACTTGAATAAACACTCGGCTGCATTTGTTAACAGTTCAGTGTCAGTGAAATATTCCAAACAGCCAAAGACTGATGGGGTGAATCTCATGAAAACACACGTTTAGCTTAAGAATCAAAAGAAAGAAACAAGAAATCAAATTTTGCATGAAGAAACGTAGACCTACACTACCAGTCAAAAGTTTAGACACACCCTCTCATTTGATGCTTTTTAAAGAAGACTCTTTCTGCTCATCACAGCTGTATTTATTAGATCAAAAATACTGAAAAATACAGTAATATTGCAAAATGTTATTACAATATAAAATATTGTTTTTTATTTGAATATACTTTACAATATAATTTATTCCTGTGATGCAAAGCTGAATTTTCATCAGCTGTTACTCCAGTCTTAAGTGTCACATGATCCTTCAGAAATCATCCTAATATTCTGATTTATTATTAGTATTATCAATGTTGGAAACAGTTGTGGTTTTTTTGGCAACCTGTGATTGTTTTTTCTTTGATGAATAACAAGTTAAAAAGAACAGCATTTATTCAAAATATGAATCTTTTCTAACAGTGTAAATCTATGCTATCACTTTTTATTAATTTAACACATCCTTGGTGAATAAAAGTATTAATTTAATTCAAAAAAGAAAGAACACAAATTTACTGACCCCAAACTTTTTTACAGTAGCGTATATTGTTCGAAAACCTTTCTATTTGAAATAAATGCTGTTCTTTTTTAACCTTTTATTGATCAAAAAATCCTGAAAAAAGTATCACAGGTTCCACAAAATAAATAAATTCCAGCACTGATAATAAATCAGCGTATTAGAATGATTTTTGAAGGAACATGTGACACTGAAGACTGGAGTAATGATTCTGGAAATTCAACTTTAATTGCAGATATAAATTCAATTTTAATGTATATTAATATAGAAAAACATCGATTTACATCGTAATAATATTTCACAATATAACATTTTTTATAATATTTTTTAATCAACTGAAAACAGCCTTGATAAGAATAAGAAACTTCTTTAAAAAACATGAAATGAGAGGGTGTGTCCAAACTTTTGACTGGTAGTGTATGTTTAGACTTTTTGAATAACAATATTATTTCCATGACAACTAAAGACATTTTCCTCCAAATTATTGTTTTTGTAATGCATCCAGATGATGCAAAAAATTGCATGCTTGCAAAATGCATTTTCTCTATAAAATATAAAAGCATGATGATTAAATCTATGTTTAGTCTTTTTGCATCATTATATAATTTCCATGACATCATCGAATTATCATAATTGTAATGCATCCAAATGTTTTTGTTTTTGTGGAAATGATGCCTATGATTGAAATCCGCAAAAAAATTGCAATGCATGCAAAATGCATTTTTTCTATAAAATATAAAAGCATCACAACAAATACTACCACAATGCATATAACCAGTGCACTAAGACCCACAAATGGGTCACTGATCTGTTCTGATGGACAAAAAACAAGCCAAATGCAAATAATAAACTGCAGCTAATAAAACATAATGCATTGCACTAATGAGAGTTTGAGGGTAAATGACCTTAATTGTCATGAAAATAGTGGCGAGCAATGCAAAAAAATCCTAATGATCCTAAAGCAGGCTTCATTGTCTTTATGCAAAATCTAAATTGCACGGTGAAATCTGAGTTGCACATGTTGTTATGGGTTTAATGAGATTCACCCGGTGATCAGAGACATTCAGGTCGGTTTGTGAGAGAATGTGAGTTTTGCTGTGGCATCAAATCTGGCCGTCCAGCGATCTCTCTCAGCTTTTGTTTTCTGACTGACTCTCTGCTTGCTCAGCAATCGACTATAGAAATATTTTGGCAGGCTCGCGCTTTGTTTTCATTTGACAAAAGATGTGTGGTGGTAGTGGGGCGAGGGGGCAGGGCGGACGGGCCGGCGCGCTCTCGCTCTTGCTCTTGCTCGCTCCCTCGCTTTCTTTTCAATCTAAACAGCAGGAGGAAGTTGTAAATCTTAGTAATGTACTCAGCCGTAATTCGGACCAGCAGGGAGAGCAGAGCACACACACACACACACACACACACACACACACACACACATATAACATACGGCGGGAGTTTACAGTCGGCACAAAGATGCTTTAATCAGTGAAAACGAGCCAATGACACCAGATCCCCAATCACAGCCAGTCACAGAAAACACACAGCTCACTTAATACTATATGAAGAGTTTAGATGCAAAACCCTCTAAAAGCCACCTTGGTCAAAAATAAGATAATGATACTGAGTGAATGCTCTTGAGACATATCCATCAAATCCATCAAATCCTTTAACTCAAACTTGCTAAAATCCCAGCCTCAGCCCAGTACTTGGGTAGAAACCTATACATAGGAGCCTGATAAAAATGATTATTTTAGAGAAAAACGTCAGATGATTTAGAGGCTTTTCTATCTGAACTCTTTATATATTTATAAACATATTCTAACTTTCACAATGTAAAGCTTCTTCTTTCACTGGTGCTATTTGGTCATTTTTTGACCAAAAAAATTAACATTTATTTTTTTCTAGAATTTTCAGAATGGTTCGAAACTTGATAAATGCTTTGCCACTTGCGAAGTAAACACAAAAAAATAAAAAAAAATAAAAAAGGTAAAAAAGGTCTGCATTAGAAACAAATGAGAAACAAATTTCAACTAGTGGAAACATTTGGTACTGCGCCCAAACTATATCGTACTAAATGCTTTTTTTTTTTTTTTTTCTTTTGCGATATCAACTTTAAATTTGGAACTTGCTTAGATTTATGGCTTTACTATTTATATTTCATATAAAATTTCAATATATATATATATATATATATTATTCTCTCTGTCTTATTGTCCATTAGGGTTGTCAAACCATTAATCGCGATTAATCGCATCCAAAATAAAAGTTTATGTTTACATACTATATGTGTGTTTCTTTGTATATTTATTATGTACATATAAATACACACACATACATGTATATATTAAAACTAAATATTTATATGTATATATATTTATACCTGTATACAATTTAGATTATAAATAAAAATAAAAATTTTGGATATAAATCTAAAATATTTTTCCTTAATATGTACATGCATGTGTGTGTATTTATATATACATAATAAATATACACAGTACACAAACATATAGTATGTAAACATAGCACTAATATATATAGTTTTTGTTTTTTTTTCATTTAAAAAAAAAAAAAATCTTATAAAAGAAACTAAATTCTAAAGCATTCAACAGTTTACGTTGGAAATGTCATTTTCAGGCCTTTGCTCAAAAAGTGGTAAAAATGGCATAAATATAATTTAGTACACTAGAAATATTAAATACAACATTATCAAACTAACATTTACATTAATTTCACTGAAAATTTAATTTTTGACCACCACAAAAGCAGTGACAGAGTGTTAATAATTAGCCAATCAAAACAGAGGTCATTTGCACATAAAGGTACAGGCATGTATTCAGTATTCCATATTCAATGAATACTGTATGTACAGCCCATGTGACATAATGTTGATTTCTACTGGAAATAATTACAGTACAGTACAGTACAGTGACGCACTCACAATGCAAGTCTATGGAACAAGACGACCCAGACGTTTTAAAAGCAGAAATGTGAACCTAGATTTTGAAAAGAGCTTAGATTAATTATTCATAAAATGTGTTTTTGTGCTCTGAAGCTGTCTAAATCATTCAATTAGCAATATGACTTTGTTCTGCACAGATGGACTTTAAGTTATGCACGTAAACAGTGGACAGGCCCTTTGCATCCCTTTCTGGTAGCTTTCTTTTGCATACAGTATTGTGTCAAACTAAACAGGTTTACTATGACAGAGGTTATAGAGATTATAATTTTGCACAGACAAGGCTAGTAAGTGATTTTATCACACTACGATCATGTTGACAATGTCCTTCCTTACAAATATAATGGATAGATGGAAATAAATGGATTAAAAAATACCTAACAACAAACACTACCAGTCAAAAGTTTTTTAAAGAAGTTTCTTATGCTTATCAAGGCTGTTTTCACTTGATCAAAAATTGAATATTGTAAAATGTTATTACAATGTAAATCAATGTTTTTCTATATTAATATACATTAAAATGTAATTTATATCTGTAATTAAAGTTGAATTTCCAGAATCATTACTCCAGTCTTCAGTGTCACATGATCCTTCAAAAATCACTCTAATATGCTGATTTATTATCAGGGCTGGAAACAAATTTTTTTTGGAACCTGTGATACTTTTTTCAGGATTTTTTGATCAATAAAAGGTTAAAAAAGAACAACATTTATTTAAAATAGAAAGGCGTTCTAACAATATACACTACTGTTCAAAAGTTTGGATGTGTTAAATGAATAAAAAGTGATAGCATATATTTTGAATATTGTTAGAAAAGATTTATATTTTGAATAAATGCTGTTCATTTTAACTTGTTATTCATCAAAGAATCTTGAAAAAAGAATCACAGGTTGCAAAATAAAACTTGTTTCCAACATTGATAATTCTAATAATAAATCAGCATATTAGAATGATTTCTGAAGGAAGAAGAGTAACAGCTGATGAAAATTCAGCTTTGCATCACAGGAATAAATTATATTGTAAAGTATATTAAACTAAAAAAACATTATTTTATATAGTAATAACATTTTGCATTATTTCTGTTTTTTTTTAATATATATATATTTTTGATCGAATAACAAATAACTGCAGCCTTGATGAGCATAAGAGACTTCTTTAAAAAACATTAAATGAGAGAGTGTGTCCAAACTTTTGACTGCTAGTGTAACTAACATTATAAGTAATAAATAAATAAATAAATAAAGCACTAAAATATTAAAATATTTTAATAAAATAATAAAATATTTAAATAAAAAATAAATTATATTAAATAAAAAAATAAATAAAATACACATATAAAAAAACTACAATCACAACAAAATTACTAACTAAATTTAACATGAAAACAAAATGTAAAATTAAAACCTAATTCAATATATTAACAAACTTTGAATGACACTAAAATAACCCTGACCTGCAGGGCAGATAAAACTAGTCTTTTTGTAAACATTTAATCCTAAAATGAATCTTGGCCCTGTCAGTTGAGTTTTGCATCAGTGCATGTAAACTTTCTCAGTTCTGTTTTCCTCATCTTGACGAAGGCCTCATCACCCTTCAGCAGCAGAATCTCTCTTCTGACGTCTCAGATCAGCAGCCAAACGCTTCCCTGGAAGAGCTTCCTCCGTCTTTCCTCTCACATGCCCGTTTGCTCTAATCGCAGGCCTACTTGGCAACCAAAGCTCCGGGAAGCAATCAATAAAACCTTGTTACTCTAATTGTGAGATTATAATCTTGACCGCGACGTCTTCTGCATACTCAAACGCGAGTCCATTAGAGACGTTTCCCAGCTACTTTCTTCAGCCAAGAATGCAAATGCAAAGACTAACATTTACGCTGCGCTATCACATCCAGATGAACTTCAGCTGATAAAGGATGAGTAAACTGACACAGTGCTGGAGGACGGCTCAGCATGCTAATCACAAACTGGCTTTTCACAATGAGATCACGTTTAAAGGAACACTTTGCACAAAAATGGAAAATCACATAATTTTTTGCTCACCAAAGCGGCATTTATTTGCATAGTTGCGTTTATTTCTGCCATTTGTTTAAAAGTACAGTAAAAATTGTGAAATATTATCACAATTTAAAATAACTGCTTTCTATGGAAGCCTGTTTCCGCAACTTTTTATTTCACAATTCTGACTTTTTTTCTTGCAATGGCGAGTTTACATCTCGCAATTCAAACTTTATTTTCTCAGAAATGTGTGATATAAACTTACAGTTGTGAGTTATAAAGTCAGAATTGCATGATATAAACTCACAACTGCAAGAAAAAAGTAAGAATTGTGAGATATTAACTCAGAAATACGAGTTATAAAGACTAGGAGTAGAAACTGAAAACTCAAAACTGAGTTTGTATTACGCAATCTTGATCAAAAAAGTCAAAATTGTGCGATAACAAGTCACAATAATCTTTCTTTTTATTTTGGAAACACACTTCCATAGCTTTCTATGTGAATATGTTGTAAAATATTATTTATTATGTATTGTGTTATGTGGCCAAATTTCATGCTCACCAAGGCTGCATTTATTTAATCAAAAATAGAGTAAAAACAGAAAAAAGTTTGAAATATGTTGTAAATTTAAAATAGCTGTTTTCTATGTGAATGTATTGTAAAATAAAATTTATTTCTGTGATCAAAGCTGAATTTTCAGCATCATTACTTGAGTCTTCTGATTATTTCTAAAATATTTAAATAAAAAATTAATTAAATTAAAATAACCAGAACTAAATATATATATATATAAACACTACAAACAAAACAAAATTACTAAAACTTTAATTACATTTAACATGAAACCAAAATGTAAAAAAAAACCCTAATTCAATATATTAATAAACTATGAATGACACTAAAATAACTGACTTATATATTGATATATAATCTTTAGTTTTTACTGTCACTTTTGATCAATTGGATGTATCCTTGATGAATAAACATATTAATGTCATATAAAAAAATAGAAAATTCTAAAATAGATCAGCATCAATAAGCAGAGATAAATGTAATTGTTAGGTGAAATATTATTACAATTTAAACTAGCTGTTGTCTATGGAAGCCCATTTCCGGCACTGAATAAAAAATAAAAAAGGTAATTGCGACTTTTTATCTCACAATTCTGACTTTTTTCTCAGAACTGTGAGATATAAACATGCATATCTGAGAAATAAAGTCAGAATTGCATGATATAAAGTCAGAATTACGGGATATAAACTTGCAATTCTGACTTGTATCTCATAATTCTGACTTCCATTGTAAAATAGAATTTATTTCTGTGATCAAAGCTGAATTTTTACTTCAGTCTTCAGTGTCACATGATCCTTCAGAAATCATTCTAAAATCCTGATTTGCTGCTCAGCAAACATTTCTGATGATGAATCAATTCTTTGATATACATATAGATTCTTTGACATATAATGTCTTCACTGTCACTTTTGATCAGTTGGATGTATCCTTGATGAATAAACATATTAATGTAATTTAAAAAATAGAAAATTCTAAAATATATCAGCATACATAAGCAGAGATAAATGTAATTTTTAGGTCTAATATTCCTTGCATTGGAATTTGTGGTGAGGAAGCGATGGAAATCTACGTAACGCCACGGAGACGGAAGCAGCATTGATGTTTTCTCTTTGTAATCGATTCTCTGGCTGTATCTGTCTGTCTCTCTCATTCTCAGCTCCATTCAGCTTTCTCCTGTCTGTCTCTCTCTCTCTCTGTCTCTTGTTGGGCTGCTATCGATCGCTGGAGTTGGCTGGAGGTCAACCCTCGGCGGACTCCAGACTCTTTTGTTGGCGGCGGTTACCGTGGCGATCCTCCGTGACCCTGAACACACAGAGGGCTCGTTAGGGGCCAAGCGGAGACGCTCTCTCCCCTACAATCAGACGAGGTCAAAGGTCGCAGGAGGACAGCTCGGTCGACGTGAATGCGAAGGCTCCTGGGAAGGACGCGGCGCCTGATCTGAGCACAAACGAGCGCGTGATGGACTGGCCTGGACCGCGATCGCACCCGTTTCCATGACATTCATCTTCAATGGAAGCTTTTCAAATGGAGTCGGTTTCAAAGTAGCAATGAATGAAAAAAGATCAAACAGCACAGAATGTCCAGCCTCTCCTATATGTACAGTACAGTGCGCACATGCTGAACTATGAATTATAATGTCAGATTAATGAACACCTGATGATCTGAGATGCTGTAAAGAGCAACTTGAGCTTCAATGGAAGAACATCTGACCATCTGTACAGTCACATGATTAATGATGCTCATTTATTTACATTTAATTAGTCACTTTAAAATATGAATATTTATCATTTATGTTATATGTAATATTTATAAAGCACTATTTATGTTACTATAATATTGATATTTCTCAAAATCAAAAACCTTTTTTCTTTACACAAACTCATTTGCATACAAGGTATTAGTTAGATAGAAAAGGCACCGAAATGTATATACTTATATTTAATATTTCAAATTTATAGTATACTGTTTCACTTATAAAATAATACAGTATTTATATTTATTTACATTTTTATCTCTAGTTTTCTTTAGGTTTCAAATAATTAATTTACTTACATTTGATTAGTCAGTGCATAATAATTTAATATTATATATTTAATATTTATATTATAGCTCTAAAAATTCTACAATTGTGTATTTTTTTTAGGCATGAACTCATACATAAATATGTTTTACATTTATATTTATAGTTAAAAAAAACTCACAATATTTATATTTCAATAATATTTTTTTTTTCTTAAATTCCTAAAAGTGTAAGTTTCTAAGTTTAAATGAATTTTCATTTGATTAGTCATATATAAATAATGCAGAATCTTGTAGTATTTACTATTTATCATGTCTAGTATATGTATATTTATTTGGTCACACTTCAACTTAACTGTTTATTGAATGTAAACAGTACTATAAAACAAAAAGCAACTGTGTAAATTTAGAACCCACCCCTGGTTAAAATTAAATAAATAAATAAATAAATAAATAATGATGATGATGATGATGAATAGATAAATTAAAAACATTTTTATTTTTAGATTTTAGAAAAGAGGTCACACTTTATTTTAGGGTCCAATTCCTGCTTTTAACAAACCATTAACTACGACTTTTGCCTCAATAAACTCACAACTGATGAGTTAATAAGGTAGTTGTTCAATTAAGGTAAACAGTGAGAATTGGTCAGTATACTAAAGAGTTACCTTATATACTTATAAAATTGTATATTTCTATTATTTGTTTTCTTAAAATCATAAAAGTTTGGTTGCTTATTTATTTTATATCCGAACGTTTCTTTTTCAGTTTTATATTTAAATATTTTGTTATGAAACCATTTGTGACCCTGGACCACAATTTATACATCATCTGAAATCTGAATAAAAAAGAATAAAAAAGCTTTCTATTGGCATATGGTTTGTTAGGATAGGACAATATTTGGCAGAGATACAACTTTTTGAAATCTGGAATCTGAGGGTGCAAAAAATAAATAAATAAATAAAATATTGAGAAAATCACATTTAAAATTGGCAAAGGAAGTTCTTATCAATGCATATTACTAATCAAAAATTACGTTTTGATATATTTATGGTAAGAAATGTATCAAAATATCTTCATGGAACATGATCTTTACTTAATATCCTAATGATTTTTGGCATAAGTTTGACCCATGCAGTATATTTTTTGGATATTGCTACAAATATACCTGTGCTACTTAAGACTGGTTTTGTGCTCCAGGGTGACATTTTAATATATATAATAATATAATGATTTAACAATAACACATTAGTATAATAATAAAACCAGCAAACGCAGAGTTTACATGCTTTCAAATGCAAGTTAATTAACTCAATCTTGTCATCTTGTGCTTTTCGTAATTATCTCTCTTACCGAACGTCACTGTCATTTGCAGAACCAAAAACAGACTTTACGATCTCGTCTGCGGTGAAGAATTTATTAAAAATCTCTCATGAAAATCCATGAGGATCTAATTTAGGGCTTGAATTCCCTCTATAACTCACAGAAACGATGCTGCAGATCTAAATGAACACTAAAAGAAACAATAAATACTCCTGTCAGACTGTTTTGAAGGAAAGACAAAATGAAATGACATTTAATGGCCAAAGCGATGGAGACGCGAGGAGAAGGACAGACTGTTTTTGTTAATAAAGCCGAAAGACATTCTCAGCTAGTTAGGATTGTTTGTTTGGCTTTGGTGAGTTGCTCTGTGTGTGTGTGTGTGTGTGTGTGTGTAACATTACAGCCTTAAAGGCAAAATCAGTCTGAACTGCCTGAACCTGGTCAAGCGGAGGAGATACGCAGACAGATGTCAAATATGAGTCTCAGAGTAAACAAACCAAGACAAAAGGAGCGAGAGAGCGAGAGTAGAGGACGTCTATCAGATCTTCTCCCAGTTTAATCCACCTAAGAACTACGACTGAACGATACATCAGATATATGCACATTTAGCCATTAATATTCACTTCATTAGACTAGTTTGTCGATCGTAAGCGCGTCCAGATCATGCATTTCAGATGCTATGCTCTAAGCCACGTACAACTAAACAAAAAACAATTCCCGTACTGGAAACGCTGGAAAGGATTCAAATACAGAGATATAGATAAACGAAACATGGAGGTTTACGAAGGACAGGTTTGAGGGTTTTGAATCTTACCTGACTCGGGGAGAGGAACTCTTGGTTGTTCTCACTCATGTACATGTTGTCACCATCAAACTGCGGGCAGATGGAGAGAAGAAGATTAAAGTTTGATTGGTCAGACAGCCGAGATAAAGGAAAATGATTTGCATATCAGACAGAACGAGGAAAAAAGGGAAAGAACAATTCCATCAAAAGCGTCTGAGAGACACAGAGAGAAAAAGAGACAGTAGATCTGCTTCAAACTCTAGACAGCACAGTTTTCTTATTTTGCTTTAGCAAGCAATGCAACATTTCTACTGAATACTGAAATGCTTCGATTCTAGACTGGAGCTTTAATGTGAATGCTGCCTTTATAAAAAGGCAAAATATCAGCCATCATATTGGATTTTGTGGTGTTTGCTAAAACCACAGAAATCAATACGACACTAGAAACTCAACAGCCATTTCTAAAAAAAAAAAAAGGAGATAGGAGCCACAATTTATCAGTTAACATACAATATCAGTTTCGTAAAATATTACAAACATTTTTTTTGATTTTATTTTATTTGTTTACAGGGGCAACGCACATGAATAAACATCACTGTAGATGTGCCAGAATTAGCGAAAAAGACTATTTTTCATCTGTAGACCCTTGACAGAATGTTAAATAGTCGCCCTAAAACAATTACACAGCATCTTACATACAAACACAAAGTAATAAGAAATACAAAAAAAATAAAAAAATAAAAAAATACAATATTGTCCTAGCCTAACAAAGCTTATTTATAAGCTGTTTTATGTTTAGAATAATGTTATTATAATAAATATACATTTTAATATTATAACCAAATAAAGGTATTATATATTTAAATTGTGACAATTTTGCATTATTGGTCTCATTATATAATTTCTTTTTTCCAACTCAAAAAAGTATTACTAATACTACTACTAAAAATAATAATTATTATTAATAATGAATAATGTTTAAACCCTACATTGGAGCTTAAATGTGACCCTGGACCACAAAACCAGTCTTAAGTTGCACATTTGTAGCAATAGCCAAGAATACATTGTATGGGTCAAAATTATGCCAAAAATCATTAGGATATTAAGTAAAGATCACATTCCTTGAAGGCACTTTACAAATTTCCTACTGTATATATATATATAATTTTGGATTAGTAATATGCATTGCTAAGAACTTCATTTGGCCAACTTTAAAGGTGATTTTCTCAATATTAAGATTTTTTTTGCATCCTCAGATTCCAGATTTTCAGCCAAATATTGTCTTATCCTAACAAAGCTTTATTTATTTATTCAGCTTTCAGAATTTATTCAGCTTTCAGATGATGTATAAATCTCAATTTCAAAAAATTAACTCTTATGACTGGTTTTGTGGTCCACACTGCCTTTATATGAATGCAAATTTGCCATAATATTGGATTTTGATCATGCAAAGATTAATAATCTTGACCATTGTATCAGTTATCAGCTTTCATAGATCGATCAAACACATAATGCCTTGTACGTTTAATATTTTGACATTATAATATATAGTACATATTTATTTTTTCTATACTCTACTTAATTCTAAATCCTAAAAGTTTGTTCATTTCTAGTTGTACATTAACTCATTTACTTTCATGTGATCAGTCATAGAAATAATGCAGAATCTTGCAGAATTTAATATCTATCACACTGAAAAATGGTAACATTAAAGAGTTTTATTTAAGTGAAAAATAGTATTTATCATCACTGAATCAACCTAAATACATTTTATACCATCTTATATAAACAAAACAATTTTTTTTATGGGTTAAATCAGGTAACAGTTGCAGGTTGCCACTTTTCACAGTGCATTTATGATATATATTTATAATTACAAAACGTATAAGTTTGTGTATTAAACATATATATTTAAGACTCCATTGTTTCCAATTCATTTAGCTGCATTGATAATTGAATTAATAATGCATCGCGCAATTGCATCATGTTATATTATTTAGCACAGTGCAAAAAGTCAAACAAATGCTGATATTTTATTTGCAAACAACTTCTACTGACAGACTGAACAGGTGAAAACAAGACAGAAAAACTGTCCTGGGTCTGAAATGATGGAGCGGTGTGAAAGGAAGGATATGACAGCTCGAAAGAGAGAGTTTGAAAACCGACCACAATTGCCCTGCAGCGCGTGTCCTCAGACTGAAAGGTTGAGAACAAACACGTCGATCCTGCCTTGGTGATTCTGAGCTAAATTACTCATAACTTTACTTTAGTTAAATGCAAGCAAGGATGCAAGGACGAGCGCAGCCACCAAACACTGTCAGAACTGCACAGAGCATTTCTCTTATGAGCTCTGACAGCTGTCAAATATAAGAGAACAGACAGAAACATACAGTTGCAAACAATTTATTAACAAATCCTGTCGTACAATAAAAAAAAACAACATCAAAGGGCTAATCTGAGGAGCGCAGAGAAAGCCTTCCTTATTATGACTGAAGAAATCAAGGACTCAGTTAACTTGCTAATCGTTTCTTTATAGTTATGTCTTAATTGCTTCATAATCACTCATCAGACAAAACCTTATTGGAACCAGCCAAGCGACAGTTATATTCACACAACAAATATCAGACAAACAAGCCAAAACAAAACTGAGTTTCGCAAACAGGAGGTGCGTCAGTGTGGTGTTTGCTAAAACCACAGAAATCAATACGATACTAGAAACTCAACAGATGTTCAGAAAAGCAGATAGCAGTTGAGCACAATATATCAGTTAACATAAAATATCGGTTTCATAAAACATTAGCTTTTTTTAACATTATTGATTTTTTAAATATTATTTATTATACAAATATATACACAGTTAAGGTCAAAAGTTTACATCCCCTTTCAGAATCTGCAAGATGTTAATTATTTTACCAAAATGCATGTCATTTTTTATTTAGTACTGGCCTGAATAAGATATTTCACATAAAAGGCCCTTACATATAGTCCACAAGAGAAAATAATAGTTGAATTTATAAAAAAGGCTGTGTTCAAAAGTTTTCTTAATACTGTGTTGTTACCTCAGTTATCCACAGCTATGTTGTTTTCTTCTGATAGTTGTTTATGAGTCCCTTTTTTGAGTCCTAAACAGTTAAACTGCCAGCTGTTCTTCAGAAAAATCCTTCAGGTCCCAATACAGAAGGTTCAAACGCTCACTGATGCGCCAGAAGGAAAAAACATGCATTAAGAGCCGGGGGTGAAAACTTTTTGAATTTGAAGATCAGGGTACATTTTATTTATTTTGTCTTCTGGGAATCATGTAACTATCTATTGTAGCCATGAAGGGCAGTACTAAATGAAAAAAATATAATATTTATGCAAAATAAGAAAAATCTCCATTCTG
This sequence comes from Cirrhinus molitorella, assembly GCA_033026305.1. Lineage (NCBI taxonomy): Eukaryota > Metazoa > Chordata > Actinopteri > Cypriniformes > Cyprinidae > Cirrhinus > Cirrhinus molitorella. Next base: position 36,632,355 of record CM065130.1, read on the forward strand.
TCCAAAAGTTTTCACCCCCCGGCTCTTAATGCATGTTTTTTTCCTTCTGGAGCATCAGTGAGTGTTTAAACCTTCTGTAATAGTTGCATATGTCTCTCAGTTGTCCTCAGTGTTGAAAAGATAAATCTCAAAATCATATGGTCATTGTTGGAAAGGGTTCAAATACACAAAAATGCTTGAAAACCAAAGAATTTGTGGGACCTAACAGATTTTTCTGAAGAACAGCAGGCAGTTTAACTTTTAGAGACTCAAAAAAAGTTATTACAATTAGATTTACAATTATCACTAAAGAAAAAAAACACAGCTGTGGATCATTCAGGTATCAACACAAAATTAAGAATCAAAGGGATGTAAACTTTTGAACAGGGTCATGTTTGTAAATTATCTTGTGGACTATATGAAAACATCTGAAATATTTTAATTAAGGTCAGTACTAAATTTTGTATTATCCCTCTTATTTTGGGTGTAAACTTTTTATTAAAACTATATTTTTATATTACTTATTGAACATTTTTCTTTTTCCTTTTTTGAGGGGGCCAAGTTTCCAAACTAATAAATACAAAATGACCCTGAATAATTATTTAAATTCTTGCCTTTATAAGAGGGTAAAACATCATATTGACTTTTAGCCAGTAAACATCAATCATTTTGGCAATGATATTGATTATGGGCCATCATAGTTACAATATTGATCAGCCTGATATCACAGATGTATAAAATCTTCATATCAGCTTCGACCAAAATGCATATCAGCATCGATGCAAAATGCATATTGCATATTGGTGCAGCCCTAGATATGCATAATATTGCTGGATCCCTAGTAGATGACATTTAACTTTATGACAGAGTTTTGTGGGTAAGTTCACAACATCTCATATGCATTTAGTCTAATGCCTGCTGTACATCCCCTATATATGGATCAGTGCATGTGCAGTGCGTGCACACACACACACACACACACACACACACATACACAACCACAACATGCACAGAATGAGAATGGGAGAGTTTCTCTCTTTCTGTGCATCCTCCTCATCCATATCTCTCTCTCTCTGAGAGAAATGTGATATTATACTGCTGTATAATGACAAAGCCGTCAAACAGCTGATGGGGGTCGTAGAGCATTTCCAATGTGAACACCTCCCTCCCCCACACACATATTATATGTATATGAGTGTGTGTGTGTGTGTGTGTGTGTGTGTGTGTGTTTATGTGAGCTAAACAGTCATCATGCATTTATATATTCCATACTGCAAACTGCAGCATCAATAATACAGTATTACACGCGCACACACACACACACACACACACACACACACACACACACACACACACAACTAAAGGCAGTGCTGATAGTTTTGTTGATCGTCTTCTTCTAGAAATGCACCAGAATATCTGGAATCTGGAATATATCAGAATATATCCCCCCCCCCCTCTAATTAAGATGCAAATATATCCAAACGCACTATAGACATCTTCACAAATTACACCCTTTCACTGTGTGTGTGTTTGTGAGAGAGTGTGTGGGGGTGGTGTGAAGTTATAATGGAAGATTAAAAGATTTTCCCTCTTATCTCCAGATTTTATTACATTCAGACACGTGTGCACAGAAATGCACACACTAGCTTAAAACTCTGGGGTCAGTATGTGTATTTCTTTTTTTTTTAAGAAATTAATACTTTAATTTGCCAGGGATGCATTGCACTGATCAAAAGTGACTGTGAAGATATGTATAATGTTACAGTAGGTTTCTATTTCAAATAAATGCTGTTCTTTTGAACTTTCTATCTGTAAATCCTAAAAAAATCATAAAATGCATCTTCCACAAAAATACTGGGCAGCACAATTGTTAATAATCAGAAATGTTTCTTGAGCAGCAAATCAGCATATTAGAATGACTTCTGAACGATCGTGTGACACTGGAGAATGGAGTAATGATGCTGAAAATTCAGATTTGATCTCAGAAATTAATTCTATTTTACAACATATTTGCAAAAAAACAGCCATTTTAAATAGTAAAAATATTTTACAGTTTTTCCTGTATTTTTGATCAAATAAACACAGCCTTGGTGAGCGCTGAAATTTGGCAACGCCACTAATTTCAATTCTCCACACAAACTTACTACAGAAAAACACAGTTTCTACTAAAATAGACTCTTTTATGGCTCATGTTCGAGTTCATAATGAGATTTTCTGATTCTGGCATCCATCATGGTAAATACAGTACACTGAATGACACAGAGTGTGTTTGTGTGAGTTGCGTCCTGATGTAAGAGTCTATAAAGCGTTTCACACTAAATAGTCATTAACTCTATTAATACAGTTCATGTTAGACGACACCTTTCCGTTCAAAGCCAGTTCCTGTAGAAAGAGCCACAACTGCAAACACCTGTGAGTGTGAGTATACAGCTAAAAACATACAGAGATTCAATAAAACACCCAATCTCTCCCTTGATATTATCTCTCTGCATAAAGACAGATGCTTTAATAACCTTTTCATGTGGTTTCTATAAAGCGACCCACAAATGACCTGCGTCTCTGCGTTTCATTATCTGTGTTTCCATACTGCACAGTACACGCACGACACACAATGCAAACACTAGTATGTTTTATTCTTGTCACACGAGCATCTTCACGCAGCAATCATGATTGATTTCACATCTGCTAACAGAAGGTCAAGCACATTGCATGTGGTTTACAGTTCTGATGCATACTGCGCATTTTGACAAATGTCATGCAATGCATGCAGAATCTTAGCATGGTGGGCACAGTATACATACTACAGGACTAGTATGACTAGTATTTGTCCTGTCCTCACGCCCTCCACCTCCTCTCTCTCTCTCTCTCTCTCTCTCTCTCTCGGCACGTCTGCCACGCCAGGCTTTTCTATTACCCGTCTAATTGCACATTCCGCAGTGACAAGAGCTCATTAGTGCTTAATTACACACGTGTTATTTAGTACAAACATCTCCATTTGGGCCCCTTTTGCCGTGTAATTGTTCTGCGGGGACGGCCGTTGAGATGAAGGGCACGTCAGAGAGATTCGTGCTGAGTACGGAAGGCTGGAAGTAGGTCATGTGCTGTAGCAATAAACAAGGAACACTGCAATAAAATAATATAGTCACACACACACACAAATGCACGCATGCCAAAGCCAGTAATATCCAAAGCTCATGTAATATTTACAGTGCACTAATAGAAAGATGGCAGAGAGAAACAGATTCTTTTGCATTTGAATTTCAGAGAAAGCTGCAGACTGCATTAATACTGCTGGGTTTTGTGAGTCCATGTGTGTGTGTGTGTATTAGACAATGTGTGTTTGTGCCATAGAAATCTGACTATAAGATTATAGTGAATACAATAAATGCAGTACAGTGGAGGCAAAAGTCTGAGAGAACGCCAAAAATATGTAAACCTGGAAATGAGCAAAGTTTTAGGATTTTGAGAAATTTAAATATTCTAGAAATATTTATAGTGTAAGGGAAGGAGTATAAGCATATACTATAAATGATAAATATGAAATATTAAAAGATTCTTCGTTATTTTTGTGTGATTTATAAAATGTAAGATCATTTAAACCTAATTTAAGTTTACATTTAATTATAGAAATATAAATATTGTAAGATTTGACATGCATAAATATGAAATATAAAAGATAACTATTTAATACGAAAAGATTCTGCATTATTTCTGTTTGATTAGTCAAATGCAAGTACATGAGTTATTTTAAACTTTAAAATATTATAGAAATATAAACATTTTACATTTTTATAGGTATAAATATATACCATAAATGGTACATGTTCAGTGTTAAAGATTCTGCACAATTTCTGTGTAACTAATCAATTGTGAGTTTATTTAAACCTACAAATAAATATATTTAGGATTTTGAATGCATACATATTATATAAATATTTATAGTGTAAGGTAAGGAGTATAAGCATATACTATAAATGATAAATCTGAAATATTAAAAGATTCTTCATTATTTTTGTGTGATTTATAAAATGTAAGATCATTTAAACCTAGAAAAGAAACAGATTTATGATTTTTGAAATTTTTTTAACATTATAGAAATATAAACATTGTATGATTTTATATGCATAAAATAGAAATATTTAATATTAAAATATTCTGCATTATTTCTGTTTGATTAATCAAATGCAAGTGCATGAGTTATTTTAAACTTAGAAATAAACTGATTTAGGATTCTGAAACTATATAATATTTTAGAAATATAATAAATATATACCATAAATGGTAAATGTTCAGCATTAAAGATTCTGCACTATTTCTGTGTGACTAATCAAATGTGAGTTTATTTAAACCTAGAAATAAACACATCTAGGATTTTGAAAATGTATAAATATTATACAAATGTAAATAGTGTAAGGCTTTATAAGTATAAATATATACTATTAGTGTTTTGCACTATTTATGAGTGACAAGTCAAATGTAAGCGAGGATTTTGAGACATATAAATATAAAATAAATATTTTAATATATGCCATATACTATAAATATTAAATACTAAAATATGCTCTTTGGAAAATCATCTCAGATTATGCTGGAGAACAACTCCAGTGTGTTTTGAGAGATTCTCAAAAGCATTTATCAGTTCAGCTTTTCACTCAGAGTGCTGATAGTATAATCTGTAATAAAAAATTCATATTCAAAGAGTAAATGCAAAATGGAAGTATATTTCACAAGCAGCCTCGAACTTTTGAACCCTGCTATACGATGCAAAAAAGCAATAAGCGATGCAAATAAGAGTTTAACCATGTTAGAATTATTTAAATGCACAACAATGAGAGGCTTATTGCCTTTATAAAAAAAATAAGCAACAACAGTAATATGATAAAGTCCAATTAATAGTTACAATTATTATTAATAATCATTAAAAAACTATTTAGTTCCACAAATATTACAGTTCATTAGTCTAATTGTGGCTGACAAACTTGTGAGTTAATGCAGAATATGCATTAGCATTTTAAACAGCTCTCGAGCGCAGCTCATCCAATCAGAAATGACAAATCATCCCGGATGCTGACTGGTCGATACAGTTAAAACGCACTCCAATGATGTGAAACAGCTGTTAGCCCGATTACCTAATTAAACCTCTAAACACACCTCGCACTAGAGTCCAATTCACATGTCAGTTTGCTTTGGTTTTGACCTTTCATTCTGTCTCAGTTACTGTAATCTGGCAACGAGCGGCACGGTCCGGGCCAACTTGGACCGAACAATTCAAACAATCCAGCTGTTGCCAGAACAGCGTTGGGAAGAACAGCGGCGGTAATGACGGCAGCTACCGGTGCTCGTCTCCTCTCCGGAGAATGAATAATATTCTGGCAGTGCCGAATCTAATAGGCGCTCTCTCTTAGATATTCAGCTGAGAATGGCACTTATGAAATATTAATATCATACAAAAATATGGCAACTCCAGCGCACTCCATCTCTCAAACTCCAGCGTAATTGACTATGCGAGTCTTTCCAAATCAGGCAGCGAGGAAACGAGAGGGAGAAAGAAAGGGAAAACAGAAAGTAGGAATATGTCAGCTTTGTGGCAGAGGAAGACGAGCCGCGTCTCACAAATGAGGACGAATTAGACGTACAAAAGTGACAAACGGACGACGGATCTGATGATTACACCAAAACGCACATGCAGCACAACACAATTGTTTGATTGTGTGTCGCTGAATTATGATAATTGGACGTGTTTACGCATTTAGATAAATTAAAGCATTAATAACAAACACTTGAATCATAAATGGACCACGACGTAAATGCTTTCTAATGAAAAACTCTGTGTTTATTCCTGTCGGACCGTGAAGTGCTAAAACCTCCTCAACCAATTTATCATGAAAACAAACTGAAACAATAAATGCATTTCAATGCACTTCACCGCAGATTTGTAAAAAAACAACACACGCCGAGCCACGCCCACCGTGTTCTCTGATTGGCTAATCACATGCGAGTTTCAAAGTGCCACAATAAATTCACAAGCTCCAGCTGTGGCTGTTATTATGAGGCCTTATTTCAGACTTATTTAGAGCTTAAGTATCAGGAACACATGTTGTGCTGCCCATTTAAACAGCATCACATTCTACACAAACACACAGACCACAATTCAACAGCTTTCTTAAAAAATGCCTTAAAAACTTGTTCTGGGTGTGAAAGCTCAGATGCAATGACCTTTGTGACTTACAGTGCGTCTTTACTACAGGGACTCATTACAAAAGTACTATTACAAAATAAATCAGTAAAATCAACCAACCATATGTATATTTCAGATTTGTTTTATTTTTGAACTTGAAACATGAAACAACATGAAATATGAAAATTTTTATCATTTTAACCTGAGGCCAAACAGATCTGGGAGATTCAGATCCAATCCATGAGGAATCCAAATATTTTAAAGGCAACACAAAATAAAATTTACAAAGATTCTTAATGACGTATTTTTGAATATTAATAGTGCCATGGGACTTAAAAACATTCAACTGTGAAATTATTTGTAAATATTATTTTTATGGCCTTGGTTACAATCAGTGAAAAAAGTACATTTGTATTCATAGAAGTTATAAAATGTTAATAAAAAATGTTTATATCATTACTTTTTTCATGCACTGATGATTTGTGCACAGTTAAATGATTAAGAGCAGTGTAAATGTAAATATGTCATCTTTAAGGTATATATTAACAGCAATCCTATATGGTTTTAATAGTGATCATCCACTGAAAGCAGTTTATGGTGTTTGGATGCCCATAAATCTGTATCACATGAGATTACAGTCCAGGATTAACGAGATGAGAACTCAATTTGAAAACACCCACAAATTGGCATCAATTGATATTGTGAGTTCGCAGGTCCAAACGACGTCAGAGCTGCTCTCTGGATTACACATCAAAACATTACATTAGCACATATTTAGCAGAGGAGGGAAATTTGGGATCTCATTTAGCTAATCCTGCCGTCTTCAGGAGGTTTAGTGTCGACACCTCGCTGTGTGTTTAACGTTTAGCTTGCAGATGAAATGGCAGCAAATGAGGGTAACCACGGCGAAGAAAACTCGTTAATATCTCAAATGTTTCAGATACGTTTTTGTGATATAAATTAGAAGTATGCAGTCAGAAGTCAAACATCTCAGTATGAACTCAATTATTTATCATCAAATGATCTGAGCTGGCATAAACATGCATTGTATTGCTCTATACTACTACTGGATGACAACTATTGGCTCATTTGTATCTATTTAAGTTTCCTAAGAAAGATATGAGGCGAAATTGAGACATAACTGAGCTATGCATGACCCTAACCCTAACAGTGATGAGATTAAATCATTGAACTCAAATCCAGAAAGGCTTGTCATTAGAAAACAACTCTAGTAATCTCACCAGTGTCTCAAACTGTTCTCAGATACCAAAAATCAGAGATCTCAATATGAACGCAAACATTTCTCATCAAACGATCTGAGCTACTCTACATGCTTTTTATAGCTCCACATTATAACTGAACCTAGTGACACCAAGTGACTTATTTGTGTCTGTTTTTTTCTCCTAAACAATTTTAGGAGAAAGATATGTGACAAAATTGAGACATAACTGAGCGATGAGATCATTTAATTCAAATACAGAAAATCTGATGTTTGATTTGTTTCTCCTGAGATAACAACCCTTTCATTTGTCTCAAAGAGATCTCAACAATGTCTCAAAATGTTCTCAGAAACAAAAATCTTCAATCAAAAATCATTAATCTCAGTATGAACTCAAACATTTCTCATTAAAAGATCTGAGCTGCTTCACAATCATTTTATATCTCTGCACTATTACTAGATGACAACTATTGACTCATTTGTGCTTATTTCTTCTAAAAAGTTTAGGAGAAACGTTTGAGATAGTTGAGACAGAACTGAGCTATGAATGAACAAAAGCAAAAAAGATCATTACATTTAAATGCAGAAGCTTGTTTGAGATGTTTGAGATGTTTCTCCTGAGATAACAACCCTCTCATTTGTCTCAAAGAGATCTCAAACTGTTCTTGGAAACAAAAAATCTTAAATCAAAAATCTCAGTATGAACTAATTTCTCATCAAATGATCTGAGCTACTCCACAATCATTTTATACCACTATACTGTTACTAGATGACAACTATTGGCTCATTATTTCTTCTAAGAAATTTTAGGAGAAAGATATGAGACAAAATTGAGACATAACTGAGGTATAAATGAACAACAGCGATGAGATCATTAAACTAGATAAAGAAAAGCTTGTTTGAGGTGTTTCTCCTAAGATAAAAACCATAGTAATCTCTCATTTGTCTCAAAGAGATCTCAACAATGTCTGTTCTCAGAACAAAAATCTGATCTCAAAAATATGAACTCAAACATTTCTCATCAAATTATGTGAGCTGGTTCACAGCAATAAGAGATCTCAACAATGTCTTAGATGGTTCTCAGATATCAAAAATCGACAATCAAAAGTCAGATATCTCAATATGCACTCAAACATTTCTCATCAAATGATTTGAGCAGCTTCACAATAACTGTATATCTCATACAAATACTAGATGACAACTATTGATTCATTTGTGTCTGTTTATTTCTTCTAAAAATGTTTAGGCAATCCTGAGGCAGATGAGACATAACTGAGCTATGAATGAGCAACAGCAATGAGATCATTAAATTCAAATACAGAAAAGCAGATGTTTGAGATGTTTCTCTTGAGAAACAACTCTAGTGGTCTCAATTTGTCTCAAAAGAGATCTCAAACTGTTCTCAGATATCAAAAATCTACTATCAAAAGTCAGATATCTCAATATGAACTCAAACATTTCTCAGCAAATGATTTGAGCAGCTTCACAATAATTACTAGATGACAACTATTGACTAACTACAGGTCCTTCTCAAAAAATTAGCATATTGTGATAAAGTTCATTATTTTCTGTAATGTACTGATAAACATTAGACTTTCATATATTTTAGATTCATTACACACAACTGAAGTAGTTCAAGCCTTTTTTTTGTTTTAATATTGATGATTTTGGCATACAGCTCATGAAAACCCAAAATTCCTATCTCAAAAAATTAGCATATCATGAAAAGGTTCTCTAAACGAGCTGTTAACCTAATCATCTGAATCAACTAATTAACTCTAAACACCTGCAAAAGATTCCTGAGGCTTTTAAAAACTCCCAGCCTGGTTCATTACTCAAAACCGCAATCATGGGTAAGACTGCCGACCTGACTGCTGTCCAGAAGGCCATCATTGACACCCTCAAGCAAGAGGGTAAGACACAGAAAGAAATTTCTGAACGAATAGGCTGTTCCCAGAGTGCTGTATCAAGGCACCTCAGTGGGAAGTCTGTGGGAAGGAAAAAGTGTGGCAGAAAACGCTGCACAACGAGAGGGGGACCTGCGGAAGCAGTGGACTGAGTCTGGAGTAGAAACATCCAGAGCCACCGTGTACAGGCGTGTGCAGGAAATGGGCTACAGGTGCCGCATTCCCCAGGTCAAGCCACTTTTGAACCAGAAACAGCGGCAGAAGCGCCTGACCTGGGCTACAGAGAAGCAGCACTGGACTGTTGCTCAGTGGTCCAAAGTACTTTTTTCGGATGAAAGCAAATTTTGCATGTCGTTCGGAAATCAAGGTGCCAGAGTCTGGAGGAAGACTGGGGAGAGGGAAATGCCAAAATGCCTGAAGTCCAGTGTCAAGTACCCACAGTCAGTGATGGTCTGGGGTGCCATGTCAGCTGCTGGTGTTGGTCCACTGTGTTTTATCAAGGGCAGGGTCAATGCAGCTAGCTATCAGGAGATTTTGGAGCACTTCATGCTTCCATCTGCTGAAAAGCTTTATGGAGATGAAGATTTCATTTTTCAGCACGACCTGGCACCTGCTCACAGTGCCAAAACCACTGGTAAATGGTTTACTGACCATGGTATTACTGTGCTCAATTGGCCTGCCAACTCTCCTGACCTGAACCCCATAGAGAATCTGTGGGATATTGTGAAGAGAAAGTTGAGAGACGCAAGACCCAACACTCTGGATGAGCTTAAGGCCGCTATCGAAGCATCCTGGGCCTCCATAACACCTCAGCAGTGCCACAGGCTGATTGCCTCCATGCCACGCCGCATTGAAGCAGTCATTTCTGCAAAAGGATTCCCGACCAAGTATTGAGTGCATAACTGAACATAATTATTTGAAGGTTGACTTTTTTTGTATTAAAAACACTTTTCGTTTATTGGTCGGATGAAATATGCTAATTTTTTGAGATAGGAATTTTGGGTTTTCATGAGCTGTATGCCAAAATCATCAATATTAAAACAAAAAAAAGGCTTGAACTACTTCAGTTGTGTGTAATGAATCTAAAATATATGAAAGTCTAATGTTTATCAGTACATTACAGAAAATAATGAACTTTATCACAATATGCTAATTTTTTGAGAAGGACCTGTATACTCCTAAAAACCTTTTATGAGAAACATTTGAGACAACCGAGACAGAATTGAGCAACAAATGGGCAACAGCAGTGAGATTAAATGGATTCAGAAAAGCAGATGTTTGAGATGATTTCCCCTTAGAAAACAACCTTAGTAATCTCACATGCTGAGATACCAAAAATCTACAATCGAAAGTCTGAGATCTCAAACATTTTTCCTTAAATGATATCAGCTGATGTAAACATTCCTTCTGGAAAACTAGACTCATCTGTGTCTGTTTTGTATTCCAAAAATGATTTTAGGAGAAACACCTGAGACGAAGCTGACATTTAAACTCCATGAAGTCTCCAGAGCAACAACATTCTCCTCTGGCACCATGTGAAAAAAGGAGGGAAAGAAACTCGCAGTGAGAGAAAGAAAGCCTGACGGTTTCAGAGCAATAAACTCTCTGAAAATAACTGTGTGTGTGTGTGTGTTGTTCACCTCCAGAGGAAGCTGAAAGGTAAGGGTGGGTGTGTGTGTGTGTGCGGGGGGGTGATTTCAGCTAGTGAGCGGATGTTTAACTGAACCAACTTTTAACTGAACCCTGTATGTCGAGATGTAAAGATACCGAACAAAGGCCTAAAACCTCGTTCCCCTCCCCTCACCGCAACACCTGACGCACGGGGCCGAGGAGAAACGGCACGTTTCCTCTCAGAGCTGTTAAAGTGGTTGTTCTGAGCTCAACCTTCATGCCATGGTTTGGTTAGACTTCTTAAAAGGCGGCTGAGGAGACGCTTGATAAAAGGCAGATAATTTTAAACCATTCATATGTAAATGCATGTACGCATCCGGAAAACTGAGCAAAAAAAAAAGAAGAAGAAGTTTTTTTTTCCCTCTGTCTTTTTTTAGATCGTTCCTCAGAACTCTGGGCATTGTAAAAATATGATATTTTTCAGCTTTATTTGTGAAAGTGTCAAGACTCTGCGAAAGAACTTTAACTAACTGCAGAATAATGAAATACACAAATACACACCACATTTACGTTTGGATATTTCTATATATTCGTTTCTGTATTTTTATGATGATGTTGTAATTAAAATAAACCTAATCGTCCCGCAGAATTCAGGGCTTTCACCAGTTAATGACTCTTTCAAGCCTTTTGCGAATACTGGATGAGGATTTTACTGAGAAAAGAGAATTCTGTTGTTGATCAAATATTTTAGAGCTGAAAATAATGAGAAAAATACTTTACCTAAAGCCTTTATATATAATGCATTACAAAAGTATTTTTAATTGCAACCACAGTTATGCATACACCTTTAGAAAGTATAATGCATGAAATCACATGAAAAAATGCATTTTAGCTTTAGTTACAATTATTTATAAAAATATATAATGCATTACAACAAACATTAGGAACAGTTTTATAATGCATTATACATAATGGCTTTAAGCAAAGTGACTTTTCCAGTCATTCAAATTAGAATTTTACAATTTCTAAGTTATAGAACAACATAATATTATCATGCATGCCTAAAAACCATACATTATATGATTTTTTATTAGTTAGTGCTCATTATTACTAAAATAGAAAATAAAACAAATGTAAAATGCCATGCAGATGTTGTTTTCATCACTACCACGATGATATTGTTTAAAATACCTCACAGTACAATGATGTATAAATATGGTAATCAAATTTATGTAACATAGTCAGTATTTTTCAACTTTTCCAAGCCTAAAAATCAGAATTGTACAATTTCTAGGTTAATAAACACTCAAAACACATTGTATAATCATGCACTTTTTTAGTTATTAGTTTCCTAAAACATTCAAATATTTAAAATAACTAAATAAATATAAACAAAAGCCAAAGTAAATATTATTTTTATAGAGTACAGCCTATATACCATCTTTCAAGTCTGGAAAAAACCCTATCAACATTTAAAATTCCCTGATATTCCTGGCCGTGGGATTCCTGATAATGTATAAAATGAGGTAGGACCGGTCAGCCTGAGCTGCTTTGTTAGAATCCAGCACTGATAAATGATTTACGATGCCGGTTTCGAGAACATCAATACCATCTCGTTTCTAATTAAATAGAAGCCGCCCACAATATTGCACACGGCGGTATTCAGTCGAGCAGGACGACGAGAAGATCATCCCAAACGAAAAGCTTTCTGCAGCAGAGGATTCAGAGTGTTTTGGAACAATTTTATTTCCATAGTTTCAGAATTTCAGTTAATGTGCTGAGTAGATCAATTGAAAACAAAAGCGGCGGGCGCGCACCGTTCGAGTTTTTCCAGTGAGTCAGACGTGCTTTACTTTGTCAAATATGGACGTCCTTTCAAGTAACGGAAAGTGAAAAAGGAAACTTAGGTAATTCTGAGTCAAACGTGCTCACTTTTGTTAGTGAGTCACTCTTGAGGGTGATTGTGTGTGAAAATTTGCAGCATTGCAAACGTAACACGAGTCTATTTGCACCACTGTTGCTCAACTGCTGAAATACCACTGCATGTGCACATCATACAAAACCATGCCTACCATCTGAAGTTGATGCTAAAATGACTGTATGTTCACGTGCATCCCAAATACTACACTGCAATTAACAAACACACTATAGTCGCTGTGTTTTTGCACTCATATCAGTTTAAAAAAATGCATACAATTGCAGTTTTCACATTGATCAGTTAATTTCTGTCCAAATCCCTTATAAAAATGTCGGTTTTTGTTTCACATATAATTTACACAGATATTCTTTGTCTCATGTTTCATGCATGAGGCTTAATGCAAAGAGAAATAGAAACTAAAAACAAAATAGTACTACAGTAAAGCCATACATGCTCAAAAAACACTGTATAGCCATGCATTTTCTAATAGTAGGTGCTTATTATTACTAAAATGTAAAATAGTTAATATAATAAAATATAAATATAAAAAATACTGAAAATATGGTGATCAATCAGTGTCATGGTTTTACCATCTGACACAGTATGTTTTGTAAGTCAAAGCAGATACAATTGACTGTTCGGTTTTGGTTCAAACTCAAAGTTCATCCTTTAGCGTGTGCGTGTGGGTGGGAGGTTATGGTGGGTGTGAAATGTGGCCCTATGTGGACGTATAGGGACTCTCAGTTTATCATGTGACACTCAGAGAACCACAAAACCACCACAGAAAGACAGACAGACAGAGTCACTCTCAGACAACAGGGGGTGCTAGAGAAAGCCTTGATCCAAACCTATGTGAACCCTATGTTTTTTTATAGTTTAAAAACGATCAATATCCACTTCATAGATAAATCAAAACGTATTATTCTACCCAGTATTTGCATGCTGTTTTTTATTCATTTTAAAGTATTGTGCCATTAGTTTAGCAACATGTTAATGTCAATTTCTCAAATTGAATCACTTGTATGAGTTGACGACCATGCAAAGCATTACAAACCAATCTCCAATGAGGTTTCATTTCATCATTCAGTTAGGATGCTAAAGACTAAAGGCTCATTCACACCAAGAACGATAACGTTCTGTTTATTATTAACATGCGCAGTTTTTTTTTGCCTGTCGCTTTAAATGCTTAAGCTCTTGTCATGTGGATTCTGATTGGCTATCAGTGTTTTTATCATATGTGACCCTGGAGCACAAAACCAGCCTTAAGTCGCACGAGTATATTTGTAGCAATAAGCAAAAATATACTGCATGGTATATCAAAATGATCGATTTTTCTTTTATGCCAAAAATCATTACGATATTAAGTAAGGATCATGTTCCAAGAAGACATTTTGTAAATTTCCTAGCATAAATATATTTAAACTTAATGTTTGATTAGTAACATGCATTGCTAAGAACTTCATTTGGACTACTTTAAAAGCGATTTTCTAAATATTTAGATTTTTTTTTTTTCACCCTCAGATTCCAGATATTCAAATTGTCGTATCTCAGAAAAATATTGTCCTATCCTAACAAACCATACATCAATGGAAAAGGTAATTATTTGGATTTCAGATGATGTATAGATGTTAATTTCGAAAAATTGACACTTGGTTTTGTGGTCCAGGGTCACATATTTTTTCTTTTTTTTTTATAAACAATATCGTTAGTCTTTGTCGCTATTGTTGTGGTGTGAATTAGAATTAGTAGGCACTTACGTGACAATTTTAAACTAAAAACAGAAAACTTTTTTATGCATGTTGACCATTCATTGACACACAAAAAAAATGTTTTGGTAACCTAATGCAAAACGAGTTTCAAAATGTCCAGTTTTGAAAATGACTATAAAAACTATAAAAATGCCAATTTATGAAACGGTGACGTCATACTTATGCATATTACGTGTTTAGTCTATAGGAATGCGTATGTGCGCAGGTGCAATGTGTTTCTTTACAAAGTGACAGCGCCAACTACTGGCTACTGGCTACGTATTTAGACATCATTGCCGTTTGTATGCTAAAGTAAAAACTTGTTTTTAGTTCATTGTTCTGTATAACATACCCTTGGAATGATTATTTAATTTTTAGCTATCATTATAGTTGTTTTACTTGGACCTTAAGGCCAGAAGCATGCTTAAAAAGTATGCAACTGCAGATAATAACTATGCAAACTCAATCTGTGTACTTGTATAAAGCATGATTCTAGTCTGCATGCCACTTGCATAAGAGCGAGAGAAGAGCTGAAGGTGCATGCGTCGCGTCTCACCCCTGAAGAGGGCAGTCTTTTCTCCTCAGGGTTGGGCCTCACGGGTAAAGCGCCGTACAGCCTAACACCTCGATCTCCTACACCGTATCTGCTCTGAGAGATGGAGAAAAGAGGAGACAGAGAGGAGAGAAAAAGAAAGGACAACGCACCCGACTTAGAAGAGTCTCAGAAGAACAGTGACAAAAACCACAGGAGACAATCAACATCACTAATCATAAACATCAGTGATAACAAACAGGGTTTGTGCAGGGTTTTCCCTCACTAACGTGAACGTGAGGGTGTTGCTATCCAAAGTGATTGCTAGGTTGTATTCCAGATTCAAACTATGTATTATGTGTACGATCAAAAATGACGGAGTATTTTAAGTTGTTTTCACTATTATCATTACAAATGCAAGTGCAAATGAACTGTTTACCCAAGGAGGTTAAGTGTTTTATTATGTGGTTGCCTGGGTGTTACTAAGCAGCTGTTTGTGTTCTGAGTGGTTGCTAAGGTGCTCGGGAGGGTGTTGTTATCTAGAAAAGGCTCTGGTCCCTTCTTCAATGTGCATCTATGGGTGTTTTTCACCTGTTTTATCATCCAGCAGGTGTAAACTGTCCATCTGAACTGTAATACTTTACATCAGGGCTTTGATCACATGACTGTCAGCACTAGTACTAGTGATGATTGACTTAAACACCCCTAATAACATATTGTGCTCAGCAGGAATAATGACATATGATCTGATTTCAGTCAGTCATTCTGGCCTCTTCCCACTGTGTGTACATGTATCAGTGTGTATGTGTGTGTGTCTCCTCTGTCCTGCTCTGTGTATGAGGCTTGTTTGAGGAAACGCTCCCGGCAGGAGTTTTGGCAGTCTGGGTTTGGGAATCGGAGCAATCCAACATCTAATGATTCACACAAGAGAGTGTGCCAAACACACACACACTCACACTCACACACAGTACACACAGAGACATATGAAACTAGTGTAGTGTACTTGTAGTGCACACTGCTGCCTATCAAATGACCCAAGAGAAATATTACAAGCGGATGATGAAATACAGCCACAGGCTCATTAACCAAATACTATGGTAAATGTACTAGGTAATACCGCAGTATTCTTTGAAGTACCATGGTATATGAATAGTGCTGGGGGAAACAGGATTACGTAATCAGATTCCAAAATGTAGTACTAATTTGATTATATTACATATTAAAATGCATAATCAGATTACAGTTACTTTCTATGGATTACATGATTACAAATTATTCACAGTTTCAAATGTAAATATAGCTGCAAGCAGCGATTACGAGGGTCAAGTGCTTTAAGGCATTTAAGACTTTATTTAGCAAGTTTGTAACCACCTAAATCGATTCTGGCAATTCCAGGTAATTTACCATATAAATATGATGTTTTTTTAATGACTGTTATAGCGCCAACTGTGGTCCAATCCCATTAAAACTTTGCATGCTTGTTTAGAAATTTAGACTAAAAGTCTAAACAGACTAAAAGTTATAGCTTCCCAAAGGGTAAATTAAATTTTTTTTAAATAAATACTGGCCTAGAGAGTGCAGTGTCTAGTTTTTTTTTTGAGCGAAAAACCTAGGACTAATTTGCAAAAGTAGTTTTTTTAGATCTTCTCAATCATTTAACAAACAATTTGATTGACAGCAGTGGTTTTAGAGGAAAAGTTGTCTGGAATTAGGAGTTCTATCGTATGATACGAATATCATGTTAAAGTGCAAAAAATCATTTAAGGTCTTAAAAAATGCAGTATCGTCCCCCAGCGGCCAATTTCTTTTAAATTTCTCTCAGACCTTTGGGGTCGTGAGTCGAACAGGCCCACTGAGTTTCGTTCCCATCAGCCTCCTTTCACCTAGTCTAACAGGTGCTCAAACTTTGTCGACCAAAGGCAGCTATGTTTTTTGAGATACACAAATGTACACACTTGTGGCACTCTGGACCAAGACTGTGTACAACGATTTTCATGTTGATAGGACAAATAATTGCACAGTTATAGCCACTTTTTTAATGTTCAAATTGAGCTCTTACACAACTGTTCTGAGTTTGGAGGAGATATCTCATTTTGTTCAGGCATTTCCCCTTCTAAATGTTTTGCCATCCCTTTGCAATGGTGAGTCAAAACCTTTTTTTTTGATAAATATTGGTATTTACTCTCCATAAAAACTTTCTGCACTGGAACTGGTTTGGTTACCGATCAGGCGAAAAACCTAGGACTAGTTTGCAAATGTAGGTTTTTCATAAAATGCAAAATACCTAAAAAATCTAATCTGATGCATGTATTTTATCCGGCATGAGCCAAGGATTCCTATGGCATAAGACACTTGAGCCTGCAACTGAGCGATTTCATGCTTTTGAGCGCTGTAGCGCCCCCGTTAGGCCGATTGGGGCAAGCCTTGGTCATGTTGTAGGTAGTGTGAGTACTACCATCCCTCCAAGTTTCAAGCCTCTACAACTTACGGTTTGGTCTGCACGATAAGTTTTACGCGATAAGATCCGTGACCATTCTAACAATTACAACAGGGTTTTAGCACTATGCGCTTGAACCCCTAAAATTTTGGATCATACATTAGGTCAAAAGTAATCTATATGTAATCCAAAAGTAGTACATTACCTAAAAACTAAAAACTACAATTTGTAATAATTTGTAATCAGTAACAGACTACAATTTGTAAGTAATCCACCCATGTTTATTTATTTTAAATACACACACATACAAAACATGTTTTTTTCTTTGGACATGGTACTACCATGGTAATACCATCTGACTCATCACAGTACCATCACAGTTCGATCTCTTTTAACTGCATTGCCAAAAATCAACAAGCCTGATGTCAGATCTTTCCTCACACTAATATACAACAATCATTCTCTCTCAGCCAGTCTTCAAAACGCAAGCAAACCCACACGTGAAGTGATTCAGGTGAATCTACATATCACTGTGAATCAAAAAGCGCCGTATGACTAACAATATGCTGTCAAGTAAATCCAAAGTGCTGTATTTAGCATGGTGAGAATGTCCCTCATCAAAAGTGGCAGCTCAGGCCGTCCGTGATGACTGCGCCGCTAATCGCCCAGACAGACTGAAGGGATCGTGGGTTGTTGTCATCTACCTTTCTTTCGTTCTCTCTGATTTGTAACTCTCTCATCACTGCAGCTAAACTTAGACTCACAACAGGGGTTTTCTGCAGCTTGTGTCTTCCTGTTAACCGCCGCACGTGTCAGTAATCGATGTGCCCTTTACTGAAAACTTTACTGTAACCCGTGGGTGACTTGAGGGGCATTTCTGAACGTCTCGACCGAACACATACCAGAATGATTGTGGTTAAATCACTTGTTTGACTGGAAGTTGAGTTTAAAATAAAAAGCTTATGGATAAACATTAGCAGCTGACATGTTGTGGTGTATTTCTCTGCTAGCTTAGCTAGCTTGCAACATGGCTACTAATACATGGCAGACACATGCAAGTACTTTAACACAAACCAACCATAGTAACACTGCAGCGTTTGATGTGATGTGAAATAAAATAAATATTAAATTAAAACCTTAGATAAAAAATGTTTAAAAAAACAAAAAAAAAAACAACAACAAAAAAAATATATATAAATAAAGCTAATCAGCAATATAAAACTAATAAAAAGCAACTAAACAGAAAAAAATAATACAAAATAATTGAAAATACTGATGCATACAGTAGCATTACAGAATAAAAATAAAGGTAAAACAATGCTGAATAAGACCAGGAAAATGCATACAGAGAGGTCATGTAAGCATGCAATGCTGTGTTAAATATAAAACCGCTAACGTCGACTCTTTCTAACATGCTAGTGAAGGAGAGAGGACGTTTAAAAACAAACAAACAAGACCAAATCCGCATCAAAGAGAAACCCAAAGCGCCAGCTGCTTGATGCAAATGTTCCCTAAACCGCAAGACCATTACTGCAGTTTGAATATTGGATATTATTACAATGCAAATTGCATAGGGCCAGAGATTAAGTTGCAATTATGGCCTGAAAAGCATCTAGACCGGTGGAATGATTCTATTTCAGGCGCTGCGCACTGGGCTGTCGACAGTAGGGATGTACTTAGTAATATTAAATATAGTATAAAATACTAGGTGGTGTGGCTGGGTACTAAGTGTGTGTGTGTGTTTAAGTGATCATGCCAAACACTTAACGCCGCTCAATAAGGGTGCGATAAATTAACTCGACCAGCAGGAGAATAAATGTCAACCCTGTGGTGAAACCCGATACTTAAAGGAACAGTTCAGCCAAACATGATATGATACAAACTCATATAATGTTATTTCTGTGTGCAAAACTTTTAAGGAATGTTCATAGTGACCAAGCTCCAAAAGGGCTAAAAATACCACACAAGCATTGTAGAAGTAGTCATCATGACTTCTGTGTTATAATTATAATAACTCTTCTGACTCAAACGTAAGATACTTTTATGATGTTTTCCTGTCTATATGCTTTCATTGCATGGAAAAGAGCAGCGTGAGGGTGTCTGATGAGTAAATGATGACAGCATCTTTATTAGTAGGTAAACTACTCCTCTAACTGTAAGTGTTCTGTCCAGTGTTTTTCCGTCGGTGAGTCATAAAACATAATCAAAACAAACCCATATAAAAGAGGGCGACTGATTATAAATGAGACAGAAACGGATCCCACTCTGGCTTGTTTTCTCTTTGGAGTGATCGTTAGATTTCTCGTTAGTCTCTCACAGATTCCGTCTCATTATGTAAATGGGGGAATTGTTTTTTTGGGTTGTGTGTGCGTGTTTAATTAGGATAACACAGAAAAATGGGGATGGCTGAACACCTGCAAGACAATTTAAGACAAACGCACACACAGGTCATTACCAAGATCGGCCAAATTTCACATTTCTATGCATTTTTCGTGGAAAAATTTGAAGCATGGCCATCCATTAACACTCACAAATCCAACTCATCCAAATCATTTAAACAGCTTTTTCCAACGAGCACATTTTTGGATGTTTGCTGAATTGAGGTATTGTCAGATTTAAGTCTTTTCTGAGGACAAAGCCACAGCCAAATACATTCTTTCTGTAGGACGGTGATGTTTATCTGTGACATTCAGCTACTTAAAACTAATCTAAAGTGAGCGAGTGATCGGACCGATGGCTTTTATTTCTCTCTGTCATTGCATCACAGCTCAAATCCCTAAAGCACACAATGTTCCCACAGGCCTTTACATCGAAAATAACTCTGGCTGGACGCTGTCCAGTTAATAACTGTGTTTGTACAATCAACATATTGTTTTGGCCATGTGAAGATGAATGACCTGTTTAAACGGGAGAGACAGACAAACAGAGAGAGACAGAGCGCTGCTGATCGGATGAGTAGAAATCAAAACAGTCAAGCTGCTGTGAATATTTACAGATGTTATAATATAAATATGCTACCAGAGTTTTGGTGAAAATATGCTGTTTGACTATTTGATTGGCCGGGACGTTTCTATGCAGTTGCTATGGTGTTCTCATTGGTTTTCAGTGCTGGGTAGTAATCTGGATTATGTAATCGGATTACAGGTATTAGATTTCATTTTGAAAATATTTGTAACCACAGTTCTAGAATAGGATATATGTGACACTGGACCACAAAACCAGTCTTAAGTAGCAATAGCCAAAAATACATTGTATGGAACAAACTAATCGATTTTTTTTTTATACCAGAAATCATTAGAATATTAAGTAAACAGCATGTTTCATGAAGATATTTTGTAAATTTCCTACCGTAAATATATCAAAACGTAATTTTTGATTACTAATATGCATTGCTAAGAACTTCATTTGGACAACTTTAAAGGCGATTTTCTCAATATTTATTTTTTTTGCTCCCTCAGATTGCAGATTTTCAAGCTGCTGTATCTTGGCCAAATATTGTCCTAGCATAACAAAAATTGACTCTTATGGTTTTGTGGCCTAGGGTCACATATTTATTTTCTTTCTTTTTGTATTTTTACGTAGGGCCACGATGAGGAAAACGCGGAAGGAATCGCGGAATCCAGTCATAAAAATGGAATGTATTATTTAACGCGGAATGCCACAGAATTTGTCAAAGTTTGGAAGAATTATTTAAAAGTATGTCATCATATTAAATCAAATTTTGATATGAACTAGTGTGTGTACATTTAAAGCCGCAAAAAGACTATTTAAATATGAATCCTGCATGTTCCGCGTGTCTCTGTTTTATCATGGTTTTACCGCTCGTGGTGATTTCAGCATCTGCTGTCTTAATAAATGAGGACATAAATACATGAACAACATCTCCAGAACTGCTAGGATAGTCACTTTATTTGCATTTGACCGTTCCATTTGAGAATATATATATATATTATAATAATAATTACACAAATTTCTTTCATGTTTTAATTTTAATAGTAAATCCCCTTTACCTGCCAAAAATAAAATTTGTTTAATTTTCATTAATTAAAAGATAAATTAATTTTTACAGTTAATACAAATACACAACACAGAATTTCTGAGTGAATAAAAAAAAAAATCACAATGCTATTGTAAGAATAAATCAAAGTTGTTATGCACTCAAATAATTAGACATGTTAAAACCAGAATTTGGAAACAATAAAATGCAAAATGTCATAGTGCCCTAAACATGTCATTTTTGTTAAACCTTTAATAAATTTATGTTAAATTGTATAAGTTTCATGATTATAAATAATTAGACATGCTTTTTTGATTAATACGAATTTATTTAACCATTAAAAAGGAGTCCAGAAAAAAAAATTAAATGGAAAAAATGGAATCTGGGAAAAAATAAAATGGATTTCATAGGGCCCTGTTTATGTCAATATGGTACAACGTCATCTTATTTAAATCAATTGTGATAAACGAGTTAGGTCAAAAGTATTTAAACAGTACTGTGGTATGTTACCTAAAATGTGTACTGTAATGGTTTACGTTACTAACTACAATTTGCCATGCAATCTGTAACCAGTAAGTGACTACAAATTGTAAATAACCTATACCCAGCACTGTTCCTAATGTATATGTTTACTATGATATTCTGGCGGATTGCCAGGCCGTTACTATGCAGTTGCTAAGGTGTTCTCATTGGTTTTCCTGGATGGTTGCCAGGGTCATTACTATGCGGTTGCTATGGACAGCAATAATGATGACTATACTGACAAATACCACTGAAAAAAGAAATAAAAAGCACAATTTAAGCTTTCAGTGCGTGCACGTGCACATGATCTTGCCTGGTTTAACGCTTCATTCTGCGGCTGTCAAACTCACAGTCAGAGTGAAAACAACAGAGTCCAATCACGTTACTTTCATTTCAAACACTCAGATCAGCCAATCACAGTTGGGTTTCTCTTCTCACCCTCCAGTGCAGCTGTAAAGGTGATGCTGAGTGGGTCATATGATTCAAACTGAAAATACTTTCTGACTGTCAATCATCCTTTTGAGTTGACATAATCACAGAGATGCTGACAAACACTCTTATGAGTAAAAACACGCAGAGAATTTAAATGCAACGTTGCCCAAAGGAAATAAGAATCACAAATGAGATCTGAACTGTTTCTCTCAGAGAGTAACAAGATCAAATCAAGACTTTTGCTACTGCAGGACGTTTTCGACTGACAGAAAGAGAATTTTAAGTTGGTGTTTCATTGAAACATAAATAAGAAAGCCATTATATCTAAAATAAAGCAACATCTGAGCTCTGAAATGTCGCTCTAACAATTCGACTGTAAGCTTGGCAACAGGTTTCTGTGGCTGAACCAATCGCCGTCAGGCTTCCCTGTTCCTCATCCTCTTTCTTTCCCGAGTATTTGGTGTTATGTCACCGTTCCATACACAGTAATGACAAAAAAGAGGCCGCATTAAAATAATCTTCCGTTCGCAGGCCAGACAAAAGAAGGAAAGTGATTTCTTAACATGAAAGCAATCTACTTACAACCATCTGCTCGTCGTCTAAATCAAAAGTGCTGTTTCCAGAGAAAAGCCTTCCAAACACTCGCTGCCAAACACACATTTGAGACGTGATGGAGTTTGAAGAAGCCAAGTCGCAAAAACATTGTTCTCGCAAGTTAAGACAAACTCATTTGGATACCAACAGACACACAACAGACCAGTGAAACTTATTATGCTGAATTCAGTCCAAATCAGCACACGCTGTAAAAAAAATAACGATTTCAATTAGAACCGCAAAGTGTTTTACAGTCTGATGCCATATGAGAAGTATTAAACTTCATTGTGCGTGAATGTGTGTGTGCTCCAAACGCGATTGTGCTGTTACTTTACTAAGCAATCAGATGCAGGATTTTCACCTGATGAATCATACAACAGATGAAAAAATCCACATAGCAACACCCTGGCAGCCACCCACATCAGTCCTGAAACTGCAAAGCAATGCCCTAGCAACCAACAAAACACTTAGCAACCACATAGCAACACATTACTCATACAGTAACTCCTTAGCAACCCCATAGCAACGCACTGACAACCACCCAGAACAGCCTAGCACCTGCAAGGTAATTTCCTACCAACCACCAAAACACTTAGCAACCACATAGCAAACCAACTAAAAATCACTCATACAGTAATTCCTTAGCAACTACATAGAAACACCCTGGCAGCCACATAGAACAGGCTAGGAAGTGAAAAGCAATGTCCTAGTAATCACCACAGCACTCTAGCAACCATGTAACAACATGATAAGAATCCAGATGTTCACATCAACCACATAGCAACACCCTGGCAACCACACAAAACAGCCTAGCAACTATAAATCAGTACTCTAGAAACCATCAAAACTCTAGCTCCCATAGCTTCCAAACAAATCAATTCAGAACTTCTTAGCAACCCCCTGGCAATCATGCAGAACAGCCTAGAATTAAGTTTTATGCTTTAAAAGTCTAGTTTGAGTTCAAACACATGAAGAGTGAAACTATAATGATTGTATTTGACAACTTTGGATCTTTAATTTGTTTAAAAAACACTCTTAAGTAACTTTTACTTAAAAGTCTAAAAATCAAACAGATCTCCTCAGCAATCACATAGCAACAAAAACAGTACAACCAAGCGGTAAATTTTACACTTTAAAAGTCTAGTTTGAGTTCAAACACAAAAAAAGTGAAACTTTAATGACTGTATTTGACAACAATAACATTTTAATTTGAAAAAATCACTAGCAACCACCCAAACCAGCCTAACAACTGTAAATCAATACAACCACTGAAACACTAGCTCCCACAGCACTCCAAAACTCATTTTAAAACTCCCTAGTAACCACATAGCAACACCCTGGCAACCACCCAGTCCAGCCAAGCAGTACATTTCACTCTTTAAAAGTCTAGTTTGAGTATAAAACACAAGAAAAGAAAAACTATGATGGTTGTATTTGACAGCTTTAGACTTTTTTATTTTTTTAGCTTTAGACTAATTTGTCTAAAAATCCCTCAGAGTTCTTTAGCAACCGCATAGTAACGCCTTGGCAACCATCCAGAACACCCAAGCAGTACATTTTACATTTAGGCTTTTAAAATCCAGTTAGAGTTAACACACATGAAACTGAAACTATAATAATTGTATTTGACACCTTCAGACTTTTACTTTGTCGTAAAATCAATCAGATCTCCTTAGCAAACCCATAGCAACACCCTGGCAACCACCCAGAACAGCCAAGCAGTACATTTCACACCTTAAAAGTCTAGTTTTCAACAACATGAAAGATGAAACAATACTGACTGTATTTCACAACTGCATTACTCAGATCCCCTCAGCAACTGCATAGAAACACCCTAGCAACCACCCAAAATAGCCTAGTAACCACACAGAAAACAGCCTGGCAACCACCTAGAACCGCCAAACACTTTAAAAGCCTAGTTTGAGTTCAAACACATAAAAGTTGAGACTACGATAATTGTATTTGACAGCTTTAGACTTTTAATTTGTCTAAAACTCCCTCAGTTTTCTTTAGCAACCACATAGCAACAACCTGGCAACCACCTAGAACAGCCAAACAGTACGTTTTACACTTTTAAAGTCTAATTTGAGTTCAAACACATGAAAGGTGAAACTATGATGATTGCATTTGGCAGTTTAGACTTTCAATTTGTCTAAAAATCCCTCAGATTTTATCAGCAACCGCATAGCAATGCCTTGGCAACCATCCAGAACACCCAAACAGTAAGTTTTACACTTTAAAAGTCTAGTTTGAGTTCAAATACATAAAAAGGTGAAGCAATAATGACTGTATTTGACAACTGCTGACTTCTAATTTGTCCTACAGGAGAAGAGATTATATCGAAAGCCTGTAAAGCAAAAATAGGTGAATATGTATTTCCGTACATGAATGTCTAATACCTTTCTAACACGTCAGACGTTTATTGGTGTATCCAGGGCATTAGGCTGGCGACAGCACTAGTGACAGTTTTAGCCCGTGAGTATGAGACCTTCTGATCCCGCCGTGTGTGTGTGTGTGTGTGTGTGTGTGTGTGCACGTGTGTGTAATGATCTCATGGGGTTTATTTTCCACAGCAGATGTCTCGTGTTGAACAACACAGTAAATTGGCGTCCATGCTGACAGACAGATCAACATGTACTGAAAATATGAGAGACATGCAAACACACTCTCACACACACAAACACGAACATTATCATTTCATCTTAGGCAATTAAATACGATCAAATCATAGGTGCAGTTCAGGGGCGAGCGTGCGTGTGCAGGTGTCATCGAATCAAATCTCATTTCAGCTGCTCATATTTTCCATAAGGTTAATGTCAAACCAGCACTGGAAAGAAAAATCACAAACGCAATCTCTTAAATATCTCAGTCCTCGCCTGCATCTGAAACAAAATATATGAAACATGGCCTATGAAAGAGCAATCAAATGTTCCTGTGGGGTTGCCAAAGTAAGATTACGCTCATAAAAAGCTAAAATGTTTCACAAAACCTCATAAAAATGTCTTTTACCACCATATCCATAATAAGAGTTCATAATAAACTAAAACTCAACAGGTTTGGGTTTAGCAGCCAAATAATGTTCGATGAGTGTGTGCAAGTGTGCGTCGCCTGAGAATTAATTCTCTAAAAATAAACGTTAACAGTTTCATCAGGAATAATGTCGAATCTGGCAGTCGTGTGTTTACTTTATGAGTAATGCAATTACATAAACTAATACTAGCACATTTCACAGCGCCTTTCTGCAGCAGACGAGCCACACGGCGCTGATCTGAGGTCAGTTTCCACTCAAACACTGAAGAAGCAGCTGCGACCCTATAGAAAAACACTGTGACTGCCTGCAAATAAGCGACGTTTAAAATGCAACATCTCAGGACTATATGTTGGTCAGCGTGGGAGATCGTTGCTTATATTTGCTGAAAAAGATGATTCATGTTTTCTGCCCTGGAGTCTTTTGCACCGCAATGATGGCTACAGCAAACTGTTTGTGTGATACTGAAAGTGCAAGCTAAGATATTGTGGTCGGCACAAAACGGCAAAGAGTCATTCTAACGGCATGAATTCAGGTCTGGTGGAGATGTGCAATAGGTAATAATACTTAGCACTCAAGTGCTCTGTAAGAAAACCTAGTGTGCTGCATTGCTGTCTGCAGGATTTCAAAATATATATATAATATACACTTGGACGTGTATTTACTTGCAATGTTTTGGAGGAGCTTTTGCATCTGGAATGCGATTGTGATTGCTAAAAATGTCATCTAGGTAGGCATTTGACTAGGTTATTAAACACAAGCACAGATCTGCAGAGTTCTTAATGGCTTTGTATTGTCTGAAGATGCGTTATACAGTACGTAAGAGCTCTACTGTTGTACCACTTTATGAATAGTCATTAACACACACTTAGAGAATGGTTTGTGTGTGTGTGTGTGTGTGTGTGTTTTAGCACACAATGCACAGATTGTCTTTATCTGACTGGCTGATATGAGCACTCAAATAAGCCTGGTAATGCCTGACATTCCATTCATCGGAGGAGCCTCTCGTGAACATGTCTATTCTGTTAATCTGCAGGGAATGTTATGAAGAAACACACACACACACACACACACACACACATACACACGCACACAGACGGTCCATTAATGTGAAATGGCTGTAAATGATACAACATGCGTTGGTTTGTGTTACAGGTAACAAAAACCCTGCAGCTGCTCTTGAGTCTCGCATCAGTGGCTACACACACCGAACACTGGGAATGTGTGTTTGTGTGTCTGTACACACGTGTGCGGACGTATCGCATCACAAAAACACGATACAAATGTTACATATGCGCCTGAATCTATATAACAAATAAGTACTATGGTAACAGCATGAAAAAATATATATGCACTGTATACTGTGATATATTGTATAGTTATAACTCTACAAAAATTGGACAAACAAACAGTAATTTATATTAATTATATATGTATCAATATAATACCAACATTACATTAAATCCAGTTTAATAAAGATTTGATCTTGCATAAAGATGTTGCACTGACAGATGCATCTGTATCGCTGTGAAATGTTTGGCCTTGGAGGAAAGTCCGAAAGGAAAGTGGTCTTGAATATCAGAATACAGGCAGCACTCTAATCTGGTTCAGGTCCATCTTGCTCCAGCGATAAGCTTTGCCAATATGGTATCCGTTTCTGCTCGTTTCCTTGGCTGGCTGCCCAGCGTCCATTGTTTTCCCTCCATATCCCACCCTGCACTCATTTACTGCTCCCTCCTTCCCTGTTTGTTCACCGCAGCAACCGTCCTGCGACCTGATTGGCTGAGATATCTGGCAGCTCAATTAACCGGTAATGTACTGTTTACCTTTCAAACCACTGAAGAGGAAGTCCTGATGGCAACATGCACACACACACACACACACACACACACAAGGCTTGTGTGTCACTTGGTGCAAAGGTGAATCTCACAAAACCTGTTCAGGTCACATCTTTGTGCCAAAATCATTAGGATATTAAGCAAAGATCATGTTCCATGAAGATATTTTGCAAATTTCCTACCATAAATATATCAAAACTTAATTTTTGATTAGTAATATGCATTGCTAAGAACTTCATTTGGACAACTTTAAAACGGTTTTCTCAATATTTTGATTTTTTCGCACCCTCAGATTGCAGATTTTCACATTGTATCTCTAACAAATATTGTCCTATCCTAGCAAACCATACATCAATGGAAAGCTTATTTATTTGCAAAAATTGTGTTTTTTTTTTTATTCTGCATTCCAAGTAATATCAATCAAAATGCAATTGGGTTCTTTGATTAAATAATAATAACTCAAAAAATAAATAGCAATAAAACATAATAAAACATTATAACACACACACACACACAAAAAAAACTTTTTTTTTTTTGATTTATGAAAATGAATAAAAATTATAAGGGTACATTTTTGTAAAATTGAGATTTATACATCATGTAAAAGCTGAGTAAAGGACACACTGCAAAAATGCTCTTCTTGTTTCCAGCCAAAATATCTAAAAGATTTTCTAGACAAGCAAAAATTATTGTCTTGTTTTCAGAAAAAAAGAGTCATAATTAAGTGAGTTTTTGCATAAAACAAGCTAAATAATCTGCCAATGGGGTAAGCAAAATAATCTTATTTCAAGCAGGAAAACTAAATTATTTTGCTTACCCCATTGGCAGATTATTTAGCTTGTTTCATTTTATTTTTATTTTTATGAAAAATCCTTGATTTAAGAATTTTTTGATATTTTGGCTGGAAACAAGACCCAGAATCATTTTTTGCTCATACAATACAATTTGAAAATCTGGAATAATCGAAAAATCTAAATATTGAGAAAATCTCCTTTAAAGTTGTCTAAATGAAGTTCTTAGAAGTGCTTTTTTTTGTGCATATTTCATAAATTTTGATATATTTTGGGTAGGAAATGTACAAAATATCTTTATGGAATCTGATCTTTACTTAATATACCAATTATTTTTGGCATAAAATAAACATTTTTGTGGTCCAGGGTCACACACACACGTTTTTACTGTAATTCAGGAAAATATGATGAATTACTTTCTTTCAATTTGGGGTGAAACATGAACTGCATGTGTTCCCGCATTAGTTTCTAGTGACGTCCCGTGAAGGTGCTCCTCAAAGGCGAGCCCTGAACCACAGTTGCATGTGAATATTTCTGATTTGAATCTGTGAAAAGCCCCCGGGGGCCAGTGTTTTATCTACACGTGGCATATGCAAAGCTAGAAATTAAGTAAACAATGTATTAGAGTTGCATGGTTTTTGGAGAGAGACTCAGAGGCATGGGAGGAAAGAGAAAACGAGCGTCCGGGAGCCGAGAGCGAGGGAGAGAGAGAGAGAGAGAGCGAGGGACTCCTTCATTCAGCGGTTGCCAGTTGTATAATGAGAGTGTCAGTGTTGGTTAGCGTGTCTGTCGACTGCTCGCTCTCTCCGGCTGTAGACAGCCCTCATTAGCCCAGTAATGGCATGCCGTAGGGCCTATCACCACAGAAAGGTAAAGAGAGAGAGACACACACGGACGGCAGATTTTACAGTAAAATGAAGTCCTGAGGCAGGAGAGAGACGGCCGATGTAAAGGCCAGTGAGACAGATGTCTGTGGCTCTGCCCCGGGGGACGCCGTCGCTACAGTCTATTAGCACATAATAAGATCAGCGGCAACATGACAGAATTACACCCGCCCACAAATTAAAAACCAACAACTGCTGCGTAAATGAATTAACAGCCGCGCGCGATTGCATCTTTTAAGTGTTTACACAAATGACGTGATTACGCCCGTTTGTCACATCGGTTAGCGGTTCAGCACTCGGTCAGAATAGCTGATTGCGTCGGGTCAGTCGCGGCGCGTGCGATTAGCATTAATTAACCGTTTGGCGGAGAGCGCTGCGAAGACGGTTGGTTATAATTTAGCTAATTATTTACTTGCCCTCAGATAAGGCAGTAGATGCAGTTCTTATCGGTCGCTTGGATTTTTCACACGACGTCAACATTCAGGGCCGACGCTCTTTTTTCCCAATTTCAGTCCCAAATGCTGGAGAAGTGTGGCGTGTTTGACCCCTTTCACCCCGCCACACGTGAAGATAAGGTTGAGATGGAAAGATAAGAGGGTCAATGAGGTCAGGCGGCAACTTAGACACACAATAAAGAGGAAGAGAAAACAGACCTGCGCTCGTTCTGAGGGACCTGAGATTAGCTGTGTGTCGTTTTCTGTACAAACATACATGTGGAACGGGTTTTAATCTATATGTGACCCTGGAGCACAAAACCAGTCTAAAGTAGCATGGGTTCATTTGTAGCAATAGCCAAAAATACACTGTATCAGTCGAAATGAACGATTTTTAATATATTAAAAGTCATATGCATTGCAAAGAAATTAATTTGGACAACTTTAAAGGTGATTTTCTTAATATTTTGTATCTTAACAAACCGTGCATCAATGGAAAGCTTATTTATTCTCTTTTCAGATGATGTATAAAACTCAGTTTCAGAAAATTTACCCTTATGACTAGTTTTGTGGTCCAGGGTCACATATGCATTTATGTTTGTATGCATGCATGCCACTCTTACAAAAATTACATGAAATGAAAGCAAGAACATGCAAAAAAAGCCAAGTAAATGTCACTTTGGATGAAAACATACTGTATGTGACCCTGGACCATAAAAGCAGTAATAAGGGTCATCACCTGAAATTAATAAGCTTTGCGTTTTCTGTATATATACAGTAGGGAATTTACAAAATGTCTTCATGGAACATGATCTTTACTTAATATCCTAGTGATTTTTGGCATAAAAGAAAAATCCATCATTTTGAACCATTCCATGTATGTTTGGATTTTGCTACAAATATACTCGTGCTAATTAAGACTTTGGTGTTGTGGTCCAGGGTCACATATGTCAAAATGCTTAAAATGCATTAATCTCGCCCAAAAAACAAAAACAAAAATGGTAGTACCATATACATGGGCTCCAGTACGACTGCAGATATTACAGTACCATAGTACTCCCATGTGATACCATCAGTATACATGGTGCTTTTTGTAAAGAATGGTTACTTATGGTAATTTTGTCATACTCTGATTAAAACAATTGCAACAGTTACTATACTAATTTATCAATAACATGGTACTACTTTATGTTTTTGTGCTTACACTTGCAAAACCAGTGCAAAAAGTACCACAATTGTACCATGGTATTTTGGATATGTACCATGGTACTACTATAGTAGTATTGTCAGTTTACCATTACTGTACTATGATACAGCCAGAATGGATGATAATTTATTGATACTTTGATGCAAACCTTGGCTCACTGTAACATTTACTATGGTAATGATTGTAAAAATATGGTACTTTTCATCCTATTTGAAGTGTAGCATAGTATTTCATACAAGTGCCATGTCAGATTTTGAAATACAAAACTTGGAGTACAGAATTAAGTACATTTATCATTTTAATTTTATGGTGCTTTGATATAAAACTTTGCACATGGTAACATTTACTACAGTAAATGATCAAAAAATCTGGTACTTTTTGAAGTACTTATTCTTGTAATTGACATTTTGATTAGCATATTCATATACCATGGTACTATTTTCTTTTTCTTAATTTGTAATATCATATCATATTCATTTAGAATATCAGAAAATACCATGCATAAGTACCATAGTATCACCATAGTATTTTTTAAAGGGATGATGGTATAAACCATGGCACAGAGTAACATTTACTATGGTAAATGATAAAAAACATGGTACTTTTTTAAACTTTTTGCAATCTGGATTATCATATTTATATACCATTGCGCTAAAGTGTTCTTAGACATTTGGAGTACCACATAAATATTAAAGTACCATAATATTACCCATGGTACCACAACAGTACTTTTTTGTAACACACATGGAATCATTTGCTATAGTAAATGACCAAAAACCATGACAGAACCATGGTACTTTTTGATGGGTTTTTTTTTTTTTTTTTTGTAACTGGCATTTTGATTACCATATTCATATACCATGGTATTTTCTTTTTCTTAATTTGGAATATCAGAAAATACCATGCATACATTTTAGTACCATAGTATCACCATCACTGTACCATGGTACCACAACAGTATTTTTTAAAGGGATGATAATTTCATGGTACTTTGATATAAACCGTGGCACAGGGTAACATTTACTATGGTAAATGATCAAAAACATAGTACTTTTTGATACTTTTTGCAATCTGGATTATCATATTTACATACCATGGTGCTAAAGTGTTTTTAGACATTTGGAGTACCATATAAATATTAAAGTACCATAGTATTATGCTTTTTTGTAATTGGCATTTTGATTACCATATTCATATACCATGGTATTATTTTCTTTTTCTTAATTTGTAATATCATATCATATTCAGTTGGAATATCAGAAAATACCATGCATAAGTACCATAGTATCACCATAGTATTTTTTTAAGGGATGATGGTAACATTTACTATGGTAAATTATCAACAACATGGTACTTCTCAAAACTTTTTGCAATCTGGATTATCATATTTACATACCATTGTGCTAAAGTGTTCTTAGACATTTGGAGTACCACATAAATATTAAAGTACCACAATATTACCCATGGTACCACAACAGTACTTTTGTGTAAGGCACATGGAATCATTTGCTATAGTAAAGGTATATGAATATACCATATTCATATACCACGGTATTATTTTCTTTTTCTTAATTTGTAATATCATATCATATTCAGTTGGAATATCAGAAAATACCATGCATACATTTTAGTACCATAGTATCACCATTGTATTTTTTATTTATGTATTTATTTTTTTTAAGGGATGATGGTAACATTTACTATGGTAAATTATCAACAACATGGTACTTCTCAAAACTTTTTGCAATCTGGATTATCATATTTACATACCATTGTCCTAAAGTGTTCTTAGACATTTGGAGTACCACATAAATATTAAAGTACCATAATATTACCCATGGTACCACAACAGTACTTTTGTGTAAGGCACATGGAATCATTTGCTATAGTAAATGACCAAAAACCATGACACAACCATGGTACTTTTTTTTTTACTGACATTTTGCATCATATTCATATACCACGGTACCGGAACTACAATTTTTTTGTGAGGGTGGCACATAGTAAATGACCAGAAACTAAGATAGAACCATAGTACTTTTTGATGCTTTTTTGTAATTTACATTTTGATTGCCATATTCAAGGTGCATTAACATAAGAGTCACGCCCAAACAGACATGAAATGATCATGTTCTCTTACTCTAGTAATACTGCGGTAGTACTTTGAGCAGGTTGTAGGCGAGGAGAGAGTTAAGCTCTTATCTCGATGCAGCAGAAGACATTCCTCTATGAGGCCACAGTTTGCTAGTTTCCTGCCTTCTGCCCAGTGCCCTATTTTTACCCCGTCTTTACCCTCGTACCCTCCACAGCTTTTTCCTCCACACACACAAGCACTTCCTGCTATTCACACACACTGCTACTGTGTTGTTTTAGAGGGTTATAACCTGTACCAAACCAACGCCACCTTCACCGAGGCTGAGGAAATGTTGTGTGTACGGAACGGCTTCGCATCGCTCTTTGAAATGACATACGGTTTGATTCTGATGTACACAATATCATGTTCAGAGCGTTCGCTACTGTAAACTAACCTGCTAAACCAATTTGCCCTTTGAAACGAAACATCCCTTCATAAATCGCTTCTGGAGGTCTTCTGAAAAACCTGAGAGCATCAAGTTCTTTTTCCTATGCTAGAAATGCACTTTTCTTATCGAGTGACCAACTGGAACTAGATCTGTACATTTTATTCTCAAAAAGAGTTTAGCAGTGAAATCAAATTAAGCAAAACTGCGAGGACCATAATGATTGATCATAATATCTTACAAATATGTGACCCTGGAGCACAAAACCAGTCATAAGTCACTGGGGTATATTTGTAGCAATAGCCAAAAATACACTGTATGGGACAAAATTATTTATTTTATGCCAAAAATCATGTTCCATGAAGATATGTAGTAAATTTCCTACCGTAATTATGTCAAAAAGTAAACTTTAAACAACTTTTATCAATATTTGTATTTTTTTGCACCCTCAGATTGCATATTTTCAAATAGTTGTATCTCGACCAAATATTTTTCAGATCCTAACAAACCATTTATCAATAAAAAGCTTATTTATTCAGCTTTCAGATGATGTATACATCTCAATTTTGGTTTTGTGGTCCAGGGTCACATTATGTACTATTGTTATCAACTATTGATACACTAGTGTTAATCTAATTGAAAATGAATGCTGGCGATAAAAACAAGTTTGTTTGTATATGTAAAATATCAAAGATACAAAACATCAAAGACATTCTGGGTCAACAGGGTCGTATTTGATATCTTTGATATTTTATATTTTACACATATTTGTATAAACATTAAATGTCAAAGACATCAAAAAGCGGATAGTAATCTATCTATCTACTATATTGCCCAGCCTTAATCCTTAATAGTACAGGATGTGTTTTACTGTAGATATTAACGTACAGTAATATTTTCACAGCACAACTGAAGTTCTGCCTCGGTGACAGTTCTCTAAAACCTCATCAGCGTCTTGATTTGTTGAAGTGTGTCTGCGGCATTTTTGTGGGAACTAAAAAGAGAAGAGCGATGGTTAAGTGCTGTATGAATATGAAATTAGCGGTGGCTCTATGAACAGATCACTGGTCAGAGTTGTGAAAACACTCAATAGGAAGCAAATACAGGCACAAAGCATTCTCAAATATCCCAGAAAGTGTGAGAGAACGACACAAAGAACAAATATTACCTCTCCATCTGAACTGTCCCATTCAGCATGTGTTATTAAGCATATGAACCTGGTATGACCATTGGATACCATGATTTTACCACGGTACCGCCACACTGCTTTACTGTGTTATTCTACCATGAGGAATACTGTCTCTCTCGGATCATCTTACAGTCTCTATTCGCAGCCAGACGACAGGTTACACACATCCAGCAGGTCAAATCACAAACGGCGAAAGTCAATAGAAACACAAGATGATTTGAAATGTGAGTTAATAATGAATAGCACTCTATACGCCGGCGCTGGAGGAAATCACGTTTGGGGAATTGAGAGCGGAATCTATTTTTCACTGAAGGACATATAACACAAAGCAGAAGTTGTGAATCCGCTTCCTCATTGACAACATGTTTAATCTGCCCATCAAAAGCGCTTTCGAGGAGATAGAGGTCACATCTTTTGTATCTAACCAAGGTCCCTCGGGTCTGCGTGAATGATTGCGAGCGCGAGCTGGAAATTATATCATATTTGATTAACATTAACTAAGTAATTGCTAAAAAGTGATTAAGAAATCACATTAAATGCGTTACATTTTATTTTTTTATATATTATTTAGTTTATTCTAGTTTTAGCTGCCGAGTTGCCAAGTTTTAAAAGTTTAAATTATCACCTAATATTTAAGTTTTATTTGAATTAATTTAACAAAATTATTATTTTTTTTTATATAGTTTAAGTTAACAACACTAATATGCACTGAACAGGTCAAGCGTGTTTGCCGCCATTGTTGATGTCACGATTAAAACTTGAAATAGACTTATTAATTTAGATAAGACATCACAGTTATGTCACTTGCATAGTGGTTGCAGAAAAACACAAGTGGAGGGTAAACAGGTACAAGCCGTGGAATAAGAGAAAAAATATATATCTTCGTGCCTTTTGATGCCAAAAATGTGGCTTCATAGACTGCTACCTGAAAACCATAATTTTCTGCCACACAAAAATCTACCTAAATCTAAATATTTTTGTACAGTATCCGTGTAATTACTATGAAGCATTTTTACATAACATTTATTTATTTTATCTCACAATTCTGACTTTTTTCTCGTGAATACAAGTTTATATCTCCTAATTTGGACTTTATAACTCAATGTAACTTAAAAATAGTGAGTCAATTTTGAGGGGAAAAAAGCCAAAAGAGCCAAAGGGGAAAAGAGGGAATGACCAGTTGTTTTTCCTTATTAGAACTGCGAAATATAATCTTGGAATTGCGAGAATAAAGTAAAAATGTTCTAAGTATAAAATCAAATTGACCTTTTTTTATTCCTTTATTCTACGGCTCCATAGACTGCTACTTGAAAAACATTTTCTGGCACACAAAAATCTACCTAAATCTAAATATTTTTGTACAGTATCCGTGTAATTTCTATGAAGCTTTTTTTTTTTTCCCACAAATGCAAGTTTATATCTCCAAATTTGAACTTTTTAACTCGATTTACCTCAAAAGATGAGCCGATGGGAAAAAGAAAGAATAACGAGATTAGAAGAGATTCCTTATTAGAATTGTGAAATATAATCTTGGAATTGTGAGAATAAAGTCAGAATTTTGAAATATAAAATCAAATTGACCCTTTCCATAGACTGTCACTTGAAAGCTTGTTCTGCCACACAAAAAAAAATTCTTCCCTGTTTCAGATCTGTAAGACTATCCTACTATTTAATGTCAAATTCGCTGAATAACAGTGCTTATCGCTGGGTGAAAAGCTCTTGTAATAGGCGAATAACATTTTGAAAATGACATCTAATCAATATAATCTATAATCTTTTTAAATCGAACTATTTTGTACAGTATCCGTGTAATTCTTTAGCCGTAAAGGCCATCTCTCCTGGGTTTTCTGCAACCATAATGCGCACACATCTGAATGTTTACAAACAAATAATTTTGTCTAATGTTTTCTCTGAAAACACGCCCCCATATGCCATTGGCCAAGCAAAAGCGTAGCCCCGCCTCCAAATTCACACCATTGGTTGAGTCAATGTCACTGCGTTCGGCCTGCTAAACTGAAACACTGAAACAAGTATTTTGACATAATAAATGACACACACACCATTATTCTTTAAAAATGAACAAAAGTGTATAAAAAATTCAATTTTATTGAGCCACGGAAGAGCTTCTTCTTGTTTAATCATCCATTTAAGTGAGGACTGCTACTGAATGGCATGCAAAAACACATTTTATAGACTTCTAAAATGCAAATAGAGGAGTTATCAGCCAATGCTGATCTCTGGAAACACTAAACAGTGTGATTTTTTGGCCTTGTCACATATGCATGGAGCCCTATTGTCTAATGGCAGTGAGTTGCATGTGAGTTTGTTCATGTGTGTGTTACTGTAATTATTTGGCTGTGGTTTTGCTAGAGAGCCACCTGGTGAGTGCTTATGGGGGAGAACAGTGGGGTCATTGTGTGTGTGCTGGGTGATACAGGCTGACTGACCCATTCAACACACACACACACACACACACAAGAGCCCACTATGTGTAAGACATCTGGAGGGCCTCAAACAGACGAGTATGACTGCATACGACTGCATGAAAAGATACACACACAGACAGACACTTAAACACACAAAGACAAGACAGACAAACACAAACACTCTCTTTCCCACACTATATGTCACTTATATACTCACGGGTAAACATGGAATAGAAAAGATCCTACTAAAGGTTTTCTGAGATGAGCACAATCTAGTCTAACCTGTGAAAGTGAATTGCAATTGATGATATTTTATTTGTCTTATTGCATGCATCAGTGTTTAGCTCTGAACATTTCTACTCACAATCGCTGCATCTCTTGCAATCAATAGCAGACAAATGCAAATGTTGTAATGTTGGTAATAAATGCATCAGTAACTGGCTTCTCTCCTCCTGAGTCTCTGAATAGTTTCAGTAGTAAACAATGGCTAAAGTGCAACGTGAAAAGGCTCATTTATATGCTAGTGTACTCCAACAACAATGACTAACCAAATCAAATCGCACATTTGCATTGTACAGTCTTTCTCTTCTAAGACTATGGGCAACATTTTATATATGCAAATGCATATTTCACTTCTAGGAAAATGGACCAAAAAATATTGGTGACTCATGTTGCATTTGCACATTGTATTCTTAATACATATTGCAAATTGTGACCCTAATACACCAGGAAAAAGACCCTGAGGACACACGTTTACAGACACACATCATGCGAACTGTGTTTATGTGTTGCTCAGTCTCTTCTTTTAAAAGTGTCCTGTTCTCCTCAAAGCATTTCTCAGAAAATAAAAAGCAAACAAAGTCTCTATGTATGCTTATGGCAGCTAAAATACAGAAATATTCTTGTTACTCCTTACTAAAAAAAGTACTACTGCTGTACTGTGAGAGTATCGGATGGTATGTGGTTTAGTATTTGTTATACATCATGGCACTAAATGATTAATACATGCATGGTATTTGCATTGTACTTCAAAGAATACAATGGTGCATGTCTTTAAATATGGGAGAAAATCCCCCCAAAATCATAGTAACATTACCAATGTACATAGCAAAAAAATAAATAAATAAATAAATAAAAATTTAAAAATTTAAAATAGTATTTCCATATTACATTTTTACAGAATCAATAGTTTTACCATAAAACAGTATTGCCATAGTATATACCAAAAATATCATAGTATAAAATGCATGGTCATGCTATAGTATGTATAAAGAAATAAAGAAATAAATTCACAGTAATACCATGGTACTTATAACAAAACATCATAGTATTACCATGGTACTGATTTTTTATTACTA
This sequence comes from Cirrhinus molitorella, assembly GCA_033026305.1. Classification (NCBI taxonomy): domain Eukaryota; kingdom Metazoa; phylum Chordata; class Actinopteri; order Cypriniformes; family Cyprinidae; genus Cirrhinus; species Cirrhinus molitorella. The sequence goes on from CM065130.1 coordinate 36,671,103, forward strand.
TTTTTTTAATCACAGTATTAGCATAATGCATATCCAAAAAAAAAAAAAAAAAAATCACCACAGTATTACAAGGTTACAAATTAAAAAAGAAATAATAATTAATTAATTTATTACATTTTTTAAAATAAATTAACAAACGCAGTACTACCATAGTACATATAAAAATTACAGTATTACCATAATGCATATCCAAAAAAAAAAAAAAAGAATAAAAAAATCACCACAGCATTACCAGGGTAAAATATTTTTTTTTTATTCAAAATGTTAAAAATATATTTTTATTAAAATAAATTAATTAATTAACAGAAATACCATATTACATATTTAAAAAAAAAAAAAAAAAAAAAACATTCTTACCATGGTACATATCCCAAAATATTCAATTAAATATTATATATATTTTTTTTTTTTTTCTCTCAGTATTACCATGGTACATTTCCAAAAAAGCATCTTGACACATATCCAAAAGTTAAAAACCTATATAATTATGAATAAAAGTAAAAAACCTACCATGTGCATACCCAGAAAAAAAATGGCTCAACTATAGTACTACTATGGTACACACACAAAAAGGCAATATTTGCAAAAGTGTGCAGATAAGTATGCTAATACTGTGTGTTTTGGTGGCTGTCAGTCATCTCATAATGTGGTTAGTGAGTTTGTTCAGGTCACAGTGAAGGACACAGACCGATGAACAGATTGTGTATTGTGTAAGCCAGTGTAATCAAGGCATCATATCAGACTGCATATCAAATATCAGTAACGCTGAAACCCATCCACGGCTGCTGGAGAAACTCCTCCCTAAATGCTGTAAAACACATGCTCTTCATTAAAGCCAGAACCCACTCACGTTTAGAAGCGTTTAAACCTGATGCTCATTGATCAAAAACAACATCTAACATGTCACTGTACACCCCGCTGCGAGTCCAGAGATGTTTAGTCTGCAGACGGGCGACTCGCAACTGTTTACCTATCCGGAGAACAGAACAAAGGCGGACTTCGGGTTAAACAAACAAAACTGAAAGTTCAAGGTCTTGACCTGCACACTCCGGTGGATCAGCAGAGGTAGCGCTGTCACTTTGTTGTGACTGGTCTGGCCAAAAAAACTCAAACATTTGAGCTTCAAAGCCAGGTAAAACCAAGACAAGTCCTGCATCTTGCTCTAGTTTCCTCCAGGAGCGTAATCGGATTCCGACCCGCGAAATAAATCAAATTTGCGGCTGCCGAAGCGGGTGGCGAAAACAATCAAATCAGACGGTGGCTCGTTTCGGGTTGCGTATAATTAATTGACTTAATAAAACAAAACGTGTAAATTGACTAAACGAATTATCGTGGCTAATCACAGAGGATTACTGAAATAGCTCATTGCATTTGCCGCTGTCGCGTTTTGCTGCGAACTCACGGTAAAGTCCCAGCAGTACGACTCGGATTTGAAGTTGCCGTTCATTGAATACTGAATGCATGTTGTGGGGATTTGCCTCTGGATATACTGTAAGACTAAATGATAACATGGCCTCTGGATATAAACAACTGAGCTGGAGCGCTCACAGCGTGTACGGTTTCAAACAGCCGCTCAGCTTAGAAGGTTACAATCAGACCTGACATGCTACAACATTTATTCTGCTTTCAGCCTCGTATTTAAGTGTGCAAGTGTCGCTCTAAACATCTAAACTGATCAAACTCCTGTCCTGCAGCATATTCACATACTACTTTTCCTGTAGAATTTAGCATGCATGTCCTAAAATGTGCAGTATGCAACCTGTGCATTTAAAAGAACACTTTACAAAAACATTTGACTTTGCTTAGAATGTACTTACCCTTAAACACAATTTGTTGAGTCAACTTAAAATAATTTGTTACCCTGCTGCCTTAAAATGTTAAGTTCAGTCAACTCAAATCAGCTTATTGAAGCTAAAATGTTAAGTTGTACTAAGTGACAACTTAGATATTCGAGTTGACTAAATGAAAAAATTGTTTGTTAAACTTAACAGCTGTTTGTTACTCGGCTGCCTTCAAATTTTAAGTTGAATCAACTCAAGTGTTTCATCTAAGTGAATGAATCAACTTCATTCTTAGTGTCAACTCAACTCAAACTTAGTGAATCAACTAAGTTGTTTCTTAGTAAAACTTAACATTTCAAGTTGACTAAACTTTTTTCTAGTTGACTTAAAATTTTAAGGCAGTCAGGTAACAAATGTGACCCTGGACCACAAAACCAGTCTTAAGTGTCAATTTTTCAAAATTGAGATTTGTGTATAATCTGAAAGGTGGATAAATAAGCTTTCCATTGATGTATGGTTGGTTAGGATCAGACAATATTTGTTGCCTGAGGTTGCCTAAAAATAAAAATACTGAGAAAATCACCTTTAAAGTTGTCTAAATGAAGTTCTTACCAATGCATATTACTAATCAAAAATTAAGTTTTGATACATTTGCGGTAGGAAATTTACAAAATATCTTCATGGAACATGATCTTTACATGATCCTAATGATTTTTGGGATAAAATAAAAATGTATCATTTTGACCCATACTATGTATTTTTGGCTATTGCTACAAATATACCCCAGCGACTTAAGACTGGTTTTGTGGTCCAGGGTCACAAATTATTTTAAGTTGACTCAACAAATAGTTTTTTTACAGTGTACTGTGTCTGGCCTGCTAAAACAAACTATGCATGTGACACTGAAAAACAAGTATTTTAACATTATAAATGACACACATCACCATTATTCATTTAAGAATTAACAAAAGTGTATAAAAATACAATTTTATTAAACCACGGAACAGCTTCTTAATCATTCATTTAAAACTTAACATTTCAAGTTGAATAAACTTTTTTTAGTTGACTGAACTTACATTTTTAAGGCAGCCAGGTAACAAATTACTTTAAGTTGACAGAACAAATTGTTTTTTTTACAGTGCAGGCCATCCAAGATGTAGTTGAGTTTGTTTCTTCATCAGATTCGGAGAAAAGTAGCACTGCATCACTTGCTCACCAATGAATGTGAATGGGTGCCGTCAAAATGAGAGTCCAAACAGCTGATTAAAACGCCACAATAAGCCAGAAGTACTCCAACACCACTCCAATCCATCAGTTAACATCTTGAGAAGAGAAAAGCTGTGTGCTTGTAAGAAACAAAACCATCATTAAGATGTTTTTAACTCAAATCCAAGTCCATAATCCAAGTGGTCTGGTCTGAATCAGCACAAATCAAGCACCGTTTACAAGCCAAAACAGGTTCTGAAGTAATATGTGGCTGGATTTTGATGTGAGGGACAAGAGGAGATGGACTTTTTCCAATGGAGGAAGCGTATTTTGACCAGAAGCAAGAGTTTGGAGTTAAAAACATCTTAACAATGGATATGTTTCCCACAAATATGCAGCTTTTGGCTTTACAAGATGTTAAATGATGGACTGGAGTGGTGTGGATTACTTGTGGACTATTGTGATGTGTTTATCAGCCGTTTCGACTCTCATTCTGACGGCACCCATTCACATCCATTGGTGAGCAAGTGATGCAGTGTTGCATTTCACCAAATCTGATGACGAACAAACTCATCTACATTTTGGAGCACTTTTTTTTTCATTTTAGGAAAAACTATTCCTTTAAAAACTTATTTTTAGACAAAATTGAAACTTAAACAGCATTAAACGTGGTCATAATCCAGCATACTACTGTAGACATGCATAATGCACACTGCTTCAGATGCTATTTTAGTGAGTATATATAGTATGCACTATGCATCACTATTGAGTTTCAAACTTAGTCGATGTCTGTACAGGTGGCAGCAGTTGTGTTTTAATAAAGGCTAATCTTAGCACAGAAAAAAAGCAAGTGAGTGAAACAGAAAGACAGAGGGCAGGGGTCGGCGTTCTATTAAAACTAATTTCAGCAGAACTAGCGTCTGCCCTAAATGTTATACTTTCAGTCCGGCTCGTAAACGTCTCGCTGCAGACCGGCCTTATTTAGACAGGTTTTACGCAAACCCCTCTGCTTCCCCACCAAGAGACGCCCGCTGAGGAAAATGGCCCTTCACTGAGTTAAAACACATTTATACCTTAACTTCACAGTCATAGGTGTTTTCTGCACAAAAGCTCATTACTAAGATGAAAACTGAGATTTTGGCCACTATTTCACAAGAAAACATCACTCTAATGATTCCTATTCTTATACATCAAACTCATTTGGGTATTCATAATACATCATCATCATCAAGTTTTTTTATGTTAGTCATACATAGTTTCATAATAATTATACTTAATTTTACAGACTAGCCGGAAAAGGTGTAGGCTGTAGACTGCTTATTTTAAACTTTTCATAATAAACAGAATTTCCACTATATATATATATATATATATATATATATATACACACACTGCCGCTCAAAACTACTTTGGGATTTTTTTTTTTTTTTTTGTTCATCAAAGTTCCATTTATTTCATCAAAAATACAGAAAAAAAGCAATGTTATGAAATATTTTTGCAATTCAAAATAACAGTTTTTTTATTTTAATATACTTAAAAAAATTATTTATTAAAACTTTGGGATCTGTAAATTTTTTAATGTTTTTTAAAAAATTCTCATGCTCATCAAAGTGCCATTTATTTGATCAAAAATACAGAAAAAAATAATATTTCGAAATATTACTGCAATTAAAAATAACAGTTTTTTATTTTAATACACTTTAAAATATAATTTATTAACACTTTGGGATTGGTAAGATTTATTATGTTTTTTAAAAAAGTCTCTTATGCTCATCAAAGTTCCATTTATTTTATCAAAAATACAGAAATACAGAAAGTATTATTATGAAATACTATTGCAATCAAAATAATTTTATAAAATACAATTTATTAAAACTTTGGGATCGATAAGATTTTTTATGTTTTCTTCGTTTTGTTTTTGTTTTAATTCTCTTATGCTCATCAAAGTTTCATTTATTTAATCCAAAATACAGATAAAAAAAGCAATATTATGAAATATTATTGCAATTCAAAATAACAGTTTTTTATTTTAATATACTGTAAAATATAATTTATTTCTGTGATGCAAAGCTGAATTCTCATCAGCCATTACTCCAGTCTTCAGTGTCACATGATCCTTCAGAAATCATTCTAATATACTGATTTATTACTTTTATTATCAATGTTGCACATTTTAGTTTTATTTTTAAAGACATTTTCTAGTAATTACAGTAAAATACTGTAGAAATATTGTAAAGGATATTAAAAATTGTGTGACGCTGTGGATAAACCACTAGAGCAACGTTACAAATTTGCTTCAACAACACAAGTGACCGCTGAATGTAATCAACGCCGCCCATTTTTCCAAGTTCTCCTAATCATAAAACATAAAGTGCTCATATAGGCCATAATGCCACGTTTTACTTGAATGCACTTCCCCGGTCTGCCTCGACCAATGAAAGCTCTCCATTTCTGCCTATAAAGACGCTCTTAATGAGATGTATGATGATGGGAATCCAGATATTGTTTGTGAATCAAGGTCACAGGAGTAATCTGTGATTTACTGGAGACGTGAGCTCATGATGGACATTTTGAAGGGTTTGAGCACCAGCTGTTACGCTTCTAATCCCACATTCTCTCTATCTGTTCTCGCGCTCCGTCATGACCGCTTTCTTTTTTTACTTTATTGCATTTTGCATGTCCTCATCTCACTCCATCTGTCCATTCTCACATTCGTCTCTCGCTCTTACACTGTTTTATGAACCCAAACGACGCACTGAACCAAACCTGTATGATGAAAGGAGATGATTAGCAGAATCTTCAAGCTGCATACATACAGCACAATGAAAGCAGACAGTGAGATTCTGCCAAACAAAACTCAGCTCATGCTCTATAGTCACCAAAAATCTCATTTGATCTTAAATCTGTTCTTTAATCTCATTTGCACTTACAAATAACAAACTTTAAGCCATTAGTTCTTGGATGTCTTGTAACTAGAGTCCAAAATTAACTTTATGCAACAAATTAATTTATTATTTTTAAATATTATTTTGCATTTAACTGTTTAAACAGTACATTTTTAGCGCAACTTAAATTTATTTCATACATTATTAACATTTTTACACAGTTTTACATTTTTTTAAAGCAGCTTAAAATGTTCTTGAAATGTTTAAACACAATTACATAAAATTTTTTGGCAACTTAAATCTTTATACATTTACATTTTACATAGAATTCCATCATATATTTACACTATTAAATGCTATTACATACAATTTTGCATGCTTTTTAATGCAACTTAAATTTATCATATATATTATTATTTTTTTTACATAAAATCTTCACATGCTTTTAATGCAAATTAAATTGACCACTTATTATTATAATTTTTACAACTACATACATTTTGTATATGATTTTAATGCCACATAAATTAATCTTAAATATTATTAACATTTTTACATACAATTCATACATGATTTTAATGCAGCCTAAATATATCTTACATATTATTTATATTTTATATAAAATCTTCATATGCTTTTAATGTGAATTAAATTGACAATATATTACTATTACATTTTTATAATTGCATACAATTCATACATTATTTGTAATGCAACATAAAATAATTTTAAATATTATTTACATTTTACATACAATTTATACGATTTCAATGCAACCTACATTTATCTTAGATATAATCTAAATTGTATATAAAATCTTCATATGCTTTTAATGTGAATTAAATTGACAATATAGTATTAGAATTTTTACAATTACATACAATTTATACATTATTTTTAATGCAACTTAAATTCATCTTAAATATTATTTACACTAATAAATACAATTACAGACAACTTTAAGTGTCCTTATAAATTATTTAATTTTTACATACAATTTACACATGATTTTTATGCAAAAGTAAATGTATCTTATATACAATTTACATTTTTATATAAAATCGTCATCTGCTTTTAAATTAAATTTACCATATCTTAATTCAATTTTTACAATTAAATACAATTTATACATTATTTTTAATGGCAGCTGTGGTGTGTCTACTTAGATTTTTTTGTCCACATTATTTTTAATGCAACTTTAATTTATCTTAAATATTATTCGCACTCATACATATTACAATTACATACAATTTGCACATGATTTTTAATGCAACTTTAAGTGATCTTATGCATGATTATTGTATATAATTATTATGTATTATTTAACTTAAATGACATTTTTTGGAACTTAAGTTATATATATATTTTTACGTTTTAACGCAAATGAAATGTGTCTGATTCTCACACAAAGCATCAAATGGCTTCAGAAGGCTTGTGCACAGGCCATATGATGCTTTTCAGCTTTCAATGCACAAGAGCAGCGTGAACATCCGTCTAAGCGTCTCCTTTTGTGTTGCACAGAACAGAGTAAGTCACACGGGTTTGAAAGGACAGTAAATGATGACAGAACCTTGATTTGTGTGTGAAGACAGATATTATAGTGTGTGTTTGTGGCAGATGAAAGCTCTACCCCACGCATGCCCTCTGGGCTCTGGCACACATCCACCGCAGCTTCTTTCTTCTCTCTCTCTCTCCATCTAAGCTTAAGCACACAGCATCCACACAGTGTCATTCTCAGGCTGAAAGACGGCAGCTTTGAGCCACTTTTGATGCCTGATTTACCACGGTATTCCTGACTGAAGCTTGGGATAGATTTCATATACAAAAACAGAGAAAGCAACATCATAAAACGCCTCATACAGTGCGGACTATCTGTAAAACAGACACTCGGGTCGGGTTATCTGCGCTTGTTGAATGCTTTACACACAATGCACTAGCATGGTAACACTATATGGTGTGGAAATCAGTGGCAGCCATCTCATTTGAATCACTGTGTCTATTGTACGCAAACACTGACGGCGTTTGGATGCGATCTGTCTTTTGCATGTATTTAAAGTGTTCAACATCACATGACATAGAGAGAATATACTGTTTGTCCAAGCAAAACATTCAAATCACTAACCCAAACCATAACTAGAGAGCAGAATACAGCCATCTAGCATAAATACAGTACTGTAAAAAAAAAGTATATATATATACATATATATATATATATATATATCTATCAGAGATACTATACTACTTTTATAGTTAAATATTTGTAATAATATTTTAAATAATAAAATAAAAAATTATATTTAAGTTATATATAAGTTTGGGATGAGTAAGATTTTAATGTTTTTTAAAGACGCCTTTTCTGCTCATCAAGGCTGCATTTATTTGATTAAAAACATATTTTAAAAAATAATAGTAATATTGCAATTTAAAATAATGGTTTTCTATTTTAATATATTTAAAATTATAATTTATTCCTGTGACGCAAAGCTGAATTTTCAGCATTATTACTCCAGTCTTTAGTCATTACTCTAGATTTTTTTTTTTTTTTTAGAATGTGTGATATATTTTTCAGGATTCTTTGGTGAATAATACATTATTTAAGAAGAAAAGAACAGTATTTATTTCAAATAGAAAATACACTACCGTTCAAAGTTTGGGGTCAGTATTTTTATTTATTTTTTTTTTTTATTTTTTTTGGCTTTGTTTGAAAGAAATTCATGCTTTTATTCAGAAAGAATGTGTTAAATTGATCAAAAATTAAAAGGGTAAAGACTTCTTTTGTTAGAAAAGATTCCTGTTTTGAATAAATGGTGTTTTAAAAAATTTTGTTCATCAAAGAATCCTGAAAAAAAGTATCACAAGTTCCAAAAAAATATATAAAAAAAAGCATCACAGAAATTTTTTTTTTTTAGAATATATATAAAAAAAAAAAAAAAATTAAAAGCATATTACAACCTTATTTTAAATTCCAATAATATTTCAGAATAGTAATAGCCTTGGTGAGCAGAAAAGTCTTCTTTAAAAATAAATAAATAAATATATATATATATATATATACACACTTTTACATCTTATTATTTATAAAATTTTATCCAAGTTTTAATTTAAATATAATAATGTTTTAAAATAATAAATATTATATATATATATATACACTACTTCCTATTGTTTATAAAATGTAATTAATAAAATTTAAATAAAAAAAAATAAAGTTTTAATATATTTTAATAATTATTACTTATTATATATTAATTATATATATTTCTTTATTTTAAAATATTAATTATATATATATATATATATATATATATATTTATAGTTTTAGTCTGTTATTTTATTACACTAAGATAAAAAAATGAGAAATGTTGAAATAAAAGTTTTTACAATTTTATTAGATTTTATTTTAGTTCCTCTTTATTGTAATTTAAAAAAAAAATGGATAGTAAATTTACTTTCATTTTTACTATAATAACCCTGATGCTTAAAAAATGTATTTTAAAATAAAACAACAACATATATTTTTAAATTTAATATATATATTTTTTTAATTTAATATATATATATATTATACATATATTTTCATGTTCAATCAAATGGTGTTTCTTTGTAATCACTTGTACATCTTACCAACACTTTCACAGTGAAAAAACTTTCTAATCATAATAGAAGTGACATTTCGCACGTTAAAGCACCACTTAAATTTCCTCAGGAAATGCATGAAAGTACCAAAGTTGATTTACCAAACGTGCATGAACGCAGTTTCGTTTTGCTCTAAAGGTTTCTGCTAATCTAGGATTATAATCTGCATAATTTTGCATCTTTTTTAGCTGCGTTTTATTCGCCCATCCAGAACGCAGAGTGATTGTATGCAGCGAGAGTGAATTTGGGCTGAAATGGTTTTGAAAACGCTTGAGCTGATTTGACAGGACAAGTACACAGGAAAGCTATTACTGCGGCTGGTGTGAAGAGAATAGACTCAACAGCTACATTTGCAGATCGCGTTTTTTCTTCAATGATTTCCTCTCGCTCGCTCTTCTCGTTTTAATTTCACCTGCAGCTGCACGAGACACTATATCTCACACCATTTACAGCTGCAGCTCCATTTGCACTCAGTGTTTGTTTGAGGATGTGAGCTCACGCCACCGACGCCATTCTGGACCAACAACGAGGTGAAATTAAATCATATTGAAGAAAGTGAAACATACTGTACACGCAGAGAGCCTAAACAATGCTAACATTAGTCTTACTGCGTGTGTGATTATGCATGAACCACATTATGATTTCATTCATATAGTAGATATTTGCATGCATGCTGCATGTCATGCTTTTTGTGTTTGTACAGACACTTTTAACTGATGTCAGCATACAAACAACGTCTAAAATAAAAAGTTTTCTACGTATGAACAACTTCACAGACCAAATGTTTCAGTTCCTGCCACAGGATTGCAAACGCAACTCAGTTTATCAGTAAAATGATGCAACTTATTATCATCAAAGCTCAACAAGTCTGAAATATAAGTGAAACGCTGCCGTCTTTATAGCATAATGTGTTTCACTTCAAACATGAAATTATTATAATGTAGAACTAGACATTAAATAAATGTGATGCTGATAAAAAATAATAAAAATAACTTTATACATTTGTTTAATGCATTACTTAACATTAACTATTAAACAGTGTGTTCATGCCAAGTCATGAAAACTTATTGTAAAGTGTATGTAAAAGTAATGTTTCTCATAATGAATTTCATATATTTAATATATTTTTTATATAAATGTTTTAGTTATTTAAGTTGCTCTAGCTAAAAAAAGCTAGAAATGTATTTATTTTCTCTATTTTACATTTTATTTCAGTTAATGTTTATTTTAGTTGCTGAAAAAAGTTACAACAGTGTTTTATTTTTATGGTTTTAATTTTAGTTTCGGTTTTGTTTTTGGTTAACTACAGTAACACCAGTAAAAAAACAAAAAAACAATAAATAAATTAAAAACAGTAAAAAAAAAAAAAAAATCCTATACTTTATAAACAATCTGCAAACATATTATGCATTTTTTTCCCCAGTTTTTATTTTAGTTTTAGTTCTTTTAGTTAAACAAAATGAAACTAAACTAAATTAAGTTCAATTAAACTAAATTAAAATAAGAAATGCGTTGGCAAATAGTTGAAATATTTTATATATATATATATATAATTTTATTTTATTTCAAGTTACAAAATATTTTTTATGGTTTTAATTTTAATTCAATGTAATTCAATTCAATTTTAGTTTTAGTTAACTATAGTAACACTGGTAAAAAACAATAAATATATTAAAAACAGTAACAAAAATGTAGTACCTCATGAACAATCTGCAATCTACATTTTTGTTATTTCATTTTTTTTATTTATTTATTTTTCAAAATGAAACTAAACTAAATGAAGTTAAATTAAACTACATTAAACAAGAAACTGTATATATTTTATTTTATTTTATTTCAAGTAACAATTTATTTTTACTTTCAAGGTTTTTCTTTTAGTCTCAGTTTCAGTTAAAGTATTTTTTTTACATTGAAACCATAACAATAAATACAACATAAACTCCATGTTCAAAATTCTATAAATATTCTGCAAATATTTGCACATCTCCAACATTTTAAAGTGATCAATATACTGATATTGTACCAACTAAAAGTACAAAAACAAGCCATGAATACTTATGAATATTAATGAGATGTTGCATGCATTAATAGCCAGAGCAAACCAATCCTGTCAGGAGGGTCGCAGAAACAAAGCGTCAGTATGTGACAGCGAGGGTTCAGGAAGCGTTCAGGAGCGAGAGCGCCGATCCCACCTCTTAAAATTCCTGAGGTCTATCTGAAAACACAGATATGGCCGTCATCTTCTTGTTTTTAGAACAAGGCCTCTGTTTTTCCCTGACTTGGCTCTTTCCATTCACTCGTGGTACAGGGGGCCTCTGCATCGCTAAAAAGGGTCCGTGTTTATTTGCACATGTCTGTCATACAATTTTCTCATGTTAAGATGAGGCATTTGCACTAATGCTACGCTAAAACCCTAGAGATCTAGTAAGAGTAAGTAAGAGTGCTTACTTTAACTAAATAATCAGCAAATTGAATCATATTTACCCAAGATGTGTGTTTACAGTCTTGATTGAAAATGGTAAAAATATAAAATAAGTAGTTAGAGTTTTAGTCATTTTGTTTGAGCTTCTGACATTTTTTTTTAGTTTATATATATATATATATATATATACACATACATATATATATAGACGAAAATGAGAAATTTTGCCTTGGTAACTACTTAAAAAAAAAATTTTATTAACATTTTATTTCAATGAATGCTTATTTCAGATAACATAGTTTTTATGGTTGTCATTTTAGCTTCAGTTTTAGCTAATTATAATGTCCATAACTCACAAAAACACAACTAACTTAGTAATTCTGCAAAGCTACCAATGCAAAGCTCATGGGTCTGATTCCTAAGGAATGCATGAACTGAAAAAGAAAGTGTTGAAAGTGCCTGTCAAATACGTAAATGTAAATTATGCATAGTTATTAACTCACTTGCATAGTCCAAAACCATGCAAAGTTAAAAAGAATTAAATAACACAAAAACACAACCCAGACAATATTAAATGCAAGCATAAACATGGTTTGTTTTGACCGCGGTGCATTTTGTGCATTGAATTATTGGCTAACGAAAGCATGCAACCAACCATAATTCCCAGTTTTCCTACTCATGTCATGTTAGTGACATTTCTGCTTACTTTTGTAAGATAAACAGTTCTGTACAGCATTGGCCCGGTCGTCACTTGTAAAATCTGAGTCACGAAGCACAACTGCAGTAGGAAACGCTGGTTTAAAGCATCACTATAAATAAACCTTCTTTTTTTTTTGCTTAAACTGGCTTTTTTCCGCAAGCTTGCTTCATAGTTTCCAGCAAAACTCTGGCACTAGGAACGCCAGAGCCTCATTAAGAGTTTATAACCCGACCACAATATCAATAGCATGGATTAAAAAAAAAAAGGGGGACAGAAAGATTACAGTAAGACCCGGCTTACGGCGAACGGCTCGTAGCTTTGAAATGTCAAGAGGAAGGAGGAGGTGAAGCCATCGCCAAACTCATTTAAACACTCGTACCTGGAACGCCGCAATGCAAACATTTTGCGGCGCGTTCGCCCTGCAGGTATATTTAAAACATAAACGCTGTACGTCTCTCTTTCTGTGAAATGGAAGTGCGCGGAGTATCAAACGACCGCTGCAACGATTTCCACATGCGAGCTTAGTCGGGCAAAAATACCTCCAAAACAGGAGCCGTCTCAATAATCGGTGACTTTCCGCGGCGTCTCACGCCTCCCCCTCCGTCTCCTAATCTCGACCGGCAGCAGGAGAACAAATTAGGAGCTTTCAAAAAGAATAAGTGCGGGAAATAATTAAGAAAATATTTTTAAACAAAGTTGGTCAAAACACACGTCTTCTCGGTGCAAACGCGCGCGTCGGCTGCCTTTGCTGATTAGCCCTCTTTAAAAACTCAATTAAGACAGCGCTACGAGAGACGCTCTGCCAAAAAGCCGCCCGACTAGGAGGACCCGGTTGAGACCAGCTGTGATGCCATTTTGGCTCGGCACTTTAATTTGAAGTTTACCCTCCGCCGTAACCGCGTCTGGGAAAACAAAGCGTTTATCTGGTTCTCGCTGCGGGTCAGAGGTTCAGGAAAACGCTGCAGGGTTTTTATGCGGCGGTTTCAAATAATTGCAAACATGCTGCACTTACAGTAACTAGCAGCCCTCTGATTGGAACTAACTAGCAGCTCTGCAGTTCTGTATCTGGGTGAGATGTCATTAGGATAAAGTTCAGACGCAGTGGTGCATGCTAGACGCACAAAGACCTGCAATCAGTCGCAACTACTAAACCATTACAAATCACTGACTCAGTTTAGCACTCATGGGTTTACCAGCCCCGGGCTTTTTGTCATGAGGCGAGTAAACTAGCAGGCGTTCCTGCAAACTACCAGCCCACAGGAGAGAAAATCACAAAGATGATCTCCAACGTCTCATTCACTTCCCCAAGACACAACTGAGATCAAACAGAGACCTTGTTTGCTTTCTTTTGCATCTCCTGCATGATTTTTTTTTCCTGAGAAATGAGATTTGTAGTTTTAGATCTCAAACATGTTTCACTCAGTGCTCAGATTTGCCAAAAGTGTTAGCATGCTGAAAACTAAGACCTCTCATCAAATTCGCATTCGTACATTAAGCTTCACAAAGCAAACCTCGTTAGTATCTCAGTTGTTCCTCCTAGTCAGAAATGAGAGATGATATTGTGCTTAGATGTTTTTTTTTCTTCAGATTTCAACCATGTTTCACTTAGCGCTTAGATTTGCCAAAATGTGTGCGATCAAACTCAACATGAACTCAAACACTTCTCATTAAACATCACAAAGTTTCACATTCATTTTAAAGATCTATACTCTAATGCACAACAACTAATTTTACTAATTTCAGGAGAAATATCAGTGTGAAATTTAAGTAAGAACTCAATAAAGCAAATCTCACTAACATCTCAATTGTTTCTCCAAGACAAAAATGAAATCACATGGAGAGCAAATGAAGACTTCTTTTGCTTTAGTTTGCATGCCATGCTTAGATTTTTATGTATTTCTTTATTTTTGCCTGAGAAGTGAGACTTTGGGTGATTTAGATCTCAACCATGTCTCACTCAATGCTCAGATTTGCTGAAATGTGAGCAATCAAACTCAACATGAACTCAAATAAGACAAACGTTTATTTTAAATCTTAATGCACAACAACAATTTTCTCAATTATTATTATACAGCTATTTGTCACGATGACAAATATGAGAAATGTAAGTATAAGAATACCTTGTTAACATCTCAACAATTTCCCCGAGTCAGGAATGAGATCACATGGAGATCAAATGGGGATTTCTTTTGCTTTTTGTCTGAGAAATGATTTCTAGCATTTCAAAACCGTCTCGCTCAGTGCTCAGATTTGCCAAAATGTGTGCAATCAAACTTAACAAGAACTCAAATATTTCAACAGCAAATTCACAAAGATCCAAACTCATTTTAAATCTCTAACCTCTTACTGCATGACAACTATTTCTCATTCATTTATTTTTATTATTTCAGAAAAAATATCAGACAAATATATAAAACTGAAGTAAGAACTCGATTAAGCTTCGAGAGCAGATCTCATTAACATCTCAACGGTTTCTTCTAGACAGAACTGCAAGTACATGAGAGCTAATGAAGACCAAACCAAACTCTCAATCTCAATTGTTTCTCCTAGTCAAAAATGAGTGTTTAAGTCTCCAGCTAAAGTTTCAGGTCTCAACTATGTCTGCAAGTGTGCAATTAAACTCTAGATGAACTCATTTTAGATCTCTATAATCTTATCGAACGGCAACTAGTTTCTCATTCATGCATTTTTATTCTTTCTCTAATTTTAGGAGAATCACAAACAAACTCCTGAGCTGTGAAGGAGCGAGCGCTGAGTGAAACAACGCTGCTGTGAGTGTGAGCTCATGAACACACATATTTAAACACAACAAATCCAGTTCCTGTTTGTCCCTAATTAAATTTATTCCCTTATTAAATCTTTATAATCCATAATGTCTGCGTCTCCAGCGGCGTTTTCTCTGGCTCAGGCCTTTCCTAAATGCTTCCTACCTTCTGCGGAATGACTGAAACGACACCAAATTGCTTTTCCAACATGCAGCGGGCTTGATAAAGACAGCCGTCAGTTCCTCTGCCATACTTTCTTTATGGTCTATGTGATTACGAACTGCAACCCACACTCTCTTCCAATCTGTCACGCAGCCATAGACTCAGAGAGAGAGAGAGAGAGAGAGAGAGAGAGAGAGAGACGGGCCAGATTCCACTGTCTTTGTGTCAAAGATTAGGAGCTGGAAGGAGAACTCACTGTTTGCTCTGGGATCGTACATTATCTCAACTACAACAACACGAAACATTCCTCATCGGTTCACGCACTCGCACATGTCCTGCAGGACCGATTCACGCTCCATCAGAGATCAGATTGTTAACTTTGACTTGGACGTTCCCCCTAAAATAACTACAAAATAATCACAAATTATTTAATATACGTACATGCTGAAAAAAAAAAAACAGGTGTAGTATTTGCAATTTTCAGAATTATTGAAGAAATGACAAGTAAGATTGAATTTAATGTGACATTTTGAAGTGGAAAGACACTTTTCTTGTAAAACTTACATCAATAATCATTATTTACAACTTCGAAAATCATTTTTTTACACTTTATTTGAGGAGATATGTTTGAGACTTTTAATGGCAGACAAATCCTAAAACTTCTTAACTTAAACCACTTGTGAGTTTTAAGAAATGTTTTTTTTTTTTTTTTTTTTTTTTTTAAGATTTATTTTTGGCTTTTTTTTTTTTTTATTATTTTTAGGACAGATCAGGAAGGACAGGAAGCGAAGTGGAGAGAGAGAAGGGGGTAGGGTCGGGAAAGGTCCTCGAGCCGGGAATCGAACTCGGGACGCCCGTTGCGCAACGGCGCTGTATGTCGGTGCACTGCCCACAAGGCTATCGGCGCCGACAAGAAATGTTTTAATGCATTTTAGAGTGAAATTGAATATTTAAGAAGTTTGTTAGTTCATATTGAGACTTTTAATGCCAGACAAATGCTAAAACTGTTGAGATCTAAAAACCACTTTTGAGATTTAAGAAACTGTTTTGATGCATTTTAGAATATTTAACAAAAATTGATAGGATCAGGAAAGTTGTTTAAGAGATTTTGCACATTATATATAATGTGCAAAACCGGAAAAATATACTAAATAAAATTGAATAGAATTTAGAGGGACAATTAACCTGGAAATAAAATAAATTAATATAACGATATGATATGTATATGCTCATCAAGGTTGCATTTAGAGAAAAAAAATAATATTGTGCAATATTATTACAGTTTAAAATAACAGTGTTCTGTATTAATATATTTAAAAAATATAATTTATTCCTGTGATGCAAAGCTGAATTTTTATCAGCCATTACTTCAGTTTTTAGTGTCACATGATTCTTCAAAAATCATTCTAAAATAATTATGAATTACTTTTATTATCAGTGTTGGAAACATTGTTGCGATTCTTGCTGAATAAATTGTTAAAAAGAACAGCATTTATTCAAAATATAAATCTTTTCTAACAATATAACTCTTTGCTATCACTTTTTATCAGACATTTAGATGGTAGTTTGTATTATTACAAAAGATTTATATTTTAAATAAACACGGATCTTTTTTTTTTTTTTTTTTGTTAAAGAATCCTGGGGGAAAAAATTTATAATAATCACATTTTACAACAAAATATTAAGCAGCACAACTGTTTTCAACAATGACAATAAATAAATAAAAAAATCAACATTGTATCACAGGAATAAATTACATTGTAAAATAATAATCTGTGAAAACTGATTATTATTTTTCTGTATTTTTGATCAAATAAATGCAGCCTTGATGAGAAGAAACGTCTTTCAAAACCATTGCATATCGAAAATATATATATATATATATACATATATATATATATATATTTTAGATTTTGCACATTGTATTGCACATTGTATATAATAGGCAAAATAAAACTATAAACAAGTATTAAATAGAATTAAAAATTTTTTAAAACCAGACATGAAGATTCATTTACACGTTCCCAACCTGTATGATATAAAAAAAGATATCCAAACAACATTGGACCCCACTGACTTCCAGGTCAATGGGGTCCAATGTTGTTTAATTCTGAACATACTCCAAAATATCTTCTTTTGTGTTCAAACTGGCAGAAAACCATACAGGTTTAGAGCGACATAAGTAAATGTTGATGAACTTTCACTGAGTCTTCATTTGCTCTCAATTGAATCAATGCTTAGCAAGAGAATCAATTTGTAAAAAGTCTCGTCTCATTTGTGATTTCTCTTTCTCGCAGCGTTTAAAGGCCTTGAAGCCACTCAAAAGGTGTTCAACCCTGGTTGAGAAATGTGAAATGATGAAGAGATGAATTGTTTAGCTGATGAAGCTGAAAAGAAGCATGTGGATCTGTAATAAGAGTCAGCCACGAATGAAGAGCCACTCACAGACGACACGGTCACAGGTCAAACAAAAGCGGCTCACGTCTTCCTGTTAATTTCACTGGAAACCTTCACTCTTCACACTCATGAGAGTCAAATGCAAACAGTGTTTCTATTCTAAAGTGTCTCTCGTGCACTCTGTACAAGGTGGGTTTCGGACAGTGCCACACTTTGGAGTCCACCTGAAGTCTGACCGCACTCTGCTGCCTGTCTCACACGTCTGACCCGGATATTGTGGATGAAGTGTCCTTTAGGTGTGCGATGCATGAATGTGCCGTTCTCTCAGGGGCCCCGGGCTCGTCCTGAAGCCGCGAGCTCCTGCTCTGTTTGCTCAGGACGTGCCACGGGACGCTCAGACAACTGCTTGTGTTTGCCCAGCCTCTCTCTCCATACAGCTGCTGCATTCCTGCGCGTCCAACGTATTTATTTATCTCATGTCCTCCGGTTTAACGTATGGAATCAACAGTCTTGTACATTCAGTTCTCAGAATCAATATGTGTGGAGCAGAAACTCACATTACAGAGCATCTGCACTCAGATCTGGTCATATCTGGGTCAAATTTCACAGTAATATCAGCAAAAACTAATTAGAAATAAAGACATGTTATATTGAATAATAATATTAATAATTAAAATGTTATTTATGCATAAAATGAAATGCAATTAAATAAAATTAATTAATTAATTTAATAAAATATAATAAAGTAAATTATATATATAATTAAAAAATATTTATGCATAAAATTAAATGCAATTAAATAAAATAACTTAATTTGAATAAAATAAAATATATGTGACTCTGGACCACAAAAGCAGTCTTAAGTAGCACATTTATATTTGTAGCATTAGCCAAAAACACATTGTATGGGTCAAAATTATCTAATTTTCTTTTATGCCAAAAATCATTAGGATATTAAATAAAGATGTTCCATGAAGATATTTTGTACATTTTCTACCTAAATATATAAAAACTGATTTTTTATTAGTAATATGCATTGCTAAGAACTTCATTTGGACAACTTTAATAATAATTTTCACCATATTTTTTTTTTTTTTTTTTTTTTTGCACCCTCAGATTCCAGATTTTCAAATAGTTGTGTCTCAGGCAAATACTGTCCTATCCCAACAAGCCATGCATCAATGGAAAACGTATTTATTTATAAGCTTTCTCTTGATGTATAAATCTCAGTTTCAAAAAAACGACCCTTATGACTGGTTTTGTGGTCCAGGGTCACACATATACTGTAAAAGTACAAATACTAATAATGAGAGCTACAAAAATTCTTAACATTTTTAAAGAACATTTAAAAATCTTAATATAGTCCTAAATATAGCCTTTGTTACAAAAATACTACTGTTTGTCTATTTATCTATACTCTTAAAAATAAAGGTGCTTTAAAAGGTTCTTTACAGCAATGCCATAGAAGATCCATTTCTGGCTCCACAAAGAACCATTCAGTCAAAGGTTCTTTAAAGAAACATCTTCTAATCTGAAGAACCTTCTTTTGCCACAAAGAACCTTTTGTGAAACAGAAAGGTTCTTCAGATGTTAAAGGTTCTTTACGAAACCTTTTAGACAAAATGGTTCTTCTATGGCATCGTGAAGCACCTTTATTTTTAAATGTCTATCTGTCTGTTTATCTATCCTTTTAATTTTGCGATGAATATGACCCGGGCATCGGGTGATCGGTCGGATTTACTAACACAGAGCACATGAGGCAAGGAGATGTAAAAACACTAACGTGGTGACTATCTGCCTCAAATCCCACAGGGAAATGCTAGTTGGTCACAGCTGAGTTCATTTTGTGAGTTTCTGTGGTATTTTCTCCATTAGCTGTTAGCTTTAGCTTCCCTTCAGCTCTGTAACTCAACTTCAGCTGGCTCAGGTGGGCCGTGGGCCTGTCAGACCGGCAGACAATCAGAGCCCAAACAATATCAGCAGCTTCCAGGCCTTGTCAAAGTTTCCTGCGTTTACAGCTCGTAAAACTTCCACGAAATGTGTTTTTGCAGCCCTGCCCCCCTCGCTCTGCCCTCGCTGATGCCTCATGTCCTGAGCAGAGACTGAGCTGATTTCACTGCCTCAGTCTGCTGTGAATTATGCTGCAACACCCTCAAAATCAACACCTAATCACTATTAACCTCATGTACACATTCCACGTATTCCAAAAGCATTCATCAGTGCACATTATTACGCGTTTGCATCAAAAGTTTTCTTTTCAGCGGCACACTGAGGCTTAAATGCAGCTTTAGAAAGTTGATTTTGGTCAGAATACACACTTTTCAAATCCTCATGAATAAAATCCCACTCATAATTAATCTCCCCCCCCTCCCCCCGACATGCAAAATATTCCTGACTAACAAAAATATTTTAATAGAACGTTACGCGACCACTAGAGAAACATTTTATTCTATCATTCTGAAAACACTATAAGAGTGTTACATTAAAATAAAATAAAAAATACAGGAACATTCCATTTTAGAATTTTTAAATGCATGAAACATTGTTTCTTAAACATTCAGAATTTTCCATTCTATCATTCTGAACACACCAAGAAAATGTTTTATCATTTTGGAAGCGTTATGATACTGTTACATTTGAATGTTCTCTCAATATTAAAACACATATTTTTGTAATATTTAAATAACTTTTTACACATTAAAGGAACATTCCATTCTATCATTTCGAAACCATTATGAGAAAGTTACATTTGAATATTCGCTTAACATTTAAAAAAACCACAGAACATTCCATTCTATCATTTTGAAAAGAAAACATTCTTTCTGTTTTTTAAAGGTTCAGAACATCCGTTTTTAATCTATTAAGAATGTGTCCTATTGATTAAGTTATGAAAACATTATGAGAACGTTCTATTGTTATTACTGAAGAACACTGAAGATGTTTGGAGAACGTACAGATAACATCATATTCAGAGAACATTGTTCTAAGAATGTTTCCTCTAACGTTCCATAAACATTATTTCAAGAATATTTTGACCTAACAACGTTATGGGAACATTCCCTGTTAGCCGAGTTATGATATTAAAGCGAGTTGTGGATGGCTTTCTGAGGCAGTTTTGACTTGAACCTCCTTAACCCGAGTGTAAATGCTCTCAAAGATTTCACGTTATTATTTTTTTGTTATAACCCACCACAATTCCCATTTATTGGACCCTCATTATCACTGCTGCAATAATCCTACAGATTTGGAAGCACTTTGTGCTTTCATAACTCATTTCCAGCAGCGCCTTGCAAGCCGGACGAAGAGCTCTCAGTAAGATGATCTCGAACGCTTTCACTAAAACTTTTTTTGTGGGTCTGTGTAGAAAGCCACAGATGAGCGAGGTGACAGGTCCACAATGAAGCCGAGTTCGCTAAAAATAATCACTGAGTGCTTTCATTGTATTTATGTAACACTTCCTTTAAAAACCCCCACAGCAGGATGGCAGAACACCTCCAAAGAAACAACACTAGTTAGTCATTGAGAAATGCTCGAGTTCCAGACCAAAAATAGGCTTTTATGGGCTGAAGTCAAAATACACTCGGCTTACTTTCTTAATATGAGTTCCTGGTTCGAAAAAGTCTTATTTATCAGCCATCTGCAATTTGAAGACACTTTTCACCATGCAATCAAGTCATAAAGGACCAAATCAATATGTACAGTGCATTTTCATCTGATCCTTAATTAGAAAGCCTTTGATAATGCACATGATCTTTTGACCAAAGTCACGTTTGCTGATGTAAAGAAGACAATCGGCTTGATCTGCCCTTAAACTGGCGTCTGATGTCAATAACATCCGGACGGAGTTCGTGCAGGAAGTCAACTGTATACATCTGACAAAATGTATACATCTGAGCATAATAAATGCATCACCCAGGCTATGAAATCACCTGACACGAGTCATATTTTGTACCTGATCAAATCATCTGCGCTCACATGTGCATCAGGGGTTAAAACACTTCCTGACCAAAAAGAGACAAACTGAAAACCACACACACGTGGGTGACAAAGAAACTGTGCGAACTCTGCGTTGCCATCCTGTTTGGTTTAGGTTCAGCTGCCGCAAAGATATTTCCTATTTCAAACTTACACAAGCAGCCATTTTACGACAAGATATAAAACAATCGCTCGGCCTGCTGGGAAATGAATGCTAAATGTTTGAACTTTATGCATTAAGTGCAACAACGCATCAGAATTTATATTTCACATAAGAGTTCACATTGTTCGCCTATTCTGAAACCCATCAGTCAATTCGCTGGCTTTGAGTTCTGAACTACGCCGAGTGCACTAGAACAATAAACTTCTGTCTTTCAAAGTGACGATCAGAGTTTGGCAACATCTGGTGGCGGGACTCATTTTTGGGTCTCCAAACCGCCGACTGACAATTATGGTCGGCTGAGAAGCAATGCATCCAAGAAAAATCTCCAGGCCAATTTTTTTCCCGCTCGCATTACAGACCACCTGAAAAACCGCGCGCGCACCCTCCGTACCCGTCCGTTCGCGCAGACGAAACGACGTGCTATTTGTGTGCATGCATTTGGGGGTGCAGCTACTGCGCGCCCACCACATCCTGAAGGGGGGGTCCGGACCCGTGCGCCACAGCGTACCGCCGTTCTGTAAGGCGCTGACGGGTAGGAAACACAGGCCCCACATCAAGCACTGACAGCTTCTGATCAAAGTGCCCTGAAGCCCCGCGGGGGGATTTGAATTAATGTCTTCGCCTTTTTTCCAGTTCGGTCTTTCTGTAGTTTTCATCAGTTCATTTTGAGGTCATATTGCAACCGCACTGTGCAGTCAATTCTAATGCGGATTAATTTATATTTTTTAGGGTGTGTATTACTACATTGCAAAATAAATACATAAATGCATTTTTGAAGATGTAAATAAAACAAACATTATTAAAAAAAAATGTGTTGCTTTGCAATTATTTGTGAAATCTACTAGCAATTTCTGAAAATTGTTCCTAGTTTCCTTTTTTTTAATTGCATGCAGTTTTTAATGGTTAATTCTCCAGTTTGATATGACTTTTTATTCGAATTACTAGAATAAAAACTAACACTACAGGATTGGTGATCAATTTGTCATTTTAAAATGAAAAGTTTAAACGTTATTGCATTTTGATGAAAGATTATAAATCCATTTTTCACCTTTATAATAATTCAAATCAGTTCAAATGCTAAATTACTTTGGTAACACTTTACAATAAGGTCTTGTTTGTTTACATTAGTCAATGCATTAGCTAACATGCACTAACTATAAGACTATATATCTTTTTGAAAGCATTTTTAATGCACTTATTGTTTCTTGTTTGTTTATATTAACTCAGTGCATCAACAAATGTTTAACTGTTGATATTAAAAAAGAAATAGCACATGCTGAAATTAACATTGACTAAGCGTTGTTCATTGTTATGTCATGTTAACTAATATAGCAAATATAACATATAAAATTGTATCATTTGTTTAATGTGCATTGTTCTAAATAAGTAAAAGCATCTTTTAGTCCCCATGCATCATGCATTTATCTGAATTTTATGATTTTACAAAAAATACATTAACCATTTAGGTTAATGCAAAAGCTCATTTGGTCTTATCTTTATGTGCTTAACACTTCAGTCTCAAAAAGCTAAAACCTAAAGCTCGAAAACAAATCAAAATGCTCTATTTTAAAATCAAGATTGCATCTGACTGAAACTGAATATTTTATGAGAAAAAAAGTAGAATAAGACTTCATTTTATCCATTGGGAATTGATTGGATGGTGAAAAGTGGGTGTATCATACCACAATGGAGACGAGAGGTTAGAAGGGTTGAGAAAAAAAAAAAGTCATTTAAGAGCCAAAGCAAGTTATTGCATTTTGATGAAAGATTATGAAGGTGGTTTTTCTCCTTTGTAATAACGTGCGGTGATAAATCATCCACAATAGCATCAGGAACATGCATTAAGAAAATAAATATAGTCAATTTTGACTTCTCAAACCACAGCAGCAGAAAAACCCTGAGACAAACTCCTCGTCACCTGAAGGGATGATCACACATTTCCAGATTCCCATCATCCGGCCTCTTTAACGCTGGCCGTATCAGCAAGTGTCCCAGAAGTCTGTGCAGCTCTCTTCCCCCGCGGACAGGCATCGTTATTATTTACCGGCTGCATTACTGAATCAGTTGCTATTCACCATGCAGCCAGCAGCCATTCAGCGCGTCAAACCTCCAGCGCGTTCGCTCTCTCTCTCTCTCTCTCTGCCAAGGCCAATTAGCGCGCCGCTGCGCTGCACCCCCACAGCTACTGACAGCGCTTCACAAAACGCCAGCTACATTTACTGCATTACTGCCTGAGACTGTGACTGGGCCGCAGACAGTTTTATACAGGATACAGGGCAGGAAGATGCTAAGTAATTTTTGCACGATGGTCACCCAGTCTTCAGCTGTTTTAGCATGAGATAAAACAAATGTTTCATGATTATTAACATCCCAGGATGTAGAAATCACTATATACACTCAAAAATAAAGGTGCTTTACAAAGCCATAGAAGAACCATTATTTTTGTTTAAATGATTCTTTAACAACCTGTTGTTTCACAAAGGCTCTTTGTGGCGAAAGAAGGTTGTTCAGAAAAAGGTAAGAAAGAGATGGTTCTTTAAAGAACCTCTGACTGAATGGTTCTTCTATGGCATCGTTTAAACACTGCAAAAAATGATTTTCTTACTTTTTAGACTTGTTTCCAGCCAAAATATCTAAAAATTCTTAAATCAAGAAGTAAAAATTATTGTCTTGTTTTCAGAAAAAAGTCAAAATTAAGTGAGTTTTTGCTTAAAACAAGCAAAATAATCTGCCAATGGGGTAAGCAAAAAAAGCTTGTTTCAAGTAGAAAACTAGATTATTTTGCTTGTTTTGCTTTTTTTCTGAAAACAAGACAATTTTTACTTGTCTAGAAAGTCTTTCTTGATTTAATAATTTTTTAGATAATTTGGCTGGAAACAAGACAAAAAATCTAAGTAAGAAAAGCATTTTTTGCAGTGCAGCAGTGTTCTCTTTAAAGGATTAGTTCACTTTCAGAACTAAAATGTACAGATAATGTACTCACCCCCATGCCATCCAAGATGTTCATGTCTTTCTTTCTTCAGTCGTAAAGAAATTATGCTTTTTGAGGAAAACACTTAGACTAATAATAGACTTCTACGGTGCCCCCGAGTTTGAACTTCCAAAATCCAGTTTAAATGCAGCTTCAAGTGACTCTAAACGATCCCAGCCAATGAAGAATGGTCTTATATAGTAAAACAATCGGTTATTTTCAAAACAAATTCACAATTTATATACTTTTTAACCACAAATGCTCGTCTTGTCTCGTCTCTGCGATGCACATGCGTAGTCTGTGTGATCCGGGTCAATACAGTTAGGGTATGTCCAAAAACTCCCATCTCGTTTTCTTCCCCAACTTCAGAATCGTCCTAGAATGCTGCAGAAGTACCATACAAAATGAAAATACAAAGAAAATCAAACACCCTTTACAAGAAAAGGTAAAACAGTGTTGTAGGATGATTTTGAGGGTGAAGATGAAAACAAGATGGGAGTTTTTCAACATACCTTAACTGTATTGACCCCGATCACACAGACTACACATGCGCATCGCAGAGACGAGACAAGACGAGCATTTGAGGTTAAAAAGTATATAAATTGTCAATTTGTTTTAGAAAATAACCGATAGTTTCACTATATAAGACCATTCTTCATCGGCTGGGATCGTTTAGAGTGAAGCTGCATTTAAACTGCATTTTGGAACTCGGGGGCACCATAGAAGTCCATTATAAGGAGAGAAATCCTGAAGCATAATTTCTTTACGACTGAAGAAAGAAAGACATGGACATCTTGGATGGCAAGGGGGTGAGTACATTATCTGTAAATGTTTGTTCTGAAAGTGAACTAATCCTTTAAGAGTGTAGACACACAATATACCAATATCTAGAGAAAAATCTAATGCAAAAAACATACAAAAGCATCCGAAATGCAATGCAAACTCATTTTCACAGTATCTACGTAAAAGTGCACGTTCTATGGGCCTCTCTTAGATCTCTGTATTTCACACAGGTATTGGAGTTTTGTAACACCGTTTTGTGGTTCTGACTCATAAAGCAAAGCGTTGAATAGTTCTGAAAAGGTCTCGCTCACCACAGAGCGCACAGACATTTTCACACCGCACGTCAGCAATACAGGTGCACAGTAGGGCCGTGAAGCGCCTCATTGTGAATGTTTCTGCATTTCACAACACAGGTGTGATTTACTCTCGCCAGTAGGGCTTCTAAAACATTACATCTGGACTTATTGCGATTTGACAAATGAAGATTTAACAATGAATGAACACCTTGACTATGTACACTGTACTAGGAAGCCTTCTGTTTTGCCTTCCTTCACATTTCTCAACACAAAGGATTTTAAGTGCACGATAATCGGTACGATTTGAAAAAAAAAGCAACATTTCTGAGCATGCCTCAGTCATAAAATCGTATATTTTGAAAGTGCTGACAGACATTTGGACCCCACTGTACCAGTGCATACTGTGATATTCATAAACCTGTTGACATTACACACACAAATCAGCTACAAACAAACCCGATGGATGAAAATAACAAATGAACAATGGCTCACAGGCAGGTTTATGATGTTGCAGCAGCGCCGTTAGACGCATCGCGCCGCTCTGCCATACAAATGAACGGCTCAGCGCAGCTTCTGTTAGGCCTCGACCGCCTCTTTCCACCTAATTAACTTGCCCGTGTTCGGAACGCAGCTCAGCTGGCCTGACGACTCATTTTATCTCACATCTCCATTACAGTGTCGAGAAAAGAAGAGAACCGTCATATACAGGAAAAGGTAATTACCGCCGGCATTTGCTTTATGCAAACTGATAGGATCGTTTTTACTTCTTGTTTTCTCTGGTCTTAATGTGAACAAGATTGAATGATTTGAGATGATCTTTTGGATCATGAGTAAACATATATGCATGTATGCATGTGTCAGCATGTATGTGCATTTAAAATGGATTGAAATGAACATGCACATGCAAGACCTGATTATTTTTCCCATGCAATCAGACGTTCCTGCTTTACGTTGTACTGCACGTCTGAATACGCTGCGTATCTTCATATGTAATGCACAAAAATAATAGCTACAATTTTCTTCTTGGAAAATCTCTCATTTCCCCTCCTTATGCTGCACTGATGCATTTTGGTTAAAGCATTATTTAAGCTAAAGACAGTTGCACTCGTAGATGCACCACTCTGCACCCATTTCCAGTAATTGCTAGGCCTACGAGTTATTTTTAGATGGTTTAAGCAGCGAAGAACAAGCTCAAAGAGTAAGACAGAGAGAGGCAGACTCTTTGAACAGGCTAAATAATAAGTTAAGGCCTCAGACTCGCTTCAAATGAATCAAGGTTTTCTGCCGTCACACAGCTGGTAATGTGCCACCGCCACCCACTTACGGGGATCTGATTCAGGAGCGATAAAGTTTTTTTGGCTGCCGCTTAACGTCTGAGGTGCCTTTTCTTTTGACGGCTGACACTTAGATGTACAACTGAAATTGAAAGTCAGACTTTTTCGAAACCTACTGCAAGAAACGGTCGAAAAATTACACTTGTGCTTGTGGACATCCAGAGCTGCTTTAAGGCGAGACACTGCAGGTGAATAGGGTAAAAAAAATATCTAATAGTTATCACCTTACTTACCCAGTTGATTGATTACATTGATAATGGCAAACATTTTTTGTATTACAAGTTTTCTAAAATGTTTCTAAAATATGCACTAATTTGCATACATTTCTAGTACAAAAATCTAAACACCGGATGAAGTCAGTTTCAAAATTCTTGTTTGATATTTTTGGCATATTAGAGTCAAGTGTTTTTACAGAGGGAATTATGGGTATGTCATTTTGTCACTCTATAGTTCAGAAATACTTAGACAAAAAACAGTATTTTTTATTTATTTTTTTTTTATTTTGGGGGGAATAAATGTTGTATATAATCAAGCAAATTATATATGAACAAATCCCTCTGTAAAAACCTTCAGGATACAGACAGGAATAAAAATGTAAAGTTTGGTGTGTGTAAATGGTACTGAAGTGGAGATTTATGACTGCCTTTGTATTGTAAGTGAAATCTATTGACACAAAGAGATTAAGTGCTATAAAAGAAACACTTAATAGTGTATTTGGGATGTTTTCCTTCAACTAGTTTGAAAACACACTTTATGAAAAACCAAAAAGCCCAAAATCTCAAATTCGACAGGTCTCGCTTTAATATGGAATGACATTTGAAACCCATTTAATTGGACATTTTTTGAATGCAACAGGATGTTCGATGAGAAAAATGCAAGATAAGATCATTTTTTGATGAATCACTCTCGACCGATTCTGAATCTTGCATTAAAAATACCGTAAATCGGGTCGATTTTGATTTCATGCTGGCTTATCTCAAAAATCGATCAATCTGTTGAAAATCTTGACATTGTAACTCAAGTGAGTGCTATGAATATACTTGATGATCTAAGAGTCAAAAGTAGTCGGCTTGTCTGTAACACTCATGTGAGTCACGGCTAACTGTGGTCTGCCTATCTCAGTCTGCATTAATACAGTAGCGCCGGTGAAGAGGGGGAAGTGGTCCATCTTCTCTTAACCTATCCAACTTCAATTTTAAACGCAGCGAATGAGCCCCGGGCGATGCACAAGTCATAATGCATTCGACAAATATTCTCTGGGTGAAACATGCATTTATGAAGAGATGGCCTTTAGAGGAGGAATTCACAGAGCGTATGCTTAACAAACAATACACCCACTCATGAAAACGAGAGATAGAAAGTCAGCATACTCAAAGTGAGAATGAGTCACAGCTCAACTGAAACTTCAGCATGAAGACACCAGAAAAGAATGTTCGACCCAAAATCTTGCACAGCCTCTTAAAACTAGGTTTTGCACCATTGGACCAATGGGCGCTTGGGTAAATACTAACATAGCAGTTACTAGCGGAGGCCGTGTTTGCATTGGAAGTATGGATCTGGCAGGTTTGTTGCAGGGCAAATGATGACACTGGTTAATGTATTATCGATTGCCTGGTTGTTATAGCTGTAAAGTTGCTTCCCTATTCTGAGGTGTAACTGCCTGCAAACCGTATGCACGCATAAAGACAGGATATGAACAAATCAACAGATGTTTACGTTAAACTCTGCTTTTCGGTCTTAAGTTGCGGTCACATTAAGGACACTGTTGTCGTCAATAGCGAAGACAGAAGTCACAATTACACAGAGCGGCTTTCTGTTCCGTGGGAGAATCTTTCACCCTCTGGCGAAATTCCCAATTGCGTGGAGTGCTGTTGAAACGACCGGATTTCAGTTGCAAAAATGTGCTGAACAACAGCAAACGTGCCCGCATTTATAGGCACAAAATATTCTTCATGCAAAATGGTGAATGGCGCTTCCATCTACACAAGTGCAGTTTGGTGTGCTGAAAGGTAAATAAGGCATGTTTAAGACTAGACTAGCACACAGGAGCAATGCAATATTTATTTCGCAAAATGAAACGTGAATTTGATAGATATGGTGGCCACCATGAATAAAAAAAGCATTAATTGGTAGCCTATTAATGTTTTGGGATATATGACTGGAAAAAGTAGGAAAAAAATACTTATTGCAAGTTAATGATAAAGATATTAGTAGACAGTGTTAGTAACTTAAATCCAGACTCCTCTTCTAAAATAATAATTGCAAAATATATTTTCTTTTGGCTATTCATTTGTAAATCCTACTGCTGAAAAATGTAAACTCAGAAATGTGAGATTCTCCTGCTTTATCCAAAGCATACTCTTGTTTTGGTTTCCCACACAGTATGTGCATTGTTCTTCCATTGACTACACTTCATAAAAGTATGAAAAAGCTCATGCGTGGCTCAGGAATGCAGCATGTAGCATGTTTGTGTGTTAGCGACAGGAAACGATAGTCACTTATCATGGATGGCCTAGTTTTTCAGAACTATTTCCGGTTCATATGGCACCAGTGTAAACCACTTGACGCAAACGCTAAAAACGTTACATATTAATGCGAGACCTCCATACGCGACCTTCATTTGGGGCCTCTCAAGAATGTTGGAGAATATTGCATTATTAAAGCTGGGGCACATAAAGAGGGCCATTGTGGTGGGGAGAGCAGGCTTTTCCCCTAAAATTTTGTTTCATAATGTCCACTTGCACGGGATCATTTTTCAACGTATGGAGTTGGCTTAGATTACTCCGCTCTCCATTCGCCGGCTGATCTTTTCCATATGCTCAGAGCCACAAGCTTAACTCTGTGACACCCTACTATAAACACCCATCAGCAAATTATGAGTTACTCTTTGTCAGGATGACTGAATTTTAAGCTCTATCACAGGCTGACTTAAAAAAAAAAAAAAAAAACTGCACTGCTTCTAACGAAAGAGGGGTTATTAAATAATGCATTTACTCTTAAAGCTAAAAGCAATGTTTCCACCATTATATAGTCTAGTAATGCATACATCAATTTTATATTCATAAAGCATGAATATAACACATTAAGTTAAATAAAAACAACTCTAAAGTCATCTGTGCGTTAAAAAAACAGTGGCGGACATTACCGGCCGAGGCCTGAGGCTCAAAAATCCTCACAGATGATTGGTTCCTGCATAATTATATGCAAATTCATATTTATAAGTAGACATACTCATATTTTTTTTATTCAATAACAGGTTTAACTGGAGTTTAGCTGCTGTTTAAGCTTTACGAACACAACAGGAACACGGAAAATGTCATCGCTACCGCTCGATCATCGCTTACAGAACATCGATTCAATACTCAAAACTCCGAATTCGTAAACAAAATAACATTTTGACAGCTCGACGTTCTTTTTGCGTACTGCAAGATCACAAGTTAAAGCCTAGACTTTTATGACAACTTACCAGTATCACGTTGAACACAATTAAAACAAAACATCGAATAATAGCAGCGTGAAATAAAACCGAATTCGAATTATGCACATACCATTCAAACTCACAAAGCAAAAAGAGCTCAAATGAACTGGGTGGACGGATAGTCCGTAGAGAAACGAGGAGGTAAAGTGCATATCTTTAACTGAGTGTTAAAATCTTATCCTAGTCAGCCTCTACTGACGCCAAATCCGAATGCACATACTATTTCCAGTCAGCACTGAAAAGTACAGTATATAGGCTACATCTTGACCCGTTAGTAGTCAAGCGCATACAGACAAACCATTCAACTTAAAACAATGCATCTATTTAAAATCTACTTATATGTACAGCGTAAAGCTTAAATGCACTATCCACCGTTTTAGGTCTCGAACTGCCTTGTTTTATTCCTATCAAACAAGAAAAATAAATGCACATCGCAAAAATCCTTCAAGAAAGATTAGCCGAGCTCCCCTTGATAAATAAATAAGAACGCGCCTAAGAACTAATTAATTGTTCGCCACTTCCAACACGTGGAATTGCAACTACGTCACACAGGGATGCAGTTCCATCAACAAAGCAATTAGGAAGCTAATTCGCATCCAGACAGAAAGAAAAGAGTGCTCCGTGTCTCCTATGATTCATGTGCAGTTGGTCGGGTGCTGGACGGGAGCTCTCCATCTTCCCTCGGGAAACAAGCTGCCAGAGTCTTTAGCAGACTTTAGTTTACTCAACCTAATGCTTTTCAGGTGCAACACCAAATTTAACTAACAGCCCGTGTTTTGCATGAATGTAGCAGCGGTGATGCAAGCGCGCAAGTGCACAATTCCCGAGATAGCGAACTAAGTTTTGGGACGGTTTTCCACCTTGTCCGGAGATGCAGGTTTCGCATCACCCACCGATACGAACTCAAAACTAACACGTTCACCATATACAGCCTACACTGTATAGCAAGACGCTCATTCTGCAACAGATGAAACTGCCCTGAAGTGAATGAAGCAGGTTATTTCCCATCAGGGAAAGAGAAACTGCACTGGTGCGTAAAGAAGAAGGAGAAGCCAACGCATGGTGGGGTAAATTACCTTGTTGGAGTGGTAATAGTCCAGAGAGGAGAGGCTGGTGTCGGTGGGTAATGTACAGGAGCCCACGCTTGAAGGAGGTGCAGGGTAAAATCTCACATCCATCGCCCGCTCCGCTAGACTGAAGGCATGGAGAGCAGCTTGCGCTTGACTGTTCGCTCGGCGCTCTCTCTCTCTTTCTCTCTCTCTCGCTCGCTCTCTCTCTCTCTCCCCCCTCTATTGTTAACCCAAACAAAAAGCAACAGAACGACTGAAAGAGAAAGGGGTTGAGCCTCTCTTCTTGCTCTCCTCACATCCGTTCGCGGGATTTGTTCTGTGCCATACGAAAACGCGCGCGGTGATGCTAGGTGGATGTTTTTGCGATATTTACGCGCTTACAATGCACTTCAACCTAAAATGCCTAAAACCTTTCAATGTATTAACTGCAAGTGAAAATAATGTGTTTTTAAAAGTAGTTTTTAGTATAAGCAAAACGTAAGAACGTTTTATGTATTTATTTTTAATGGAACACTTCTACTTGCAGTGAAATGCTATTAAAATTATTTTTAATGAATGAAAAGGTAGAAAAACCTAATATATACAGTACCCAGAAGGAGACCACGTAGCCTAGCGTCTTAAACAATGTCATTGCATTTATCACGATACAGTTCCCATTCAAAACAGCATATAGCCTAACTTGGAGAAATACAGAATTCTCCTACTTTTTGACCGTGTGTGTGTGTGTGTGGTTCACTGACACTGGCTCCTCCATGTGAAATGTCAGGCGACCTCTGCCGATGGGAGCGGGAAGGAAAAGAAGGAGAGATGGATGAGAAAGATTTGAGATGGGACATCACGCTGAATTGATGACTGTTCCACAAACAATGGCCTCAAAATCTATTTGGACGCTTAAGGTGCAAAGAATCTCCCCGACATGGGCTGTACCACTGATATAGATGTTCTGAGAAATGACTCTTACATCCATAAAAACACATTTTACATCCGTAAAAACAGGGCAGTGGCCCGCGCTTTTGTAGCCATTCAGGAAACGATACGCTCTGTCTTTCAATCATTCTTTAAAGTGAGATAGATAGATAGATAGATAGATAGATAGATAGATAGATAGATAGATAGATAACAAAATGTTCCCTTTACATGAAAACGTTTGGATGTTGTCTGAACGTTCCAAACGTTGTTTTTATATATATATTTAAAACACGTTTCAAATGGAATGTTACATTGTATTATTTTGCAAATATTGGAATGTTACTTTTGAAGGTTTTCTGAACCATCTGAAACTAGTAACATTTGAAAATCAAATGTTTCAGAAAAACATTCCATAAACAGTGTTGGGGAAAGTTACTTTCAAAAGTAATGCATTACAAAATTAAGATGCTCCCGAAAAAAGTAACTAATTATGTTAGTTATTTTTTATGGAAAGTAATGCGTTACGTTACTTTTTAAATCTGGGCAGCATTTGCTTGTTGTTTTTAATATAAAAAGTTCTGTTTTTGGCTAATGTAAAAGCTCTTTCACACTGAGGAAAAGTAGATTCATGTCTGTACAGTAGACAGCAAAAAAAGAAAGTTTAACATTTTCAGCTAACAAATGTTAGTTTATCTGGAGTAATTTTTGCTTATTAGTAGTCTATGTAATGCATACATCAATTTTATATACATAAAACATGAATATAACCCATTAAGTTAAATAAAAACAACTCTGAAGTCATCTGTGCAACGGTGGCGGTAAAACTAAAAGACATTACCTGGCCGAGGCCTGAGGCTCAACAATCCTCACAGATGATTGGTTCCTGCACATTTATAAGTAAATATACTCATATTTTTTTTCATTCAATAACAGGTTTAGCTGGAGTTTAGCTAGTGTTTAAGCTTTACGAACACAACACAGAAGATGGAAAATATAATCGCTACCACTCGATCATTGTTTGTGACCAGCGCTTACGTATAAAGTACATCGATTAAATTCTGAACGAATTCAAATCTCTGAATTCTACATAAACAATAAAAATTTGACAGCTCGACGTTCTTTTTGTGTACTACAAGATCACAAGCTAAAGACTAGACTTTTATGACAACTTACCAGTATCATCTATTCAGTGTTCCAAATGTTTTTTTTTTTTTGTTTGTTTGTTTTTAAATATTTAAAAAAAGTTTTTTCTTGGTAAATGTTAATAACACATTAATGGAATGTTACATTGTATTATTTTGCAAATATTGGAATGTTACTTTTGAATGTTTTCTGAACCATTTGAAACTAGTACCATTTGAAAATCAAATGTTTCAGAAAAACATTCCATAAACAGTGTTGGGGAAAGTTACTTTTAAAAGTAATGCATTACAAAATTGAGATGCTCCTGAAAAAAGTAACTAATTATGTTACTTAGTTACTTTTTCATGGAAAGTAATGTGTTACGTTACTTTTGCGTTACTTTTTAAATCTGGGCAGCATTTGCTTGTTTGTTTTTAACATGAAAAGTTTTTGGCAAATGTAAAAGCTCTTTCACAACAAAAGCCTCAGGCTTAAGGAAAAGTAGATTCATGTCTGTACAGTAGACCGCAGAAGAAGAAAGTTCAACACTCTTCAGCAATAAAAAAAAAAAGAAAAAAAAGAAAAACAAATGTTAGTTTATCTGGACTAATTTTATTTTTTAAATGCATGAAGGATATTTGTATTATTTAACATAATGAATTATTGCAGATTTGTGTCATATTCTGAGTTGCATTTCACTGTTTTTATTCTTTTTGAAGAATGCTGAATCTGTTTTTCTGTTTGTTTTTGTTTAGGTTTTTTTTTTTTTGAGTGAGATGAATTAATGCATGCTCACATTTATTCTAGAACTAAAATAACATCTTACTCCCAATTTCTCTCAACATGGGGACAGGAGAGCTTTCAATTGATAAATGGGGGGAAAACTTATTTGAAAAAAGTAACTCGGATATTTTCTTGTAAATTAAAAACTGATGTGTTACTTTACTAGTTACTAGTCAAGTAAAAAGTCTAAATACATAACTTGCGTTACTAGTAATGAGTTACCCCCAGCACTATCCATAAGTGATGTATTTTTTTTCCTGCTAATGTTTTGAGAATGCTATTAAAGACCAAATAACTTTGAACGAGTGTTTTATTTCTTTACTGAACGTTGTCAGAACGTTCCCTGTTAGCTGGACAAATAGACACACGGTAATTCTAGCAGTTGACTAGATTATGGTGACTACAAGACGCATTTCTTATTTACAGTCATAGTTTTTTAAATTTAAAACTCACATTTACATTCTCAGTCTTTTAATATCAAACTTACTGTAAGTTTTATCAAATATACTCTATAATCCAATATATATGCATTATCAGTGTTGGGGTTAATGCATATATAAGTGACGCAAGTTACGTGATAATATTACTTTTTTCAACTACTAAAGTAATGCATTACTTTTTAATTTCCAAGAATTTCTTTTATGTATTTAATCCCATTTTATAACCAATGTCTTTGCTGCTGACCTTTGTTGATCCAATTCATCCGTACACTGCAAAAATACTTTTCTTACTTGGATTTTTTTGTTCTGTTTTATATATATATATATATATATATAATATAAAACTTAAATCAAGTTTTGACAAGTAAATAATTATTTTCTTGTTTTCAGAAAAAAACAAGTCAAAAAAAAAAAGTCAAAATTGAGCAAAATAATCTGCCAATGGGGTGAGCAAAAAAATCTTGTTTCAAACAGAAAACAAGATTATTTTGCTTACCCCATTGGGAGATTATTTTGCTTGTTTTAAGCAAAAACACACTTAATTTTGACTTGTTTTCAGAAAAAATAATTAAAATAATTTTTAATTGTCTAGAAAATCCTTCTTGATTTAAGAATTTTTAGATATTTTGTCTGGAAACAAGACAAAAAATCTAAGTAAGAAAATCATTTTTTTGCAGTGTATAAAAAGCATAACTTACTTTAGATTGACTAACATTTTTGCTTTTTTTTTTCATTGCTGAAGAGTGTTGAACTTTCTTTTCCTACAGTTCTTTTATACAGACGTCAATTTAATTTTCCTTTAGCCTTAGCTTTATTCACTTCATTGTGAAAGGGCTTTTACATAACGTTTTTATATTAAAAGCAAACAAGCAAGCCCTGCCCAGATTTAAAAAGTAATGCAAAAGTAATGTAAAGCACTACTTTCCATAAAAAGTAACTAAGTAACGTAATTAGTTACTTTTTTAGGGAGTAACGCAATATTGTAATGCATTACTTTAAAAAAAAAAGTAACTTTCCTCAACACTGTGCATTATAGACAATGTAAGGTTTAACCACACTTTAAATTGCACAAATATATAATACACAGAATATTTTAATGCTCAATTAAAAACATTGTCAATCAAGTCAATGTCAAAATACAACACTAAAATCTGAATAAACTGAAATGTATGAAAAGATAATCTGGATTTGACAGTTTGAAGCTCCTTATATGTGCACAGCAGCACAAAAGATGAAGAATATACCTTTTTAAGAACTTACCCAGAACACAATGAAACAAACAAACTGGAAGTGCTACAGTCCACATCTATCTATTCATTTATACTGTACAGTGTACATTATTTAAGTTGATGTTGAAGCTGTAAGCTTTTGCTTATTAATCTTCATGTATCTGATTGTACGCTGTGCATTTGCATCCACAGTTTAACCTAACAGAGATCCTGTTTAGAAGACAGAGAATTAAACAGGGAATAGAGAGAGAGATGGAGCACAATGGAGACAATGCCACTTTCCTAGTAAGCCTTTTAAGAGGCAAAAAAATGCAATGTCAAATGTTCCTGATGAACAGGCCACTAACTCAGCTGCAAAACTCTTAGTATTCTTCGTACACAAGCAGCGGGGTTTACATTTATAAAGTGCACAATTGCATATAGAACGAGTCTGTGTATCATTTGTGTTTGTGTGTGTTTGGCGCGGTTGTGAGTGAGCTGTCATTGTCATCGCAGTAGGACACTTGTTGTCTCTCCACGACCGTGTGCGTGTCAACATGCTTATTGTACCACATGCAGTTAGTGTGAGTGTGTTGGAGAGGGTCCTGGGGTGGGAACTTGTTTAATAAAAGCCACAGATGGAGAACTCAACAGGCATGTGGAGCAGACGCTCGTAAGAGAGAAAGAGAGAACATAGCCGTTCATGCGTTGCATTTATGTGCATGCACATGCATGTTTTATGTATCTGTGTGTGTGTGTGTGTATATATTTAGGGGTTAACAGGCTCAGGGATTCCATTGCATCACGGCTTTGGAATGTGTAGTGCCTCCCTTCCCAGCATCCTCTTGTGTTCAACAAAGAGCAGGGACAAAAAAACGTTGCTAGTGCAAAGATTTGTTTTATTTATGAAGCACTGATAAGCTGCAACCCAACGACCCCCAGAAACCAATTACCACTATACAACTTTAATGGAGCGAAGCTCACAAAAGAACACGTCCAGGTCATTACTTCACCCCAAAATCTCAAGAAAGAAGCTGATTTAACTGTTCCCCAAAATACAAAACATTGTGATTCTTTAGCACTTTCAAAACTTGAATCTGTTTGTTCGAGAGCTGAATAGGCAGATACAGAAACTGCCAATGAGGTGAGATTAGGGGCGGGGTTATCTTTTCATCGACGAATGGCAGAAGGTGATGTGGAAACCTGTCTGGAAACAGTCTGAACAGAATTATTAGAGAATTATTTTCTGTAATTCTGATGTGAGGAATACTGCCTCTTGTAAGTATAATTATTATTTGTTTATTTAGCATTTATTTTTATTTATTAATCCATCTATCTGTTTATCTACCTATCTATCTATCATTTATTTAAATACTTTTTATATTTGTATATTTACTATTTTTAGGATAATGATTTATCATCGCAAGTCATAAGGGTCAATTTTATCAAATTGAGATTATATATTATCTGAAAGCTGAATAAGTAAGCTTAAAATAGGAAAACAATTGGCCAAGATGCAACTGTTTGAAAACGTTGAGAAAATCGCCTTTAAAGTTGTCCACATGAAGTAATAGCAATGCATATTATTAATAAAAAATGTCATTAATACAATCTGAACAAAAAGTATTTTATTTATTAATTTAATATTTGTTTTATTTATTTTGTATTTATTATTTGTTTATTTAGCATTTATTTTTATTTATTAATCCATCTATTTGTCTATCATTTATTTAAATACTTTTTTATTTATATTTAATATTTTTAGGATAATGATTCATCATCACAAGTCATAAGGGTCAATTTCATCAAATTGAGATTATATATTATCTGAAAGCTGAATAAATAATCTTTCCATTGATTAAAACAGGAAAATATTTGGCCAAGATGCAACAGTTTGAAAACATTGAGAAAATCACCTTTAAAGTTGTCCACGTGAAGTAATAGCAATGCATATTATTAATCAAAAATTAAGTTTTGATATATTTACGGTAGGGAATTTAAAAGAAAAATCGATCATTTTGACCCATACAATGTATTTTTGGCTATTACTACAAATAAATCTGTGCTACTTATGACTGGTTTTGTGGTCCAAGGTCACATATTAATTAAATTGTAAACTTTATGAATACAATATTCAGCTTTTAATGTTTGCTAGTTTAAAAATGCATTACATTCATTAAAAATGTGTGTGAATGTATGTAATGCATTAAAATGTATCTGTGCATTACAGTAATGAGAATAGAAAATAATGAAAATAACAAAAAAGGCACATCCAGACATGCACTTAAAAAAAAAAGCAATGTCACAATGCAAAAAAATAAATAAATAAAAAATCAACTTGTTCTTTAAAAAAAGGCTTTTTTTTAATGCAAATTAATTTTCATTTAATTTTCTAAATGTGACCTAGACATGTTTGTACGAGACTCATCCAATTACTCGTGCAGTTAGCCAATTAACAAAGCAGATGACACTTTGCATTTCAAGAAAACCTTTGAAAATAGTTAAACACGGCAATTGTCACCTTCATTACAGTAAATGAAGCACGCGCGCACACACTTCAGCATGTGTGTGAAGAGAGACGGCGAGTGCGTTCTGCCATAATAAGCGAGGGCCAATAAATAAGGGAGGTTACACAAGTGTTATTAAATGTCAAAATGATTACTGTGTCAGCGAACGGCTGGCTTATTCGAGCTGAACACGTCGCGTCGAGCTCTCGTCACAAACCACCTCAATGAACAAAAGAATACACTCTTATTATAAACTTATGTCCAACACGTTAAACCTCGTCTTCGCATGCAAAGTTTCTGAACGTTTGCACACACAATTCATTCTCCTGACTGCAGCTTTACACACCTCTATGAGTGTCTGCTAATTTTGTGTTTAATTTCAGAGATACAGCTGATGTTTTCACATTTAAGTGCCTAAAACATCTCATTTACTCACAAAACTGTATGGAAGATATTTAGTAGAAAGTTCACGCTGCTCTTTCACATTCAAAAACTGTAAATAAAAGGCATTGTAAAAGCTGCCCATAATTGATTATTTACTGAAACCCTCATTTGCATATGCACATACACTGTGGCTTGTCTCATAAACTGAACGGTTCATATGTAGGCGTGGGCATGAGATTTCAGAGCGGCGGTGGAGGAAAGAAAGCCATACTGGTTTGGAAACACGTGAGGGTGAGTAAATGATGACAGAAATCTGTTTTTTGGCTGAACTATTCCTGTAAGTGTGCTTGTTTTGGTTCGACGGCTTGTGTTTGCTGGCTTTGGTGAGAAAGTACCTGTGTGCCGTTTACAGGGATGTTCATTTTTTATCCTCCCCGAATCCTTTTTTTGCCTCCTGATCGTCAGTAATGAGAATATGTTCTGCTGTTTACAAGAAATGGACCGTTGAAGAGCTGTTTTTGGCTGTCTGTTTCCATTCGCTGTGAGTTTCCATTTTGTGGCCAGCAAAACTTAAAAAAGAAAGATAAAAAAGAAAATAAATCTATAGTACAAAAAAAAAAAGTGTTCTGTAAACTGTATTTTACTGTACGCATGATCATACTGAATATGTAAACAATAAGATCCAAGAGGTTATCACAATATTTGCAATATAAGCAATGTATGATACAAAATAATAATATGAAGCAAAAATAACTTTAAAATAAAAAATAAACTTTATATATTTTAAATTTGTTTAAAATTCATAGTTTTATTTATTTTCTTTCTTTCTTTCTTTCTTTCTTTCTTTCTTTCTTTCCCAAATATGTCTATATATTTAGGGGGAAATAAGAATGAATAAAAATGACAACGTTGTCAAAAATAATAATAATAATAATAATAATAATAATTTATTTATTTTATCATTTTATTATTTAAGCAAAATAAATACTGCCTTGGCAACTAACAAATAAAATCTTTCTTTCTATCTATCTATCTATCTATCTATCTATCTATCTATCTATCTGTCTGTCTGTCTGTCTGTCTGTCTGTCTATCTATTTTCGAGCTATTGTAGTACTTCAATTTTAAATGAAATTAAGCATTGCTGTCTTTACAACTACATAAATTAAAATGCATTTAATATATATATACACACACACACACACACACACACACACACACATATACATATACTATTTTATTGTATTTATTTATTTATTTAGTAATTCTGTTGTGCTGTCATTTGTTTAAAGTTCATATTTTCTTAGCTTTATTTATTTTATTTATTTATTTATTTATTTATTTTATTTCCCAAATATGTCTATATATCTACGGGAAAAATAAGAATGAATAAAAATGACAAAATGTCAACATCTATCTATCTATCTATCTTAGTACTTCAATTTTAAATGAAAATAAGCATTGCTGTCTTTACAACTACACAAATTAAAATGCACTTAAATAATAATAATAATAATAATAATATATAACATATATATTATGATAGGACAATATTTGGCCGAGATATAACTATTTGAAAATCTGGAATCTGAGGGTGCAAAAAAAATAGGTACAAAATACCTTCATGGAACATGATCTTTATTCAATATCCTAATGATTTTTGGCATTAAAGAAAAATCAAACATTTTGACCCGTACAATGTATGACTGGTTTTGTGGTCCAGGGTCATATATGTATATCAGGCTCTGATGTATAGGTTTCTGTATAAGTACTGATACTTCTGATTGGGCTGAAGGTGGGATTTTTGCAAGTTAGAGGTAAAAGTATTTGATGGATGTATAATATGTGTCGAGAGCATTCACTCAGTATCATTATCTCATTTTTGACCTAGATGGCTTTTAGCTGCATGCATAATATGATATTTAACATTAATACACAGATATTTATATAGTACTATTAAAATGTATTTGTTTATTTGTTTGTGTCCTCATTGAATTGATCAGTCAGCGTTTAACCTTATGTCTATTTTGTTGAACAAGGGATCATACTGTACATTTATAGTAAACATGAGAAGTTTATCAACACGCTTCCCACATGCATAACTTCAAAGGCTGCTCTTTCATATGTACACAATATGGTAATGTCACGCGATGGCGACGTGTAGCGTTTATTTCCTTGAAACGTCTTCAAACGTGCCAGTAAAGAGAGTTTGTTTCATGTTTACTTTGGTTATTCGAAATCATTAAATCCATAATCCTTCCTGCGGGGTTTTCAATCAGGTCTTTCTTATTGCGTAGCTTTTGCATTATAAATAATAAATGTCAGAGCAGACCTCGCTTCTTCGTAATGATTGTGACATTTCAAAATCAAAACGAGTGCACTCCACTTGCTGAAGAGTCAAATTTTCCCTCAACAAAAGACTTGACTCGAAGCCAACAAAATGACTAAGATCAGCACTTTGGTTATCATCAGACGCTCTGTCATTTTTCTCTTGCTTTTCACGCACTCAACTCCAGCACAATCCGCTCTGTCAACTCGAGAAAGAACAGGCTGATTCTGAGGGCTGAGATTCAACGGGCCTGTTTGCTAAAACATATTCCTCTTCTCTTTCTCTCTCTTGAATTAATAAATGAAAAGCACCTGTCTGTCTGTCCCTTTCTCATTCTTCACCTATATATATATATTTAAAACTGAAATGTGCTGTTTGCATAATAATTCAATCCCCACAGGTTAATATTTCCTGCTTTTACAGGAACGTCAAGCTTTTTGGGGAAAGTGTTGCTTTTTCCTCCTGGGACATTCCTGCTTATGCATTTGGAAGCTATAATTACGATATGATGTGCATTCAAGTGATTTTGCATGGAATAAAATGGATGTGTTGACAATATTTCTTTCTCTCTTTTTCACTACACCACACAAACAGGATGTGTTTTAGCACTACAGTGCAACAAAATGAAGAGCAAACAATGGCACATTTGGATGCTTTGTGATTTTATTCTAATGCTGAGAATGATGGGAAATGTCATTTTATCACATTCTCCTTATAAACCGACCGGGAAGTATTTTTTGGCGAGCTTCATCGCTATTGTGCATCACCTGTGTATAAAATGCATGCAAAGTTGCTGTAAGTGATTTATGCATTTGATATTGCCAAACCCACGTCATCCTAAAACATGTAAGAAAACATGCAATATAATTTATTACAGATATAAAGATACTTTGTGTGTTTTATTCCAAAAAATGCATGAGCTCAGTCAAAAATGCTCATCCAAGATGATGCATCTTTATGAACGGGGCATAAGTAAAAATTATTGTCTTGTTTTCAGACAAAAGAAGTCAAAATTAAGTGAGTTTTTGCTTAAAACAAGCTAAATAATCTTTTAATAGGGTAAGCAAAATAATCTGATTTAAAAAAAAATCATATATGCAATATGAGTAAAGATTAATACATTAATACTTTCAAAAATACACATAGCTAAAAATGTATAATAAATTAGAATTAAAATATTCATTGTTAAGAATACAGAATCAATTATTATTAACCAATTAATAATAAATAATATGCATATTATAGTTTAGAATAGTAATGAATAAGAACAGTGTATATAGATAATAATGAAAAATACATATAGCTATACAAGTATAATATATGAGAGAATATAAGAATATAATAAATAAATTAGAAACTATTATTACTATTATTATTATTATTATTAAATTAAAAACAATTTGCATATTACAGTTAAGGCAAGTCACTGCAGGTGAATAGGGTAGAAAAATAACTAATGTTATTGCCTTATTTACTCAGTTGATTAATTACGATAATAATTGCAAACATTTTTAAATATGCAAATGAGGCATTATTTAATTAAATATGCACTAATTTGCATACATTTCTAGTACAAAAGTCTAAACACTGGATTTTTTAATTCTTGTTTAATGTTTTTGACATATTAGAGTCAAATGTTTTTACAGAGGGAATTTTGTCTCATATTTATCAGATAGAAAACAATATATTTTAGCAATTTTGGGGGGAATAAAATGTTATTAATATATAACCATGCAAATGATATATGAACAGATCCCTCAGTAAAAACCTTCAGGATATAGACGGGAATAAAAATGTCAAGTTTGGTGTGTAAGTGCTACTGAAGTGGACATTTATGGCTCAGCGTAGGAGAAAGGAGAAAACAGCCTTTAAAAATATGTATCGTAATTGAAATCTATTGACACAAATAGATGAAGTGCTATAAAAGAAACACTTAACAGTGTCTTTTGGATGTTTTCTTTCCACTAGTCTGAAAAAACACTTTATGAAAAAACAAAAAAGCCTAAAATCTCAAATTTGACAGATGCATGAAAAAAAAGTGTTTTCCCCTTAAGAACATATAAGAATAATAATGAATGAATTCAGAAAAATAACAGTTATAGCTAAGAATAATGCATTATACAGTAATATTAAATAATAAAAATAGTGTGTAGAAATTGAAAAGAAAAAAAAAAAATATATATGTATATATATATATATATATATATAGGAACAACAACAAAAATACAATGATTAAATCAACTAATTGAAACTAGATTTTTACACTTTCTAAAAATAAATGAGTGTTGTGCTTTCTGGTAAAAACCGAAAAGAGCTAGAGCATTGCTTTGCAGATGCTAAGATGTTCTGATGTGTTCCTAGTTGGTTCAAACCACTAACACTAAGTGAAATGTGATAGCAATATGTTTGCATTAAACATCACTATTAAGACAAAGCAAAAATGAATGACAGAAAACAACAGTCTGGCACCGAGAGCATTGAGCTGCAGCCTTGCGCAAACGCCTGTGTGTGTTAATATAGTATGTGATTGACAAACTTCATCTGATCTTTCAATGGCTCTCGGGTTTCAGGTTCAATCCGTCACATTGTGTGGACAACTGGAGCGATTTGAGATGTTTGGGCAACATTCCACAATAGCGTTATTCATAAAACGGCGAGCGCGTTCGCTAAGACTTACGCCAGTCCTGCTGCGCATTATAATGAGCTAGTCATAATTACACATAATTGCAGTGTACTCACATCTCAACAACAGGTTTGAAGTAAGTACACAGTTAGCAAAGACAGTTCGCCAGAACAATAGCTGCTGAATTTTGATTGTAATTATTAGTGCATCAGTCTTTTGATAATTGTAAGTCGCAGAAAGCGGTGCTTCTCGACCGGGTTTTTGTTTCAGGACCCAAATTTTACATTAGACATCAAGCGGATCCACAACTGTTTATTGTGCGAGAGTAAACAAAAATGTCCTTAAAAGCATTGAAACTCCAGCACTGCTTTCTAAACGCCTGCTAATGTCTGCTAAACAGCTGCTGAGAGCATGAAACCATTGAAATGAAAGAGAAAATGCCTAATGAAATTTATTCTGCTATCAAATGAACTCATTTTTGAGACCAGCTGAGATCCACTGACGTACAGTTCAAAGATGAAAAAAATACATTTTAAATAAACACACATATTAAAATAAAAACCATTTAAAAAATAAACAACAACAGTGAAAAATACGTCTGAGGATGTAACAATATATATCTATAAAAAT
Organism: Cirrhinus molitorella; assembly: GCA_033026305.1. NCBI lineage: Eukaryota > Metazoa > Chordata > Actinopteri > Cypriniformes > Cyprinidae > Cirrhinus > Cirrhinus molitorella. Next base: position 36,716,061 of record CM065130.1, read on the forward strand.
ATCAAGAGAAGCTCAGTTGCGATGACGTTTATTAAATGCGCTTAAATTCTCTTTAATTTTAATGGTTTAATTTTCAAATAATCATTAACTGATGAGAGCATAAGATTGAAAATAAAGAGACATTTGTGCCATAATATTCCTAATGAAAAAATAAACAATTTATTGTCTATTCATTTTGCTATCAGAGCAATGCATAATTATATTAGATGCATTTAGCATTGTCTTGTTTTGGTACCTGATCCACCAGTTGAGATTCACTGTCATGGAAATCAAACAGAGAAGTAGAGTTTTTAATAAAATCCACAGAAGTAGTGACAGAAATCCAGTTATGGTGAAGTTAATGTGATGTTTACCTAACAAAAGCAGAAATGCCCTTAAATACATTGAACATCTAAATGTTTCTAAATGTCGTTTGCTGAGAGCATGAAACCATTGAAATCAAAGAGACATTTGTCCCAAAATACCCAATGAAATTTATTCTGCTACCAAATGTATGATTATATGACTATTTGCATTTTTTATGCATTTAGTATTGTTTCTGAACTTATTTTTGAGACCAGTTGAGATCCACTGACGTACAATTTAAAGATTAAAATATATATATATATATCTATAAAAATAGCAAGAGAAGCTCAGTTGTGATGACGTTTAATAAATGTTTATGATATGAAAGTAAATTAAAATGCACTTCATTTCTCTTTAATTTCAGTTGTTTCATTTTTAAATAATCACTGACTGATGAGAGCATAAGTCCATTGAAAATAAAGAGACATTTGTGCCATAACATACCTAATGAAAAAATAAATAAGTCTGCTATTTATTTTGTTGTCAGAACAATGCATGATTATATTACATGCATTTAGCATTGTCTTTAAACCTATTTTTGGTACCTGATCCAGCAGTTGAGATTCACTGTCATGGAAATCAAATATAAAAGGAGAGTTTTTTAATAAAATCCATAAAAGTAGCAACAGAAATCCGGTTATCGTGAAGTTAATGTGATGTTTACCAAACGAAAGCAAAAATGCCCTTAAATACATTGAAACTCCATCAATGCTTTCTAAATGTTTTGCTAATGTCGGTTGCTGAGAGCTGAGTGCTAAAATATCTAATGCTTTTTTATTCTGCTATCAAATGCATGATTATATGACTATTTGCATTTTTTATGCATTTAGCATTGTTTTTGAACCCATTTTTTGAGACCAGCTGAGATCCACTAACATAAAATTCAAATAGCAAATGAGAGTTTTTTTTAAAACATCCATAAAAATTGCAATGTTTATTTTGCTATCAGAACAATGCATGATTATAGTACATTTTTGCACACATTTATCATTGTCTTTAAACACATTTTTGGTACCTGATCCACTAGTTGAGATCCACTGTCATGCAATTCAAATAGAAAAAAAGAGTTTTTTTTTAAATATCCATTAAAGTAGCAACAGAAATTCAGTTATCATGAAGTTAATGTGATGTTTATCAAATAAAAACGCAAAAAAAACTCCTTGGTTTATAAATGTTTCGCCAATGTCTTCTAAACAGCTGCTGAGAGCATGAAACCACTGAAAATAAAGATATTTGTAGTATCTAATGTTTTTATTATTATTATTATTATTTATTCTGCTATCAAATGCATGCCTATATGGCTATTTGCATTTTTTATGCATTTAGCATTGTTTTTTTAACCCATTTTTAGACCAGTTGAGATCCACTAACATACGATCTAAATAGAAAATGAGAGTTTTTAACAATATATATAAAAATAGCAATAGAAACTCAGTTGTTATGATGTTATTGTGATGTTTATCAAATAAAAAAGCAAAAAAAACTCCTTGGTTTATAAATATTTTGCCAATGTCTTCTAAACGGCTGCTGAGAGCATGAAACCATAGCAAATAAAGAGATATTTGTGCCAATTTTTTATTTATTTTTTTGGTACCTGATTCACTAGTGCATTCCACTGGCATGCAATTCAAATAGAAAAGAAGAGTGTTTTTTTTTTTTTTAAATATCCATTAAAGTAGCAACAGAAATACGGATATTATGACGTTAATGTGATGTCTATCAAATGAAAGCAAAAAAAAAAAAAAAAAAAAAAAACTCATTGGTTTATAAATATTTTGCTAATGTCTTCTAAACAGCTGCTGAGAGCATGAAACCATTGAAAATAGACATTTGTGCCAAAATCCCTCATGAAATGTATTCTGCTATCAAATGCATGATCATATGACTATTGTTTTAATACATTAAGCATTGTTTCATGAACATGAACTGAGATGAACTAGAAAATGAAAGTTTTAGATAAAATATCTATAAAAATAACAATAGAAACTCAGTTGTGGTGAAGTTAAAGTGATGTTTACCAAATGAAAGCAAAACATGTCCTTAAATACATTGAAACTCCAGGACTAGTTTCTAAATGTCTCTTGAAATTTAGTGGTTTCACACTTTAATAATTATTGATCGCTATGACTGAAAAAAAAATGGTGTTGTAATAATTTTCACTCAGAAATTGCTAGTAAACTTCACAATTAATTACAAAGCAACAACTGAACACACTGAACTAAATGTGAAATTGTAAAATATAAACACTAATTTTATTGTAAAATACACACCAATAATATTTATTTACAACTTCCAAAAAAACAAATGACAAAATGTAGTTTAACAGGTTTTTTTTTATTATTTTGCTATCAAATTATGCATAAATGTATGAGTATTTGCATTTTAATATGCATTTAGTGTTGTTTTTGAGCTAACATTATGACCAATTTTTTTGCGACCTGATCCACCAGCTTAGATGCATTTCAAATAGAAAAAAAAAAAAGAGTTTTTAAAAATATGTATATAAGCAGCAATAGAAATGGGGTATATTTGTAGCAATAGCCAAAATACATTGTATGGGTCAAAATTATCAATTTTTCTTTTATGCCAAAACTTAATAGGATATTAAATAAAGATCATGTTCCATAAAGATATTTAGTAAATTTTGTAACATAAATATATCAAAACTTATTTTTTTATTAGTAATATGCATTGATAAGAACTTCATTTGGACAACTTTAAAGGTGATTTTCTCAGTATTTTGAATTTATTTTTTATTTTTTTTGCACCCTCAGATTCCAGATTTTCAAATTTTATTGCTGCCAAAGATTTTCTATCCTAACAAAGCTTATTTATTCAGCTTTCACACAATGTATAAATCTCAATTTAAAAAAAAAATAAATAAAATTACACTTATGACTGGTTTTGTGGTCCAGGGTCACAAATGTCATTAAAAGCATTGAAACTGCAGCACTGGTTTCAAAATGTCTCTTGAATTTCAATGGTTTCATGCTCTAATAACTTTTGGCTATTTGACATTTGTGCCAAAATACTTCAACAAAATAAATCAGACATTTTTTTATGCATTTAGCATTGTTTTTAAACTAACATTTTGCCCCTTTTTTGATACCAGATCCACCAGCTGAGATGCAATTCAAACAACAAATATCTATAAAGTAGCAATAGTTGCCGTGAAGCACTGAATTACAGTGGTTGCATGCTCTGATCATTATTAGCCACTGAAACCATGAAACTAGTGAAATAAGAGACTGCTAAAATGCAGTGTCTATTTATGTTGCTATCAAAATGATGCATGATTATGGCTATTTGCATTTGCATGTTTTCTGATCCACTGACACACAAATATTTTTCGTTTCCAGTCAAATAGTTTTTAAAAATATCTCTAAAAGTATCAATAGCTGGGTTGTGATTAGGTTAATGCGATGGTGCGTGTTCTCCATGATATGCTGAGATTGAAGCGCTAATGCTCTCTCACCATGAGCACATTGAGCAGCACAGCAGAAGATCATGTGACTCCAGACTCCATTCTGATCTTCTCTGAATCAGAGGCCTGGAAACTCCTCACATCTGTTAGTAAAATGCAGACTTTGTGAGAAGCGAGCTCAGTTTGCTGTTAAAATCATATTAGAATCTGTTATTTTTAAAAACAAGATAGAAACACAAATGTTAATAAGAAATCATAAAGCTTGTCATGATTATTTGGCCTTTCTGGGTTTCTGACAGCATCACAGAAATATTTTTACATTACAGGGCTTCTCACCGAGCATCAGAATCACAACAACACATCTGACCTTTACCAAACACAGAGAATCAAACACTAAAGGTCACATGAGGAGGATGACAAGCGCTCAGCGGAGGAGGAGGAGGAGCCAAAACACCAAAACAAACAATCACACACACAGCATATTGAAAACAGTGCCGTAGCTATGGGGTTGCTAAGGAGTTTGGGGTGGCTTTTAGTACATTGTAATGCAGTTGCTGAACTGTTGCTAGGGTGTTCTAAACGGTTTCCAGGGTGTTGCTATGTGGTTGCCAGGAAGCGATGCTAGGGTGTTCTAAATGGTTTCCAGGGTGTTGCTAGCATGTTTTAAACAGTTTCCAGGGTGTTGCTATGTGCTTTCCAGGTAGTGTTGCTAAGGTATTCTAAATAGTTTTCATGGTGTTGCTATGGTGTTTTAAACAGTTTCCAGGGTGTTGCTATGTAGTTGCCAGGAAGCGTTGCTAGGGTGTTGCTATGTGGTTGCCAGGAAGCATTGTTAGGGTGTTCTAAATGGTTTCCAGGGTGTTGCTAGCGTGTTTTAAACAGTTTCCAGGGTGTTGCTATGTGCTTGCCAGGTAGCGTTGCTAAGGTATTCTAAATGGTTTTCAGGGTGTTGCTAGCGTGTTTTAAACAGTTTCCAGGGTGTTGCTATGTGGTTGCCAGGAAGCAACGTTTAGAACACCCTAGCAACAGTTCAGCAACTGCATTACAATGTACTAAAAGCCACCCCAAACTCCTTAGCAACCCCATAGCTAGGGTGTTCTAAATGGTTTCCAGGGTGTTGCTATGGTGTTGTAAACAGTTTCCAGGGTGTTGCTATGTGGTTGCCAGGAAGCGTTGCTAGGGTGTTCTAAATGGTTTTCAGGGTGTTGCTATGTAGTTGCCAGGCAGCGTTGCTGGGGTGTTCTAAATGGTTTTCAGGGTGATGCTAGCATGTTTTAAACAGTTACCAGGATGTTGCTATGTGGTTGCCAGGAAGCATTGCTGGGTGTACTAAATTGTTTCCAGGGTGTTGCTATGGTGTTGTAAACAGTTTCCAGGGTGTTGCTATGTGCTTGCCAGGCAGTGTTGCTAAAGTATTCTAAATGGTTTCCAGGGTGTTGCTAGGGTGTTCTAAATGGTTTCCAGGGTTTGCTATGTGGTTACCAAGCAGCATTGCTAGGGTGTTCTAAATGGTCTCCAGGGTTTGCTGTGTGGTTGCCAAGCAGCATTGTTAGGGTGTTCTAAAGGGTTTTCAGGGCGTTGCTATGTGGTTGCCAGGCAGCATTGCTAGGGTGTTCTAAATGGTTTTCAGGGTGTTGCTGTGTGGTTCCCTTATATTTGAGTCCCTTTTAGCATATTGTTATGCAGCTGCTAAGGTGTTGTTAGGGTTTTCCAAATGGTTTTCAGGGCGCTGCTGTGTAGTTGCCAGGTAGCGTTGCTAGGGTGTTATAAATGGTTCCCAAGGTGTTGCTATGTGGTTGCTAAGAAGCGTTTCTAGGATGTTCTAAACAGTTTTCAGAGTGTTGCTATGTGGTTGCCAGGCAATATCATTTTGATATTATTTATACATTATTATAGTATTTATTTTGAATTAGCTTTTAATTGTTTCAATGTGTCTTTAGTTGCAAAACATACTGATGCTACATTGTTTTTTGGATGTTCATCATGACAGCATATGTTTTGGACATGGGCTGAATTATTTATTTTTTAAAAAGTACAATGTCAATACCATGGTATAAAAAAAGGTAATCTTAGTATACATCGAAATACCATGGTATTGTCACATGATCTGATCTCTGATAGCATTTTTTGGTAGAGCTGGGCTGTTCATAATGAATGGAGGAGCTCAAAGGTCACTGAGCCTGATGCGATCAAAGCACTGAACATCAGGCTTCTGCTGAAACTAAAAGCAGGAGAAGCGCGTGACGCGGCCTTTGTTGAAATGACAATACATGCTGCGACTTAATGAAGCACCTATTTAGTCAACATCTTTGAATTTGTCCCGTAAAACCTACTTTGAAAGCAACAGAAAATAAGAATTGTGATATTTGTAATTGCATTACGGGAGGAACGCACAGGACTCTCCGGGATTCAATCAAATTAAACACAGATATCTCAGATTGGATTGCTGCTAAATTAGATTTCTGGCTACCAAAAAACAAGGAATGTAATCTCATTCCGCCCTGAAAATACAGAAAAAATCAGTTCTGTGCACAACAAACCAATGCATGTCTAATCTAAATCCATCAGATATATTAAAACACAAGAAAAATACACTGGCCGAGAACATAACGCATGAAGACAAACGGGACCCGGAATCACTCTGGATGAAGCGGCCCGTGGGAATTCACCTGCGAGCATTACAAGATTAATACTCCGATTTATTCTCGGAAAGTCTAAATTTACAACCTTCTAAATGGAAAATGTGTGGTCTAAAATCTAAAACAAGTATTTTGCTACATACACTGCCATTCAAAAGTTTTGAGATTTGTAAGTCATCAAGGCTGCAGATCAAAAATGCAGAAGAAATTGTCATTTTGTGAGATATTATTGCAATTTAAAACCGTTTTCTATTTGAATATGCTTTAAAATATAATGTATTACCGTGATGCAAAGCTGAATTTTCAGCATAATTACTGCAGTCTTCAACGGCACGCGACCCTTCAGAAATCATTCTAATATGCTGATTTATTATCAATGTTGGAAACAGTTTTGCTGGTTAATATTTTTTTGGGAACTGTGATATTTTTTCAGGATTCCTTGATGAAGAAAAAAAAGAAAGAACTGAAATAAAAAATAGAAATGATGTGTTACAATATACACTACTATTAAAAAGTTTGGGGTCAGTAATTTTTTTGTTTCTTTTTAATTAATACTTTAATTTACCAATAATTTGTTAGATGGATAAAAACAAGTGATAGTACACTGCAAAAAATGCTTTTCTAGCTAAGATTTTTTGTCTTGTTTCTAGATAAAATATCTAAAAATTCTTAAATCAAGAAGGATTTTCTTTCTGTTCTTTGTAACTTTTTATTTACCAAACAATTAGTATGATGTCTAATGAAGGATCTTGCGTCACTGAAGACTGGAGTAATTGCTGATGGAAATTCAACGCTGCGCCACAGAAATAAATAATATTTTTAAGTATATTAAAATAGGAAACCAATATTATAAATTGCAATAATATTTCACAATATTACTGTTTTTCTGTATTTTTGATCAAAAAAAATACAGCCTTGATGAGTATAAGAGACTCCATTAAAAAACTTTGCAAAAGTCATTAGGATATTAAGTTAAGATCATGTTCCATGAAGATATTTTGTAAATTTCCTACTGTAAATATATCAAAACATAATTTTTGATTAGTGATATGCATTGCTACGTTCATTTCATTTGGACAACTTTAAAGGCGATTTTCTCAATATTTTGATTTTTTGCATCCTCAGATTCCAGATTTGTAAATAGTTGTATCTCGGCCAAATATTTTTCTATCATAATAAACCATACATCAAAGGAAAGCTTATTTATTCGACTTTCAGATGATGTATAAATCTTAATTTTGAAAACTTGACACTTATGACTGGTTTTGTGGTTCAGGGTCATGGTTATATAATGCTATATATTTATTTATTTTTCTTTAATATGATTTTTTATTTTATTTTTTTGCTAATTAATTTATCCATCAGCTGTAACATATACATCTGCATGATTTTTCTTTTACCTTTATTGAGGGCATTTTCCCCCTAACCTCATTAATACTTAATCGTATTTCAAATTCTTACATTTCATCCATCACAATCCAATTACAATAATATGACTGTTGTTATCTATACATTGTGAAATAAAATACCTAATATTATTGTACTTGCTTATTGAACTGTTTACTGAACCACTGAACCGTCATGATGGTGAAAACATTGTGTGATGTTGCCTAACTAACTGTATTTTAAATATGTATGCTGAGTTTCTGTGTGTTGCACGTTTTGATTTCTCCTGGAGAGTCTGTGTGAGCTTTGCTTCGGCAGCGCAACCTTGTATATGTACATGCATTAGAAGTAGGTATACGCTTCATTTATGACCCAGTATAAAACACACGTGCTTTCAAGCAAATACACCCTTAAAAGAATAACTTACTAACATCTGGATGTGACCTTCCGCAATCTCTGATGAAATTGGTCAGGTTTGTAAATTGTGAGCCATTTTAAAGTTACAGTTTGAACGCATTTGTTTCCTTGGACTGAAAATTTTACAGGGGTTCACTGGTTTAAGACATTACATTTTTCTCCCGGCCTGTCAGTAACACAGATAACACATAACAGTGTGTATGTGTAGCTATGCTATCATCATTCAGCCCCTTTTTTTTATTAATTAATTTTTATATTTTATTTAACCATACTATGACAGACAAGACCGGGACACAGAGAAAAAAAAAAAAAATTGGGAAGAAAGTCAACAGAAAGAGGAAAGGAAAAAAAGAAGAAGAAAACAAAAAGAAGGAGGATAGAGAGAGAAGAAAGACTGATAATCTGCTTCCATACTTGCTGAGAAAAAAAAACAATAAAAGACACAACAGCAGAGCAACTGCAACAACATCTAATGTCCGTATGAATCACAGTAAATACTAAATGTTAAATGTTATTACGTAGCACACATAACTAATATTATAAAATATGCTTTGAAAAAATATGTTTAAGACATTTCTGATTGCAAAAAGAAATGTACTAATCAATAATTAATTATTATTTTACCACATTGGCGCGTCTCCCCTGACATGCTCATATGATCAGGCAGCATCTCTGTCACTGTCGGCATCTTCAGACTGGGGTCCTGGGACGCATCAGGCGCAGTTATCATATTTCAAAGGAAGCTGGCACCACAGTAGATGGCAAATAACACACATTATTTCAGTTTTGGTTTGTTTATTTAGCTTAATTAAATCAAATGTGACCTTATTGTTTGCAATCCACCCCGAGACCGCGTCACCGCTTTGACTGCACAAAACGCTTCCACCTCTCTTTGTGTCACAGAAATAAATTGTATTTTTAAGTATATTTAAATAGGAAACCAATATTAAAAATTGCAATACTATTTCACAATATTACTGTTTTTTCTGTATTTTGATTAAATAAATACAGCCTTGATGAGCATAGGAGACAGCAGAGTATATATATATATAACATCTTAGTTTTAATTTTAATTTTAGATTAAGCTTTTAAAATTGTGCACAATTTTATTTGTGTATTTCTATTTAGCTTTTAATTTTGTTTTGGTACTTCATGGGCAAATTTACTAACCAGGGGCCTGATTCACGAACATCTTCTTAAGAAATAAATTAAGAAATTTCTTAAGATAAATTCTAAGAAGTTCGTAAGAAGTGCAATTCTTGAAAATTTTTGAGAACATCTTAACTTTTTCTTAAGAAGAAAATGACACATCTTTATTTGTGCGAATACATGGCTGAAGACGCATCGATAAACTCATACACCACGGATTGTCTTTTTGCGGTTTCTGCAAATTATCCTAATAATCATAATAAGCACGCACAAGCCTGTATTCGTCACGACCTTGATTGGCGCTCTGCTTCACGTTTTTAAGGCGCCGTGTTTTTGAACAGTTACCTTTAAAGAGCCTGTCTTAAGCTTCGGCCATCTGTTTTATTCATTTTTGTGTTGTGTTTTTGCACCCTCATCCGAATGAACGCTTCCGCTAACGTTATGTGTGCGCATTCATCTGCGCTAAAGACGGCCCAAGATTATGTCGTATTTAAAGGCTAAATAAAATAACAAATGTTCAACCAAACCTCACTATTTGACTCGTCTTTGTAGAGTTGCTACTGAGTTTTGATGTCAGCAAAAAAATAGGGTCACATCATGAGCGATCATTGTTTACATTATCATTCAGCTGCACATCCCTATTAACAGTCCTAATATCTATTATATGTAGCTAGCAGTGTTGCAGTGCTTAAATATAACAATTCCTTTGAAATAACCCAATAAATCCATTAAATAATTCATACTTTTGGGGATTTAAGACAGGTCTGGAGCTATCCTAACTTTAAGAAGTTATTTACGATGTTTTTTAAGAAGATTCTTTTCAAGAATTTGAATTCTTCTTAAATACTGTCTTAAGAACAATCTTAGGTAAAAAGATAAGAATAATCTTAAGAAGAATTTTCAGGAATACAAAACAATTTTTTACTTTTTGCTTAACTTGGAAAATAAGAAGAAAATGGCAGTTAAGAACAAATTTCTTCTTAAGAATGTTTCTTGAATCTGGCCCCCTGCATGGTGCACATCCCTATTAACAGTCTTAATATCTATTATATGTAGCTAGCAGTGTTGCAGTGCTTAAATATAACAATTCCTTTGAAATAACCCAATAAATCCACTAAATAATTCATACTTTTGGGGATTTAAGACAGGTCTGGGGCTATCCTAACTTTAAGAAGTTATTTACGATGGTTTTTAAGAAATTCTTTTCAAGAATTTGAATTCTTCTTAAATACTGTCTTACAATCTTAGGTAAAAAGATAAGAATATTCTTAAGAATAATTTTCAGGAATACAAAACATTCTTTACTTTTTGCTTAACTTGGAAAATAAGAAGAAAATGGCAGTTAAGAACAAATTTCTTCTTAAGAATGTTTTGTGAATCCGGCCCCCTGCATGGTGCACATCCCTATTAACAGTCCTAATATCTATTATATGTAGCTAGCAGTGTTGCAATGCTTAAATATAACAATTCCTTTGAAATAACCCAATAAATCCATTAAATAATTCATACTTTTGGGGATTTAAGACAGGTCTGGGGCTATCCTAACTTTAAGAAGTTATTTACGATGGTTTTTAAGAGGATTCTTTTCAAGAATTTGAATTCTTCTTAAATACTGTCTTAAGAACAATTTTAGATAAAAAGATAAGAATATTCTTAAGAAGAATTTTCAGGAATACAAAACATTCTTTACTTTTTGCTTAACTTGGAAAATAAGAACAAAATGGCAGTTAAGAACAAATTTCTTCTTAAGAATGTTTCGTGAATCCAACCCATGCTGCACATCGCTATTAACAGTCCTAATATGTATTATATGTAGCTAGCAGTGTTGCAGTGCTTAAATATATCAATTCCTTTGAAATAACCCAATAAATCCATTAAATAATTCATACTTTTGGGGATTTAAGACAGGTCTGGGGCTATCCTAACTTTAAAAAGTTATTTACGATGGTTTTTAAGAAGATTCTTTTCAAGAATTTGAATTCTTCTTAAATTTTGTCTTAAGAACAATCTTAGGTAAAAAAGATAAGAATATTCTTAAGAATAATTTTCGGGAATACAAAACATTCTTTACTTTTTGCTTAACTTGGAAAATAAGAAGAAAATGGCAGTTAAGAACAAATTTCTTCTTAAGAATGTTTTGTGAATCCGGCCCCTGGTGCACATCCCTATTAACAGTCCTAATATCTATTATATGTAGCTGGCAGTGTTGCAGTGCTTAAATATAACAATTCCTTTGAAATAACCCAATAAATCCATTAAATAATTCATACTTTTGGGGATTTAAGACAGGTCTGGGGCTATCCTAACTTTAAGAAGTTATTTACGATGGTTTTTAAGAGGATTCTTTTCAAGAATTTGAATTCTTCTGAAATTTTGTCTTAAGAACAATCTTAGGTAAAAAGATACAGAATACAAAACATTCTTTACTTTTTACTTAACTTGGAAAATAAGAAGAAAATGGCAGTTAAGAACAAATTTCTTCTTAAGAATGTTTTGTGAATCCGGCCCCAGGTGCACCATTTAACCCTGATATTTTACACTGAACTGCATCAAGCTGACATCTGTATGTGTTTATGCTTCCAACATGGTAGAAGTTTAGCTAACAAAGACTGCCGGTTCCTCACCTGTCCTTGCATGTTCTGTCCAGCGCTAAAGTGTTTTAGCTGAAGCGACGACACAAAGTGGAAGCAGAGAGGCACTTATCGGATCGTAGCACTGCAGCGGCCTCAACCACACACCTCACCAAAACTAATAAGCTAAGTGTCCAGCGCTGAGGGTTCGGAGACACTCAGAATAATTGAGCTGATCATTACACACAAAAAACACACAAATACACTCCAAAACATAAGCAACGACATTACACTACCTTATAAGACGCCTCGTTTTGACCAAATTCACAGTTGCAAAGGATACCCGATAACTGCAGCAAGGTTAGTATTTCATTCTTTCTCATTTCCTGGTGTCTTTTTGTACAGCGTGTGTTTGTGCACATTCCAGACAGCTGCAGACTATTGTAGTCTTTAATTTCTCTTATGCATTCAAATGATTCAAGCCAAATTACATCGATTAACTAACAAGCCAGCATTCAGCACCTTCACAAGCTCAAACGCTATCAGAGAGAAATCCAGTGTCTGCACATCTGAAGGCTCGTATGAATGCCGTGTGAGTTATGTAATGCGCCGGCAATATTCCAGCAGTTCATCTAGAAGAATATAGAATGACAGGTTTATCTTGACAACATCACAATGTTCTCCAGGGATCGGGGCCAAAGTTTGGAAAAATCACTCCCGGATATGTCAACATCTCATTCCCTGCCTTGAAAACAGCACATTTGAGGAAGAAACACAGGTTTCTGAATCCCATTAAACATATGTCAATTTCAGCAACTAAAAGGGTAGTTCATCATTTACGCTCTATACACCGCAAAAAATGCTTTTCTTACTTAGATTTGTTTTGTCTTGTTTCCAGCCAAAATATCTAAATATTCTTACATCAAGAATCATTTTCTAGACAAGTAAAAATTATTGTCTTGTTTTCAGAAATTAAAATTAAGAATAAGTTTTCTGCTTAAAATAAGATTATTTTGCTTACCCCATTGGCAGATTATTTTGCTTGTAATCTCACTTAATTATGACTTCTTTTTTCTGAAAACAAGACAATAATTTTTGCTTGTCTAGAAAATCCTTCTTGATTTAAGGACTTTTAGATATTTTGACTGAAAACAAGACAAAATTATTATTTATTATTTATTATTATTTATTATTATATTAGTAAATTATTATTTACTTATTTTTTATTTTTTTGTAGTGTATTGTAGTTTTAAATGTGTATAATGTAAAAGTGTTTTCCCATTACTTTAAATTTAACTTATTATTTTAAGTTATAAATATTCAATTAATTTTTTTATAAAATCAGCTTAATATAATTGAAATATGTTAATTATCATTACAGTTTAAAATAAGTGTTTTCTGTTGTGTTGTGTTATATTATAAAATACCATTTTATTGCTGTGATGGTGAAAATAATTTAATGAATTACAGGTTCTTTTTTAAGTCGAAGTTGAATATAAATGGAAAAAAAAAAATTTTTTACAGATCAACAGATTTCTCATGCAGGTTAATATAACTTTAAAAAGCTGAAATATTGTGAAATATTATTATAGTTTAAAATGTTTTCTATAAATGTTCTCTTATAAAATTTCATTTTAATCCTGTGATGGCAAAGCTAATATATTAAATTACAGAATCAACTCAGTTTAACTGGAAAAAAGGTGAAATATTAATTAAACAATTATTATTATTATATTTAATTATTGAAAATGTAAATTAAATGTTTTCTATTGTAATATATTTTAAAATGTCATTTATTCTTGTTTTATATTGTTTTAATATTTCTTTAGAGACAGATTCAACTGATTTTATTAAAAACGGTTATAATATTGTGAAATTATTAATTAATATACTAATATTTTAAAATAATAAAATAAAAACAACATTTTAATAATATATTTTATGAAACATTAGTATTATTAATATAATACTAATAATAGTATAATTAATTTAAAAAGTGTTTTCTATTGTAAAAAATTTAAATTAATATTTTTTAAAGAGATTCAACTGATTTTTTTAAATAAAAAAATAGTTGTGAAACATTGTACTAATATTTTAAAATAATACAATCAAAATGACATTTTAATAATATATTTTGTGAAAACTTTAAAATGTAATTTATTCTTGTTTTATTTAATATTTCTTTAGAGACAGATTTTTAAAATAAAAAAAAACTTATTGTGTTTTATTATATTAAAATTATATTAAATTATATTAAAATATTGTGAAATTATTAAATTTTATTTGTGAAACATTAGTATTATTAATATAACACTAATATATATATATATTATTGTAAAATAATTTATTCTTGTTTTTTAAGACAGTTGAATACATTTAAAAAAAAAAAAAAAGAAAAAAAGAGAACTGAAATATATAGTTATACATATTATAATTTTAAAATAGAGTGTTTTCTATAGTATTACATATTAAAATGTAATGTATTTCCGTGATGGGAAAGCTGAATTTTTAAATGACAGATTCAACTCATTTTTAAGTCAGTGTATGACTTTCTTTCTTATGTAAAACACAGCAGGAGATATTTAGCAAAATGTTCATGCTGATCCTTTCCATGCACTTTGAATATGTGCAGTTTGAGAGCAGATCATCATTAAATAACACCTTGAATTTATACTGCATGCTTTACATGGACTATTTATTTTTGCTTGACAGTTTCTGTACCAAATCGCATTCACCGTAGCGTGAATAAATATTTTGAAATTTTCATTTTCGAATGAACTAAATGATTCACTTCCACTGACTTAAGCGAGTAAACCAAGCTACAGCAACACGGACAACGAAATAAGTCGAGACAAAGCAGGCAAGTTGTTCGTTTGACGGGCGAGGAGAGATATTTCTTTAGTTAGGCTGTCAGAGCGCATGTGGCATTACGGAGAAACGCGGCAGATTTTGCCATCTAGTAAAGTTACATAAGCTACTTTGAGCTCATGACACACTTAAACGAGCAAAGGTTACACAACCTCGCTAACTGCACTCCAATAGCCCTACAAATGAAGTAGGTGTGCAGGAATTTACAAGAGCCGACCAGAAAACACCGCGGCGGATTCCTGCCTTTGTTCGGGGGGTCGCACATTAAAACCTGTTTTTGCATTAGAAATAAAGTCCAGCTGGATGGTATTTCCTCCCTAACGGCTGACTCACAGGAAGAAAGAAGAGGAAGAGGAAAAAAAATAAGAGGAGAATATGAAAAACATAAAGTCGAACTCAGCACACACCGAGAGAGAAGGCTGAAAAACATGATACACAAAGCCATCAAGCGTTTTATGTGAGAGAGCGAGCGAGAGAGCGAGGGGGGAGGATGTGTTGTTTTTCACCATTATGCGGGCGGCCCCTGCTTACCGATTCAGAAAGGAGGCTGTTCGCAAAGTGTTGGAAGCTTTCATTGAGGCATTAATGTTTTAAGAGAAACATGGCTTTTTTATCAGAAGTACATTTTTCCCATTTCTCTCTTGGCTCTTGATGTAAGCTGTGTGTTAGTGTGCGTAACAGGATTTTCCTTTTATCTCACATGATTATGTTAGCACATCGGCCTCCCTCTCTTCTATCGGGCTCATTGTGCTCTCCGTCTATCTGGGATTCAGGACCAGCGCCAACAAACGCTGGATAAACAGAGATGTCTATGAAAATTCCTCAAGCATGTTGAATAGATCTCATCTAGTTTCATCTGTTGATGGGTTTACAGATGCCACTTTATAGTCGAAAGCGTGTGCCGTTTTATGCCAAAGTTTGGGAACCCCTTGCAAAATTTGCGAAAATGCGAATCATTTTAGCAAAATAAGAGTTATTTTTTATTTAGTACTGTCCTGAATAAGATATTTTACATAAAAGGTGCTAACAAAGACCAAAAATAGCTGAAATTAATAAAACAGCACCCTGCAAAAGCTTGGGAACCCTTGGTTGATACCAGAGCTGGGTAGATTACTTACAAATTGTAATCAGGTACTGATTCCAGATTGTAGTCAATCTGAAAAATTGTAGTCAGTAACATAATCCATTACATTACACAGTTTAGGTTATCTAATCAGATTACTTTTGGATTACTTTTAGATTACTTTTAACTCATTTATCACATTGATTTAAATATCTTGTACCATATTGATGTAAAAAATGCAAAAAGTATGTTAATTGTAATTTACAACATGAAGTACTTTAAAGTTTCTCAAACTAAGGTTTTTAAAGGAACTGCAGGGGGGTTGTGAGTTTAATGAAAAGCTAACAATTAAATAAATCATTAAAAAATTAAATGAAAATAAAATTATTTTAAAACAAAGTCTCTTTCAGAGATAGTGTGGCCATATTTGCAACACCTCCAGCACCTCACGTCCAAGTCTTAATGAATGAGCAAATCTTGAAATCTCAAAAACTGCTGAATTACAAGTCAAATCAGCAACAAAAATCTTAAATTAATTGCTCCATGAATGTTGTTTCTTATGCTCAAATAGCATTTGAAGAGCTTATTTTTCAGGGGTCTCAGGGGTAAAAAAAAAAAAATAAAATAAAATCTCTGAGGTAGTTATAGTAAATATATTTGACAAAAAGTTTTGGAATGCCTGCACTGCATGTAAATAAGAAATAATGGGAATATGTGCTTTTTAATGAGTTTGATAATAATACATGGTTAAAAAAAACTGTGTTCACCAGTATTGATGCTATGTTGAAACTCTTCTTAAACCTGAAAAGATTTTTGTAAATCCAGTGGTCAAATGCTGTGTCACCACCTGACTAATGAATAGTCTAATGTAAATATATAATGTAGAATAAATGTCCACAAAACTGGATTTTCTGAATGTATATAATTGGTAGGCTGTTTTAGAAAGGAACATTTAAAAGATGAAAAAGAGAAATTAGGGGGAATCAATGTGAATAATATGTAATCATGTAATCCATGAAAAAGTAACTGTAGTCTTATTACGAGTATTTTAAAATGTAACTTACTCTGATTACAAGTACTTCATTTTTGGAATCTGATTCCTCTATCTCTACATCTAATCACTTACTACCCAGCTCTGGTTAATACTATGTGGTTACCTGGATGATCTACCACTGTTTTTTTTTTTGTTTTGTTTTGTAATGGTTGTCCATGAGCCCCTTGTTTGTCCTGAACAGTTAAACTGAGCACCTTTTCAAAAAACAAATCTTTTCACACTGAGGACAATTAAGGAACTCAAACACAACTATTAAAAAAAGTTCAAACATTCACTGATGGTTCAGAAGGAAACACGATGCATTACAGGATTAGTTCACTTTCTAAACAAAAATGTACTTATATTGTACTAGGGATGTGCGGTATACCGCTAATGGAAAAATACGGTATATATTATATTTCAAACGGTTCAATATCATCATTTTGCCCAGTTCGGTATTTCATACGCTGCTGTTCCGATGTTCACCTGTAGGCGGCAGGGCTTCCCAAATTGCTGCAAAACTGGTAAACGCAGTTTTCCCATGGAATTTGGCTACCTTCATACTGTTGCATTGGGTTGAAGCGACCCCAATAATGCAATATTTAGTCCCTGAAGTGCTAATTTTAACCACAAAACACACAATTTGGCTAATTTTGGGTTAGTTTTGAGCAGCAATTGGGCGAATTTGTTGTGCAAACCTGGCAACCCTGGGTAAACGTGACAACAGAAACACACGAAGGATCATCAAACAGATGAAACTCCATCAACACACTCGAAAGTAGTAAATAAAGACAACAGCAGAAGTAAAATATGGCAGACAATAAAGGTGAATGAACTGACCTTACTGCACCTGTACGCAAACGTTGCTATAAATCACCAAGCTTTGTCACTTGCTCATCCTGATCTTTTCCAAAGAATATTAACAATGTAGCATTTTCTTGTATTCAAGTAAATTTTAGAATAACTTTTACTTGAGTAAAAGTAAGAAAGTAATATATTTCTAATGTAATAAATATTTAATATGAAACAGTGCAGTAAAAAGTACAATATTATGCTTTAGAATGTTGTGAAGCAAAGTTTTCTGAAGAAAACACCCTAATAAAGTACAGACACTTGAAAAGTACTTTTAAAGCAGAGTAAAAAAATACTTTCTGAGTCTGAAATCTAACAACAATCAGAGAGACAGAGAGATAATAACATGATTTTGAATATTTTGACGGTAAACTGAACAAACAGTATTACAACACTTATTAATCTAGGTCAATAATTGTTTATAAATGATAAATAAACGAATACATGTTTAGTATGTTTAACATTATAATTTAGTATCGATACCAAGCCTGGTATCGTACCAAAGCCAAAATTAAGCCAAAATTATGGTATCGAGCCATCCCTAAATTGTACTCACCCCCTTGTCATCCAAGATGTTCATGTCTTTCCTCTTCAGTCGTAAAGAAATTATGTTTTTTAAGGAAAACATTTCAGGATTTCTCTCCATATAATGGACTTCTATGGTACCCCCGAGTTTGAACTTCCAAAATGCAGTTTAAATCCAGCTTCAAAGGGCTCTAAATGATCCCAGCCGATGAAGAAGGATCTAATCTAGCCAAACGATTGGTTAATTTCGAAACAAACTGACAAATTTATATACTTTTTAACCTCAGATGCTCGTCTTGTCAACAAAATCCACCCAATTGCTACTCAAAGCCAGCCCAAAAGTAGCCCAATGTCGTTTCGAGGGGGGTACCCCATTAAAAATCATGTTCCTGGGGTAAAATACACATTTTTTTGGTGGGGTTCCCCTGGTAAAATAAGCATGTTGTGCCAAAAATTGATCGTCTGCCGAAAACTGATTGCCGTCCGCAGGAGCGCAAGCAGCATCTTAAAGCTGTATGTAGTTTCTGCCTCAAAATGACACGAAATACCCCTAGATGGCCAATAAAACCCATAAAATAAAGTTTACACTTGCCAAAAAGTGATTACAGAGTCTTCCTATTAAGTGCACTCTTCTTTTTTGCCTCAAAATGACGCGATTGCATTCAGGAGGGTTATATTTAATAGCTTACGGCTCATTCTGGCCTTTTTACTTGTTGAAATACTTTTAAATAGTCAATATTGAAGTTTTACACTTGCCAAAAGTGTTTTTTTTTTATGGCCATTTAAAAGAATTTCAACAGGTAAAAAGTACTAAATGAGCTGTAATCTATTAAATATAACCCCCATGAATGTCATTTTGAGGCAAAAAGAAGAGTTCACTCAATAAGCAGAGTCTGTTATCAATTTTTGTCAAGTGTAAAACTGCAATATTGGCCATTTAAACAGGTATAAAGGGCCAAATGAGCTGTAATCTATTAAATATAACCCACCTGAATGCAATTGTGTCATTTTGAGGCAGAAAGAAGAGCTCCTGTGGACGACAATCAGTTTTCAGCAGACGATCAATTTGTTTTGAAAATAGCCAATCGTTTGGCTAGATAAGACCCTTCTTCATTGGCTGGGATTGTTTAGAGTCTTTTGAAGCTGAATTTAAACTGCATTTTGGAAGTTCAAACTTGGGGTTCAAATATCCTTTTCCTTCTGGAGCATCAGTGAACCTTTGAATCTTTTTTTAATAGTTGTTTTTGAGTCCCTTATTTGTCCTCAGTGTGAAAAGATTTTTCTGAAATGGACAACCATCACAAAACAAAACAAAACAAAACAAAACAAAACAAAACAAAACAAAACAAAACAAATAAACAGTCGTAAATCATTCCAGGTCACCACACAGTATTAAGAACCAAGGGTTCCCAAACTTTTGCAGGGGGTTATTTTAATAATTTCAGCTATTTTTTGTCTTCATCTTTTATGTAAAATATCTTATTCAGGACAGTACCAAATCAAAAATAACATGCATTTTGTATGATCTCTCTTATTTAGTTGCAGATTTTGCAAGGGGTTCCCAAACTTTTGCATTAAACTGCACACACATATTAAAACTTCAGACTATAAATTGGCATTGGTAAACCCATCAACAGATGAACAGAGATTTTCATGAGATATATTCAACATGGTTGAGGAAAATTCACACAGACTACACGTGCACATAGTGGAGACAACACAAGCATTTGACGTTAAAAAGCAAATTGTCAATTTGTTTAAAAAGTAACCTATCGTTTCGCTAGTTTAGAGCCCTTTGAAGCTTGCATTTTGTTTAAACTAGTCTTAATCAACTTCCGAGTCTGTTTTCTCAGTTCAGTGAGTGTTGGAAGAACTGGAGCTGGAATCGTTTCATTCATCACAGGATCAGATAAATCGCTATTTTAGCTCATTTTCCAATCGAAGTGACTGTCAGGTGTCTGAAAGTAAGTTTTGACTGAGTAACTTGTAGACTGTTTGCCTAAGGCTCTAAATTACAGCTAATAATGTTGTAAATAATGCTCTGTTTCACATCATAAGACCTCAATATATCATCAGAAGCCACAGGTATTAATTTTGTTCCTTTATATGACTTTTTTTTTTTTTAATTCTCAAAAACAGCCACCTATTGACTTGCATTTTATGAATCACAAGAAGCACAGTTTCAGCTGAAAACCTTCTTTACTGTTTTACTGAAGAAAAGAAAAAGTCATCTACATCTTGGACAGCCTGATTAAAAACAGATTAACAGCAAATTTTAATATTTGTGATTTTTGTAATTTTTTCCATTCCAATCTCCTGTTTTGCCTTTGACCAATTAAAGGAACTAGTAAAGTAAAAAAAGGTTATTAAAATAGTTTTTGATGGGAAGCACATGCATTGAATTACAGATGCTTTTTTAAGTCAGTTGAATATAAATGAAAAAAAGAGCTGTAATATTGTGAAATGTATTAATTTAAAATAAGTGTTTCTATTGTAATATATTTTAAAATGTGATTTATTCCTATCAGAATTTTTAAAAGACAGATTCAGCAGATCAACAGAAATTTTCAAGCAGGTTAATATAACTGAAAAAAAGCTGAAATATTGTGTAATATTATTATAGTTTAAAATATTTTCTATTAGAATATTCTATAAAATTTCATTTTAATCCTGTGATGGCAAAGCTAATTTATTAAATTACAGAATCAACTCAGTTTAACTGAAAAAAAATAAATAAAATAATAATAATAATTAATTAAATCATAATTATTATTTAATAAAATATTAAAAATAAATGTTTTCTATTGTAATATATTTTAAAATGTAATTTATTCTTGCTTTATTTAATATATCTTTAGAGACAGATTCAACTGATTTTTAAATATTGTAATTGTAAAAATATTACATCTTAATATACTGACATTTTAAAATAATACCGTAAAAATTACATTTTAATAATACATTTTTGTGAAACATTTGTTTTATTAATATAATACTAATATTAGTATAATCAATTTAAAATAAGTGTTTCTATTATAATTTGTTTTTTTTTCCATGTAATTTATTCTAGTTTTTTTTAACACATATATATATATATATATATATATATATTATAAAAACTGGAATATTATTATAATTTAAAATATTTTTTTTCTATTACATATTAACGTAATATATTTCTGTGATGGGAAAGCTGAATTTCTGAATGACAGATTCAACTCATTTTTAAGTCAGTGTATGACTTTCTTTCTTATGTAAAACACAGCAGGAGATGTTTAGCAAGATAGATAGATAGATAGATATACAGATAGGCAGATAGATAGATAGATAGATAGATAGATAGATAGATAGATAGATAGATAGATAGATAGATAGATAGATAGATAGATAGATAGGCCTCTCTCAGTCTGTGCAAATGAACGGGCCTCTGAGAGAGCTACAATTAAATATTTATCACCAATAGCTATATTTATCATAAATATTCATAAGATACAGCTGTTATTTTTCAGCATGTGGAACATAACATTCAGCAATTACGCTGCGGTGGAGATGTAGGTGGGTATGAGATCTTTAGCATGAACGCGTTCTCCATCTCCTTTAGTGCGGATGAGAGATGTTGCTGCTGTAATGTGAAGGTGACTGACTGTACACTTGATTCATCACTGATGGAGAGATACTGTTATTCCAAGGCTGGATAATAAAACACCAAATGCACAACCTGGAAATCTTTCTTCTCCTTTCCACACACACACACACACACACACACACACACACACACATTAGGGCTTCTGGCTTCAAAGTGTTGTCAAGTACGCACATATACATTTAAAATGTACAGTCCTTCTTAATGTTCCTAATTAGTCTCAATTGCACTTTTTAACACTCCGAATGCAATTATTCCCGACGCACCACATACTGAAGCCTTAAATCAACATGCAATCAAAAATTCACCCTAATAACACCTACTTTTAACTTGCAGTAGCAAGTAGCAAATCATGATTCACAACTGTAACTTAATATGTGAATTAGAAAGAAAAGTGCAGAATAATTTGTTATGAAATTCATTTAAATTATAATAGATACATTATTTTACAGGATAAATATATTGAAAACAAAAAAATATTGTTTGAAAGCATTTGAAAGCATTGTGCATGTGATTAAATCCTGAAATTAATTTGTCAGATATATATGAATATGTACACTGCTGCTCAAAAGTTTGTGATCAGTAAGACTTTTAATGTTTTTTAAAGAAAAAACATTGCAGTCTCATCAAGGCTGCATTTATTTGAACAAAAATACAGAAAAAAACAGTAATATGTTATGCAAAATGTTATTACAATATAAAATAATGTTTTTTTTGTTTTTTGTTTTTTATTTTACTATACATTAAAATATAATTTATTCCTGTGATGAAAGCTGCATTTTTATCAGCTGTTACTGCAGTCTTAAGTGTCACATGATTTATTATTAGAATTATCAATGTTGGAAACAGCTGTGCTACCAAATATTTTTTTCGGAACCAGTGATTATTTTTTTCAGGATTCTTTGGTGTTAGAACAGCATTTATTAAAAATATAAATCTTTTCTAACAATGTAAATCTACACTGCAAAAAATGCTTTTCTTACTTAGATTTTTTGTCTTGTTTCAAGCTAAAATATCTAAAAATTCTTAAATCAAGAAGGATTTTTTAGACAAGTCAAATTTTTTGTCTTGTTTTCAGAAAAAAAAGTCAAAATTAAGTGAGTTTTTGCTTAAAACAAGTAAAATAATCTGCCAATGGGGTAAGCAAAATAATCTTATTTCAAGCAGAAAACTAGATTATTTTGCTTACCCCATTGGCAGATTTTTATTTATTTTTTTTATTTTTATTTATTTTATTTTTTTTTGCAAAAACTCACTTAATTTTAACTTCTTTTTTTCTGAAAACAAGACATTAATTTTACTTGCCTAGAAAATAAAAGTATTAATAAAAGTATCAAAAAAAAAAAAAGAAAGAATAAAAATTGACTGACCCCAAACTTTGAAACAGTAGTGTATATTGTTAGAAAACCTTTCTATTTTAATTAAATGATGTTCTTTTGAACCTTTTACTGATCAAAGAAAGTACCAGGTTCCAACAAAATATTAAGCAGCACAACTGTTTTCAGCACTTATAATAAATCAGCATATTAACATGATTTCTGAAGGATCATGTGACAATGAAGACTCGAGTAATGATGCTCATAATTTAGCATTGTATCACAGGAATAAATTACACTGTAAAGTATATTCACATAGAAAGCATTTATTTTAAACTGAAATAATATTTCACAATATTACAGATTTTTCTGTATTATTGTTCAAATAAATGCAGCCTTGATGAATGTAAGAAACATTTTTAAAAAGCATTAAAAATCTTACTGATCCCAAATCTTTGAGCAGCAGCAATATATATATATATATATATTTGACGCTCCACCTTCCACTGTTTTATTTGATGCTCATTTTTTGATTACAGACATCATCTGAAGACTGACATTCACTTATTATTTACCACATCAACAACACTTCACACTGATGAAATGATGCACTATAGATGAATCACTTTCACCATCACATTCACCACAAGCTGAAGCTGATCTGACAGCTTCCGTTTTATATAAGGTAGCTCTGGACGTAAACACAGGACGTATGTGCACAAAAACCCAGTGAAGCACTGGATCTGGTGGAGGATAATGGTGTGCGTTGGCACAGCTGTGTGTAACAGCCCCACCAGCGCTCCACTCTTTTATCTCCTTCTGTAATGTGCACAGGTGCTGCTTAATTCAATTGGAAAACGTTGCCATGGTTTTACATTAATATGTTTCTATGTTGCCGGCGCATCGGTTGTCATGGAGATGATGGGACTTATTTAAGCTGAAACCTCAGCTTTGGTTGGAAGGAAAGGAAAAAAAAAACAGGAGAGAAAAGAAGAGAGAGAGGTCTGTGTGTGTTTTCATCTCATTAGATTTAGATTTGTTTTTTAACCCACAGTCAAAAAAAAAGGCTACAAAACGGATCCGTGCCACGCAAGTCTTATTGTGTTTCATTAGAGAAAGTGAAACAAGCTTTCAGTCTAATTAAATGACTTGCAGAGAGCAGCATATCCTTTCATAACCCGTGATTGCTCTCCTGAGCTCTCTGCAAAACCACACGACGAGCTCTTTCTGCACCATGTTGTGAGCGTTTATTGTGTTTTGTTGAGGGTTTCGGGCAGGTTTCTATTTGCACAGTTCATCCGAGCACGCACTTTAATTGTCTCGCAATGAAATAAGCAATAGCCCGTTAGAAGAACTCAATAACCTCAGGTGGATGCGAGCGAGGATCTGTTAAGGCAATGTGAAATGGCATCAACATCACAACAGTTTCACTTCTGTAAAGTGATTGATTTTATGTTGACTTTAAAGGAATAGTTCACCCAAAAATGCATTAATGACAGAGGTCAACATACAAAGACATTTTTTTATTTATTAATGAAATAGTTCACCCAAAAGTAATAAATAAATGTACTCACCCTCACACCAAATTTAGCACCGGTGATATCAAAGGCCGAAGAGAAACGATCATGATGGCACGATATTCTTGCACTGAAAGCAAAAGAGCATCGTAAACATTGTTCTCCATTTCTCTGTGTCACTGAAGAAAGAAAGTCATAAGCACACGTCATTCTCGTACAGATGTTGGGTTTTCAGCTGCTTCTGACAGATACAAAATGAACTTGATTTTCATACTCCCAAATGTGATGAAATTGGAAAAGCGTTCAATATTAAACAAAGTGGGATTATTGTATTGCACACCACAGGGTATGAAATACGAATCAAATGAAGTTATCATTTTTCAGCTACTTATGAGTAGTATTAGAGTGTAACTTAATCCTTCTGCTAGAGTGTCTTTGCATAATGATTATCAGGCATACAAAAGCAGGGAATTGACTCACAGCAGGAAGATCTGTGATGCTAGACAGACAGACAGACGGACAGATACAGACAGACACGGACGGACAGACGGATGGATGGATGGATTGATGGATGGACAGACACATACAGACGGATAGACAGACAGATGGATATATGGATGGATGGATGGATGGATGGATAGACGGACAGACAGACGCTCACATACAGACGGACAGACAGACAGATGGATGGATGGACAGACCGACATGGACAGACAGACAGACGGACGGACGGATGGATGGACGGACAGACAGACAGAGAGATAAAGATGGATGGATGGATGGATAAACAGACACACAGATGGATGAACAGATTGACAGAAAGACACTTAGAAAGATATAAACAGACAGATAAAGACAGACAGACAAACGGGCAGATACAAACAAACAAGGACGGACAGATACAAACAGATGGACAGGCAGACAGGCAGACAGACAGACAGACAGACAGACAGACACGGACTGACAGATGGACAAACAGATATAGACAGACAGTAAGACAGTAAGACAAATACAAACAGACAGAGAGACAGACAAACACACAGACATGGACAGACGGACACAGATAAAAACAGGCGGACAGACAGAAAAACGGACACACAGATGGATGGACAGATGGACAGACAGAAAGACAGTAAAACAGATAAGAAAAAAGATAGAGACAAACAAACAGACATGGACGGAGGGACACAGATACAGACAGATGGACAGACAAACGGACAAACAGATGGATGGACAGATGAACAGACAGAAAGACAGACAAACGGACACACAGATGGATGGACACATGGACAGACAGAAAGACAGTAAAACAGATATAAACAGACAGACAGAGACAAACAAACAGACATGGGTGGATGGACAAAGATACAGACAGACGGACAGACAAATGGACACACAGATGGAAGGACAGATACAAAAAGACAGATAGAGACAAACAAACAGATATAAACGGACAGATACAGACAAACGAACACACGGATTGATGGACAGGCAGAAAGACAGACAATCAAACACACAGATGGACAGACAGAAAGACAATAAAACAGATACAAAAAGACAGATAGAGACAAACAAACAGACATGGACGGAGGGACACAGATACAGACAGATGGACAGACAAACGGACAAACAGATGGAAGGACAGATGAACAGACAGAAAGACAGACAAACGGACACACAGATGGATGGACACATGGACAGACAGAAAGACAGTAAAACAGATATAAACAGACAGACAGAGACAAACAGACATGGGTGGATGGACACAGATACAGACAGACAGACAGACAAACGGACACAGATGGATGGACAGACAGAAAGACAGACAAAAAGACAGACAAATGGACACACAGATGGATGGACACATGGACAGACAGAAAGACAGACAAACGGACACAAAGATGGATGGACACATGGACAGACAAAAAGACAGTAAAACAGATATAAACAGACAGACAGAGACAAACAAACAGACATGGGCGGATGGACGCAGATACAGACAGACAGACAGACAGACAAACGGACACAGATGGATGGACAGACAGAAAGACAGACAGAAAGACAGACAAATGGACACACAGATGGATGGACACATGGACAGACAGAAAGACAGACAAACGGACACAAAGATGGATGGACACATGGACAGACAAAAAGACAGTAAAACAGATATAAACAGACAGACAGAGACAAACAAACAGACATGGGCGGATGGACGCAGATACAGACAGACAGACAGACAGACAAACGGACACAGATGGATGGACAGACAGAAAGACAGACAGAAAGACAGACAAATGGACACACAGATGGATGGACACATGGACAGACAGAAAGACAGACAAACGGACACAAAGATGGATGGACACATGGACAGACAAAAAGACAGTAAAACAGATATAAACAGACAGACAGAGACAAACAAACAAACAGACATGGGCGGATGGATGCAGATACAGACAGACAGACAAACGGACACACAGATGGATGAACAGATGGACAGACAGAAAGACAGTAAAACAGATATAAACAGACAGACGGACAGATAAACAAACAGAGACGGATGGATGGACAGACAGATACAGACAGCCTTGAGCATTTTGTTATATTGATGATGGCTTTTGTTGTAAACATCAGCTGTTGAAAATTAAATGAAAAATGAGCTTTAGCTGAATGTCTATTTTAACTGGTTTACTAACAACATTTCAGTGACAAAATGTGCCATGAATCTGTTTTATTTACCATTTTATTGACCATTTTAATTTAAAACTGTAAATCAAAGACACACCCAGTTGTGTTCTTGCTAGCTGAATTTACTCTCTTAATATTCCGGAATAAAATAAAATGAACAAAAAATACACATTTAGATAATAAATGTGTATAAAGTAAGAGAGAGAGAAAGAAGCCTCTCAACAATCAAAATATCATTTTAAACGTCCAAACACTAACACTGATTATAACAAAAGCAGTTTTGATTAATTGTGACTTAGATGTCACATAAAATTTTACCAGTATGTGGACTATGAAGATGACACTATCTGTATTAAACATGCAGCATAATGAGGTCATTTGCCAACCAATTTTGAAATGTTAATCATTACTAATGCATACGCTCTACAATTTTTGTTAAATAATATACAGCGCATTGTAAACATACAGTATACCATTTGCAGTGTACAGTAATGTCAAATCAACAGTTTGCTGCAAGAATGTGACATTGCTGTACGTTCGGTATGTAGGTGTGACGTCCAGGATACCCAAAAAACCACTGATAATGTGAACACAGACACGCATAAAGATTAAACCACAGCTTGGTATCTTGAGAACAGCTCACAGATCTACTTTACACACGCGCGTCTCATCATCTCCTCGCATTACTGAGAGAGACGGCGTTCAGCAAGCCTTACATAAACCTGACGTGACAAGATGGTTACTCTCTCTCCACTGTGACAGTTCATTCTGAACGAGGAAAAATGTCAAAAATATTTAGCCACACTTGACTGGAGTTAATTACGGACCCCCGCGGCAGCAGCGACCGGCCGCTAATGGCATTGACTCCCAGATAAAAATCCATTTACAAAAATGTTTTTAGCTAGCGATCTAATTTACTTAATATCAAATATTTATGCAGCCACAATTAGATTAACAATGTTTACGTTCCTAAAAATACAGGCATGACGCGTGTCCGTGTTTTAGCTTGATTTGATCCTGGAAATACATCCCTTTCCCAAAATGCCACATGCATGTAAACAGCCGCATATGTAAACAGTTCACATAGAAACCATATGGAGGATCACGTTTCATAAACATTTATGATTTAATTATGCTTTAGATGGCTTATGTTGCAATTGTTTCTTTAAGATAACATGGACAGCAAATGGAATTTAAACCCTCTGGTGCTCTTCATTTACTTTTGACAAAAAAAAAAAAAAACTGGAATGAAACTTGCTCAAGATTTTGAACACACACACACACACACACACCAATCACTGATGTGATTTTAAGGACTAAAATAACAAAAAATAAAACTCCAAAACCAATACAAATTAAAATAAACTATACAGACAGATTAAAAAAAATATTAAAACTTTAAAAGACAGCATAAAATTGTCGATTTCTCTCTATATGTAGCTAAACATATCAAATATACTAAAACAACACTACTATGAATTCAAAAGATATTCACAAGCTCTTAAATCTGAGTAGAAATGGCATAAATTAGTGTAAAATATGAATATTTTATTAAGACCATGTGGGTAACGTGTCAATTCAGTCATTTTTGACTTAAAAAATGATTGATGGTTCAGTACTGTGTCAAACAAAATCTTACTAAAAGCAATTTTTTTAGATATCAACCTCAAATTTGAAACACAATTTCTTTAGCTTTGATTTTCATACGGTTTTAGAGTAAAACATACAAAATATATATTTTATACAACATTTTGAAATAGTACTTTGTGCATTTTTAATAAAAATAATGTAATGTTAATAAAAATACAAAAATGTTATTTTTTAGGTCTATGCTCAAAAAGTGGTAATAAATGGGTCATAAATATTCCATAAATATAACTTATATAAAAATGACCTAAAAATACAACATATTAAATAAAATAAAATGATATAGTAAAATATTTGTAAATAAATGAATATTTAATACAACAATGTTAAATAATAATAAATATGAAACAAATTAATATTCAGTAACACTATAATATTTAATATTAATAATAAATATAAAAAATTATATTCAGTATAATAATGTTAAGTAATAATCAAAATATATACAGTATATACAAAAAAACTTTTGTTACTTCAAATAAAAATTTGATTCATAATTAAAAATAAGTTAATTGATAACTAGCATTGCTAAGAATCAGGGTTATTATTGTTAACTAAAACTAAAATTTATATTCAGTAAAACAATAATATTTA
Organism: Cirrhinus molitorella; assembly: GCA_033026305.1. Taxonomy (NCBI): domain Eukaryota; kingdom Metazoa; phylum Chordata; class Actinopteri; order Cypriniformes; family Cyprinidae; genus Cirrhinus; species Cirrhinus molitorella. Next base: position 36,745,740 of record CM065130.1, read on the forward strand.
ATAATAATAATAAATATGAAACAAATAAATTCTGAATGCAACAATAATCAACCTCAAATTTGATACACAATTTCTTGATAATATTGATAGTTGCTATGATTTTGACACAGTTTTAGAGTAAAACATATAAAAGATATATTTCATAAAAATGTTTAAAATAATATTTTGTGAATTTTCATAAAAATAAACTTTTTTTTCTCTTCATCAATAATGTACTAACTTTAGTCGGTGATCCAAAACATTAAAGATTTTAAGTTTAAGAGCAGTTTAAGTTATAAATATTCCATAAATATAACTTAGTACATAAAAAATTGCTAAAAATACAACATATTAAATAAAAAAAAATATTGAATAAAATGAATTAAATTTATGAAAACTATATAGTGAAATATTGTAAAAAGAAAAAATGTAAAAATAAAAAATAAAATAAAATTATTCAAATTAAAGTATATAATACTATATAATAAACAAAATGACTAAAACTCTAAAACTACAAAAAAATAAAAAATAAATAAAATAAAATGTTAAAAAAATGTATTTAATATGACTGTTTAATATTACTGTTATTGTACTAATACAACTTTTTTTAATGTTTAATATTATTATTTATTATCTACTGTTATTTTGTGTTGAATGTCTGTCAAATACTATTATATTACAGATTTATTGAATATGAATTCATTTAATATTATTGTATGTCAGAGCATGTGAGCAGTACCAGAGGGTTGAGAGAAATCCGAGACAAAACTGAAATGCAAATGAAACATGAGTGAAGTGTCCTGAGCTCTGAAAGAGCAATATGATTTTCCTCTGGGCTCTGAAAGAGGAAGTGATGTAACCGCAATAATATGTTGGCACGGGTCCAGCGAGAATCTCGCACTCGCTCTCTTTCTCATCGTTTCTCTCTCTTTCTCTCTGTGTGTGTGTTGATGTGCAGGTGGTTTGGGACGAAAATGTCACCGAATCAAGAAGCAACTGTCAAAAACACTTCAAAGTCTTCTGGTTAACTGTGAGCTATTTAAAGCAGCGACATTCAGCGAATGAGAACGACATCAAGATGGACAAGTGTGATTTTCAAGAACATTTGCAAAAAGCAACGTTGTTCCAGTGAAGTCAAGAGCGCATTAAGTCTAATTACTCAGAAAAACTGAAAAAGCCTACAGAGCGACGCTATTCTCGTGTAGAACGTAAATGTGTGCATTGCATAATAATGGAAAGCAGATATTTTATAGGTATATAAAGATATACATTTACACAAATGTGACTGCATACATTTAATAAAAAATAAGTCAACCGATTAGTTAGAACCGCTATGAATCAGGATTATGATTGTTAACTAAAACTAAAACTAAAACAAAAAACGTTACTACTTAAACATTGATCATTAAAAATAAGAAAACGGATAACTAGCACTGAATCAGGGTTATTATTGTTAACTAAAACTAAAATTAAAAAAGCAAGTAAATAATAAATAATTTGAATCATTTTTAACTTAATTTGATCAGCAAAAAATAAGTTGATTGATAACTAGCGGCACAATGAACCAAGGTTAATATTGTTATCTAAAACTAAAATTTATATTCAATAAAATAATAATATTTAATAATAATAATAAATATGAAAAAAAAATGAATATTAAATACAACAACAATGTTAATAAATAATAATAATAATAATACATAATAACTAAAACTAAAATAAAAAATCCTAAAAAATCAATAATTTATATTCAATAAAACAATCATATTTAATACTACTACTACTACTACTAATAACACATATGAAACAAATGAATATTTAATAAAAAATATAATATTCTATATGAATAATAAATATTAAAAATTAATATTCAGTACATTCAGTACATTTTAAATTAGTATTGAATAATAATATTAAATAATATTATATTCACATTGGTGCAATGATATCAATAATATTCTATATACAAAAAAATTCTATGAATTAGGGTTATTATTGGTAACTAAAACTAAAATAAATAAATAAATAATAAAAAACATGATGAAAAATATATTTCATGTCATTTTTTTGTTTAACTTAAAGTACTAAAATGACAACAGTTAAACAAACCAAATCTAATAAAAATAAAATAAAAATGACCAAAAAATGTAAACTTTATCTACAATTAAAGTAAAAAAAATGTTTTTACAACTACAATAGTGTATTAAAAAACCTCACAAAAATTCTTCAAAATGAAATACAAAAATAATATTAGGACGGGGTAAAGTGTTGGGAAAATGACAAAAACACACAATAAAGTTGCTAAAACTGAAATGAAAACAATATAGAAAATATAAAAACAATGTATTTGATATTATTAATATACTAATAATATTATTTTAATATTACTAATAATATTGAATATTATTGTTTAGATTATTATTATTACGCTATGAATTACGGTTATTATTGTTAACTAAAACTAAAATATAAAATAAAAAAAATGTTAATTAAAATAATCATTTGCCAAATTAAGTAAGTAAAGAAAAACATATTTCATGTTTTTTTTTTTTTTTTTTGGCTTAACTTAATGTACTATATAAATAACAAAAATTAAGGAAACTAAAACTAATAAAATTTATGAAAAACTAAATAAAAAGTGGAATCTGCAATTAAAGTATAAAAATAAAATGTAATGCAAAATTTTAACAACTACAATAATGTATAATACAACTTACTTAAACCTAAAATATAAAAGAAAAAACAAGTATAATATTTTTTAAGTAATGAAAAAATATTTCATGTAATTTTTTTTTTAGTTTAACTTTAAGTATATAAACTAAATAAATGATAAAAAAAAATAAGCAAAGTAAAACTAATAAAAAACATTATGAAAACTAAATAAAATATGACTGAAAAATTAAAACTTTATCTGCAATAAAAGTATAAAAATAAAATGTAATGCAAAATTACAATAGGGTATAATAAAACGCACAAAATTCTTCAAAATAAAAAAAAAAAAGAAGATATTAGGACGGGGTAAAGTGTGGGGAAAATGACAAAAACACACAACAAAGTTGCTAAAACTGAAATAGCACTATATAAAGTACTGATGTTAGTGTTAATATTAATTAAAATAATCATTTGCCAAATTAAATAAGTAATGGAAAATACATTTCATGTATTTTTTATTTTTTTTAGTTCAACTAAAAGTACTATATAAATAACAAAAAAATAAGCAAAGTAAAACTAATAAAAATTAATGCAAACTAAATAAAATTAACTGTAATCTGCAATTAAAGTATAAAAATAAAATGTAATGCAAAATTTTAACAACTATAATCAGGGTATAATAAAATTATATTAGGATGGGGTAAAGTGTGGGGGAAAATGACAAAAACGCAAATGAAAACAATGTATTTAATATGATTAGTATTATTATTTAATATTATTAATACATTTATAATAGAATTTGAATATTACTAATAATATTGAAAATGAATGTTTAGATTATTATTGAATATTATTGTTTTATTTAGTGTTTAATATTGCCATTTCATTAAATTATAATATATTTAATATCATTACTGAATGTTATTATGTGTGCATAGCACACACACACACAAGTATATGTCTGTTTATATTATGTGATAGTCTTTAGACAGCTTGATAAATTTCTGTACAGTATACATATTTCTTCTGCAAAGCCGAAGTGAAAAAGCGTATTGCAGGCGTTGGTTTGTATATTTTGTGTGTGGGTTTGAGTTTTGACAGCGTATTCCTGTGCATCTCTGGCTTCATTCTCTCTGTGAGCTATAAGCAATGGAGGCAATTTAGGCAGAACTCCTGTGTATTGATCAAACCCCAGTGAAATAAATAAGCTGCCAGACTCGTGCCAATCACAGCTGACAGCGTATGAGGAGCTGGACCTGTTCTCCATCACACAATAAATAAGAACAGAAAATCACGCTCTGCTGCTTTCAATCTCAAAGAAAGACCGCCTCGAACGTGTGAATACAGTTATGAGACTCATCCTTCACTGACCGCATCAAACGTATGCAATATTTGCTCACGCTGGACTTAATTGATATGACATCCTAATCTACAGGAGAACCGAGCTGATTTTTAAGGCTCAGGAGATTTACACTCACGTTGTCAGATGTTTCTCCTCAAGTCCCTAAGAAAGAAACAGAGAGACAGATTAGTCAATAGTTGACATGGAAAGACTATTTAGTTTGGGTGGAAACTAGAAACTGACTCAAAAATGCAAATTTGAGCAGATTCTTCAATTCTCTTTCTCAAGAGACTTTAGCAAACGTCTGTATTTAACACTGTAAACAAGACAAGATCAGGGTTATTATGCTATTATGCTTATCTAAAACTAACGAGACTATGAAATATTGTTACTTGCAATAATAATAAGATATAATATTTTTTTATTATTATTTTTTAGATAGATGCAAAGGCGACATTTCTCATTTTAGGTTAGTTTACCTTGAAATACTAACATAACTACAACTAAAATACAAATGAATAAAATCTATATAGATATAAATAAAACAAATAAAATAAATATGTAATAAAAATGTCAAAAACAAAAATTACTAAAAAAAAAAAAAAAAAAAAATATGAAAATAATTATTGTGGATTTAATATTATTTAATATTATTATTCAATACTCATTTAAAATTTAATATTTAGATTATTATTTAACATCATTGTTGTACTGAATATTAATTTTCCTATTTATTATTAATATAAAATATTATTATTTTATTAAATATTGATTTGTTTCCTATTTAATATTATTATTTAACATCATTGTTGTATTGAATATTCATTTGTTTGTTCCATATGTATTGTTATATAACATTATTGTTGTATTGGATATTATTTGTTTCATATTATTATTATTATTATTATTATTATTATTGATCTTATAAAATATTGTTTTATTGAATATTAATTTGTTTCAGATTTATTATTATTATTTAACATTATTGTTGTATTGAATATTCATTTGTTTCATATTTATTATTATTATGTAACATCATTATTGTATTGAATATTCATTTGTTTGTTTCATATGTATTGTTATTTAACATTATTGTTGTATTGGATATTATTTGTTTCATATTTATTATTATTATTATTACTGATCTTATACATTTTTTTATTGCATATTAATTTGTTTCGTATTTATTATTATTATTATTATTTTATTTAATATGTTATTATTATTTATATTCTTATCAACAATACAGTTTTATTAAATAATAATTTATTTAATATTTAATACTATTATTTATAATATTATTAGTATTATTATTTAATATTATTATTTTATTGAACATTGTTGTCTTGGATATTGATTAATTGAAAATTATTTTATTTAAATGTTATAATTTTTATTATTATTATTATTTATGTTATTGTTTAATAGTTTAAAATGTTTTAATATATCAAATTGTAATAATATTATTATTATTATTATTATTATTATTATTAATAATAATAAACATTACTGTTTTATTGAATAGTATTTTATTTAATATTAAAGACTACTATTTATACTAATATTTAATATTATTGTTTTGTTGACTATAATTTTAAAACTATTATTTATAACTATAAACTATTTATAAAATTAACAAACTATAACAGTATGGCAATGATACTAAAATAAAACTAGATCAGATTTACGGTGATGAGGCAGAGTTTTAAAAACTCTTTCATTTTGCAGAGGTCTAAAGAAAAGGAAATGATCATCTAGCAATCCTTGGACAAACTGATCAACTTGGAGAGCAAGTGCGAAAGCTGTTGACGGTGTGTATTTAAGCTCAGGATGTGTTCTGCATTTGTCCTCGTCGGTGTTCATTCGTCACTGAGCGTTTCTCTCTATTGACGTGCCAGTTCCCTGCGTGAATGCATCTGTCATTCCCACGCGCCGCGCCACAAAGACACACGGTCATTAGTATTATGGTGAGAACGCCCGGGATCCCATCGCCCTCCACCCTTGACTAATTCTTTATTTGTATCAAAAAGAGGAAAAAAAAAAAAACATGGCAAATTCCCCGGAGCTGCAACAAGCTTCACGTCTCATTTGACTATGCTAATTACCTTTTGCATGATTAATTGGACCAATTAGAATTAGTGGTGGAAGAAAACGATTCTTGGCAAGGTGCAAACTATTAATTAGTCATGAAAACATTATTAATGCAGGGCTTTAATCTGACTGAATAAGACAGAATTACAGAAATAAGGGTGATTATGACACGCCACGCTCCTCTGCAACCTGGGCTTAGGATGAAGAGAAATACTAATATCACAGAAAAATAATCATTATCGAATGGTATTATTACTATTATTATTTTTTGTATTATTATTAAAAGTAATATTCCTAATATTATTGCACTTATATAAACTCACTCATTTAATATTTAATATAATGCAAATTCATTTTTATTTCATATTAATTTCATATTTTTTTTATATTATTGTTTTGATTAATAATTTAAAGTTTCTTGTTGTTATTTTACCTAATGTTAACTTGTTTAATATTTATTATTATTTTTTTATTATTAATTTAATATTCTTAATATTATTGTACTAATATAAACTCACTCATTTAATATTTAATATAATGCAAATGTATTTCTATTTCATATTAATTTATTTTTTTTATTATTGTTTTGATTAATAATTTAAAGTTTATTGTTGTTGTTTTACATAATGTTAACTTGTTTAATATTTATTATTATTATTATTATTGTTGTTGTTGTTGTTGTTATTGTTGCTGTTGTTTAATTAATTTAATATGCTTAATATTACTGCACTAATATAATCTCACTTATTTAATATTTAAAATAATGCAAATGTATTTTTATTTCATATTAATTTCATATTTTTTATATTATTGTTTTGATTCATAATTTATAGTTTCTTGTTGTTTTACCTAATGTTAACTTGTTTAATATTTATTATTATTATTACTATTATTATTGTATATATTATATATTATTATTATTATTATTATTATTGTTATTATTATTTTTATTATTATTATTACGACTACTATTATTGTTGTTGTTTTTTATTTAATATTCTTAATATTATTGCACTAATATAAACTCACTCATTTAATATTTAATACAATGCAAATGCATTTTTATTTAATATAATTTCATATTTTTTGTACTATTGTTTTGATTAATAATTTAAAGTTTCTTGTTGTTATTTTACCTAATGTTAACTTGTTTAATATGTATTATTATTTATTATTTTTTTAATTATTATTAATTTAATATTCTTAATATTATTGCACTAATATAAACTCACTCATTTAATATTTAATATAATGCAAATTTATTTTTATTTCTTATTAATTTAATATTTTTTTATTATTGTTTTGATTAATAATTTAAAGTTTATTGTTGTTGTTTTACATAATGTTAACTTGTTTAATATTTATTATTATTATTATTATTATTATTATTATTATTATTATTATTATTATTGTTGTTGTTGTTGTTGTTGTTTAATTAATTTAATATTCTTAATATTACTGAACTAATATAATCTCACTTATTTAATATTTAATATAATGCTAATGTATATTTTTATTTCATATTAATTTCATATTTTTTTATATTATTGTTTCGATTAATAATTTATAGTTTCTTGTTGTTTTACCTAATGTTAACTTGTTTAATATTTATTATTATTACTATTATTACTATTATTATTATTATTATTATTATTATTATTATTATTACTACTACTACTACTATTGTTGTTTTTTTATTTAATATTCTTAATATTATTGCACTAATATAAACTCACTCATTTAATATTTAATATAATGCAAATGCATTTTTATTTCATATAATTTTTTATATTATTGTTTTGATTAATAATTAAAAGTTTATTGTTGCTGTTTTACATAATGTTAACTTGTTTAACATTCCATAATATTTATTATTATTATGATTATTATTATTTACTATTATTGTTTTTTTATTAATTGAATATTATGAATATTATTGTTCTAAAATTAATCAAATTCTTATTTAATATAATTCAAATGCATTTTTATTCCATATTAATTTCATATTTAACATTAGAATTTTTTATATTATTATTATTACTTGATATTATTTCTTTGTTGATTCAAAAAAAGTAATTTATTATTGTTGTTTTACCTAATATTAACTTGTTTAATATTTCATATTATTTTTATTATTATTATTTCTATTATTGTTTTTTTTTATCATATTTAACATTAGAATTATTTATATTATTATTTTTTATATTACTGTTTTGTTGATTAATGATTTAAAATTAATTGTTGTTGTTCTTTTACGTAATAATAACTTGTTTAAATGTCATATTTTTAACATTCTTATTAAATGATATTTAATATTATTGTTTTAATTTATAGGCTTTATAAATATAAATATAAATATATTATAAATATTGGATATTCAAAGTTTTTCTTGTATTATTATAGTTGCTGTTAGTATTTAATATTATTATTAATAAATATATTTATTTGTATAATACGAATATATGATTAAAAATTGCATTAAAATGTGTATTAATATCATTATTATTATACTGATATAAATTTATTTAATATTTGACATTTAATATTATTGTTTTTATTTATATGTTTATATAAATATAATATATATTATTAATAGAAAGGTTTATATGTTTATTCTAATGCATTTTTATTGTTTTATTAAATATTAAATATTGCTTAATGATTCATATTATATTATTATTATTATTATTATATTAATATATTGTATATTCATATATGCTATTTTTTTATTATTTTTTAAGATTATGTATTATTACTATTATTATTTCACCAATATGTATTAATTGAATCTTCATATTATTTGTATGGTTTTATAAATATATATTATAAGTATTAACTGGTAAAATGATTCAAAGTGAATGATTCTGCAAATGTACCTTCAGTGCAGCTGTTTAAGATTAAAGCAAAAGAGACAAATCACGGAAATGATTCACACTTCCTGCACATACAGCATCTGCTTCATCTCAGCAGTTAATCAAACTTTAGAAGTGTTTCTGACAGTTTCTTCTTGATTGTGAAACAGTGTGATGCTAAAGAAACAGTTTCAGTCTAACGTAAATCACTATTTAGACCAAAAGAAATCAGTGAATCAGTGTTTGGAAACAGACAGAAAGGCTTTGAGAAAAGCAGCCGGCAGTTTCTCTCCTGTAGAGATTCTCAATGAATAAAGCGCTGCCGTTAAATCCACTCCCACTGAGACAAATTGAACACAATTAAAAGCACTTAATGGAGCTGATTTCTTGCAGGTCATTTAGTCAGAAACAGCAGTAGTTCTGGACATTTTTGCTGTTTCCGTTCTGGTTTTAATCCGGTCTAAACGCCGTGATCCGCGGAGGCCGCCGACATTTTAGGACGTCTTTGTAGGTTTTCTGCAGAGGCGTGATTTTTCATCTCAAGTCTGAAACTCGTAATACTTGCAATACTTTTCATTTCATATTCAAAAAATTGTAATAAATAAAAACAATATATCAATCTATGGACAAATTAGCTTTTCTAGTTCAAATTATATTTTTTCATTTTAAATGTATTACATTTTAAATAAAATCGACACAGTAATGCATTTTACAACCTACAGATAATTAAATATATACAATAAATAAATAAAAAATAAATAAATGTAGGTAATATAATTAATTATTTTATAAAAAATAAAAACTATCTTTGGACAAATCTGTTTCTAGTTCAGATTTGTTATGTTATGTTAAATGTATTACATTTTAAATAAAATCAACACAGTAATGCATTTTACAACCTACAGATAAACAAATGTATACAGTAAATAAATCAATTTGAGTAATAAAATAAAAATTATTTTATTAAAAAAAACTATTTATGGACAAATTTGCTTTTCTAGTTCAGTTGTTTTTTTGTTTTTTTTCATTTTAAATGTAATCTTAAATTTTAAATAAATCAATACAGTAATGAATGTTACAACCTACAGATAAATAAATATATACAAACAAACAAACAAACAATAAATAAATACATTTAAGTAATAAAACAATAATCATTTCATTAAAAAAAAAAAATCTATGGACAAATTTGCTTTTCTAGTTAAATTTTATTAGTGTGTTTTTTTAAATGTATTAAATTTTAATACATTTTAATACATATATACAATAAATTAATACATTTAAGTAATAAAACAATATTTATTTTATAAAAAAACAACTATCTATTCACAAATTTGCTTTTCTAGTTAAATTTTATTAGTGTGTTTTTTTAAATGTATTAAATTTTAATAAATTTTAATACATATATACAATAAATTAATACATTTAAGTAATAAAACAATATTTATTTTATAAAAAAACAACTATCTATTCACAAATTTGCTTTTCTAGTTCAAATTTGTTGTTTTTCTTTTTCTTTTTAAATGTATTAAATTTTAAATAAAATCACCACAGTGATGCATTTTACAAACTACAAATAAATAAATATATACAATAAATAAATAAATAAATACATTTAAGTAATAAAACAATAATTATTTTATTTTTAAAAAAATAAAATAAAAACTTTTTTTGCTTTTCTAGTTCAAATTTGTTATGGTATTTATTTTATTTTATTTTATTTATTTATTTTTATGTATTACATTTTAAATAAAATCAACACAGTCATGCATTTTACAACCTAAAAAAAAATAATAATAATAAAATAAAAAATCTATCTATGGACAAATGTGCTTTTCTAGTTCAAATTTGCCACAGAAATTTCAGTTCTGGACATTTCTGCTCTTTCCGTTCTGGTTTCAATCCGGTCTAAACGTCATGATCATTTTAAGGCTTGTAGGTTTTGTAGGTTTTCTGCAGAGGCGTGATTTTTCATCTCAGGTCTGAAACTCGTAATACTTTCATTTCTTTACATTTGTGACCCTAAAAATCAACCTCCTACTGGCCCCAAAATCTCATTTCTAGCGTTTGAAGCTAAAAGTCGAGCGTACTTTCCATCGGTGGCCACGCTTGATCAAAGAGAACAACATTATGAAACACGACGCTTACTAATGCTTTCTGCTCCTGAGGAAGTTCTGTGTTTGTAATGAGTGTTTTGGATCCTGCTGGATGCAGGAGGGATTTCCTCTGGTTGTTATTGTGCGACTGTTATAAAAATATAATGAAGTAAAAAGAGTCTTTTGAGAGGCGCAGTACTGTTACGGAGAGCAACATATAAGTGACTGTATAATCATATGTGCGCTTCATAAATCAGCGTCAGCGGTGATTGATAAACGATGCATATTCATGATCTGTGATGATTTATAGGGCTTTTGTGTGATGCAATTAGCAAACGAAATAAAACGAGCTGCATGTGACGAGTTGCAACACAACAGAAACCTTTCAACCTTTGATGCAATTTAATGAATATTCATTATTTCAGTACTAACTCGAACTAGCTTTAAAACTTAGTGAGCTGCCCGCTTAGGGGTTATTAATAGGGGCTGTGCACAATTCAGATTTAAACAATTGGCCTCTTTTCAGTTCACAAGTGCATTTCAGATGAATTAACCACAACACACAGGAAGCTGAATTGGAATGACAGGAAGAGGAATTCACTGAACTGTAATTCAAAGAAAATCAACAAAAGTAATGCATTCTGGGAAAACAAGTGTTCTTCCACTCTGATCTACAAAAGTTCATTTACTAAATACGATATCCATATATCTATACTATCTTTACAGTATGTCTCTCTGTATCGAGGCTTTTTATTAAAACTTTGTGTTGAATCAACTCGACAAATTATTTTAAGTTAACTCAACAAGTTTTTTTTTTTTTTTTACAGTGTAGAAAAAAAAAAGAAAAATGAATTTGAGTAATAAAATATTTTTTATTTTTTTATATAAATTTTTTAATATATATATATATATTTTTTTATTATTATTTAATTTAAATGTAAATAAATAAATACATAAATAAATGGTTCAAAACTATCTACAGAAAAAAATGTTTTTCTAGTTAAAATTTGCTATAGACATTCAAATTTTTTTCCATTTAAAATTTCTTGAATTTTAAATAAAATCAACACTGTAATGCATTTTATAAACTATAGAAATGAATGAATAAACAGATTTAAGTAATAAAATAATTATTATTTTATAAAAAAATAAATAAAAACAACCTACAGAAAAAAATGTGCTTTCACATTTGCTATATAACTTCCTGTTTCTTTTATTTTACTTAAATTTAAATAAATAAATACATAAATAAATAGTTCAAAACAATCTATCTATCTAGAAAAAAATTGCTTTTCTTGTTAAAATTTGCTATAGAAATTCCTGTTTTTTATTTATTTATTTTTATTTTAAATAAAATCTATATTTATAATATATATTTATAATTAAAATTTGCTATAGAAATTCCTATGTTAAATAATTGTTTTTTTTTTTTTTTCATTTTAAATTTATTGAACAACAAAGTAATGCATTTCACAAACTACAGGAATAAACACATTAATTAAAGTAAAAAATAATTATTGTTTTATTTAAAAAAATAGTAATAAATCAAAACAATCTATCCATCTATTTGCTTTACAAATTTGCTTTTCTAGCTCAAATTTATGTTATTATTTTTTTATGTATTATATTTTAAATAAAATCAACACAGCAATGTATTTTACAACCTACAAATAAATAAATATATACAATAAAAAAATACATTTAAGTAATAAAACAATAATTATTTTATTTTTAAAAAAAAACAATCTATGGACAAATTTCTCCATTTTAAATTGATTGAATTTTAAATAAAACCAACACAGTAATGCATTTTACAATCTATAGTAATAATAATAGTTAATAAATACATCCAGCTAAATGTATAAGTAATGAACATTTTATTTACAAAAAAAATTAAAAACAACAATCCACCTATCTGTGAACGAATGAGGAAATCCAATTAAATAAAAATAAAAAAAAATCAACACAATGCATTTTGCAAAAGCTAATGTATTCATAATAATAATAATAAAACATTTAATTAAAAAATACATAAACATTATTAAAAAAAATTACAATTATTTTTTATTTTACATCCAATAAATTAATAATGCATTTGCACATTTGCAAGTATTAAAATATTCAAATTAAATTAAAATAATAAATAAAAATGAATAAAATATATAAACTAAATAGACTTTAAAACTCCAAACAATACAACTAAGCTGACAAATTATTTCTTTGAATTTCAATTCTGCATCCTTTTTGCAACTTCAATGCAAATGCAATTCATATTCAGGATCTAGACTGGAATTGAAAAGTCTTTTGCAATTCAGCTGTGAAAGGAGCTCACATATGGTTTGAATCTTGCATTTGGGAGAATTGTTTAGTAACGCAAGTTTGACAAATGGCTCATCATCTTGATGGCTTTCACATGTAAGCAGCGATTTGAGTATGTGTACAAGCGTTGAGCTGCGCTGATGGCTTTCGTGTTTACAGTGTGGTGTGTTTTCAATCGCTCCGTTCCATTAAGAAAAGACTATTTGGAATTACGCGAGCAAATTACGGCGAAAACGCGATTTCCGAACGATTCGCTCAACCGAACCGACAGGCCTAATTCGTCAAGTCAAGTGCATTTACACGCGCCACGTTCGAGGTCAGATTCGGTCGTTTCTTAGCTGACAACTTTCATTTTCGCCTCGATTTAGCAGAAGAAAATTCCAGCGCCAGCGCTTGTCCAAAAGAACGGCTAAAAAGCTAAAAGAGAGGAGCGTCGAAACGTTAAATACGGGCGCGGAAAGGCGAACGTCACCTCATCTGGCTTCCAATCTGTTTCCCTTCACATCCAATGTCTTTTATGAGAAATCTCTGAAACAGAAATGATCTGGGGGAGCAATAATGTCCAGCACTAATTTAATACCTTATTACCATAAGCCTAGTGCGATGCATGCATAATAAATTTGTTGTATCGCACAAGGCTCAGGCATACGCTTGGAACGGGATTGCGGGTCCTGAGACAGCAAGCCCCATTTGCATGATATGATGTGAGAGTTGAATGAATTGGAGGATTATGGGAAACACTGCCTCCCTGCCCAGGCTCATTGTACTGAAGAGAAGTATCACATACCCACAGATGGTTCGCAATTTGGAACAAACCAAAGAGAAAAAGCATGGAAAAGAGAGGGAGAAAATGTGCACGCTTTAAAAAAAGAGGGGAAACGAGGGGAAAACATCAAAGACTGCATTTTTAATTTCATTTCCGAGCGCAGGGCACTATCTGCCGGATTTTCTTTTTAATTCAAGAGGAAATGTAGTTTTACTTAAAGCGCAGCTTCTTAAAGTAGACTCAACGTCGTTAGCTACAGTTCTGCCCCAGACGTTTGAGGAAAGGCTTATTTAGACGGATACGCCGTCAAAAAGTCTGACGCTATAAATATATATATAGGGAACACTTTCTTAACATCTTATCTTACAGTTTATATGAATGCATTTATGCAGGTTTCACGAAGGTTTATTTAAGACTTTTCAAGGCCAAATAAAAACTAAATATCTCAAAATGTCAGTTTCTGCAGATTCCCATTACTTTCTAATTCTTTTTGCAAAAGCTAAACTTAAAACTTTAATAGATTGGCTCCCAAATAATAGAATATAAAAATAGTTCTACTGCACCTTAAAGGAAAAAAATTGCCTAAAGATTCACAAATCAAGAAGAAAAAATTCATTTTCTGATTTTCTGATTAAAAGTTTTCACACCCCATTAACAGATATTTGTCTTTAGATGCAAAAGCCTCCAAGTCTGTCTGAGATTTTTCTTTTTAATTACCTTCAGGTTCCTACAGGTTCAATCATTTCACTTTAATGCCAGTAAAAGTTTATTAGTGAGTTACTGAATGCCCTGGCATTAAAGTGAAATTATTAAACATATAGGAACCTGAAGTCTCAAAAAAAAAAATCTTGCTCCTTTTAAAAAAAAAAAGAAAAAAAAAATCATAAACTCATTTTTTTTAGATAGTTAGACATTTTCCTTCTGTCTTGATTTGTGAATCTTTAGACACTTTAGTGCACTGGAAAACAAGACAATTATTAATATTATTTCTTTTTAAAAATACAGTAAAAATACTGCAAATAAGGCATTTTTCTCCAGCTCCTATGAAAATATCATTGGAGATTTTTAAACATTTTAAGCCAAAAATGACTGAACCTAAACATGGCAGCCTGAAACAACAACAAAAAAAAATGCTAATTTAAAGAAAAATATCAGATGTTTTTTTTTTGCGTCTGAAGACTTATATCTGTTAATGGGGTATGAAAACTTGATTCTTGAGTCTTTTGCCATTTGCACTGGAAAACAAGAAAAACTTTTTTTTTTACTTTTTGCAATGTGATTACAGGTACAGTAAAACTATCACCATATTCTAATATCTGGGAGCAGAGCTATTTAAATATTAAGTTATAGTTTTTTTTTATAAATAAATAAATTAATTAAAAAAGTAATGAGGATCTGTAAAAAGCTGTATTTTCAAATGTTTAGTCATTTTTATTTATCGACCATATTGACATAATGCTTTCCCCTTATAATTTTTATCTTATGAAAATATCAATGGACATTTTCAAATACGCTGTAAAAAAATAAAACACACAATTTGTTGAGTCAACTTATAATAATTTGTTACCCTGCTGCCTTAAAAAAAATCACTTGGTACAACTTAACATTTCAAGTTGACTAAACTTCTGAGTTGATTGAACTTAAAAATTTAAGGTAGCCGGTAACAAATAATTTTAAGTTAACTCAGCAAATAATTTTTTACAGTGCACTGTAAAAAAACTAAAAACAATTTGTTGAGTCAACTTAAAATAATTTGTTACACTGCTGCCTTAAAATTTTAAGTTCAGTCAACTCAAATAAGTTTAATGTTAAGTTGTACCAAATGACAACTTAGGTATTGGAGTTGACTAAACAAAAAATGTGTTTGTTAAACTTATCAGCTGTGTTTGTCACTCAGATGCCTTAAAATTGTAAGTTGAATCAACTCAAATATCTAAGTTGTCACTTAGTAAAATGTAACATTTCAAGTTGACTAAATTTTTTTTGAGTTGACTGTAAAATTTTAAGGCAGCCAAGTAACAAATTATTTTAAGTTGACTCAACAAATTGTTTTTTACAGTGTAAAAGTTTATTAGTCAGTGATTGAATGCCTTATTTGAAAATGTCCATTGATATTTTCATAAGAGCCTGATAAAAATGATAAAGGGAAAACATTATGTCAATATGGTCTCTAAATCTAAATGTCTAAACATTTGAAAATACAGCTTTTTACAGATCTCCATTACTTTTTAATTAATTTTACGAAGAAAAAAAAAAAAAAAAATAGCTCTGCTCCCAAATATTATAATATGGAAATAATTTTACTGTACCTTCTAATCACATTGCAAAAAGAAAAAAATAAAATAAATAAATAAAATGTCTTGTTTTCGAGCACACGTCTAACGATTCACACATCAAGAGAAAGGGAAAATGTCTTATTTTCATAAAAATTTTGTTTATGATTTAAAAAAAAGGAACAACAAGTTGTCAAACCCCATTCATGGATATTTGAAGTCTTCAGATGCATATTAGTTACAAAACGCTTAATTTTCAAAAATATTCAATGTTACTTTAATAGGAGTCTGACAAAAATACTAATTTAAAAGAAAATCATTTTCATTTGTTCTTGTTTAATCATACACTCACTTAATTTCATTTAGTCTGTCAGTAAACAAGACTTAATTTCTTCACTTTGCATCTGAAGAATTTAGATTTAATGATGTTTAGATATTTTTACTGGAAAACAAAAACACAGAGAAAGACATTCATTTTTTGCAAAGCATGCAGTGCATGATGTTATGAATTTGAGACCTTCTGCGTCTGATTTGTGGAGGGGTGAATTAAGACTTATTAAGGCCAAGTATAAAATATTTAAGGAGAAAAAAAGGGAAAATTATGTCAGTTTGGTCTCCAAATGTAAATGTCTAAACATTAATATGCTTATTATGTGAATAGCTCTGCAGCCAAATACTAGAATATGGAACATTTTTTTTTTACTGTACCTATGATCACACTGCATAAAAGTGATGCTCTTTCAAAAATCTCTAAATCAAGATACATTTACCAGGAAAGCAAACTGACTTACAATTAAGAGGCTTATCATCTAAAAAAAGAACAAATATCTGCCAATGCTTTATTTCTTCCGCCATTAATTGATATTTGTTCTTGTTTTAGGCCTAAACTCACTTTTCTCTTTTTTCAGTAAAGAAGACTTCATATCTCTATTTTGCATCTTTGATGTAAGTATGTTTAGAATAAAAAACACCAAGGATATATACTGTATAATATATATATACTGTATATTGCAATGCATGCAACATGTAATACAATGACTGTAAAAATGTACAATTTTTAGCTTTGATTTAAGACTTTTAAAGGCCTTAAATAACTTTTAAGACCAGATTAAAACAAAACAAAACATAATACTTCTGAATGAAGGAAAAAGTTATGTCCTTCAGTTTTTTTTTTTCTTGTTTTCCACAGCAAATGTCTATAAGATTCATAAATCAAGATAAAAGGAAAATGACATAAGATATTTTTCAACAAAACAAAACAAAATTCTATCAATGGAGTCAAAAGTTTTCATCCCCCATTGATAAATATTTGTTTAAAAAAAAAAAAAAAAAATACCTTCATATCTTAATTGTGCATCTCCATTGAAAGTATCTTGATTTAAGGATGTTTAGATATTTGCACGGCTAAAATAATGTCATTTTTGCAGTGCATGCAACATTTAATGTCTTGACTGATTTAAGACCTTCATTTGTGGATGGGTGAATAAAAACATTTTACGACCTGTAGAAAACCTAATTTTACATTTTTAAATCATATTTAATCATCCTAACCAGTCAGGTTTCAAGAGGGGCCACTCAACTGAGACTGCGCTACTGTCAGTTACTGAAGCCTTGCGGACAGCAAAAGCTGATTCTAAATCATCAGTTCTAATTCTGCTTGATTTATCCGCTGCTTTTGACACCGTCAACCATCAGATCCTCCTGTCCACCCTCTCATCGCTGGGCATCACAGGAACTCCGCTTCGCTGGTTTGAATCCTATCTCACCGGTAGGTCATTCACGGTAACCTGGGGAGGAGAGGTATCCAAAACACATCAACTGATCACTGGGGTTCCTCAGGGATCAGTTCTTGGTCCTCTCCTCTTCTCCATATACACAACATCACTGGGTCCCATCATAGAGTCACATGGCTTCTCCTACCATTGCTATGCTGACGACACACAACTCCATCTTTCATTTCAACCAGATGATCCAACAGTACCTGCACGGATCTCAGGCTGCTTGGCGGACATCTCAACGTGGATGAAAGAGCATCACCTCCATCTTAACTTGGCAAAAACTGAGCTTCTTGTTCCCCGTCTGTCGTTCACGTTCGACGTTGTGTCGAAGTGACGACTAGGGGTCGCTCTTGAGAGCCCGAATACCTCTGACAGCTTTGAGAAAAGGCCAATGAGAATTGGTATGCAGTATTTGCATAGCCCGCTCCGCCCCGGAGATCCGGGCATAAGAGGGGGGGGCTAGGCAACACTCATTGTTCTGTTTCTTCGGAGCCGAATGCAGCGTCTCTTCATTGAGAAGCAGCGTTACTCACCTCTCTCGTCGTTGGATCTACGGCACGGGCAGCGGTCTCTTCCTTCTCGAACGCAGTAGCAGTGAGAGTCCCCTGGGTGCTTCGACGGCGAATCTTGAAGAGCAGATTTCCTCTTAATAAAATCTAAAGAGCAAATTTCTCTAAAAGAGTGCAGACACGGTGGGTTTGTGTGTTTACTATGCCTTTCCTTCCGTGTCCTTCTGGTTGCGGCTTCTTTCTCTCCCAAAACGATCGGCACGAGCTCTGTCTTCAATGTTTGGGTCGTGACCATGCTGAAGCAGCGTTCGGCGAGGGCGGATGTCCTGCTTGCGAGGACATGCCCCTCAGCACACTTCGTTCGCGAGTCGCGTTCTTTACTAAAAGACCGCGGCTCGCATCAACCGCTACCGCGGCTCGTCCTTCTACTTCCGGGTACGAGGCTGCCGCGGCGCGTGTTGATGAAGAGCGAGAGAGCGCGAGCGTTTCGCCGGGTAATTCCCCGCGTCCCTCGCGCTCTGTGTGTCTGCCGGTCGAGCTTTCGGATGACTTTGAAAACTCGTCTCAGTACGGGTTGGATTGGTTATTCGGGGCTCCTGCGGGGGAGGAAGAAGTGTCTGCAGCATCGGAGAGTGGGCAGCCATCTGAAGCAGACGCGCTATCTGAGGCACCCGCGGCGGGGGCGGGTTCTCAGTCAGTAGCAGACGCGGAAATGGCGGCCATGCTCGAACGGGCGGCCAAAGCAATCGGGATTGAGTGGAAGTCTCCGCCCCATCCTGAGCGCTCACGGCTGGATGATTGGTATCTGGGTAACGACCGTGGTTCTCGGCCACGTTCTACCCCAGTTCCTTTCTTCCCGGAAGTGCATGAGGAACTGACTAAGTCGTGGAAGGCTCCTTTTTCAGCCAGAACGCGTCTTAGCGGTTCTTCCTCTCTCACCACCCTCGATGGAGGTCCAGCGAAGGGGTATACGGAGGTTCCCGCCGTGGAGCGTGCGATCGCGGTGCATCTTTGCCCGCAGACCGCCGCCACCTGGCGGGACCGCCCAAAACTCCCGTCCAGGGCATGTAAGGCTTCTTCCGCTCTCGTGGGGAAGGCTTATGCTGCTTCTGGACAAGCTGCGTCCGCCCTTCACGCTATGGCCGTCCTGCAGGTCTATCAGGCCAAGGTTCTTAGCGAGTTGCACGAGGGTGTTCCCAAACCAGAGCTTTTGCAGGATCTGCGCTCGGCGACTGACTATGCTCTACGAGCTACGAAGGTCACGGCGCAGGCTCTGGGGAGGGCGATGTCCACTATGGTGGTCCAGGAGCGCCACCTTTGGCTGAATCTGGCGGAAATGAAGGACGCTGAGAAGGTTCGCTTTCTTGACGCCCCCATTTCTCAGGCTGGTCTCTTTGGCGACACTGTCGAGGAATTTGCTCAGCAGTTCTCCGCAGTGAAGAAACAGACGGAGGCTATCAAACACATCTTGCCTCGTCGGGCGCCGCCCCCCGGGCCCGCACCCCCGAGGCAGCAGCCTCCGCCTGTTTCACGCCGAGGACGACCGCCTTCCAGACCGGCTCAGGGCCCGCCACAGGCTGGTCCTGCACCTAAACCAGCCTTGCGGTCGAGCTCTCGCAAGAAGGTGGCGCCGTTAGCTCAGTCTCAGGCCGCTAAGAACCCTCGTCAGGCTTCGAAGCGTTCCTGAAACGAGCAGCCCGGAGGAGAGAGATCTGCTGACCTGTCTGGATCCACACTCGGCGAGGGGACGAGTGTGGGTTTCGGCTCCACCCCGGCTGTCTGCCTCTCGGCAGACGGCCACCACATGGTCAATAAAAGAGCAATTTTCTTCTCTGGGCGAAAAAATCTATGTGACTGCGTCCCTCCGGGGTACCCAGCCACTAAAACATGTCAAAGCATGCTCAACCGCAGGGCCTGCGCTTCGGCATGCTTTGACGAATCAAGTGCATCCATCAGTCGATCCCCTGAGCTCAGGCGATCTTCTGATGGATCCTTGTCTGTCGGTTCCGATGGTCGATCCTCCCATGGCTGGGTCCCTCCGGGGTACCCAGCCACCAAAACACATCAAAGCATGCTCAACCGCAAAACTTGCGCTTCTGCATACTTTGACAGAGAAACAAGCGCATCCGTCAGTCGATCCCCTGAGCTCAGGCGATCTTCTCACGGATCCTTGTATGTCGGTTATGGCGATCAAAGCACCTTGTGTCCTCCGGGACAGCACGCCCCCGAACAAAGGGCTTTCACCACAACTCAGTCACACCGTACCCACCCGAGGTACGTCGGTGGTCCCCCTGAGACCGTTGGCAGAGAGTTTTACAGCTTGGCTCGAGATACCCAACCTCTCTCGCTGGCTTCTCAGAACCATCCGACTCGGCTATGCTATCCAATTCGCACGCAACCCGCCCAAGTTCAGCGGCATCTTCTCTACCGCGGTTCGGGACGAGAATGCTGCGGTTCTTCGGGCGGAGATCGCGACCCTTCTGGTGAAGGACGCGATAGAGCCGGTCCCCTCGGCCGACATGAAGAAAGGGTTCTACAGCCCCTACTTCATTGTACCCAAGAAAGGTGGCGGTTTAAGACCAATCCTGGATCTGAGGATTCTGAATCGGGCCCTTCACAAGCTCCCCTTCAGAATGCTAACGCTCAAACGCATTCTCACGTGCATCAGATTCCAGGATTGGTTTGTGGCGATAGACCTGAAAGACGCGTACTTTCATGTCTCGATTCTTCCAAGACACAGGCCCTTCCTGCGGTTTGCCTTCGAAGGTCGAGCATTTCAGTACAAAGTCCTTCCATTTGGGCTCTCCCTGTCTCCCCGCGTCTTTACGAAAGTCGCAGAGGCAGCCCTTGCCCCTCTCCGGGAGAGGGGCATCCGCATTCTCAATTACCTCGACGACTGGCTGGTCATAGCACACTCTCAGGAGTTGGTATGCAAACACAGGGATGTGGTTCTCAACCATCTGGCCCATCTGGGGTTTCGGGTCAACTGGGAAAAGAGCAAGCTCGCCCCGGTACGGAGCATCTCTTTTCTCGGTATACAACTAGACTCGGTTGCCATGAGTGCACGGCTCTCCCCGGAGCGTGCACAGTCAGTGCTGAGCTGCGTCCAGAAGCTCTCACGCAGCCCGACGGTCCCCCTCAAACAATTTCAGAGGCTCCTGGGTCACATGGCATCCGCAGCCGCCGTCACGCCGCTGGGCCTGATGCACATGAGACCGTTACAACACTGGCTGCGTTCCCGAGTCCCGAGATGGCCATGGCGCCAGGGTTCATACCGGGTGCACGTCACACCCGTATGTCTAAAAACCCTCGGTCCTTGGAAAGACATTTCGTTCCTACGGGCCGGGGTGCCCTTAGGACAAGTGTCCAGGCGCATTTTGGTTACGACAGATGCATCCAACACAGGCTGGGGCGCCGTATGCAATGGGCAAGCAGCTGCAGGGCTCTGGTCGGGCCCTCGGCTGCATTGGCATATCAATTGCCTCGAGCTGCTGACAGTGTTTTTGGCCCTGAAGAGGTTCCGACCTTTGGTTCAGGGCAAACACGTGCTGGTCCGCACAGACAGCACTGCGACTGTAGCCTACATCAATCACCAGGGCGGTGTACGCTCCTTTCGCATGTCACAGCTAGCCCGCCATCTCCTCCTTTGGTGTCGAAACAATGTCAAGTCTCTACGAGCCACCCACATACCGGGCGAACTCAATTGGGTAGCGGACGCGCTCTCCCGACAGACTTCGCTTCGGGGCGAGTGGAGACTTCACCCTCAGACGGTTCAGCTGATCTGGAGTCTTTTCGGTCAGGCCCAGGTCGACCTGTTTGCCTCGATAGAGAACACTCACTGCCAGTTGTGGTACGGTCTGTCCGAGGCGCCCCTCGGCACAGATGCACTGGCACACAGCTGGCCTCAGGGCCTCCTCAAGTATGCGTTTCCACCAGTGAGCCTAATTGCACAGACCCTGTGCAAAGTCAGGGAGGACAGAGAACAGATCCTGCTGGTGGCCCCCTACTGGCCCAACAGGGTTTGGTTCTCAGAGCTGGTGCTCCTCTCCCCCGTTCCTCCCTGGCGCATTCCCCTGAGGAAGGACCTCCTTTCACAGGGGAAGGGCACGATATGGCACCCGCGCCCAGATCTCTGGAACCTCCACGTATGGTCCCTGGACGCGACCAGGAGGATTTCAGAGATCTCCCACTGGCAGTGGTAAACACTCTGTTGCAGTCGAGAGCTCCTTCCACGAGGCGGCTGTACGACCTCAGATGGCGCAAATTCACAAACTGGTGTTCCTCCCGGGGGGAGAACCCACGGAGATGTGGCATCCGAACGGTGCTTTCCTTCCTCCAAGGAGGACTGGATAGACACCTTTCTGCTTCAACACTTAAGGTCCAGGTAGCCGCTATTGCCGCTAACCACGACCTGGTGGAAGGTAGATCGGTTGGGAAGCACAATTTGGTTATACGATTCCTTAAAGGTGCACGCAGGCTGAACCCCGTCAGACCGCGCCTTGTCCCCTCTTGGGATCTGTCTGTGGTCCTCCGGGGCCTACAGTCAGATCCCTTTGAGCCGCTCCAGTCAGTCGAACTCAGTGCTCTCTCCCAAAAGACGGCTCTCCTGACTGCGCTCACATCGATCAAAAGAGTGGGAGACCTCCAAGCCCTCTCCGTCAGTGACTCGTGCCTCGAATTCGGGCCGGCTAACTCTCACGTTATCCTGAGACCCCGGCCCGGTTATGTGCCCAAAGTGCCCACCACTCCCTTCAGGGACCAGGTGGTCACTCTGCAAGCTATCCCTTCTCAGGAAGGCGACCCCAACCTCTCCTTGTTATGCCCAGTCCGTGCCCTGAGCATTTACTTGGAACGTACTGAAAGCTTCAGACGGTCGAGTCAGCTCTTTGTCTGTTTTGGAGGACAGCAGAAGGGGAAAGCTGTCTCCAAACAAAGAATTTCCCACTGGATTGTGGATGCGATTCGTTTGGCCTACCAGGCCACAGGGGTGCCCTGCCCGCTGGGGGTGCACGCCCACTCCACCAGGGGCGTCGCAGCGTCGGTTGCGCTGGCGAACGGGATCTCTTTAACAGACATTTGCAGAGCTGCAGGTTGGGCTACACCTAACACGTTTGCCAGGTTCTACAATCTGCGTGTAGAACCAGTCTCTTCGGGAGTCCTGAACGCAAGCCCAGTAACTCCTGAAGCTGACACGGTGTAGAAGCTTGCTGAAGCGTCGTTCCCCACGGGTGATGACGCTTCCCCAGTTCAGTAAGTTTCCTGGCGTGAACCCTGAACGACAATTTCCATCATGTTGCACCCGCAACGTAGCTATGTTCAGCGGAGGAACTAGCTATCAGAATCTAATATGAGGTTAGGTTGCCTCTTGTGAACTCTCATATTAGGTTGGTGCCCCACATGTAGTGGCTCCTAATGCGGCCCCATGTGTGTATCTCCACCTATACTCCCAGAGATGCGGTGTTTCCCTTAAGACAAAACTTGTCTCCGACCCTGAGCTCAGCAGTCTCTCCTCATGCGGAGCCTGCCTCAGGATCGTCCCCTTGTTGTGCTCCCCTAGTGCGAGCCCTCAAGTGTATTCTCCACACAAATACCTCCCTCCGGGCAGGGTGTGGTCTCCGTAGTGCCCATCCCCCCCCGGGGAGGACGGACACTGGCCCAATGTTCTCCAAGATGTTCAACCAAAGGTGAGGAAAGGCTGGCTGAAGCTCTTGGGCATTGGAAGGTCACGTAGAGGTGAGTGACATTTATCTAACACGCAAGACCTGTTAATATTTGCACTCCATGCACTCGTGACGCGGTCCGCTGGTTGTGGCGTTTTCAACTGGGACCCCTAGTCGTCACTTCGACACAACGTCGAACGTGAACGACAGACGGGGAACGTCTTGGTTACGTATGGTAACCCTCGTTCCCTGATGGAGGGAACGGAGACGTTGTGTCCCCCTTGCCACAACCTCGGACCGCCTCTGAGTGTAGCCGGGTGCTTCGGCTCCTCAGATCAGAACAATGAGTGTTGCCTAGCCCCCCCCTCTTATGCCCGGATCTCCGGGGCGGAGCGGGCTATGCAAATACTGCATACCAATTCTCATTGGCCTTTTCTCAAAGCTGTCAGAGGTATTCGGGCTCTCAAGAGCGACCCCTAGTCGTCACTTCGACACAACGTCTCCGTTCCCTCCATCAGGGAACGAGGGTTACCATACGTAACCAAGACGTTTTTCCTTGCACTCCAAACTTACAGCATGGGTTCACCATCCAGCTGGGCTCTTCCACAATCACTTCTTCAAACTCAATCAGGAATCTGGGTGTCATCTTTGATGACCAGCTGTCTTTCAAAGATCATATTGCAAAGACTACTCGATCTTGCAGGTTTGCTTTGCACAACATCAGAAAGATCAGGCCCTTTCTAACAGTGCAGGCTACACAACTTCTTGTCCAGGCCCTTGTCATCTCCAGACTGGACTACTGCAATGCTCTTTTGACTGGTCTTCCATCATGCACAATCAAACCTCTACAAATGATTCAGAATGCAGCAGCACGGCTGGTCTTCAACGAGCCCAAAAGAGCCCATGTTACACCTCTCTTTATCTCCTTGCGCTGGCTCCCAATTGCGGCTCGTATCAAGTTCAAGACTCTGATGCTTGCATATAGGACAACCACAGCTACTGCACCTGCTTATCTGCACTCGCTATTGCAAATCTACACCCCCTCCAGAACTCTGAGATCTGCTAGTGAGTGACGCCTTGTGGTACCATCACAGAGAGGTGCTAAATCACTATCCAGAACATTCTCTTTTACTGTTCCTGGCTGGTGGAACGATCTTCCTACCCCTATCCGGAATGCTGATTCCCTGACAAGCTTCAAGCGACAGCTTAAAACTCATCTCTTTCAACTCTATTTGCTGTTACCATAAAAAAAAAAATAAAAAAAAAATTATCTCTTTATTCCTTCCCTTTCTAGCTTGTACTTGTCTGAAGCACCACTTCTGGTATTATAGCACTGCCTGTGTCTGTTTGTCTCCTTAAGAAGAATCGCTCTATGTTCTCCCAACTGTATGTCGCTTTGGACAAAAGCGTCTGCCAAATGCCTAAATGTAAATGTAAATGTAAAATTCTATCAATGGAGTCAAAAGTTTTCATCCCCCATTGATAAATATTTGTTTAAAAAATAAATAAATAAATAAATAAATAAATAAAAAAAATACCTTCATATCTTAATTGTGCATCTCCATTGAAAGTATCTTGATTTAAGGATGTTTAGATATTTGCACGGCTAAAATAATGTCATTTTTGCAGTGCATGCAACATTTAATGTCTTGACTTTCAGCTCTGATTTAAGACCTTCATTTGTGGATGGGTGAATAAAAACATTTTACGACCTGTAGAAAACCTAATTTTACATTTTTAAATCATATTTAAGCTTGATCTCAGTTCACTTATACATTGGAAAATGTAAATATGTTCACATAATTTAAAAAACTAAAACAATTTCACAAAAAGTGCATACATAAACAAAGAAAAGATGTATGAAGTGCCAGTTTAGTATCTTGATTTAAAGATGTTTAGATATTTGCATGGCAAAAATAATGTCATTTTTGCAGTGCATGCAACATTTAATGTCTTGATTTTCAGCTCTGATTTAAGACCTTAAGGCCTTCATTTTTGATTGGGTGAATTAAAACTTCCTATGACCTGCAGAAAACCTGATTTTACATTTTTTAATGACATTTAAGCTTGATCTCAGTTCACTTATACATTTGAAAATGTAAATATGTTCACATAATTTAAACAACTAAAACAATTTCACAAAAAGTGCATACATAAACAAAGAAAAGATGTATGAAGTGCCATTTTAGTATCTTGATTTATGGATGTTTAGATACTTGCATGGCAAAAATAATGTCATTTTTGCAGTGCATGCAACATTTAATGTCTTGATTTTCAGCTCTGATTTAAGACCTTAAGGCCTTCATTTGTGGATGGGTGAATTAAAACTTCCTACGACCCGCAAAAAAACGAATTTTACGTTTTCACATTTAAGCTTAATCTCAGTTCACTTATACATTTAAAAATGTAAATATGTTCACATCATTTAAACAACTTAAACATAAACATAAAGAAAGAAGTATCAAGTGCCATTTCGATGAAGGTTAGCAATGGTGATGTTGTTTCTTTGATGCTGCGGTGTTCGCTGAGTTCTGAGTTCATAATGAAAGTTTCTATTTGTGAACCACACCTTGTGCAGGTCTTACAGACATTAAAAGCAGCGGTGATATTTCTTGCATCATTTAGTTCACACCTCAGTGCTGTTCGGGCCTAAAAAAGAAATCACATGCCCGTTTGGTTTTCACACTTGACATATTTTGACATGCTCATCGTCTGCTAATTTCAGTTTCAGGTGTCAGGACTGGTGCATGACAAAAACAAGATGCTGACATGTTTTGATTTGCTAAAGCTAAACATTTGTTTGATAGATACTAAACGCTCACTAAAACAAACGTAGATAGAGTACTGTTTGGTGTCAAAAATGTAGTTTTGTCCCTTAGAAGCTATTTTCATATACTACATACAATGAAAACAGTGTCAAAAATGTCAAATACTTCAATTAATGAATAGTAAATGTACAAAAACTTTGGCTTGTTCAAACTTAAAATGGAGTTTTATTTTAGAGCTCAGAACTTTGCTTTTAGCCCCTTGGAACTTATTTTCATATATTTTACTTACAATAAACACAGTTTAAAAAAAATTAACTGATCGACTAGACATAAATGGACACAATGGAAATGACTGAAAAATTAGATATATAAATATTATCTATAAAATAAAATAAACAAATGCACACTGCAAAAAAAAGGTGTATCTTACTTAGTATTTTTGTCTTGTTTTTAGTCAAAAATTCTTAAATTAAGATGCATTTACTCAATAAACAAAATGACATAAGATATTTAGTCTCATTTCCTGGGGGAAAAAAACTAAATTAAGCAGAGTTTGCTTAAAATAAGTCAAATGATCTGCAAGTGGGGTAGGTAAAATACTCGTTTCAAGAATATTTTACTTAACCCACTGGCAGATCATTTTACTTGTGTCCAGGGGGGCAAAAAAACTAAATTAAGTGCATTTTAAAAATTAAGTGCAAATATCTTATGCCATTTTGCTTATCTAGTAAATGCATCTTAATTTTTAAAAGGATTTTTAGATATTTTGACTAGAAACAAGACAAAAATACTAAGTAAGATAAGCCATTTTTGCAGTGCAAAAGTCGTTTTAGCATAATTTAATCATAAAACTAGATGTTACACCCAGCAAAAGGTCACTGATCCCACGTGTCACAAATACACAAAGCTTTTCACACCAAAAAAGAGAGCTTTGCACACAGTAAGTATCAAAATGAGGTTAAACGGCTGTTGAAAAAAATGCTTTGTTAGCTCATTTGTGAAGTGAAACATGCTAATCGAACTCGACAGTTGTTTTAACCTTTATCCAGCATTGCCATACCTTCGACATGTCCGAGAGCACGTGAATCTGGGGTTTTTCCACCGCGACGGGTTATTAGCATGATGCTAGTGCTGATTGACTGAAGTACAGAAGTTTAGCTTGACAGATTTCAGACAACTCAGTCTTTTCTTAAAGGTCATTATGGCTTTTGAACAACCACCAGTTGAGTTTCAATCTGACGCATAAATGCTAAATATGTCGTTGAAAAACCAAGACCACCTTTAGCTTGTCACGTTTTCTTCTCCGAGTTTCAGACAAAAGTTTGATTGCTTGTTGTTTAGTGTTTCATAAGATCAACTGTGGTTTAATACTTGCATTTGTAATACTTGTAGCTGGTCTCATATCACATTGTGGTATCTTTCTTTGAGGCTGAGCGGCTTCTGCTGAGAACTAAAAAAAAGAGGAAGCTGTTTTCTGATGCATTGCACAGTTATCACTCTCTATCATCATAATTACCATATGTATACAGTACAATTAAGCCTCTTTCAAGTTTTTTTTCCGCCGTAATCATCCAAACATGTGGCTTCATTTTCTAGAGAAAATTCAGACATTTGCTCCATTATGCCGCATTGTTCCAGAGGACAAAAACAATGCATGCATTAGCATCGCAATTTGCCTCTTTATTAGGGCTCTATTTGGCCTTGCTCGTACCTTTTCATGAAAGAAGAAATGAAAGAAAGGAACGCAAATAATAAAGTCTAGAGCTGCTCGACTGCCTTTCAGACTGACATTTACATGCATGCTATGACAAACATACTCTCTTAAATGTGAAGTTGAAGTATCTAATATAGGGTATACCTACTCAGGTTGTTGACTTGTGTGTTTTTTTTTTAACAAAAGTCACCGTGTTTTTATAAATGTCAATTTATATATATAAATATAACACTTTTACGTATATATTGCCAGCTCAACTTAATTCATATGAAACCTGAATAAAAAGTGTGCAAATGTACGCAAATGCAATATTTGTGCATTTCATACATGAAAATATACATCTGTCATCTGAGCAAAAGCATATGAAACCTGAGCTAAAAATGCATGGTGTTCCAAATGTAATATTTGTACATATAATACATTTGAAGTAAAAACATATAAAAAACCTATACAAAAATGTGAACTATTTTCAAATGTTTATATTTTAAATTGTACTATTTATTTTAAATATTACAAGTAAAATATTTATTGCTGAAAAATATGGTCTACACATGTGACTGTGGAACACAAAACCAGTCATAAGGGTCAATGTTTCGAAATCTGAAAGCTGAATAAATAAGCTTTCCATTGACATATGGTTTGTTATGATAGGACAATATTTGGCCGAGATTCAACTATTTGAAAATCTGTAATCTGAGGGTGCAAAAAAATAAAAACATTGAGAAAATTGCCTTTAAAGTTGTCCAAATGAAGTTCTTAGCAATGCATATTACTATTAAAAAATTACGTTTTGACATATTTATGGTAGGAAACTTACAAAATATCTTCATGGAACATGATCTATACTTAATATCCTAATGATTTTTGGCATAAAAGAAAAAAAATCAATAATTTTGACCCATATAATGTATTTGTACCTATTGCTACAAATTAGGGCTGTCAAATGATTAATCGCAATTAATCGCATCCAAAATAAAAGTTTATGTTTACATACTATATGCGTGTTTACTCTGTATATTCATTGTGTATATATAAAAACACACACATACATGTATATAATTAAAAACACATTTATATGTATATATATTTACACCTGTATACAATTTAGATTATAAATAAATATAAATATTTTATATATAAATCTAAAATATTTTTCCTAAATATATACATGAATGTGCTTGTATTTATATATACATAATAAATATACACAGTACACCGACATATAGTGTGTAAACATAAACTTTTATTTTGGATGTGATTAATCGTTTGACAGCCCTACTACAAATATACCCCAGCGACTTATGACTGGTTTTGTGGTCCAGGGTCACATATAATAACACATAAAGCATAATATAGATGTTAGTGATATATAAATTGACTGTGTAGATTTAAAGCATTTTAATGTATCATGGAAACATATATCTTTATCTACCCAGACAATGTACGTTTACCTTATAGGTAACATATGGTAACATCAACTTGTTATTGGGCAATTATGTCGCATATAACATTTCCACATGGGTTGCATGTGCATGGCCTGTGTTTTTCTTTAAATAAGTTGTCTGCTCATTTTTGCATACTGCAAGCCAAACTGCAAGTCAAAACACTGAAAAATAACAACACATATTATGCACAATATATTTTAATATATTTTAATATTTAGGCCTGGTTTCACAGACAGGCCTTAAGCCAGGATTAGGCCATAGTTCAATTAGGACATTTATATATATATATGTGGCACCTGCAGGCGCAGTGCGTACCATGATCGCTCAGACTGACCCGGCAAATATTTCTGTAGTTATATGTGTCTAGTATTTCTATCTTTCTATTCTATATTTAATACTAATAATATTAGTATTTTGAGTTGGTGTTTTCACAATCGATCCGTGTTTGTTTGAAACGCTCTCTCACTGTTGTCTGATCTCATAAAAATGCATATTTATACTATTTATATGCAGAAATTGACTTTGGTATGCATATTATGATACGCAGATATGCCAATATCAATTTCTTCATATAAATGGCCTAGTAAGCCAAATAAACAGAAAATCGTGCTATACGCACTTTCATGAGATCGGTTAGCCTATAACATTTTTTTTCGAGTATGTTGTTTTTAAATTATTTGCTGCATGGATTGAAAAAATAATAATTCTGCTACACAACACACAAAATTGCGTTGAAGCAAAACCTTCAAATTTTACGCTAGGCTATTCAGAACAGAGCAATAAAAAAAATACAAATAAAAATCAGAATATATACACTACCGTTCAAAAGTTTGGGGTCAGTAAGGCTTGCAATTTTTTTTTATGAAGTCAAGGCTGCATTTATTTGATCAAAAATACAGAAAATAAACTGTAATATTACAAAATGTTATTACAATAGAAAATAATGGTTTTTATTTTCATATACTTTAAAATATAATTTATTCCTGTGATGCAATGCTGATTTTTCATCAGCTGTTACTCAGTTTAACAGGCTTAAGTGTCACATGATCTCTCAGAAATCATTCTGATATTCTCAATTATTAGTAGAATTATCAGTTTTGGAAACAGGTGTTTTTTTGTTTGGTTTTTTTTGAACCTGTATTTTTTTCTTTCAAGAACAACATTTATTCAAACTGTAAATCTTTTCTAGCAATGCAAATCTATTATGTCACTTTTTTATTAATGTAACAATTTATTCATTTCTTTCAAAAAAAAAAAAAAGAATGAATAAACATTTACTGACCCCAAACTTTTGAACGGTAGTGTAAGCACCTATACAATTATAGGACCAAGATATACATACATGCCATTATTATTTGTGTTTCAATGTATTATTGTATACAAATTGTAATTGCATTCATTATAAACAACATAATAAAGTCTAACCACAATGAATTTAAGAAACTGAAATGCACCTATAGCTCCATCTCTCATTCGGCATGAATACAAATGTTTCCCACGAGAGGCTCTGGCACGATCACTTAGAAACGACTTTGTCATACAGAAAAGAATAAGGCATTATTTGGAACTATAAAGAGTTTTATTTGTATGTACAATACTAAAAACAAAACATTGTGCTTTTGTACAATAAAGATAATAAATAGGGCGCGGTTTCCTTGAACTTGTGGTATGGTCACAAAAATGAAACAGAACGGAGACTTGTTGAGCAGTTTTTTTTTTTTTTTTTTTTCTTGTGGCTTTGTTTAAATACATACATTTCGTTTAGAACTATTTAATTTATTTAGGGCTGTCAAACGATTAATTGCAATTAATCGCATCCAAAATAAAAGCTTATGTTTACATACTATGGGCCCTATTTTAACGATCCAAACGCAAAGTGTAAAGCGCAAGGCGCAGGTGCGCTCAGGGCGTGTCCAGATCCACTTTTGCTAATTTAATGACGGGAAAACAGTCCATTCCCTTTAAGAGCGAGTTGCGCTCGCGCCATGGCAGATCGCTATTTACAGGGACAGGGACAGATATGTGGACATCGGCCGGTAGATCCTATGCCTCCTCCGTCTTTCAATACTTTGGCCGAGCAGGTACTCCATTTGCTGAACAATTCGAAAATATGTAACATTATAAAATACACTGACTTATTAAATATACTGATTAAACTGAGGAGTTCAACGAGTGATGTTTTGCTGAAATTACCTGTTAATATTAGTCAATATTTCATTCATCTGCGTTGGATGCAGGCTTTCAAACAGCTCCGTGCGAGGAGTCAGTTAATATATATGTGTGTGTATTGGCACGATTGTTCAATTAATTAGCCAATTTCATTCATTATAAGTACTAATAGGCTGAACTGCAAATAGGTCGCCTAATTCTACTACACGCAGTGGCTATCCATCATTACATTATTATGTTTATGTAGCCTTCACAATAATATTGTTTTACACTGTAATCCTTTTGTTTTTAATATTTGGCATGTTTGTGTGATGCGCATCCCTGTGTGTAATAAGCAAAGTGAACACGCGTTGTGGACCTGCCCAGAGGATGCATTATCTACCAATGCGCTCTTTAAATAACAAAACAAATATTGCGCCATTGACTTTAGACTTTAGACCAGGTTTGAGTTGGTCTATGGCGCAGTCTATTTTCAGTTCCTCAAAATAGCAACGCGCCAACAATGCGCCCGAACACACCTCTTTTTTAGACCAGCACGCCCATGGGCGCACAAACGGGCCCAAATGCATTTGCTAATTAAACGACGCGGCGCTGGACTGGAAAATGCGAACTGCGTCGGACTTAAAGGGATAGTTCACTTCGAAATTAAATTTTGATATGTTTTAGCTTACCCCAAGGGCATCCAAGACGTAGGTGTCTTTGTTTCCGCAGTAGTTTCAATTTTGATATTTTTAGGTCCAACCGTTCTTGTCTGTCAGTCATATAATGCATGCCTATGGTCACCTCACAAAAGAAAAAGCACAGAATCAAATTAAACAGTCCAAATTAAACAATTCCCCACCGTAAGTACATATTAATGACCTAAGACACGAAACGAGTGGTTTGTGTGAGAAAACGAACAGTATTTATATCGTTTTTACCTTTTGTAAACAATCACGTCCAAGTTGAAGGGGGCGCGCTATCTGGAGTGTGAGCGCGTTCTGGCTTATTGATGCTACTCCCGGAAAGCGCCGGACGTGATCCATTGCGCGAGCACAAGTAATTCTTTTCTTTTTTAAACATCCCTAAACATACCTTTTTAACCATTTCTTGTTTAAACATCCCGGATAAGTGCAAATGAGTACCATTTCTGTTAGCCGTCTTACTTACAATCTCTGTTCTGTGTAAACAATGAGTGACGTTCACGCGCGAGAGATCACTTCCGGAGCTTTCCGGGAGTAGCGCCGGTGCGCTCACACACCAGGAAGTGCGCGCACTTCAACTTGGATGTGGTTATTTACAAAAGGTAAAAAAAAATATATATATATATATATATATATATATATATATTTACACCTGTATACAATTTAGAATATAAATAAATATAAATATTTTATATATAAAATATTTTGGATGTGATTAATCGTGATTAATCATGATCTTACGTTAATTCCACACTGAATGCATGTTGCAAAGACGCTCTGAAGTCAAAGCCCATACCATCACAGTCCAGCTGCTGTCATTTCATGTCAAATTTATCTAATTGTCTGTTTCAAGGCTAATCAAGTTCGGAGCGCAGCAGCTAAAATTAGATGAAGATGACTCACATCTGAAATCATCTAAAGGTTACCTTATTCTAAAGAGCTGTAATTGCACTGGAAAGCCTATTAGTTGCGATAGAGCTCAGAAAAAGAACATTCTCATGTTGTTTCATGTGCCGTTATTTCAGGCACAATGCGCACCAGTGCCACAAGCAGACTTAAGCTATTAACTTTATACGCTAGTTAGCCAGACTACTGATAAAGTTATGTGGTCCAGCGTAAGTGATCCTGAACATGGAGTTAGTCAGTCTTAAACTTAAACAGATGAACTAACTGAATAAATAAGGTACAGACTGGCTAATAGTCACTATGTGACCCTGGACCACAAAACCAGTCATAAGGGTCCATTTTTCATCTGAATAAATAAGCTTTGATATATGGTTTGTTAGGATAGGACAATATGGCCACCTATTTAAAAATATGGAATCTGAGGGTGCAAAAAAATCGAAATACTGAGAAAATTGCCTTTAAAGTTGTCCAAATGAAGTTATTAGCAATGCATATTACTAATTGAAAATTAAGTTTTGATATATTTACAGTAGCAAATTTTAAAAATATTTGAATGGAACATGATCTTTGCTTAATATCCTGATGATTTTTGGCATAAAAGAAAAATCTATAATTTTGACCCCTACAAAGTATTGTTGGCTACTGCTATAAACATACCTGTGCTTCTTAAGACTGATTTTGAGGTCCAGGGTCACATATTCAAAACAATGTGAAGTTTTAATTCTGGTTGATGGCATAAAAACAGCAACATTCTTAAAATGAACACTTATTTTACATATTACTTGTTCAAAATTCTCCAAAAGGAATGAGGTAAGGTTCAATTCATTAACATTAGTTAATGCATGAACATTTTTACAGCATTTATTAATCTAGGTTCATTTTAATTTATTAAAACGCTATTGTTTGTTCATAATGCATATGCAACTTTAACTTACCTATGCAACTACAAAATTTTAAAATGTATTTTGATGTACATTTTCCATCATAGTGCATCATATCCGATTTTAAAATGGGTTTCAAAGGATGAATTTTGAGATTTTAAGTTTTCAAGTGATCTATAATTTCTTATGATTTCTAAAGCGTGATACGGAAAAAGGCAACAAAGAAATTCTTTCTGTGACAAAGGTCAGAACTCCTGTTATGAAGTAGATTTTTGAGGTGAACACTTGTCATAAATTAATCTATTACTTTTCCTACATCATTTGTAACACAAAAAAACTGTAAAATATCTATTTAGGAGTCTTAGACCTTTCCAATGATATAGTTTGTCATGATTAAATTAAAATTTATTTGTAAAACGATGAAGAAACGTAGGCGTCCCACAGGTGGGACGGGTGACAATTAGGGGGTTAATTAATACAAAAATTGGATTGTTATTAATTCATGTTCATTCATAATGCATTAACTAAAGTTAATTTATACACTGCAAAAAAAATGCTTTCCTTACTTAGATTTTTTGTCTTACATTTTTGTCTATAATATAAAATGCCAAAATATCTAAAAATTCTTAAATCAAGAAGGATTTTCTAGACAAGTAAAAAATAATTTTCTTGTTTTCAGAAAAAAATGAACCAAAATTAAGTGAGCTTTTGCTTGAAACAAGCAAATAATCTGCCAATGGGGTAAGCAAATAAACTTATTTCAACAAGAAAACTAGTTTATTTTGCTTATTCCATTGGCAGATTAATTTGCTTGTTTCAAGCAAAAACTCACTTAATTTGAACATATTCTGTCTGAAAACAAGACAATAGTTTTTGCTTGTCTAGAAAATCCTTCATGATTTAAGAATTTTTAGATATTTTGGCTGGAAACAAGACAAAAATCTAAGTAAGAAAAGCATTTTTTGCTGTGTAAAACTTCAAAATAAAAAAGTGCAAACTGCATTTTTTGTCTTGTTTTCAGCCAAAATATAAACAAAATCTTAAATTAGAAGGTAGAAGGTAGATTTTCTAGATAAGTAAAATTTATCGTCTTGTTTTCAGAAAAAAGAAGTTAAATTTAAAAGAGTTTTTGCTTAAAACAAGGAAATTAATCTGCCAGTGTGGTAAGCAAAATAATCTAGTTTTCTGCTTGAAATAAGATTATTTTACTTACCCAATTGGCAATTTTTTTTTGCTTGTTTTAAGCAAAAACACACTTAATTATGACTTATTTTTTTCTGAAAACAAGACAATAATTTTTGCTTGTCTATAAAATCCTTCTTGATTTAATAATATTTAGATATTTTGTCTGGAAACAAGACAAAAAATCTAAGTAAAAAAGCATTTTTTTTGCAGTGCATCAGTAAATTAATATAAAACAAACATTAGTATTAATTCACATTGATGAATAAAATGTTGGATAGAAAAGACACAGCAAAACTGCTCGTATCTGCTGCGTTCACAGTAAATAAATAAGAAAAACAGCAGGCTGCAGTTCAACAAATCATCAGCGTTTCCTCAGCTAAACATCATTCAATACTCTCCATCATGGGAATACAACACACAAGTCAAAAGTCAGCATTTGTATTTGGAAGTATATCTCTAAAAAGCCAGTTCCATCATACAAACTACCATTTTATGATGCGCAAATCCCATTCCCTAAAACAGCACAACTGCTCCTTATCGGAGGCTGAGGAGATATCAGGAGCAATCGTGTTTTTCATCAGTCTGGGGGTAGCTCGCTTTTATTGTCACAGAAAATGAGAAGCTCGCTGCGGTGTAGTGGGGGGAGGAGGAGGGAATAAAAGTACGGCGAACATCCCGATGCATAATGCAAGAGCCGCGCTTGTTTATACGTGCTGATGATTCGCTCGAGTCGCCGAAAACGCTCTTTATCGCCACACTCCTGCTACACACATCACACATCGGCTGTTTGTTTGTGTGAGAGCAGAACAGAGCAGCGCACTTAACAGCAACTCACATTAGCTTAGCAAAGCTAACGCAGGCGGCACTCTGACTAGCGCTCATGTACTTGACTAAGTGATCAGACGCAGCATTCTCACCTGCTGGACCTGAAAACTGCTGGAAAAAAAAAAAAAACACATGCACATTAAAGGAAGAACCTGAGCTACAGATATTTAGAATTTCAAACAGCATAGCAACGACCCACCAACCACCCAGTGCACCCTAGCATTCTCCTATAAACTAGAACACCTTAGAAACTTTGTAGAAATACACTATCAACTAGAACACCTTGAAAACATTGCAGAGATGCCCTAGCAACCACCCACAGCACCTTAGCAACCTCCTAACAAATAGAACACATTAGAAGCTTTGTAGAAATACCATAGCCACCTCTTGGCAACTAGAACACTTTAGAAATGTTGTAGAAATACCCTAGCAACCACTCACAACACCCTAGCAACTAGAGGACCTTAGAAACTATGTAGATATACCCTACCAACTAGAACACCTTAAAAAGTTGGTAGAAATGCCCTAGTAACCACCTAACAACTACAACACTTTAAAAACTTGGTATAAGTGCCCTAGTAACCACCTAATAACTAGAACACCTTAAAAACTTGATATAAGTGCCCTAGTAACCACCTAATAACTAGAACACCTTAAAAACTTGGTATAAGTGCCCTAGTAACCACCTAAAAACTAGAACACCTTAAAAACTTGATATAAGTGCCCTAGTAACCACCTAACAACTAGAACACCTTAAAAACTTGATATAAGTGCCTTAGTAACCACCTAACAACTACAACACCTTAAAAACTTGGTATAAATGCCCTAGTAACCACCTAACAACTACAACACCTTAAAAACTTGGTATAAATGCCCAAGCAACCACCCACAGCACCCTAGCAACCTCCTAGCAACTAGAACAACTTGGAAACTTTGTTCAAAATAACATAGCAATGTCCTAGCAACTAGAACATTTTAGAAACGTTGTAGAAATACTTTAGCAACCACCTAACAACGAGAACACCTTAAAAACTTGGTATAAATGCCCTAGCAACCATTCACAACACCCTAGCAACTAGAGGACCTTAGAAACATTGTAGATATACCCTACCAACTAGAACACATTAAAAACATGGTAGAAATACCCTAGTAACCACCTAACAACTACAACACTTTTAAAACTTGGTAGAAATGCCCAAGCAACCACCCACAGCACCCTAGCAACCTCATAGCAACTAGAATATTTTAGAAACGTTGTAGAAATACCCTAGCAACCACCTAACAATGAGAACACCTAAAAAACTTGGTATAAATGCCCTAGCAACCATTCACAACACCCTAGCAACTAGAGGACCTTAGAAACTTTGTAGAGTATACCCTACCAACGAGAACACCTAAAAACTTGGTAGAAATACCCTAGTAACCACCTAACAACTACAACATCTTAAAAACTTGGTATAAATGCCCAAGCAACCACCCACAGCACCCTAGCAACCTCCTAGCAACTAGAACAACTAGGAAACTTTGTTCAAAATAACATAGCAATGTCCTAGCAACTAGAACATTTTAGAAACGTTGTAGAAATACTTTAGCAACCACCTAACAACGGTAAGACCTTAAAAACTTGATATAAATGCCCTAGCAACCATTCACAACACCCTAGCAACTAGAGGACCTTAGAAACTTTGTAGATTATACCCTACCAACTAGAACACCTAAAACTTGGTAGAAATACCCTAGTAACCACCTAACAACTACAACATCTTAAAAACTTGGTATAAATGCCCAAGCAACCACCCACAGCACCCTAGCAACCTCCTAGCAACTAGAACAACTAGGAAACTTTGTTCAAAATAACATAGCAATGTCCTAGCAATTAGAACATTTTAGAAACGTTGTAGAAATACTTTAGCAACCACCTAACAACGGTAAGACCTTAAAAACTTGATATAAATGCCCTAGCAACCATTCACAACACCCTAGCAACTAGAGGACCTTAGAAACTTTGTAGATTATACCCTACCAACTAGAACACCTAAAAACTTGGTAGAAATACCCTAGTAACCACCTAACAACTACAACATCTTAAAAACTTGGTATAAATGCCCAAGCAACCACCCACAGCACCCTAGCAACCTCCTAGCAACTAGAACAACTTGGAAACTTTGTAGATTATACCCTACCAACTAGAACAGCTTAAAAACTTGGTAGAAATTCCCTAGTAACCACCTAACAACTACAACACTTTAAAAACTTGGTAGAAATGCCCTAGTAACCACCTAACAACTATAACACCTTAAAAACTTGATATAAATACCAAAACAACCACCCACAGCACCCTAGCAACCTCCTAGCAACTAGAACACCTTAGAATCTTATTCAAAATAACATAGCAACCTCCTAGCAACTAGAACACCTTAGAAACTTTGTAGAAATACCCTAGCAACCACCTAACAACTAAAACATTGTTAGAAACTTTGTAGAAATACCCTAGCAACCACACACAGCACCCTAGCAACCTCCTAACAACTAAGAAACCTTAGACACTTTGTAGAAATACGCTAGGTATAAATGCCATAGCAACCACTTAACAACTACAACACTTTACAAACATGATATAAATGCCCTAGTAACCACCTAAAACTAGAACACCTTAAAAACTTGATATAAGTGTCCTAGTAACCACCTAACAACTACAACACTTTAAAAACTTGGCATAAATGCCCTAGCAACCACCCACAGCACCCTAGCAACCTCCTAGCAACTAAAACACCGTTAGAAACTTTGTAGAAATACCCTAGCAACCACCCACAGCACCCCAGCAACCTCCTAGCAACTAAAAAACCTTAGACACTTTGTAGAAATACGCTAGCAACCAACCACAGCAACCTCATAGCAACTAGAAAACTTTAAAAACTTGGTAGAAATTCCCTAGCATCCACTTAATGTCATAGTAACCACCGAACAACTAGAACCCCTTAGAAACTTTGCAGAAATGCCCTAGCAACTACCCACAGCACCCTGGCAACCACGTAGAACCAGTGTTGGGGGTAACACATTACAAGTAATGCAAGTTGCATAATCAGATTACTTTTTAAGTAATGCATTTACAAGAAAATATCTGAGTTAGTTTTCCAAGTAAACATGATGTTACTGTAGTTCTAGACTAAATGTAAACATGCATTAATTCATCTCACTGGCAAAAAGAATTCAGTATTTTTCAAAATGAATAAAACCAGAGAAATGCAAACTCAGAATATGATGCAAACCTGCAATACCTGCATAACACAAATATGTATTTAATCCCAATGTCTTTGCTGCTGACCTTCGATGATCCAATTCAACCATACTAATAGGCAAAAATGACTTTACATTCACTAACATTTGGGCTTCATTTTTTTCTCATTGCACATTACTTCTATAAAAATTAACTAAGTAATGCAATTAGTCACTTTTTTAGGAAGTAATGCAATATTGTAATGCATTACCCAACACTGCCCTAGAACTTTGTAGAAATGCACAAACAACAACCCACAGAACCCTACCAACCAAATATCTACAAGAAC
Source organism: Cirrhinus molitorella (assembly GCA_033026305.1). Classification (NCBI taxonomy): domain Eukaryota; kingdom Metazoa; phylum Chordata; class Actinopteri; order Cypriniformes; family Cyprinidae; genus Cirrhinus; species Cirrhinus molitorella. The sequence continues at coordinate 36,786,199 of CM065130.1, forward strand.
ATCTTCGATAATTTGTAGAAATGCCCTAGCAACCCCCCACAGCATCAAAGTGGTCACATTTCTTGACAAATGTAAAAATGTAGTTCCTGTTAAGAGTCTGTAAATCTGCACAGTTCATGAGAAACTTTCATGTGGTTGCACAGCCATCAACTATGATGCCTTACGTAAAGGTTAGTTTCATTTGTAGAGAACAGAGAGGTATAGGAGCACTCGGACCGTCCATCACCGACATACATGTGAAGGAAGAATACGTTTTTCCACAACCACTATGACATTTACAAGAGACTCGAGAGAGAGATGGTCTATTTTAAAGAGAAAAAGTGGTAGAGACATTCAGAAAGTTGGTGTTTGGTGAGAAATGAGAGTGGGGAGGGGGGGTTCCCCAGGTGAGAGTGAGTGAGTAAGAGCGAGAGAGATAGAGAATATGATGGTGTGAGAGAGAAGCTGTGGTTTCATTATGCTGGAGACCTGCAGGTCATGAATGACTATATAAAAGGGGACTTAAATCATACATTTTTATCAGATCATTTAAGGCAGTGAATGTTTCTTGCAGCAAAAATATTTTGTATCTTTCTGCCATTGTTTTTTTCTTTTGTTTTTTTGCTTCCGTAGCTCTAAAACTTATAAGTAAACGCCCTGTTTTCTTTGCGGGTTTGCTGTCGGTTTAATATACTGTGGTTTCAAACTGCTCAATCCTTCAATAACAGCCTCTTTGCAAAGCATAAAAGCAATCTCCATTCAATGTGCTGCTTAAATGGTTCACTTTGCAGTGTATTATGGCCCAAAACACCTGACATGTAACATTTTTGTATGTACCGTTTAGGGGTGGGTAAATCTGATATATTTAATAAACCATGTGAAAAAAACGTACAATATATAAAATGCATACTCTGCCACTCAAAAGTTTGGCATTAGTGAGATTTGTAATGGTTTTTAAAGATATTTTTATGCTCACCAAGGCTGTATTTATTTGAACAAAAATACAGAAAAAAACTGTAATATTGTGAAATATTATTTCAACTTAAAATAACTGTTTTCTATGTGAATATATTTTAAAATGTAATTTATTCCTGTGATTCAAAGCTACATTTTCAGCATCATTTATATAGTCTTCAGTGTCACATGATTCTTCAGAAATCATCTTCTGAAATCAGTAAATCAAAAATCTAATTTGCTGATTCATTATCAATGTTGAAAACAGTTGTGCTGCTTAATATATATATATATTTTTTTGGAACCTGTGATATTTTTTTCAGGATTTTTTGATCAATAAAAGGTTAAAAAGAACAGTGTTTATTTAAAATATAAATGTTTTCTAACAATATACACTGCTGTTCAAACGTTTAGGGACAGTAAATTTTTTTGAAAGAAATTAATACTTTTATTCACCAAGGATGTGTTAAATTAATAAAAAGTGATAGCATAGATTTACATCGTTAGAAAATATTTATACTTTGACATTTTTTAAATGCTGTTCTTTTTAACTTGTTAATTATCAAAGAATCCTGAAAAAAAAAAGAATCACATGTTCCAAAAAAATATTTTCCATCATAATAATAAATAAATAAATAATAAATCAGCATATTAAATAATTTCTGAAGGATCATGTGACACATAAGACTGATGAAAATTCAGCTTTGCATCACAGGAATAAATTATATTTTAAAGTATATTAAAATAATAATGAAAAACATTATTTTATATTGTAATAATATTTTGCAATAGTACTGTTTTTTGTCTGTATTTTTGATCAAATAAATGCAGCCTTGATGAGTATTAGAGACTTCTTTAAAAAGCACAAGTCTTACTGATCCCAAACATTGAGCAGCAGTATATATAAAATATAGTGCATCTGTCTTATTTTTTAACACACAAACAGAGTGTGTTATGTTGCAAACTAGTATTTGTTATCATATTGTTTTAATTTATCATCATACTCATAAATACATTGGCTTATAGTGCAAACAATTGTATCATTTACAGGAGGTTTTTCGAACCTACTCTATCCGAAGTCTTAAAATACTTTATTTCTGCATTGAAAAATAAGATGGATACGGTTCTTCTTGTGGTTATCTAAGTGTCCCAAAACATGCTGTTTAGGAATAATAGTATCTCAAAGCAAACTGACCAAATTTCTCAAGACCTCTTTGGAATGAGCCATTTTTGCTGCATGCCGTCTAATACTGTGTTCACTGTGACGTTAAAATGCACATTCTGCTCTCTGAATAATGAAATTGGTTGGTAAAAGCAGTCAGGGCTTGTATGACTTATTCAAAAGCACATTAGCAATCAGCAAAACCAGCAAGTTAGTGACTTATGGAGGAAAGTGTTTACAAAGGACCCCTAATGAAGTCTTAATTATGTTTAATCACGTTGCCTACCTCATTGTTGTTTTGATATGGAATAGTGACTGAACAGAATATGCAAATGTTTAGCGAGCTAATGGTTGACATGCAGCTGCGAAACGCAGTCGTTTCTTAACTCATTCCGCATGATGACCTTTTAAGTGGAGCAAAAAGAGCGAAAGTGACAATACTGATGAATAATGGATGATTAAAAAGGCTTTCGAAAAGCTTAATGGTGGAATTAAATTTGCTATAATAACAGATTTGCATGGGGCCCGTCATTCTGCTAATATTTAAAGTGGAAGTTTAAATATAGCTTTATGGCATGGCATTGAGAGATATGATAAAGCGCATTGTATGCATAATGCACAGACTTTAACATCCTGCTGTACTCAAGGAGAACAGCTTTTCATTGTATAATTCAAGGTCAGCTGCACCTCACCTCACATGTACAGTTTATCCCTCATATTCAAAAACATCAAAACCCAAACAAGCAATCTGCACACAGGAAAATGCATTTAGGAGTGTTACACAAACCAAATGATCAGCATTTACAGAGTCATAAATAGATCATTCATCTCCAGTGTTGGGGAAAGTTACTTTTAAAAGTAATGCATTGCAATATTGCGTTACTCCCTAAAAAAGTAACTAATTACGTTACTTTGTTACTTTTTATGGAAAGTAATGCGTTACATTACTTTTGTGTTACTTTTTAAATCTAGGCAGGGCTTGCTTTTTGTTTTTAATATAAAAACGTTCGATTCTTAGCAAATATAAAAGCCCTTTCACACCAAAATAAAATTAAGTGCATAAGCCTAAGGCTAAAGGACAATTAAATTGACATCTGTACAGTAGAACTGTAGGAAAAGAAAGTTCAACACTCTTGAAGATAAATGTTAGTTAATATAAAGTAAGTTTTGCTTATTAGTACACTGCAAAAATGCTTTTCTTACTTAGATTTTACTTAGACTTTTACTTAGTTTCCAGACAAAATATCTAAAAATTCTTAAATCAAGAAGGATTTTCTAGACAAGTAAAAATTATTGTCATTTTTTTTCTGAAAACAAGTCAAAATTAAGTGTTTTTGCTTGAAACAAGCAAAATAATTTCCCAATGGTGTAAGATAAATAATTTTGTTTTCTGTTTGAAATAAGTTTTTTTTTTTGCTTACCCCATTGGCAGATTATTTTGCTTGTTCTAAGCAAAAACTCACTTAATTTTGACTTTTTTTTTTTTTTTTTTTTTTTTTCAGAAAACAAGAAAATAATTATTTACTTGTCTAGAAAATCCTTCTTGATTTAAGAATTTTTTTTATATTTTGGCTGAAAACAAGACAAAAAAAGGTAAGTAAGAAAAGTATTTTTGCAGTGTTGAATTGGATCAAAGGTCAGCAGCAAAGTCACTGGTTAATAAAATGGAATTAAATACATAAAGAAAACAAAAAGTAACTGGCGTTACTTTTTGAAATAGTAACTCAGCTAGAAAAAAGTAATATTATTACGTAACTTGAGTTACTTGTAATGCGTAACAACACTAAAGAAAACAAAAAGTAATAAAGAAATAAAGAAAACAAAAAGTAACTGGCGTTACTTTTTGAAACAGTAACTCAGCTAGAAAAAAGTAATATTATTACGTAACTTGAGTTACTTGTAATGCGTAACAACACTGTTCATCCCAAACTTTAACCCTTAAACTGCAAAAATGTATTTCTGACTTAGTATTTATGTCTTGTTTTCCAGTACAAATATCTAAACATTATTAAACTGAGATACATTTTAGATACAAAATGATTAGATATTAAGTCTTGTTTTCTAAAATAACTTAATTTTGTCTGAAAACAGTACACTGCAAAAAATGCTTTTCTTACTTAGATTTTTTGTCTTGTTTCCAGCAAAAATATCTAAAAATGCTTAAATCAAGAAGGATTTTCTAGGTAAGTAAAAATTATTTTCAGACAAAACAAGTCAAAATTAAGTGAGTTTTTGCTTGAAACGAGCAAAATAATCTGCCAATGGGGTAAGCAAAATAATCTTATTTCAAGCAGAAAACTAGAATATTTTGCTTACCCCATTGGCAGATTATTTTGCTTGTTTCAAGCAAAAACTCACTTAATTTTAACATATTTTTTCTGAAAACAAGACAATACCTTTTACTCGTCCAGAAAACCCTTCTTGATTTAAGAATTTTTAGATATTTTGGCTGGAACAAGACAAAAAATCTAAGTAAGAAATGCATTTTACAGTGTAATTTTTGCAGTGTAATTTTACTCTTCGAGTAAAATAATTTTATTTTTTCAATGTATGAAGAGTTTAGATGTAAATTCAGCTAAAAGCCATCTCAGTCAAAAGTGAAATAATGATACTGAGTGAACGCTCTCGACACATAATATACGTTCATCAAATAATTTTACTTTTTTTACTCAAACTCACTAAAATCCCACTCTCAGCCCAATCAGAAGTACCAGTACTTACATAGAAACCTATACATCGGAGTCTGATAAAAACACTTTTTAAAGAAAGATGTCAGATGGAATAAGAAGCTTTTGCATCTGAACTCTTCGTATCTTGATTAAAGGATGGATATTTTACTGGAAAACGACAAAAATACTAAGTAAGAGCATAATTTTTGCCGTGTACGGCGTTCACTGTAAGTGATATAACAGCGATGCATTGGCTTGGTGAACACCACAATCTTAAAAAGATGAAGTAACTCACTCTCCTTTCTGTTCTTCAGTGTTTCATTGCGTTTGTTTTCATTTGGCCGTGTCTCTAAACGAGTGTTATTGTATTATTCATCTCCCCCAGAGCTATGACTATCTCCGTCCTCAGTCGTACCCGCCGTCCTGCCGCTGCCAAGACAACAGCAATGGATTTAAAACAACACGGGCAATTAATGAAGAACGAGTGGCGTTCTGCAGTATTTTAAGAGCGATTGAAAAGCTTTCAGTGGCCTTGGACGTGGAGAGTCGGTGTGGGAGGCCGAAGGGCCGCTGGAGTCGCTCCTCCGTCTGTATTTGAGTGTTTCTCTACTAAGAGGTGATATGGAGTTGATTTAGGTGCAGGATATTTAACCTCTCTTGCCGATGGCTGTCATTAATCCAAAAAAAATCAACTCTAGCCCTTAAAGGTGAACTGTGTGATTTTTTACAAATAAACAAAAGTTTGGACTTGAAAACAACTTGAAAAGCTGTTTATAATCCATAGTGTTTTCAAAACGTAAAACAAAATATGCAACAAGACAAAAAAGAAAGCATTTTAAGAAAAGTTTTGAAAATTAACAATATCGTTTTTTGCTTACACTTTGTGACAAACCACTATTATTAAATATTAACATAGGCATGTGACTTGTTCTGCTGACTCAGAATATACCAGAATCGTCGTGGCAAAATACAGGTAAACAGCTAAAACACATCAAATTTATTCGGAAAAAGCTAATTCTAGTTATTTTTGCCATTCCATTTAATAGCGCTTCTGCCACAGAAATGACACAATTCACCCTTAATAAACAGGAATGAAAAGAAGTATAGAAGTCAATGGGTACCAGCAACATTTTCCAAAATTATACAAACATTCATCATGCGACATTAAAAGAATGTTCATTCAAGTTATTGGGCCTTTAATAATGTTCCCTAAACAGAATTTAAAAAATGTTATTTATACTTTGTTTATTGAATATTTAAATTTGCCGTTATGTAACATTTATTAAATGTTACTACTCAGTTTAGAATGTTCAGGGAAGGGCAGATTCAAAAGCATTGTGTGTAACGCAAAATGATAAAATGGAATGTTCACAAAACATTTTTACAACATCACTCACAAACAGTTGCTGGAAGCCACTGATTTCCATAGTAGGAAAAAATACTATAGAAAGCAATGGGTACCAGCAAAATTTTTCAAAATTATACAAACATTCATCATGCGACATTAAAAGAATGTTCATTCAAGTTATTGGGTTTTTAATAATGCTCCCTAAACAGAATTTAAAAAATGTTACTTATACATTGCTTATTAAATATTTAAATTTGACGTTCATGTAACATTTTTTAAATGTTACTACTCATTTTAGAATGTTCAGGGAACATTCAAAAGTAACGTTTGTAATGCAAAATGATAAAATGGAATGTTCACAAAACATTTTTTACAACATCACTCACAAGCAACTGTTTAACGAAAACTTTTGAAAACGAACAAGATTGTTTTTTGCTTACACTTTGTGACAAACCCCTAATTCTTAAATATTAACACAGGCACGTAACTTGTTCCCGCTGACCCAAAATATACCAGAATCATCATGGCAAAATACTAGTAAACAGTTAAAACACACCAAATTTATTTGAAAAAAAGCTAATTCTAGTTATTTTTGCCGTTACATTTAATGGCGCTTCTGCCACAGAAATGACACACTTCACCCTTAATAAACAGGAATGAATCTCTCTTCACTGCTGCTGCTGCCCTCTCCAGACCCATAAACAAAGTCAAACATTAATATCAAATATAAACATTCAGCAGTCTGCATTCAAAGTGAGTCTATATCCTCTTTCTCATAACTTTGGCTAACGTTCCTGTGATGTTCTCTCAAAGTTATTCAAACATTCATCAAGCGACGTTAAAAGAATGTTCATTCAAGTTATTTGCTCTTTAATAATGTTTGCTAAACATGTTCATGTAACATTTTTTAAATGTTGCTACTCATTTTAGAATGTTCAAAAGTAACGTTTGTAACGCAAAATAATAACACGGAATGTTCACGAAACATGTTCAGAAGCCATTGATTTCCAAACATTAATATCAAATATAAACATTCAGCAGTCTATATTCAGTTTTCATCTTTCTCATAACGTTCCTGCAATGTTCTCTCAAAGTTATACAAACATTCATCAAGCGACGTTAAAAGAATGTTCATTCAAGTTATTCTGTCTTTAATAATGTTCCCTAAACAGAATTTGAAAAATGTTATTTATGCATTGTTTATTGAATATTTAAATTTGACTTTCATTTAACATTTTTTAAATGTTGCTACTCATTTTAGAATGTTCAAAAGTAACGTTAGCAATGCAAAATGATAAAATAGAATGTTAATGAAACATTTTTAAAACATTACTCACAAACAGTTGCTGGAAGCCATTGATTTCCATAGTAGGAAAAAATACTATAGAAGTCAATGGGTGCCAGCAACATTTTTCAAAATATCTTCTTTTTTTGTTCAACAGCTGAAAGAAACTCTTTGAGATTTGCAAGTAAATAATGACAGAATATTCATTTTGGGGTGAACTGTCTCTGGGGAACATTAGCAAAACATTCCTACAACATATTTTTGTTAGCTTGCCTGAAGTTGAAAGGAAAAATACACTGGCCTTACAATAAAAATCAGCCCTATTGTATTTCACTGGAGTATATTTAAAGGATTTTCAATGACATTGGTAAGTATCTACAAAACAGCCTTTACTATTCATGCCAAACAAAGTGTTTTCCAGCAATCAGCAGCTATACTGTACGAAGCACAGCAGCATTATTACGGTAAGAGACACTATAGCGTGATTTCACATGGAAATGATTTGTTTCTAAAGGCAGGAACACAAACACGGAGGTTGGATTTAAATAAGGGGGTCGGACTCGCGATGAAAAGAAGAAACTCACCGTTAGATTGCAATCAAGGTTTTATGCACAGCACTCATCACTGAAAAGAAGCACAGCGTTCACTAACAAGTGTACTTCTCTGCACACTCAAACTGCTGTCTGTTCAATCTGAAAGGTTCAAATTTGCATACATTTCTCATCAACAAATGTTGCTGAATGTATAGCTTATTTACCGAAAAACAGAAAAATACTCTTTCTGCATTACAGTTAATTAAAGCATTAATGTTCCACGTGATTTTATTTTTATTTGTTTTTCTACATTTTCTCACTGCTCTGAGGATGCAGACATGAGCAGCACCTGCAGTCAGGGACGTTGCATAAATGCACAGGCCCAGCACAACATGTTTATGGGTGGATCTCGTCACAGGGTGCAGGACAATGTTCCCCTGACAACAGCTCTGTCTACAGATGCATTCACACCATGCATGTGTTTACAGTGTGAACTTGCTGCCATCTAGTGCACTACACTGCATCCTACAGTCTTGTGCACAGATATCCCAAACAACAACCCAGAGACACCAAAGTCTATCTATCTATCTATCTATCTATCTAGAAAATTATATAAAAAATATAAATGTAAAAATGTATATTATATATATATATATAGTTTGGGATCAGTAAGATGTGTAATGCTTTTTAAAGGAGACTGTTCTGCTCATCAAGGCTGCATTTATATGATTAAAAAAAATAATAATAAAAAAAAAGTAATATTGTGAAATGTTAATAGTAAAATAGTAGTTTTCTATGTTGATATACTTTAAAATATAATTTATTACTGTGATTCAAAGCTGACTTTTCAGCATCATTACTTCAGTATTCAGTGTCACATGATCCTTCAGAAATCATTCTAATATACTGATTTATTATCGATGTTAAAACTGTTTTTTTAAGGATTCTTTGATCAAAAAAATGGTTTAAAAGAACAGCATTTACCAAAAAAAAAAGTTCAAAATTTGGGGTCAGTCATTTTTTCTTTCTTTTTCTCTTTGAACGAAATACTTTTATTCAGCAAGGATGTGTTAAATTTATAAAAAAGTGATAGTAAAGACTTATATTGTTAGAAAAGATTTCTATTTTGAATAAATGCTGTTCTTTTTTACTTTTTCATAAAAGAATCCTGAAAAAAAATATCACAGGTTCTTTATATATTTATACATATAAGCTGAATTTTCATCAGCTGTTACTCCAGTCTTAAGTGTCATGTGATCCTTCAGAAATCATTCTAATATACTGATTTATTATTAGAATTATCAATGTTGGAAACAGTTGTGCTGCCAAATATTTTTTTTGCAACCTGTGATTCTTTTTTCAGGATTCTTTGATGAATAACAAGTTAAAAAGCACAGCATTTATTCAAAATATAAATCTTTTCTAACAATGTAAATCTATGCTATCACTTTTTATGAATTTAACACATCATTGGTGAATAAAAGTATTAATTTCTTTCAAAAAAAGAAAGAATAAAAATGTACTGACCCCAAACTTTTGAGTGGTAGTGTATATTGTTAGAAAACCTTTCTATTTTAAATAAATCCTGTTATTTTTTTAACCTTTTATTGATCAAAAACTCCTGAAAAAAGTATCACAGGTTCCAAAAAAAATGTTTCCAGCACTGATAATAAATCAGCAAATTAGAATGATTTTTGAAGGATCATGTGACACTGAAGACTGGAGTAATGATTCTGGAAATTCAACTTTAATTACAGATAGAAATTACATTTTAATGTATATTAATATAGAAAAAATATTGATTTACATTGTAATAATATTTCACAATATTATTTTTTTTTCAGTAGTTTTGATCAAGTGAAAACAGTCTTGATAAGCATAAGAAACTTCTTTAGAAAACATTAAATGAGAGGATGTGTCCAAACTTTTGACTGGTAGTGTATATATATATAAACTTGTACTATAGAATGTGTTTATATCACCAAACAGAATAACAACAGTCTACTAAAATACAAGCAAACCAGTATACAAACCTTTGTTTCTTTCCCTTCGTAACTAACCAAATTCAAGAGCAAACAGAGAAGCACTACGACAACATAGACAACCAAACCACATATAGAAACACAAAATCAGACAACAAATAGCAATCGGTTTCCAGGATCAGTTTTAGCACAACAGACAGATGTGCACTTTCTCCATGCAGTAAATACTCTCCTCCTGAATAATTGATATCGACTGCCTGTTCGGGTTACTATATTAAGTGCTGTATGCTGTGCCAATGATTCTGACATCTAAAGAGCCGTTATTCAGATGCCGAATCATGCTGACAAGGCTCAGAAAAGGTTTGGAGAATAATTTCCACTACTGTAACGGCTTCCAAAATCTCACATGCTCTGTTTACATGGCTCTCCCTGACAAATGTCTGACAAAATGCTATAGTAACTAGAGAAACTGTACCTATGATAGACTTAAAATAAATATTCTAAAAGCATAATTCACATTTTAAATGATTGCATCATTATGATTTTACAATAACAATTGCAGCTTGGAAAAATTCCATTTTATATTGACACAACTATAGTTGCCATGGTTGCCATGTTTGTCAGGGCTGATTTAATTAAGTAATTTACTAAACAACTACTGTCAATAAATTATGCTGTCATTAAACAGATTTTATTGTGTTGCATATTCACAGATTGCTTTTAAAATAAAATAACTGCTTTGAATTAAGAATGAAAAGTCATTGTAATTAACATTCAGTTAATTTGGCTTGGTCTGCCAAAACGCGCTCTGACTGAAAGCTGAAAGACAAATGGATTAATAGAAACACATTTGTGACAAATACCAAATGGGTGCATTTGCGCTTCTCTTACAAAAGGGGGCGCTGTTTTCAACATATTCATATTAAAGACATTAATGAACATAGTTAGGATCGACTACAGCAAACAATCCAACACTTTAGCAAAACATTTTATCCTCCGCAACGCTGTGTCATTCAACACCTGTCCAAAATATATTTGCATGTCTTTCTCCTCCTCTGAAGTTTTTGTGGCCCTGGAGGAGGAGCGATTCCAAATCAGATTCATTTGAACAAATCGATTCGTTTTAACGAACCGGTTCAATACAAACGATTCCCCGACTCGTTTGAGTATCACTCACAAAAATATATTTTAAATGTTTTAAATGAGATCCCGACATTTGATTTAAAATGATTTTGCAGTGTTCTAGTGGTATTTCACGAATAAAACAAGCAAAAAGTTTTAAACATATTTTTCTACCATGGCAATGCCTAGTTTTTGAACATGTTATGCTATATTTCATCGAATTGGGTCATTCTGTGGAAATGTCCATTTTTCTGTCCCTAGCCTTTACAGAAATATTACACTTGAAAACACTTTTGGGTGATAATTTCTTTATATTTTAAAAAGAAACAATATGTTATTTGAACAATTACATGTTTTTTTGTAACACTGACTACATGTGCTGAAAATAAAAACAAAATATTTAAATATTCTTATATAAAAGAACAAATATTTCATAAAAACATTTATATTATATTTTATAGTAATATTGCCGAAGAAGTTAACACCAGTGACAGTTTTTTTTTTTTTAAAGAATTTGCTAAAATAAAAAGCAATAAAGATAAAAGCAAAAAAGAATAATAATTAAGCTGTAATTTATATGTATTCATAAAGTCGAAAGGTAAGTTTAAATCTTAGAAAAATAAATACATTTTAAGTAGGGCTGTCAAACGATTAATCGCATCCAAAATAAAAGTTTATGTTTACATACTATATGTGTTTTTACTCTGTATATTTATTATGTACTTATAAATACACGCACATACATGTGTATATATATAAAAAAATATTTATATGCATATATATTTATACCTGTACACAATTTAGCTTATAAATAATCATAAATATTTTAGATATAAATCTATAATCTATATATATATATATATTACTCACATCCAAAATAAAAGTTTGTTTACAAACTATATGTCTGTGTATTTTGTATATTTATTATGTACTTACAAATACACGCACATGCATGTATAAATTAAGAAAAAATATTTTTTAAGGAAAATTATATATTTTTTTTAGATTCATATCTAAAATATGTATTTATTTATAATCTAAACTGTATACAGGTGTAAATATATATAGGCCTACATATAAATATTTTTAAAAAAATATATATACATGTATGTGCGTGTATTTATAGGGTATGTACATAATAAATATACAGAGTAAACACATATATAGTACGTAATCATAAACTTTTATTTTGGATGCGATTAATCGCGATTAATCGTTTGACAGCCCTAAATATATATATAGCCTACATGCATGTGTGTGTATTTATTTATACATAATAAATATACACAGTACACAGACATATATTATGTAAACATGTAATTAATTAATCGCGACATGTTGCCATACTAAAAGTGGACATTTCTGTAGAATGACTCAATTACTGAAATACTGTACTAGCATTTCCATGTAATGAATATGCTAAAATAAATATAATTATATTCATCAAATTACCGGTAACAGTACCTGACGTCGACATTATCATGCCGTTTTCTAGTTCAATGAATGCTTGCAAAACGCGGCAATTTCGACTAAATATGTAAACCTAGCCGTTTTGACTGTATTTAGTGTTGTGGTTTTGTTCCTGTTGATATTAGCTGTGATTGAGACCGTGATAGAGTTTATTTCTTACCTGAGGTACAATATTGTGACGTTGTTTATCATTCCCATATCCACCCCACATCGCATTGAGTCGAATCACTTACAAACGCTTGCGAATCTGTGCGATTGAATCATGGGCGGAATCGGTTCAAACGAGTGATTCGTTCACATCAGCCACTGCAGCCAGCCAAACCCCCGCCTCCTGTTAGACGATGGAGGAGCGGATCTGATCTCATCGGATCTACCGACAAACATGCTGCTCGATCAAAGCCGTTTTCCCCGCAAAACTACCCGAACGACCGACTGATTGATATGTGAACTGAATCAGGTAACGCCGTTTATTCACACGTCTGTGTTGCGTTTGTGTGTCCGGTTCGACCAACTGTCACATGGGCCGCGTCTCAAAACCTAGGAAGCTCCCTAGGTAGACAGTACCTTGGAGCATTACAGTTTAAAATCCAAGTGTGCCGTTTGGTTAGCCCGTATTTTGAAGCAAACGAGACAGAGAAAAATGTTAGCTTTCTGCTTAGCAGAATCCTTGGACCTTTGTCTTTAATTCAAATGCGCTGTCTAACTAGTGAGCGCTGTAGATTTTGAGACACCACCGCAGTCCCGCATTGCGGCCTGCTACAGTATATACAAAGCTCTGTATTACTAGCTATTAGGTTTAAACGTTAACGTTTTTGAAGAAGCCATGAACAGAAGTGAATGATGATTGACAGCTGTCAGTTGTTTGTTTTGAAACGCTCGTGAGACTGAAATCAGCTGTCAAACAAACATGTATGTGATTGATTCGCGCCTAAGCTTGGAAAACGTCATTAATTACAGTACATATATAGTTTTTCGTCTGTTTTATTTGTAAGGAGGGAAGGTAATTCTGTGTTTTGCTTATCTGTTTAAACGTTTAGCAATCATTTGGTTGTTTTAATCCCAGTCACCATTAGGAATCAGTCTGTTAGCTTAGCTCGCAAGCTGCTACTAGTCTGTAACGTTTCGCCCTCCGGGATAAAATGAGTATAATTTGCATATAAATTGTCTAAGGGCGTAAAATAAATATGTAAATATGAATGTGGACGTTTGTGTCAGGATTTAAAGCTTCATTGACTCGTATCCGATCGGTTAGCACAGAGGCTAACAAACACAGCGGCTACGGAAGTCGAATTGAAAACATCATCTGGACATGGTATTTAGCTAGATTGCACTACTATTCATCTATTGTTGGTCGTTCAATAAGACATAGTATATAAGACATGTATGTAACAGATGCTCTGAAACAACAACAACAAAAAAAAAAAACTATGGTAATATCATGGTATTCCTTGAATTATCTTAGAAAAACATGTAAATGCATAGTATGTTTTGTTGTTGTTGTTTTAACCATGTTTTTACCACATTCTTCTGTGCATATATGTGACCCTAAACCACAAAACTAGTCATAATGGTCATTTAAAAAAAAAAAAAAAAATTACACATCACCTGAAAGCTGAAAATCTGGAATCTGAGTGTGCAAAGACATTAAAATATTGAGAAAATTGCCTTTAAAGTTGACAAAATATCTTCTTGGAACATGATCTTTACTTAATATCCTTATGATTGTTGGCATAATAGAAAAAAACTATAATTTTGACCCAAACTATGTATACCCGTGTTACTTAAGACTGGTTTAGTGGTCCAGGGTCATATATATATATATATATATATATATATATATATATATATATATAGATAAATATATAAAGCACAGAAGTGCATAGTGTGTGTATATATTGTATGTATGTATGTATGTGTGTGTGTGTGTGTGTGTATATATATGCATTTATCTTTTGCTTTTAGCTATGTATATTTAAGCCTTTATTCTGTGCAAGTGATAAGCTGTGTTACTCCTGAGGGTTTGGGATCCATTTGGCGAGGCTCCATGTTTAAAGTTTTTGTTCTAATATTAGCAGAGCACTCAGATTGTGTGTAGATTGGAAGAAGGATGAGGCACATGGGGAGCGTCTGCATAATATCAGCGTTGAGAGTTTTGCCTATAATTGGTTAGATTCACCTTTGCTGGTCTTCTGCTTACTGAGATCAAATGAACTGATAGTTCAAATCACAGTTCCTCATGTCAGATAAGCTTAGGATCAGGTGATCGACACAGAACATTCTGTGATGTTGGCAAAACACTATCCTGCATGGTTTGTCATCACTTCTGTATGTGACAGAATACACTGATGTCTGATAAGAGGAAGCTTGTTATGAAATGGGACGGGTGGTATGACCAAAATAAGTCATTTCATAGCACAGTAATGCTATATGTCATAATATAGATATTTTTACTGTATGTTACATAGATTTGGTTATCAGATTTGTATTGGTTTAAATTAAATATAAATTAGTTTTGTGTGTGTAAATACATAAATGCATAAAAAATACATTAATAAGTATTATGCATTAATTAAATATTTATATACGGGTCAAGAACGTTAAGGTGTCCACATCAAAATACATTTACAAAAGGGATTTTATGTCCATAGAAAGCACATTAAATGTAAGTAAAGTGTCTACTTTTAAGGTTTCAAATATGTTTTTAGAGAATAAAATGTTAAAATTTGTTTTATATAATGTTACGTTGTCATTCAGTGTAACAATATGTATGTAATTCTGACTTCTACATATTAAAATACCTAAAAGAATAAGGGAGCATATTACATTTTATTGTGTTTTAAATGATAATGACAAATGGGCAAAACC
Organism: Cirrhinus molitorella; assembly: GCA_033026305.1. Classification (NCBI taxonomy): domain Eukaryota; kingdom Metazoa; phylum Chordata; class Actinopteri; order Cypriniformes; family Cyprinidae; genus Cirrhinus; species Cirrhinus molitorella. Next base: position 36,801,568 of record CM065130.1, read on the forward strand.
TAGGATAGTGGCAAATTTTTAAAATGTAGAATTACAACTAATTAGTATTTGGGGTGAAAGTAATGAACTGATTTTTGTAAATAGCCTGACAAGACGCCGAATTACATTTTTATGGGTGTCATCGAAAATCATGGTAAAAATGAATGACAAACATATGTATTTGCTCAGAAAAAAAAAACAAAAAACAGGATGCATTCTAATGTACAGTCTTAAAAATAAAAGATGTATTTTAACTTTTATTGTTTGATGCTTGAAAACCCTTTATCATCTTCGACCTGTACACCACCAGTCAAAAGTTTGGACACACCCTCTCATTTAATGTTTTTTGAAGAAGTTTCTTATGCTTATCAAGGCTGTTTTCACGTGATCAAAAATACAGAAAAAATGTAATATTGTGAAATATTATTGCAATGTAAATGAATGTTTTTCTATATTAATATACATTAAAATTAGATTTCCAGAATCATTACTCCAGTCTTCAGTGTCACATGATCCTTCAAAAATCTAAAAATTATTATCAGTGCTGGAAACAGTTGCGCTGCTTAATATATATATTTTTTTGACCTGTGATACTTTTTTCAGGATTTTTGGTCTATAAAAGGTTAAAACGTACAGCATTTATTTAACAATATACACTACTGTTCAAAAGTTTGGGGTCAGTAAATTTTTATTCTTTCTTTTTTTGAAAAGATTTTTGGTCAATAAAAGGTTAAAACGTACAGCATTTATTTAAAATAGAAAGGTTTTTTTTTAACAATATACACTACTGTTCAAAAGTTTGGGGTCAGTACATTTTTATTCTTTCTTTTTTTGAAAGAAATTAATACTTTTATTCACCAAGGATGTGTTAAACTAATAAAAAGTGATAGCATATATTTGCATTGTTAGAAAATATTTATATTTTGTATAAATGCTGTTCTTTTTTACTTATTCATCAAAGAATCCTGAAAAAAAAGCATCACAGGTTGCAAAAAAATATTTGGCAGCACAACTGTTTCCAACATTGATGACTCTAATAATAAATCAGCATATTAGAATGATTTCTGAAGTATCACATGACACTTAAGACTGGAGTAACAGCTGATGAAAATTCAGTTTTGCATCACAGGAATAAATTATATTGTAAAGTATATTAAAATGAAAACATTATTTTATATTATAATAACAGTTTGTAATATTACTGTTTTTTTTTTCTGTATTTTTGATCAAATAAATGCAACCTTGATGAGCAGAAGAAACTTCTTTAAAAAACATTAAATGAGAGGCTGCGTCCAAACTGTTGAGTGTGTGTGTGTGTGTGTGTGTGTGTGCGTACCTAATTAATATTTTGGGGACAAATTTGTACTGAAAAGTAAGCAAAACCTGACAAAATCATCAAAACATACCTTTGGGAACGTCCTCATTTGTGAGGTATAACAATGGTTTTTTTATTAGAGAAATGCAGAAGGTGTTCTGTGAGGGTTAGAGGGAGATTTAGGTTAGAAAATGTATAACTATCTGTATATAAAAAACAATAGAAGTCTGTGTAATGTCCCCATTCCTCATATGAATATCTCTCTCTTAACCCTCAAACCTCTAACTGTGCGTCTGGTTTTGTGTCTCTCTTCAGGCCGCAGTCAGCTCCAGTAGAAGTCGCGGTCATGTACTCTGAGTGGCGGTCTTTACACCTGGTGGTCCAGAGCGATCAGGGCCACCTGAGCGTCTTACACACTTACCCAGCCGGCGTGGGTCGTGACGTGGCAAACGCTGTGGTGCGGCCCCTCGGAAACAGCCTCGGAGGAGTGCCGTCTGAGTGCCTCCTCAAGACCGACAAGGAGGTAAGAAGTGTTTTTCGTAACATCTCGCATATGTGAAGAGTCTTGAATTCAAACCTGAGGCTGCGGCAGGAATTCAAGGTTGACTTACTGGGTGGCATGTCTGAATTAATTCAGACGTACAACCTGTTAACTGTTAACTTCTGCTGAGCTCAAGAGCAGCATCAAAGTTTTTGGATGGAAAATGTTTGTTTTCCACTGGAGTTCATGTGCTTTCTTAGTTAAAATGGTTCAAATGTAATTTTTACAGGCCTGCCAATGATAAATTAATTGAGAAAGTTTACCAGCCTTAAATATTTTTTTTATATATCTCTATGTCCATTTACACTATGTACAACTATTATTTCATTTTATAATTTTTTTTCTATTTGTTATGACTTTTTGTTGTTTCCTACCTTTCTGGTTTTTAAAAAGGTTTTATGTAAAGAACTTTTACCACTGTATATAAAATGTGCTATATAAATACATTTGCCTTTACTAAAATTTTTAGTTTTCATACCTGGTAGTATTAACTGTTTTTGCATATTCGTTGAGTCACCCACAGAATCATATACACCATATGTGCCAAATTGTAGTTTTGTTTTTCATATGTGACCCTGGACCACAGTAGCATGGGTATATTTGTAGCAATAGCCAAAAATACATTGTATGCGTCAGTTATTGATTTTTCTTTTATGCAAGAAATCATTAGGATATTAAGTAAAGGTCATGTTCCGTGAAGATGTTTAGAAAATTTCCTACCATAAATATATCAAAACTTAAATTTTGATTAGTAATATGCATTGCTAAGAACTCCATTTAGACAACTTTAAAGGTGATTTTCTCAATATTTCGATTTTTTGCACCCTCAGATTCCAGATTTTCAAATAGTTGTATCTCTGCCAAATATTGTCCTATCCTAACAAACCTTACATCAATGGAAGCTTATTTATTCAGCTGTCAGATGATGTATGAATCTTAATTTCGAAAAATTTACCCTTATGACTGATTTTGTGGCCCAGGGTCACATATTTAAAAAATTTGCTTAATGTGAGAAATATTCCATAAACTATACAGATAATAACATTTCAAATTATAACTTTTTTTTGTGCAAGTCATAAATGTTTTTGTTAGTAGACGGTTTGTATCTTTGATCCCTCATAATTTATATTTAACAGTTTAAAAGTTTAAAAGCAGAACAGAGGCTTCAAAATGTCTCTTTAAATAATGTAGACCACTGATTGTTTTTTTTTATTATTCTAAATCCAAAACTGCTGCTCTAAAAACCTATTTTACTGTTGGTGAATTAGCCCGTCGGACTTTATGAGCTCTATTTGACGTAAACCATGCAAGTTCCTAATAAAGTTAGATTTTATTAGGAAGTAAAAGACCAGCGCTGTTGTTTCCTCAGTCGTTTATTTGCATAATTTGGTTAGAAGCAAAACACGCTGCTCAAGTTATGTCTTGCTGTAAAACGAAAGACATGCTGTGATGCTATTAGAGCAGACGTTTGAGTCTGTTTTAGAGCTTTGTTTAGTTCTCTCTGTTTGTTTGTGTATCTGGGTGGGTTTCAGTGCTGCCCAAAAACCTTCATTTGCTCGTGTATGTGTCTGTGTGAGTCTCACTGACTTCCAATGTATTGTGCGTGTGGTTCCTGTAGGCTTCTGTGTACTGTGATAAGAGGAGAGGAAATCCTGTCAATTCCCTCTCGGCCTCAGCTTTTTTTTTTCCCTGACCTTTTTTCTGACCTCTGATCTAGCTTATTGCCGCCCATGGCGACTGATGCTATTTGGAATATAATCATACAAAAATACAGATCCATTAAATGCACCGCTTTTATGTTTCCTACTGACTGAAGCAGTGCGTTTCACTCACAATCATGCATGAGAGACATGCATCATCAAACTTTTTTCAAACAGGTTTAGGTACTTATTTGTCCATCTAATGCTGTGCTTGTCCTCCTCAGGTGAAATGGACCATGGAGGTGCTGTGTTATGGCCTGACGCTCCCGCTGGATGGAGACACGGTTAAGTTGTGTGTGGACGTCTACACTGATTGGATAATGGCCCTGGTTTCTCCAAGGGACTCCATACCCCAGCCCATCATTAAAGAGCCCAACCTCTATGTCCAAACCATCCTGAAACACTTGCACAACCTTTTCCTGCCCAGGTGTGTTTGGCCTATGGTTTTAATTACCCATGATGCACAGTGCACTAAATTGTTCTATGATTCCACTGATGTGTTTAGATTGAAACTACTTTTTGATAATATTATGTAAACATAGCACAGTATGCAACAGTTATCAATGTTGTGATGTCTATTTCAGTGAGTAGTGTCCACTTATCATCTCATTGAATGAAATACAATATAATAATTTTGTATTTTTTATGCAATTTAGTGTAAAAGTCTCTAAACTCTTGCTGCCCTATATATAGAGAGAGAGTGATAGAAAATGCTTAAATGCTGGAGTTAAAGTGCATACTGATAAATTCAGAATTAGAAAATGATTGCTTTTTCCTTCATACCATACTATTAAAGGAGAAGTTCACTTCCAGAATAAAAATTTACAGATTATTTACTCACCCCCTTGTCATCCAAGATGTTCATGTTTTTCTTTCTGCAGTCGTAAAGAAATTGTTTCTTGAGGAAAACATTTCATGAATGTTCTCCATATAGTGGATTTCTATGTTGTCCGCAAGTTTGATCTTCCAAAATGCAGTTTAAATGCAGCTTGAAAAGGCTCTAACTGATCCCAGGCGAGAAAGAAGGGTTATCTACTGAAACGATCGGTTATTTTCTAAAAAAAAAATCACAATTTATATATATATATATATATTATTAATAATAATAATAATAATAATAATATTTATTTTTTTATTTTTTTATTTTTTACCAAAAAAAGGGTAAACAGTGATGTAGGACTATTTTAAAGTTGGAGGAAAAATGAGATGGGAGTTTTTTGACAAAATGTCATGAATCAGAATACACAGAGTTATGAAGAGCTAGACAAGACAAGCATTTGAGGTTAAAAATTGTAAAAAAAAAAAATAAAAAAAAAAATTTTTTGCAAATAACCGATTGTTTCACTAGATAAGACCCTTCTTCCTTGGCTGGGATTACTCATGCACATCACAGAGAGAAATGAAAGAAAGACGAGCATTTGAGGTGAAAAAGTACACTACCAGTCAAAAGTTTGGACACACCCTCTCATTTAATGTTTTTTAAGGAAGTCCCTTATGCTCATCAAGGCTGCATTTATTTGATCAAAAATACAGAAAAAAAAAATAGTAATATTGCAAAATGTTATTACAATATAAAATAATGGTTTTTATTTTCATATACTTTACAATAGAATTTATTCCTGTGATGCAAAGCTGAATGTTCATCAGCTGTTTTCATCACTTTTGAACAGTAGTGTATATTGTTAGGAAACCTTTCTATTTTATATAAACGCTGTTCTTTTTTAACCTTTTATTGATAAAAAAATCCTGAAAAAAGTATCACAGGTTCCAAAAAAAATAGTTTCCAGCACTGATAATAAATCAGCGTATTAGAATGATTTTTGAAGGATCATGTGACCCTGAAGACTGGAGTAATGATTCTGGAAATTCAACTTTAATTGCAGATATAAATTAAATCTTAATGTATATTAATATAGAAAAACATTGATTTACATTGTAATAATATTTCACAATATTAATTTTTTTCTGTATTTTTGATCAAGTGAAAACAGCTTTGATAAGCATAAGAAACGTCTTTAAAAAACATTAAATGCGAGGGTGTGTCCAAACTTTTGAGTAGTGTATATAAATTGTATTTTTTTTTTTTTTTTTTTTTTTTGTAAATAACCGATGGTTTCGCTAGATAAGGTTGTGATTATTTAGAGCCCTTTGAAGCTGCATTTAAACTGCATTTTGGAAGTTCAAACTTCCACCATAGAAGTCCACAATATGGAGAACATTTCTGAAACATAATTTCTTTACGACTGAAGAAAGAAAGACCTGAACATCTTGGATGACAAAGGGGGTGAGTAAATTATCTGTAAATTTTTGTTCTGGAATTGAACTGTTCCTTTAATGTACTAGCATACTGTTAGTATGCTAATAAAGTCTCATTAAAATGATTAAACATTTAAGCTTTGCAAAAAAAAATTGTTCTGATGAAATGACTCTCCTAGAAGATTTCTGGATTTGTGCATGTGATGCTAGGCATGTTTTCTGTCTAATAAGTGTAGCACTTCCTGTTTGTGATTATGATTTTTAAAATGCATGCTTCTTTCTTTCAGACCAGAGCACTTCAGCCTGGTGCACTTTAAATTGTGTCAGCAAGTGCTGTCTGCAGTGCAGAAATTGGCACGTGACTCGTCCGGCATGGCCAGAGAGACGTGGGAAGTCCTTCTCCTCTTCCTGCTGCGCATCAATGACACTCTACTGGCCCCGCCCACTGTAGGAGGTCCGTACATCAGCCGTGGATAAACATAGTGATGTTTCTTTAAGACTAGATCTAACATTGACTGACAAACAAATGAGAGAAGGTGCACGTTTTGCATCTAAACAAACTGCATTTTGTATGTAGTATGCAAATTAATCTCCTTTGATGTAATTGTTTCCTGTTTTAAGATAGTGAGCACAGAAATGTGTACAATTTTTGCTTTTCTGCCATCAAAAATTAATTTTTTTATTTAATCAACAACACATGATCAGATCAATATGAGAGTTTATTAAATGTACACTGCTGCTCAAAAGTTTGGGATCAGTAAGATTTTTAATAGTTTTTTAAGATGTTTCTTATGCTCATCAACGCTGCATTTATTTGATCAAAAATACAGAAAAAAAAACTCTAATATTGTGAAATATTATTTTAATTTAAAATAACTGTGTTTTATGTGAATATATTTTAAATTGTAATTTATTCCTGTGATACAAATCTAAATTACTCCAGTCTTCAGTGTCACATGATCCTTCAGAAATCATTGTAATATGCTGATTTATTATCAATGTTAAAAACAGTTGAGCTGCTTAATATTTTCTTTGGAACCTTTTGGATTATTTGATCAATAAAAGGTTAAAAAAAAAAAAAAACGAATTGATTTTAAAATAGAAAAGTTTTCTAGCAATATACACTACTGTTTAAAAGGTTGGGATCAGTAAAATTTTCTTTTTTCTTTTTTTATTTTTACACTTAAGACTGGAGTTGCAGCTGATGAAAATTCAGTTTTGCATCACAGGAATAAATTATATTTTAAAGTATATTGAAATAAAACACATTATTTTATATTGTAATAACATTTTGCAATATTACTGGGGTTTTTTTCTGTATTTTCTATCAAATAAATGCAGCCTTGATGAGCATAAGAGACTTCTTTAAAAAAACATTGCAAGTCTTACTGATCCCAAACTTTTAAGCGACAGTGTATATATGTAATATTAAACATCAACCAGTCGTATTTTGACTTTGCAGCTCTACAATACAAGTTTAAGGAAGCATTTAAGCAAAAACAAGCTGCACATTTCTGCTTAAGTGCATTTTCCAGTTGTCTAAAAGTGCTTTTAATTTCTAAGCAAAAACTGTGAGTAAAAGTCAGAATTATTGTAAGTTATGCCATTAGTGCTGCCAATAAAGCTGAACATGTAAGTGCAGACTGGCTGACTGAGGTATTGTTGGTTGTGTCTTCTGTAGGTGGAATAGCAGAGAAGCTGGCAGAGAAGTTGATCAGCGTGTTGTTTGAGGTTTGGTTCCTGGCCTGCACACGCTGTTTCCCCACGCCGCCGTACTGGAAGACGGCCCGAGAGATGCTGGCCAACTGGAGACATCACCCTCCGGTGGTGGAGCAGTGGAGTAAAGTCATCGCTGCTCTCACTTCCAGGTACTATAGGCATGCACAATAACTGCACCTTTATTTTTAGATTTATAGTTTATTTAACAGGGAGAACACAGAATATCATTACTGCATAGCTGATAGACTTTGGCCTTTTCATTGTTAATGCACTTGTCTAGGTAGTACATTTATATGCTCAGTCAGAACTGCAGCCAAGTGGGAAAGACACTTGTTTTTGACACAATCATTAAGCTTTTAGAAACGCAGGTTCAAATCCTGTACTTTAGAGACAGCAAGCTCAAAAAAAGAAAATAATTAATTGTATAACAATTTAATCATACAAATTGAGATTGCAATGTATGAACTCAAAATTCATTAAAAATATTCTAAAATAGAAATTAGTTTTAAAGTAACTGCATTGGCCTGTGCATTCTTACATGGATAGTTCAGAAATATAAATAAATAACATAAAATAAAATAAAAAACACAAAAAATACAAAGTTTTCTGTCCCTCCTCTGAAAGTCCAGGTTACTATAATTTAGAAGATCCAAAAAGGTCATAAAGTTTATACCAGTGAGTTTGAAACAAATGTAAATGTTTAAATGTTTTTACCTCCTTTATATTTATTTTCTGCCTTTCTGATTTTTTAAAAAGTTTTTATGCAAAGAACTTTTACCACTGTATATGAAATGTGCTATATAAATAAATTTGCCTTGCCAAAAAAATATAAACAGTTTCATGCCTTGTAGCATTTACTAGTTTTTGGATATTTATTGCGTCATCCACAGGATCATATACACCGTTAGGGTTAGGGTTAGGGTTGGGGTTGTAATTTTGTTCTTCATATTTTAAAAATTTGGTGACCTAATGTGAGGAATATTCCATAAACTATGGAGAATGATAACATTTTAGATGATAACTTTTTGTTAAATAATCTAGTTTTTTGCTTGAAATAAGATTATTTTGCTTGTTTTAAGCAAAAACTCACTTAATTATGACTTATTTTTTTCTGAAAACAAGACAATAATTTTGCTTGTCTAGAAAATCCTTCTTGATTTAAGAACTTTTAGATATTTTGGCTGGAAACAAGAAAAGCATTTTTTGCAGTGTAAATGTTTTTGTTAGTAGAAGGTTTATATTATTGATCCCTCAAAAGTTATTTTTAACAGTTTAGAATTTATACGTAAATTCTTTAAAAGCAATATAAGAAACGCAGGTTCAAATCCTGTACTTGAGACAGCAAGCTCAAACAAGACAATAGTTGTATAACAATTTAATTATACAAAATGAGATTGCACTGTATGAACTCAGTTAATTAAAAAATCCCTACTGCAGTACTGAAAAATATGGACTCTTGCACATTCTTAAAGGGATAGTTCGCCAAAAAACAAACATGAATTACATAAAATACAATGTTTTCTGTCCATCCACTGAAAGTCCAGGTAGTTGACAACAGTGAGTGTAAAACTGAAATTTTGACATCAGAATGTTGCAATATGGCTGTTAATTTGGTTGAATTCACATTTATATTTGTGCATGTGACAGATTTGACAGCTTCTATCGAAAGTAACTTTTATTTAATATTGCATGCAAGCTATTCAAGTTATCACTTCATGCATTCTCTGGGCATTAAATGACATGACCATGACATTTCTAGCACAGAAATTGATAAAACAGACAGCCTTTTTACTAATGTCGATGCGTTTGTTTGTTTGACCTTCATCTTATTTGTTTTGTTGTCCACACAGGCTGCTCCGGTTCATGTACGGACCGTCCTTCCCTCCGTTTAAAGTGCCAGAGGAAGACGCTAGCCTCATCCCCGCTGAGATGGACAACGACTGTGTTTCTCAGACGTGGTATCGATTTCTACACATGCTCAGGTCCGCAGTCAAGCTGACGTCATTTACTTCCTATCGCAGTCCGCTGAATCCATGCAGATCATAATGACTTACCAAAGTTGTTTGTTATCTCTTTCCTCTTCAGTAACCCTGTGGACCTGAGCAATCCCGTTATAGTGAGTTCCACCCCAAAGTTTCAGGAGCAGTTGTTGGGGGGAAACAGCGTTCCTCACGAGGTCATTCAGCACCCCTGCCTCAAACAGCTGCCTCAGATCTTCTTCAGAGCGATGAGGGGCGTCAGCTGCCTCGTGGACGCTTTCCTCGGTAAGATTAGTGTGCCACGTTAAAATTGCATTGCATTTGTGGATGCTACTGTGGTTGTATTACCATGATGTTCCATAAAGTAGCATGCAAGTACCACGGTAAATTAATACGGTGATCATTCAGTAACACCTCTACATATACATATTATTTTATTGCACTACATTTTAATCTCAGATGTAAAGTGTATTGCTCAACAAATGCACTTTGAAAATACATTTTTAACAGAGTCACTGAATCCATTTAGGAGTTTTTATCCAAAACCTTTTAAGTTGCTCTGTTATAGCATTTTAACTTGTTACTTGGCATGGAAATAGTCAAGGAGGCTGGCATGACATTAAAACACCAATCACCCAATGATCTCAGATCTTGTTTTAGTGTTTGTGGTGCTTTTGAGTTTTGATTCTCAGTCGCAGTGATGTTTGAACACCGGCTTTGACTGTTTTTCCATTTCTAGGTGTTGCTGTTTGTAAGAAACTCGAGTGTCGTGAAACTCTGCCCTCTTCTGGTACTCATACAACTATGCTGTTCTCTCATTGTCATTCTTAGCCCTTTTTCCACTGACATGGTGCTTGTAACTGCTTCACAAGTGCATAATATTGCTTGTGGTGATGAAAATTAATTTGATGAAGTCCTACTGAACTTTAAATTTTAATTTACAAATGTCATATGTGATTATTATGAATTTGACATAATATCAAAAGTTTTGAATAATTAACATATTTATATATATATATATGAGAAGCAGCACAAATGTTTTCAACATTGATAATAATCAGAAACATGTCTTGAGCAGCAAATCAACATGATGCTGAAAATTCAGCTTTGATCACAGGAATAAATTACATTTTATAGCATATTCACATAGAAAACAGCTATTTTCAATTATAATAATATTTTACAGTTTTTACTATATTTTTGATCGAATAAATAGAGACTTGGTGAGCAGAAGATACTTCTCTCAAAACCTTAAAATCATAATAATTCCAAACTTTTTGACCGATAGTGTCTATTTAACCCTTTAACTGTCATTCCCATTTTTGAACATAAACATGAAAATGCAGTATTCAAACTACATTTTTTTATAATTCATGAAAGAAAACATTTTAAAACAAAAACTGATTTTAAAATGGTATTCAAAGGATACATTTTGAGATTTTAAGTTTTCAAGTGCTATATAATTTCTTATGATTTCTAAAGGGTGATAGGGAAAAAGGCAACGAAGAAAGTTTTTTGTGACAAAGGTCAGAACTCCCATTGTGAAGTACATTTCTGAAGTGCACTTTTGTCATAAATGAATCTCTTACTTTTCCTACATAATTTGTAGCGCAAAAAATGGTAAAATATCTATTTAGAAATCTTAGACCTCTCCAAAGATATGTAGTTTGTCATGATTAAATTTGAATTTATTTGTGAAATGGTGAAGTAAACTTGACAATTAAGGGGTTAAAAATCCTCTAATTGTTACATCAAAGCCAGATTGTGATCATAAAGTAGCTGTATTAAATGACTTTTGTTGTTAAAATATCTTCTCAAAACTAGAAATAAGACTTATGAACAGCGATTGCAATATGATATGTTTGACTCGGTCGTTATTCTTGAGTATCAACACCATTTCGATGGAAAAAGGGTATCAATCAGTCTACAAAGTACGTTGTGGCTGTAACTTTATTCTGAAAGCAGAGCACAGTCTGGTTTAATGGAATTTTGGTTTAATTATAAGTTTAAGCATGTTCAGGCATTTAATAGAAAATAGAATAGAAAATAAGCTTGATTGATTTCTTCATAGACAGTATTTGACGCGCTTCTGTCTGCTGTTGAATGCCGCAATTAGTTCTTTTTTTTAAAATGTGATTATTTAGTCACAATTCATCCTGAGAATAAATTTAACAAGCTGTCCACTGTCTTTGTGAGCAGACTGTCACATCTCAGTATAGTTAGTTGTGATCGTTTCACATCTTAACAGCACATGCTCAGTGGTTTGTTTACAATAACCTGACATGTTGTGTTCATATAAGCTTCTAACCTTTTCTTCAGAGGTCTTGTTTTATGTTTCCTCAGGAGTCACAGTGTCTAGGAGCAATATTCGAGACAGACTTCCCTCTATAGGTACACTAAACCTGTCCAAACCCAATCAGTTAGTAACTAACAGTGGGCTTAACTACCCAACACACTGATTCTGGAGGTGTTTGGGTGCAATGGAAGGGCTGCATCTCACGCATCCTGATTAGGGACAGAAATAAAAATCATTTCCTAGCTGGAGTTTCAGAATGTATGTTGTAATTCTTCCTTTTTGAGGTTACTGTGTAATCCCATTTTTTTCCCCAGGTGTTGCTGTATCTCGGAACAATTTTCGAGACAGACTCCCATCTTATGGTATTTCATAATGCGCCTTTGACTAATCAAGAGGGAGTTTGATGAGGGTTGTAGATTTTGCAAGTTGTTTGGTTTATACACAAGCACTTTTAGATCAAAAGTCCTTGTGTGTTGTGGAAATCAATTACCCGTTGTTAATTATCTTGTTAATTGCCTTGTTTTTGCTCCCATGCAAGAGTAAATTGTTGCCCAGATTGAATGTGAGCATACTTATTGGTTGGTATCCAGTCTGCCTATATTCCAGATGTTGTTTGTTTAGAAACAAAATCAAACTTTGATTTAAAGACATCAGGAAATTAAAATGTGGCATTTAGTTGCTGTCTGCAGCTCTGAAATCAGAATTTTAGATTATGCCACAAAACACGTATGCATGTTTAAAATGTAAAAATTAAATTTAAAAATAATTTTTACATTTTAAATTTCAGTTTTGTCTTTTGGATAAAAGTGTCTCTTAAATTATTAAATGTAAATGTTACATTATTATTTTTTTTGTTTTGTTTTCCAAAAACAAAATAAAATAGAGATTTCATATTTTTCATTTTTTATATTGTAATAATTTTTATATTATAATATTTATAATTTAGCCACATTTGATGTCCTGCTCCAACTTAATATATCTTTAATATGGAGTCTTTAATGGCACAGCACAGCACAGGTGGAGGTTTTACATGATGAAATGGCTCTGAAATATCAGCTGTACACTTACAAACAACAATCAATATACTCATTCGATTTAAAGCTTTCTGGAACAAAGTATGTCAAAGAGGCAGATCATTTTCCTTTTGCTAGCCAATCAGTATGTCCACAGAGGTTTTAGGCAAATAACCAAATTTGAATGCAGGGGTTTCCAGCATTTACTGCCAATCAGCTGCGGAGCTGGGATGATGTATGGAAATGCATCACTGATTGTGATGTCTTTGTCTCTAGTGGAGTGTGTGTATGTTTGCATTTCATTTGAAATGCTGTGAACAGGTTTCACTCGCGTTATAAGCAAAACTCGCGTTATAAGCAAAACTCTCATAACAAGTCCTTATTAAGAGCTTGACACACTTACTTACTTAGCGTACAGAATTTACTCACCCCATTGTCATCCAAGATGTTCATGTCTTTCATTTTTCAGTCACAAGAAATTATGTTATTTGCGGATTTCAGGATTTGACTTATGTTTTGCCCCCAAGTTTAAACTCAAAGGGCTCAAAATGATCCCAGCTGAGGAATTGTCTTATCTAGTGAAATGATACATATACATGTAAGTACTTTTTAACCTCAAATGCTTGTCTTGTCTAGCTCTGTGTGAACTCTGTGTAATACACGCATTTGAGGTTAAAAAGTATATTAATTGTCAATTTTTTTGCGAGATAAGACCCTTCTTCCTCTGGTATCATTTAGAGCCCTTTGAAGCTCCATTTAAACTGCATGTTGGAAGTTCAAACTTGGGGACACCATAGAAGTCCACTATAAGAAGAACAATTCTCAAGCATCTTGGCTGACAAGAGAATAAGTAAATTATCTGTAATTTTTTGTTCTGGAAATGAGTTCTGGAATATATTATAAATTAAAAAGCAACCTTATTTCTAACCTTAGTCTGCCTTTTCATAGCATCGTTTGCAAACTTTTGAAAATGAAGGCTCATAATGCGAGGGACATCTGTAGTATTCAAGTAGTATTCAAGAGTATTATGTGTGGATTAAAGGAATAACTCACCCAGTAATGAAAATCATTTACTCCCAATCATGTCAGTTTAACCTATGTGATGTTGTTCCTTGAGTGGAGCACAAAAGGAGATGTTTAGCAGAATGTTCATGCCTCTCTTTTTACATGCAATGAAAGCAGACAGTGATCAGGACAAAAAAAAAAATATATATATATAAATATATATCGTATATTAGAGTTGCATGAATATCGTATATTAGAGTTACATGAGGGAGTGTAAGTGATAAGTGTAAATTTGTTTGGGTGAGCAATTCCTTTAAAATTGGTGAATAATGCACTACTGACCCAATCAGTACTTACCATGAAGCATCATGGAAATACAAGTTTAATTTTCACACATTAAAGTGTTTTATGCAGCAAAGGGTTTAAAATACCATATGTTTTACAGCCTGTATCTAGATTTGCATTTTTGTTTAGTGGTTGTGTTTCACAGAGCTGAATTGTTTGGCCTTGCTGATGGAATGAAGCTTAATCGTCTACTGTCTAAATTGATGACGCAACATCCGAAAAGCCTCTTTTATTTTGCATTTTCTTATATTTTAGGGCTGAAATGGATCTGCTGAGATATTGTCCTGCAATTAATTAAATGTTGAGCATGTTGGCTTTATGGCTGAATATGTGTCCAGACGTGATTTCTGATGTGTCATGGTGTTCTCTGATGCATCATTGGTTTTAATTCTTCGGTTTTCTTGCTTCTCCACCTGTTTGATTTGTCTCGCAGGTATTTCCCGCCCCCGGTCAGACAGTGCTCCACCCACACCTGTCAATCGGCTCAGTATGCCGACGCCCCCAACTACAACCAACACTACACCCCCTCACAACCGTAGGCACCGCCCCACCGCTGTTGCCAAGACAACCAGCAAAGCCTCAACGGTATGAGCATAAAAAAACAGAAGCTCTAACCTTTTTGTTTATGATCCTGTTTCACTAATTAAGATGGATTTCATGTTGACTTCCAACAAATCCTCTTTAATTTACTCTCCACTCTACAGACTGGTCAGACTAAAGTGTCGCACCAGCCATCATCCACATCCCCTCTCTCCAGCCCAAACCAGACTAGCTCAGAGCCGCGGCCGCTACCGGCTCCGACCCGACCAAAAGTCAACAGTGTGCTGAATCTGTTCGGCCAGTGGCTGTTTGATGCTGCGCTGGTTCACTGTAAACTCCACTCTGGCCTGAGCAGAGACAGCAGCATGACCGGTAAGACTATAATACGTCTTGTAATCAATACTACAGTCACCACGTTCTCATTTGTTTTCATTTCTCTACTTATTTTACCTGTGGAGGGTGTTTTTTATTTCTTTCCCTTTTATGAAATATTCCTACCTGCAAGATTATACCACATTCAGGGTTCTTCTCAAGTGTTTTTACACTAGTGTAGATGCTTTAAAACAGTTATTCTGAATTTTGAAGTCTTGCAAATTTAGTGAGGCTTAATGTTATGGATTTTAATGTTTGTACTTTAACCTCCTGATCTGATTTGCCACACGTAGAGACCTTTAATTGCATTAATATTTCAGTACTGTATTGCTGTAGCTCAAACAAGAGCATGGCGCAAACAACGCCAAGGTTATGAGTTCAGTTCTCAATTAAAATGTATACCTTTGGATTTAAAGCATCTCCCAAATGCATAAATGTTAATTAGATGTATGCCGAATTGTTTAAATTCAGTGAACACAATATTTTATACAATATATAGACATTTTGAAAACTGAAAAACATGCACTAACAAATTTGTCAATGGATTTTGAAATTGTCTCAGATACTTAAAGTTGTTAAGGGTATATAAATTGTGCTCACCCTCAGATCATTCTATATGTAATTGAGATCATCAGATTTGCAGAAATGCAGCATTCCATCTCTTGCTCACCAGTGGATTCTCTGCAGTGAATGGGTGCCGTCAAAATGAGAGTCCAAACGGCTAATAAAAACATCATCATAATCCACACCACTCCAGTCCTTCAGTTAATGTCCTGAGAAGACAAAAAACAAATCCATCATTTAGTTTTTAACTAAAATCCAAGTCCAAAATCCACAATAATGCTTTCCTCAGTGAAAAAGTGGTCTGGTCTGAATTGGGAGAAAAATCTGCACAGATCAAGTACCGTTTACAAGCCAAAACAGCTCTAAACAAATATGTGGCTAGATTTTAGAAAGCGTTATTATGGATTTTAGTTAAAAGCATCTTAATGTAAGATGTTAATTGATGGACTGGAGTGGTGTGGATTGTTTTTATCAGCTGTTTGGTCTCTCATTCTGACGGCACCCATTCACTGCAGTGGATCCATTGGTGAACAAGTGATGCAATGCTACATTTCTCCAGATCTTATGATGAAACAAACTCATTTACATCTTGGATGGCCTGAGGATAAGTAATAATTGTAATTTTACTCCTCTAATTGGACATGATAGTTATCATACAAGTATGTCAATGAATTGAAATGGGTCTATCACTTGTTTTGTACTTTTTTAAATGTATGTTAAGTAAAAGTAAATTTATGATGTGTTAACTTTGAAAAATATGGTTAGGTTAGTTTCCACTCATGGCAATTGTTGAGAATGTGTGTCATTTAATCTAGTGTTATTTTTTTATGTAGCAAATTGATTGAAATCATTCTGTGGGGTTGTTGATAGCATTGCATACATCTTTCGTTAACTTGCATTGTTTTTGTTCAGTTTTGATTTTTGCATGATGGGTAACTGAAACTCTTTTCAATGGTCTCCCTGTGTGTTTACAAGCACAAAAGCAGAACGAAACGTCTGAATAGTTTACTGAACTCTACTACTGCTGTTCTTTGATTTGTTTCCATTTTATCTCTGTTATCTTGCAGCAACATTTTTCCAAATTCTTCTTTCTTATAAATCTTGTAAGTAGGAACACAAGCTTTACCAGTTGCAGTTATTTGGTTCATTTCAGTTTGTTTCCTTCAATCTTTTTCGTTTTCTTTCGTTGACACTGTCACTCGTCCATTGTTGCAGTACTTGTTTTCTTGGGGCAAGAGACTTGCGCATACACTGCTTGAGTTAAAGGTCCGAGGAGTGTTTTGACTGCTGCCCAAATCTCATCGGCTCAACTGCAACAAATATTCAGGATCCTGAGGTGGGACCAAACCACCGCGCCGATGTTTTACGAGCGTCACGTGACCCGAGAATGTTTGTTGCGCTTGATCCTTCTCCTTGATTCAACTTACCCGCCATCATTAAAACCAGTTCCTACCCATACCATCTCCTGAAGGACCTCTACTAACTGATCTTCTCCAAAGAAACACACCAACCAGTCTTATTTTGAGTTTTTGCCCAGCGTTTATTTGACAGCTTTTGTTTTTTACGTTAGCGTTTGATTAATTTCCTCATTGGTTCTTTTTATGTTTTGTATGGATATTTCTGCATGTCGTGGTTGTTGGTGCAATTCGTTTCAGCCATATTGTGCCTTATTGTCTTAATTTAGGATGCTGGACTATAGAAATTGGCCTTTTAATCAACGTTTGTCTGACATGAAATCCAACTGACATGCTTTGATAACAGGGAGACTGACCAGGAGATGTCGAATCGCGTGTTCTCGAGCCGCTCGCGCGCAAACCCGGTTGAAGTAATGGCACCACAGTGCCATTTCGTGTGATGCGAACAAGACCATTTCCTCCAAATAGATACAAACGTGCTGCAGATGCAAAAGTCCCATTAGATTAGCACTCGCTTCCTACCGCAAATTAAATTATCCAGATGTCCCGTGAAACAAATGTAATAAACTTTTGTGGAAGGATAAATCTACTGTAACTTGAATATTTTTAGGGGAAAATGATCAGTAGTACACTGTAAAAAAACAAAAAACACAATTTGTTGAGTCAACTTAAAATATTTTGTTACCCTGCTGCCTTTTTAAGTTTTTTTTAAGTTCAGTCAACTCATATAAGTTTATTCAAGTTGAAAAGTTGTACTAAGTGACAACTTAGATATTCAAGTTAATTAAAGAAACTAAATATTTTTTTAAACTTAACAGCTGCGTTTGTTACAAATTTTAAGTTGAATCAACTCAAATATCGAAGTTGTGACTTAACTTAAAACTTGACTAAACTTAAAATTAAGGCAGCCAGGTAACAATTTTTTTAAGTTGACTCAACAAATAATTTTTTACAGTGTAGTTTTTAAATCAGAAGATTGGAATAATTCATTTTTATATTTTTAAGCAGCATTTTAGAATTTAGATTTTTGAAGAATCATGCGTCACTAAAGACTGGAGTAATGATGCAAAAAAATTCAGCTTTGGTCAAAGAAATCAATTACATTTTACTATATGTTCACACAAAAAACAGTTGTTTAAAATTTAAATAATATTTCAACATTTTTAGTGTATTTTTAGATGAAATGCAATATCAGTCTAAATTGTTCCAAACTTTTGGTCAGTATTGTTAATATTTAAAAAAAAAAAAATAGCATTTAATTATTAGAATGTCCAATATTTGTATTTTTTTAATGTCATATGCATTTTAAAGTTGAGTCTCAATGCATGTACATATTTTGCTTTCGTAAAAAAAACTTCATGCAATTTGTAAAAATAATTTTTGCTAAAGATCAAACTGAAACTGTTTAAAAGCATCCTTATGACGGCGTTAAAGATTTTTATCTATATGAATCGGTAGTTTGGTGTAATAATAGTAATATTAGAAATAATTATTATTATTATATTTTTACATTACTTCATAAAAGCTTATTAGCTGTAAAAACATTTTGTTATATATTAAAAATGATAGTAATATTTAATTCAGTCAATTCAAATATATTTATGTAGCACATTTTTTTTAAAAGCAGTTGTACAGAAAATCATTATTTTAATGTTTATAACATCTTATAATCGCATTTAGCAGATTAGAGCAAATGATTCGGCATTGTTTACTCCTCTGCCTGTTTGAAGATCTCTTTGTCGGTAATCCCTGTCATGGCCTCCTGTGGTTCGCATGTGAAAGCGTGACTGAGTGTTTGCGCTTGTGTCTCTCCTTCCTGTCTCTGTCTCTCTCTGTCTTTCTCAGCGCTGGCGACTCAAGCTGGAGTTGAACTGAGACGCAAAGGGTCTCAGATGTCCACGGACACCATGGTGTCCAACCCCATGTTTGACGCCAATGAGTTTCCCGATAATTACGAGTCCGGGCGAGCCGAAGCGTGTGGGACGCTGTGCAGGATCTTCTGCAGTAAGAAGACTGGAGAGGAGATACTTCCAGTATATCTGTCCAGGTAATTCTCAACCAGTGTTAATTTCATTGACAAGTAATTTTTGACATTTTTTCACAGAGTTGTCCATTTTTATTCACATAAACAAACTCTGTTATGCCTTGGGTGAACATAAACAGTTCACTAGAGACTATCAGACATGTATCAATACATTATATCCATGCATTCGGTTTTAAAGGGACAGCAGCCGAATTTAGTTTCTATTGACTATGGCATTGATGTTAATCAAACAACAAAAGAAAGACAGATCGCTCACTGCTATTGACCTAATCACTTTAGTAGCCCTAATAAAGATTAATCTAAATGTATTTATATAAATTAGTACTGTCAAATGATTAATTGCGATTAATCGCATCCAAAATAAAAGTTTTTGTTTACATAATATGTGTTTGTACTATGTATATTTATTATGTGTATATATATAAATACACACACATGCATGTATATATTTAAGAAAAATATGTTGTTTATGTATTAAATATATTTCTACATAGTATAAATTATATGTATATAAATATATACATGTGAATACATTTAAATATTTTCTAAATATATACTGAATGCATGTGTATTTATACATAATAAATATACACAGTACACAAATATATTATGTAAACAAATACTTTTATTTTTTTTTTTAATCGCGATCGTTTGACAGCACTGATATAAATATGAATGAATGAAGAATGTGGTAAAAAGTTGTTATAAAGAATGCATAATTAGATTATATAACCATTTCATTGAAAAAAAAGACCATGTTCTTGTTTCTTTATGAGACGTGGTTTAATTTTAATATAAAGGCATGTGGCTTTGTCGACTAAAACTAGACTAAAACAATTCAGATGACTAAAATGTGACTAAAACTAAATGGCATTTTAGTCGAAAGACTAAGACTAAATTAATAATTGCTGTCAAAATTAACACTGTTCTCAACAAATCACTTACACTAATGGTCAAAAGTTGGAATATGCTAAACAATCCTGCATTTATTTAAAATAAATAAATTAAAAAATGTATGACTTTTATTTAGCAAGTACAGATTGAACTGACCAAAAGTGCCATTTCTAATGTTGCAAACGATTTCTGTTTCAAATAAATGCTGTTCTTTTGAACTTTCTATTCATTTTTATTCTGAAAAATAAAATGTATCACAGTTTCCAAAGAAATATTGAATCAGAATCAGAAACATTTCAGCATATTAGAATGATTTAATGATGCAGTCTATAGACTGGAGTAATGATGCTGAAAATTCATTTTTAATCACAGAAATAAATTACATTTGAACATTTATTCATACAGAAAAAAAGCTATTTTAAATGTAAATAATATTTCACATTTTTACTGTATTTTTAATAAAATTAACACAGGCTTAGTGAGTAGAAGAGGCTTCTTTTGGAAAATGTACCATTTTGATTCTTCCTAAATGCAGTGTAACTAAAATGAATCTCTGTTCTGTATTTGATGTTTCTGTCAGATTCTACATGGTCCTCATCCAGGGTCTTCAGATATCAGACTTCATTTGCAGGCCGGTTTTAGCCAGCATCATCCTGAACTCTTCGGCTCTGTTCTGCTCCGATCTCAAAGGGATCAATGTTGTGGTTCCTTACTTCATATCTGCACTGGAGACCATCTTACCGGATCGGTGAGCGACGCTTTGTGATTTCTGAGAAATAGGGTCCAAAATATGTCTTCACACTCAGTTTTTAATGCGTGTTTTTTCTGCACCAACAGAGAGTTGTCCAAGTTTAAGTCATATGTGAACCCCACTGAGCTGAGGAGAGCTTCCATCCATATCCTGCTGTCCATGCTTCCTCTTCCTCACCACTTTGGCAACGTCAAATCCGAGGTAAAAAGCTTCAGATCTGGGTTTAGCATCTCGCAATTTTCACTGTAACTTGATTTTCTGAGATAAAAATACAAATTTAATGGGCTGTGGTTTTGTAATTACATTGGCAGGTTCTGTTGGAAGGGAAATTCAGCAATGATGATAACTCACTCAATGACAAGGCGGTCACCTTCCTCTCCCTGAAGCTGCGATTGGTCAATATTTTGATCGGCGCCCTGCAAACAGAGACAGACTCGATCAATACGCAGATGATACTAGGTACAGCTGCCTCTTCGATATGTCCATTTACTGATTTGCCATGTGAAATACTATAAAACATGTAGTTTAGCCTCGTTCAAGCCCTTAATACCTGATGTGCACAAACCCATGACCAAACTCATATATAAATAGCCATTAATTAACCTAATTAACCATTTAAATATTTTGTATTATTATATTCAAAAAGTATTATTATCTTTATTGTTATTATTGTTTATTCAATTATTTTATAAAAGCTAATTAACAATGTTAGTATTTAATATTAATTGAGATTTTTTTCTTAATTAATAATAATAATAATAATAATTATTATTATTATTATTATTATTATTATTATTATTATTTTTACTGATAGAATAATAACAATTATTATTACTTTATTTATAAATGCTTATTATAAATAGCTAGCTATAGCTATAAATAAAATAGTAGTAATAATAATCATATTATTATTTTTATTAATTCTGTTATTACAATATTATATAAAAGCTAATTAACCATGTTAATATTTTATATTATTATATTCTAAGAGTAATATAATTGTTATTGTTTATTATTATTATTATTACATTATTTTATAAAAATAATTAAAAATATTAATATTCTATATTATTACATTAAAAACACAAAAATGTGTGCATATATATGCATATATATATATATATATATGTATGTGTATGCGTGTGTGTGTGTGTGTGTGTGTGTGTAAGTAATTATAATATTATTAAATTATTATAGTATAAAAATATATATTATTGTTGTTATATTCATTTATAATATAGTTAACTATATTTATATCTAATATATATTTATATCTAATATTAACATGACTAACAAAATGTATATTGTATGTGTGTCTTGATTTATACATAATAAATATACACAGTACACACATATATTATATAAACATAAACTTTTATTTTTGATGCAATTAATTGTGATTAATCATTTCCCAGCACTAATTACATTATATTACACTTGTATTATACTTGTATTTCATACTATTATATTATTATATTGTTGATATAATTTTATTCAGTTATTTAATAGAAGCAATTAAGCCATAAAAGTATGTAGTGATATTAAAATCACTGCATCTGTGTCTCTTTTTACAGCGGCAATGCTGAATATCGTCCAGGATTCTGCTCTTTTGGAGTCTGTTGGTGCTCAAGCTGAAGTGGTACGAGTTTCTGTTTATTTATGAACTTATGATGAACATTTATTCATCATGAATGAGTTCAAAGAGAAAGCTTGAAATAGATTTGAAGTGTCAGCAAGGTGATATATGATGAGCAATCATTGGGAGCAATTACAGTTCACCAATTAAAAATGCCACTTTGTCTTT
The DNA here is from genome assembly GCA_033026305.1 of Cirrhinus molitorella. Lineage (NCBI taxonomy): Eukaryota > Metazoa > Chordata > Actinopteri > Cypriniformes > Cyprinidae > Cirrhinus > Cirrhinus molitorella. The sequence goes on from CM065130.1 coordinate 36,824,100, forward strand.
GCTCTGAGTAGGGCAGTGTAGATGGAAGCCATTCTCTGGCTAAGAGCCACAGTCGCAATAACAGCGGCATCAGCAACGCTAGCGCAGGCAGCTCAGAGGCTACGACTCCAGACAGCGAACGCCCCGCGCAGGCCCTGCTGAGAGACTACGGTAAGCCCAGAAGGACACTATGCACAACCAAACAATTCATCAGAGTTTGAACCTCTAATTTTGAGGAATTGCTTTTGTTCCTCTTTCGTAAGTCGCTTTGCATAAAAGCGTCTGCTGAATGCATAAATGTAAAACCTCAAAAAGATTTCAAAAGTGCATCCGAGGAATGTGATGTAATGCATGTTTGTAGAACTTGCATGATGATGATGATGATGATGCGTTTTGATGTCAATATCAATTTTATTTATATACTGTAGAATAGGGGTGAGTGATATAACGATTTAGAGAAATATCGTAGTATGGTGCTATTCTGTCAGCTGCAGTTCTGGCGCCTTCCTCTCAATATAAGTTACTGTACTGTACAACGCGACATACATTCACATCAGTTTTACACTCGCAGGACACTGTACTTATTCACAATCACAAAAGTAGATTTGCTTTAAAGTCTTGCTGATTAAACATTTCATATGCATGCTGTTCTGACATGGTAATACTGTCAAAACATGCAAGGTTTACATATAAACACAGTTGCTTAAGGTAAAGTGAAAGTAAACAATTGAGAGAAAAACAGACTGTGCCTGTATATTAGATGCGTGCAGCTCTTAAAGCGACAGTACTAAACATGCTGTCGCTTGTCATTAAAGAGATAGTTCACCCAAAAATGATAATTGTCATTATTTACTCACTCACATGATGTTTCTTTCTTGTGCTGAACAAAATAATATATTTACCAAAATGTGGGTAACCAAACAGTAGCTGGTCCCCATTGAAGAAATGCATAATAGAAATGATCAAATAGATAAAACAGAAACTCATTTAGGTTTAAAACAACCTGAGAGTGAGTAAATGATGGATTTAAAATAAAACACTGACAAAATTTTCATTTTGAGTGAACTATTCTTTTTATGTTAATAAAACAACAAAACACAAAGAGAAAAATCACTCATTCCTTTTCACTGAAGACTCAGTACAGTTGCTTTAATAAGAATCATTGTACAATTGATGTATATAGTGTATAAGTATAGTGTCTAGGGCTGTGCCGATAAACAATATCATATCGAATTGCGATAAAATAGATGTCGATAGCGATGATAATCTCTAGGCATTTTTACGCAATATGGATTAATATAAGAGCCAATTACACGGCAGAAATATGCAACAACAGCCAATCAGCGTGCAGATTTTGCAAAGCAAACTCGATACAAAGACGAGTGGAAAAAAAAATGAGTGGAAGCAATGACGAAAGTGAAACTAACCTCGTGTTATCATTCGGGATTTATGAAATTTTCGACAAAATGGTAGCATGAATTCAGTTATATGCAAGTGGTTTGGCTATTTGAAAAGCGCAAGGTTCAGATCAAAACGATCTGTAAAATATGTCCTAAACATTTTACACATTATGTGCACTGGCTAGAAATTGTATAGTTTTTATGTTGTAGTTTTATTTTGCACATTTTATTTAATTTAATTTAATCTAATCTAAAAAAAAAAAAAAAAAACGACAAATTACAAATTGTGTTGAATAGAAGTTGAATATATTTATGTTTACATTTTGCACATTTAATCTACCTCTTAAAGCCATACGATGTAGACAAACATGTCTTTCTGGAAAAGGAAAAAAACTGAAAACTGTAATTGTGTTACTTACAAATTATGTTTAATGTTTACATTTTGCACATTTACTCTCATTTACCTTCAGTTGTCACAACTTTTAGTTTTTAATTGATTTATAAACTATACTTTAATGAAACCTCTAAATTGTGGCTTCAGTCAAATGTTGGGATGCTTTTTTTTTTTTTTAAGATGGCAGCATTAACCGTTTATATATCGAAATATATATTATTATCAATAAATATGGGAAAAAATTATCGAGATTACATTTTTGCCATATCGCCCAGCCCTAATAGTGTCACAGTTTTTTATTTGTTCATTTAATTTCTTGAATGCTACTGCTAAATACCTACTCTACCTGAAAAATAAAGCACTGTTTGTTTTATTTATATTATGTTTATTTGTAGTGTGCGTCTTTGTTCTTACTTTTTTTTTATTTTATTGAAAAGCTTAGTTTTAAAAAAATGGAAATTAGTTTGGCTGTTCTCAGACAACTTGCAAAATAGTAAAACCAACATGGAAAAAGATAAAATCGTGATATTTCTGAAAAAAATATCGCCCACCCCTACTGTAGGACCATTAAAAACAACCAAAATTGAGCAGTGTGCTGAGCAACAAGAAAAATAGAAAAAAGCACATAACAAAGCAGACTAAAACTATACAATAACATTACTAAAATGCAGTTAAATGATGCTTCATCACTGGCATGTTTTAAAATGCCTGATTGCAAATGATAATGAATGGATGTTTTTTTAAAATGCAGCTCATGTGGAATGTCTTTAACCAGTTTTTGTTAAATGAATGCTTTCTTTATTTTCAAAGCATGATGTCAAATGAAGCCTAACATGGCTTGTTATTGTGATTCCGCTGGACTAGATCATCAGTGTCTGTAACTAGCGAGCGATAACGTGTTTTTGTGCCCGTCTATGTTCATGTGTATGGTTTACGTTTGCCGTCACATGGCCGTCTTACGACTGCATCTCTGTGCCTGGCTTGCGTCTGTTGTGTGTGTGTTACTAACCCGCTGTCTGTGGCGTGCTGTGTGTTATATCCCAGCTCTCCACACAGACACTGCGGCCGGGCTGCTGATCCGCAGCATCCACCTGCTCACCCAGAGACTCAACTCTCAGTGGAGACTCGACATGAGCATCTCGCTGGCTGCCCTCGAGCTGCTGGCCGGCCTCGCCAAGGTACGCTGACGAAATCAGCTTTATATTTATATATCAAATGACTATTAGCTAGCGGTTCTTTCCATACAGCGTCACTTTAAAGTTTGTGAACCCTTTAAAATGTTCTATATTTCTGCATAAATGTGACCCAAAACATCATCTGATTTTCAGTCCTAAAAGTAGACAAAGAGAACCCAATTAAATGAGAGATTTGCTTTGTCATTTATTTATTGAGAAAAACGATCCAGTGTTGCATATCTGTGCGTTGCAAAAGTATGTGAATCTTTGCTTTCAGTATCTGGTGTGAGCTCCGTTTGCTGCAGCGACTGAAGGTAAAGTTTCTTGTAAATGCTGATCAGTCCTGTGCAATAACATATAGGAGTTTTAGCCCATTCCTTAGTGCAGAAACACGTCAACTCTGTGATGTTAGTGGGTTTCCTTCTATGAACTGTTTGCTAAGATTCTTCCACAACATTTTAATTGAATTAAGGTCTGGACTTTGACTTAATCATTCCAAAACATTAACAGTTAATCAGATAACTTTTGTTAAAGTTAAATTGATGTTTTCCTTTAGATTTTGCTGGTATCATTTAGAATTCATTGTTCCATCAATAATGGCAGGCTGTCCTGGCCAAGATGGAGCAAAACAGGCCCAAGCCATGATACTACTACCACCACTATGTTTTACAGCTTCTCATTTAAACCAATAAGTTCAATTATGGTTTCATCCACCCTTTAAACCTTTCTCCAGTAGTCCTCTGGCTTGTCCACATGATCTTTAGCAAGCAATTTTCTTTTTGGAGAACAGTGGCTTTGGTTGCTCAATGTTCTCCTGATGGTGGACTCATGAACATTAACATTAGCCAATGTGAGAAAGATCTTTAGTTGCTTAGAAGTTACTTAGAAGTTACCCTGTGTACTATTACACGTTCTGCTTTGGAGTGATCTTTGTTTGGTCGACCACTTCTCTGGAAGGTAACAGTGGTCTTGAATTTCCTCCATTTGTACACAATCTTTCTGACTGGATTTGTGGAGTCCAAACTCTTTAGAGATGGTTTTGCAACCTTTTCTAGCCTGATGAGCAACATCAACTCTTTATCCTAGGTCCTCAGTAATCTCCATTGTTTGTGACGTGATTCACTTCCGCAAACATGATCAGACTTTGATAGATCCCTGTTCTTTGAATAAAACAGGTCACATTTGACCTGACATTTTGATAGTCATTGCACTGACTGAAAACACATCTGCACAGATGGACTCTAATTTCACCTTTAAATAACCTGCTAATCCAAGAAATTCACATACTTTTGCAACGCACAGATATGTAACGCTGGATCATTTTTCTCAATAAATAAATTGCAAAAAAAAAAATATAAAAAATTCTCTCACTTGATTGATTGGGTTCTCTTTGTCTACTTTCAGGACTTAAAAATCAGATGATGTTTTGGGTCATATTTATGCAGTAATGTAGAAAATTGTAAAGGGTTCACAAACTTTCAAATGGCAGTGTATATACAACTGCAATAATTCCAGTTTTTGAAGGAAGTCTCTTGCTCACCAAGACTGTATTTAATAAATGGAAAATACAGTAAAAATGTAAAATATTTTTACAATTTAAATGCTCTAATTTCTTCCTGTGATCAAACCTGACTTTTCAGCATCATTACTCCAGTCCAGTATGCCACTTAAGAAACATTCCTGATTATTATCAATTTGGGGAACTTTCTATTCATCAAAGAATCCTGAAAAATCACACGTATCACATTTTCCACAAAAATATTGGGCAGCACAACTGCTTTCAACATTGATGATAATCGGAATTGTTTCTTGAGCAGCAAATCAGTATATTAGAATGATTTCTGAAGGATCATGTGACACTGAAGACTGGAGTAATGATGCTGAAAATTCAGCTGCACTTCATAGAAATTACAATTTACAGTACATTCAAACACAAAAAAATATATTTTGAATTTTAATAATATTTCAAAATTTTTACTAAATTGTTGATCAAATAATTGCAGTCCTGCTAGGCATAAGACGTCTTTCAAAAACATTAAAAACAATCATAATTTTTCTACTTTTGGACCACTTTCGATTAAATGTATGCACGTTCTTCTGAAGGTGAAGGTGAGCGTGGAGTCGTCGGATCGTAAGCGTGCTGTCAGCTCCGTCTGCAGTTATATCGTGTATCAGTGCAGTCGTCCCGCTCCGCTTCACTCCAGAGATCTGCACTCCATGATCGTCGCCGCTTTCCACTGCCTGTGCGTCTGGCTCACAGAACACCCCGACATGCTCAATGAGAAGGTATGACCAGTCTGACCTCAGCTTCGGCTACTTTAGAGTCTGTAAATGCTGAAACTTGAGCACCAGCGATTAGCAGTAAAGCCAGAAACAAAGCTTGCAATTCATAATCAAACTTCCACATCAACAGCCACTTCACAATATTTAACTTCCCCTTCCCCTGTACTGCCAAATGTCATCTAGTTCAATGACAAATATAATTGCCTAAGCCTGCTTAAACACGCAAGATGTATTGAAGTCAAGAAACATTGTGATGATTTCAGACCACTGTTGATTTGGCTAATAAGCTTCCTAAAAAAAAGCAGCAGTGAGTTTCACATGCACTTCTCGTTTGATGCCTCTAATTGAATTGTTTTAAAAATGTTGATCAATTTTGGAAATTTGATTCAATTCAATACCGATTTTTGCAATGTTTTTAAAAATGTGCATTTTACAGCTTTTAAATTTTGACATGCACGTATATGTTACATATATGCAGGCTTTTTATTGCTATATATATATACTGCTGTTCACAAGTTTTTTGTTTTTTTTTTGCTGGCCAAAGCTGCATCTATTTGATTCAAAATACAGTAAAAATAGTTCAAATAGTATTACAATTTCAAAGAGATTTTTTTTTTCCATATGAATATCTGTTAAAATATAATTTATTCCTGTGATCAAAGCTGAATTTTCAGCATCATTACTCCAGTCTGAAATCATACTGACTTGCTGCTTAAGAAGCATTTTTGATTGTACAGTTGTGCTGTCCAGTATTTTTGTGGAAATTGAGATGCATTTTAATTTTTTATTTTTCTTTAAAGTATAGAAAGTTCAAAAGAACAGCATTTATTTGAAACAAATCTTTTGTAACATTATAAACATCTTTACTGTCACGTTTGATCAATTTATTGCAGTTTGACAAATAAAAGTATTATAAAATTTTTTAAATCTGACTCCAAACAGGAGCATACTTAATTATATTAGTGCGTATATAAAAATATATTGATTATAATTTGTGGAAAACACAAGAACAGAACAGTACTTGAAACAACATAATATGTATAAATGCAGAAATATGAAAAGTTTCAGATTTGAATTAAAGTTTGTTGTTGTTGTTTCGGTCACTCATCTGTTTTTTTTATTTATTTTATTTGGATGCGTTTTATTTTATGAGCTTAGTCTTGTATTATTGTGTCTTTAAGGATTGTCTGATCGAGGTGTTGGAAATTGTCGAGCTCGGCATCTCAGGCAGCAAGTCTAAAACCAGCGATCAGGAAGTGAAATACAAAGGTGATAAAGAGCACAACCCGGCTTCTATGAGGGTCAAAGATGCTGCCGAAGCCACGTTATCATGGTGAGCATCCTTCAAAACCCGCCTTTGATTTCTCCCCTATGATATTTAAGGCTGTCTCTGATTTGTGTTGATGTGTTTCAGTATAATGCAGGTGTTGGGTGCGTTCCCGTCTCCCAGCGGCCCCGCATCGCCCTGCAGTCTGCTGAACGAGGACACGCTGATCAAGTACTCCCGACTCACCTCCACGTCTCACAGCAACTTCAGATACTTCGTCCTGGATAACTCTGTTATTCTCGCCATGCTGGAGCAACCGCTGGGAAACGAGCAGAGTGAGGACGACACACTTTGCATCTCATTCCTCTGGTACTTTTTCAACTCAGATTTCTGATTTCTTATCAATGCATTTGTGTCAGCAGACCCCTGTCCGTCAGTCACCATGTTAATCAGAGGCATGTCTGGTCGACACGCGTGGACAATGCAGCTCTTCCATCAGCCTCGAGGTGCAAGAGCCAATCAGAAGGTAAGAAGCAACCTCAACCTCCAATCAGAACAGAGATGTTTTTTCAGTAGCCAATCAGAAGCAATTAAAATGGCCTGTCAGAGAATGTGGCTTCTCAGATTTAGTATTTGAGAATGATCTTTATGTTGAAAATTTTGCTTATTCGCAAAAAAGGCATAAACAGATATTGGGTTTATTTCAGCACATGTGGTGAATTGCGGTGTAATGAGCGATGTTATGATTATACTTTGTCTCTTTATGTCCTACAGCAAGTGTTTGTTCCTGAAAGCCGACCGGCTCCCAAAAACGATGTAGGGATTCGGTTTAATGTCAAGCACAGGCCGTTCCCAGAGGAAGTGGATAAGATTCCGTTTGTGAAAGCCGACCTGAGCATCCCGGATCTTCATGACATTGTGGATAAGGAGGTAAAAAGCTTTAGAACATTGTGTTTTCTTTAGTATTACACACACATTTCTATGTGGATAGTATCAGATGTTCATATAACGATAATTGCTGAAGCTTTATTACTCACTGTATTGAATTAAGTTAGAAAAAAAGTGCTGTACTGCTGTACTCTAAGTGAGTTTCTTATAAAAAATATTTAAATGCATTAAAACAGTACACAATAAAAATGCTTAAAGTAAGCAAAGCTTTCAAACTGATTAAAGTGAAAATAAATGATGATAAATAATCAAAACATTTTCAACCATTATGTAGATATTTTTTTCTGGCATGTTTTAGTCCATGTAAATTGGTCTCAAATAAACAAATGTTCCAAAAAGATTAAAATGTAAAATAATTTAATTTAAATTAAAATTTAATTAAAAACAATAAAGCAGGGTTATTATAGTTAAGTAACAAAACCATAAAGTTTTTTTGCTAATAAGCTTAAACTGAAATAATAAATATATATATAAATATATATATATATATCTGTATGTGTGTTAAATGTTTAACTTATTTAATTTCTAATGAATTTTATTTAAACTTATTTAAATATTTAGTCTCTCTTGATAAACTAAAATAACTAAAACTGAAATAAAAATTTATTAAAAACGATATAGCTATGTACAAATAATGTAATAAAAAAAAAAAAAAACATGCCAAAAACTTAACTAAATTTCAACTGAAAGCAAAATGTAAAAATAAAAAATAATTCAAAATATTAATAAAATCGATAATAGTATTTCAATGATCCTAAAATCACTGGTGTAAACAAATAAATAAATAAATAGTTTAATAAGTATTAAATAAATGACATACAAAAAAAGCAAACAAAATTTGACTTTGTCTCATATTGGATGAAGTTAGCCTTACTGATTCTGTAGTTTTCCTATTTATTACTGTGAAGATGCTTTTAAAATCAGGTTTACAGAATTAATATAGAAATGAAGGTGATTTGACTGAAATATATGACCCTGGACCACAAAGCCTGTCTATAAGGGTCAGTTTTTGGAAATTGAGATTTATACATCATCTGAATTCTGAATAAATAAGCTTTCGTTGATGTATGGTTTGTTAGAATAGGACAATATTTGGCCGAGATACAGGTGTTTGAAAATCTGTAATCTGAGGGTGCAAAAAAATCAAAATATAGAGAAAATCACCTATACAGTTGTCCAAAGGAAGTTCTTAGCAATGCATATTACTAATCAAAAATTAGGTTTGGATATATTTACGGAAGGAAATGTGCAAAATATCTTCATGCAACATGATTTTTATTTAATATCCTAATGATTTTTGCCATAAAAAGAAAAATCGATAATTTTGACCCATACAATGTATTTTTGGATATTGCTACAAAAATAGCACCATAGCAAATCTGAATGAAAATCTGAATGGCTGTTTAAAACATTTAAATGCCTTTTGACTTCCTTTCTTCCATGTTAAGCAACTGCATTGAAAGAAGCATTTAAAAAAAATCTGTGCACCTCATGATTCACAGCGTGAAAATAAAATATCTCCCTGCTCTCGATGTGATATGTGAGTGTTTATCAGAAAATCTTGTATTCATCCTGACTGTGTGTGTTGTTTCAGTTGGAGCAGCAGCACGATAAGCTGCGAGCTGTGATGGGAAAGCAGATAGATTACGAGACGAAACTGGAGCACTACACAGAGGAGTTATGGAGGAACAAACCCTTCCCAGACCCCCTGACAGACTGTAAACCACCAGCCCCTGCTCAAGAGTTTCAGACCGCACGCCTCTTCCTCTCGCACTTCGGCTTCCTGTCACTAGAGGCGCTCAAGGTATGAGAACGGACTGTCAGAAGTTTGCTTTGAAGGTGATGTACGGACTGATTTTAGTTTGAGTTTTGGGTAAATATTGTGCACAGTAATCAGGGTTCGTACAAGGTGCTTAAAAAGTACTTGAATTTGACTTTGTAAATTTAAGGCCTGGAAAACCCTTGAAAATTGCAACATTTCTGAAGAAGTACTTGAAAAGTGCTTGAAATATTGAAACGCAATGTACCTGTAAAATAAGTGTTTAATTTTTTCAATAAGCACACATCTTTTCATGCAAAATTAAAAAAAAAAAAAAAATTGAAAGCAATTTTTCCACTTATTTTAGTTAATGTCATAAAACTAGTGAGCTGAGCTAGTAGTAGTATTGACAGTGTTGTGTACACATGGCTTAACACTCGAAATGAGGAACAGATGAACCGAATCTATTGAGTCATTTACACTGGAACCGCTCAGATTTATTTAAACTTGTGACTTTGATCATTCATTTCAAGTTAAATTCATTTCAATTTCATTTCAAATTAAAACAGCCATTTATTTTCGAATTTCAAAAGCGCTTTTAATAATTTCTGAGGAGCTTTTCGAAACTCTGAATCAGTTAAACCATTGCATTGCAAAATGACTCTCACTAATTTGGAGTGCTCCAATCAGATTGTGTGAGATCTCTGATTGAAGTCCTTGAAAATAAAAAAAATAGTGCTTAAATTTCATTTTACAGTATATGTACGAACCCTAAATAATGTAAATTATTGTAAAAATATACATATATATAAATATATAAAATTTTGTCTAAAAATATTTTTATACAATATCAGCATTTGCAATTTAATTACATTTTTTAATGTTTATATTTTTTATTTTAATTCAATAATAGCATAATGTATTTTTTTATTGTGATATTATTTTATATTTTTATTTATTTTATTAAAAAAAAATGAAAACTGCTGTTGTGCAAGTTATGCTGCAAAATTCATTATATTAAATGTTTATAGCAAGTGAATCCTTATACATACGCTGGTTGGTTGTTTGTTTGGTCAGGTAGGCATATTTTACAGAATAATATGTCAAATGTATTATAAAAAATTATTATAAAAATATATTTAAGCAATATCACAATGTCACACTGCCTTTGTAAGTTAAAAAAAAATATTTTGTTAATTTTACTGGCCATTTTATTTTAATTGAATATTTATTTAATTATTTTTTTTCCTCTCCCCTTAACTTAAGCATTTAAAACACAGTTTTAGTGTCTTCATTGTCATTCATACTCAATTCATTCAAGTAGTTGGATTGCTCTGTTTCATGATTCTGCTTTAAAAGACGACAGAATTTTCTCAGTAAAAATATTTTTTCCGGAGTATCTGTGTGTATAACAGGAAAAACATTGACCTAAATCTAGCTGGTGCTTTGTGTGTGTTTTCTCTCAGGAGCCTGGAAACAGTCGACTGCCTCCTCACCTCATCGCTCTGGATTCATCTGTGCCAGGCTTTTTCGATGACGTCGGCTACCTGGACTTGTTACCGTCCCGGCCGTGTGACACTGTGTTTATTTTCTACATGAAAGCTGGACAGAAGAGCAGCCAAGAGGTGAAATTTAATGAGTGTCCTGCTGTGAAAGTACTCTAGTTCATATAGCAGGAATGCAGCAGATGTCACAGGTGTGCATAAATCATCTTGATTAATAATAAGTTTGTGTGTAGATTCTGAGGAACGTGGAGTCTTCAGCAAATGTACAGCCACACTTTCTGGAGCTGCTGTTGTCTTTGGGATGGCCTGTGGAGGTCGGACAGCATCCGGGTTGGACAGGCAGTGTGTTCACCAGCTGGACCATCAACACATCTAACGGTGCTGAAACACCAGGTACACACACACACACACACACACACACACAACTCTGTATAGCTATCTTTGTGAGGACATACATTGACACAATGTAATCTCTAGCTCCTTACCCTAAACCTACCCATCAGAACTAAGTGCCTCACCCAAACCCTTACCCTAATCCTAACCTTTATGCAATTATATTATGATCCCTAAAACCAAGTCTTGACCCTCAAACAGGCCTTTAAAGGGGTCTCAGAAAGTGAGGACCAGCCAAAATGTCTCACTTTACAAAATTGCTCACTCCGAAGGTATAAAACAAACCGGCTGTACAAGTGAATGTATAATACATTTTAGTCATTTTTTATATTTATTTAATTAAATATTATCTAAGAACTACTATTGTATTGATTAATATTAATACTTTTATTTTTATATTTAGAATTTTTTTTTTTTTTTTTTTTTTTTGTAATCTCTACTATATATATATATATATATATATATATATATATAATATAGTTGTTATTATTATAATTTTTTTTTTTTTTTTTCCTCTCTTTACGTTTAATCGGTTTTATTGTTAGGAATTTTAGTACTAGAACTTGAACATTTAATTTGATGATATATGGTACACTTCTGTTTTGTTAATTTCAGTGTTAATTTAGTATTATTTATACACGATTGTTTATATTTATTGGGTTGTATAATAATTTATTTATTAATAAATATTTAATTTACATATTTTCAGTTTTCATTTTGATTGTAAATTTTAGTAATTTTATGTGTCTTTATTATTTTTGTATATTTCTCTTTAGCTTTCATTTATATTTTAATTATGTATTTTCAGTTTTTGTTTTAATTGTAAATTTTAGTCATTTCATTTGTGTTTTATTATTTTTTTATACTTCTCTTTAGCGTCATATTTATTTTTATTTTAGTTTTAGTAATTTTACTTCAATTTAAACTTGTTTCAGCAATTTAATTTAACAGCTGTTTTGTTTTAGGTGTTCATTTTGTATTATTTATACACCATTGTTTATATTTATTGAGTTATTAATAATTTATTTATTAATAAATATTTTAAATACACATTTTCAGTTTTAATTGTACATTTTAGTAATTGTTTTTTTTTTTTATTCCTCTTTAGTTTTCATTTATTTTATTTTACTTTAGTATTTTTTTACTTCAATTTAAACTAGTTTTCACTTAGTCAACAATTTAATTTAACTGTACACTTCTGTTTTGTTTATTTAGGTGTTAATTTTGTATTATTTATACACCATTGTTTACATTTATCAATTTGTATTAATAATTTATTATATTTATTAATACATCTTTTGATTATATATTTTCAGTTTTTATTTTTAATTGTAAGTGTCAGTAATTTCATGTGTTTTTATTATTGTTTTATATTTCTCTTTAGCTTCTTATTTAATTTTATTTTAGTTTTAGTAATTTTTCAGTTCAATTTAAACTTGTTTTCAGTTAGCCAACAATTTAATTTAACGGTACATTTCTGTTTTGTTTATTTTGATGTTAATTTTGTATTGTTTATACACCATTGTTTATATTTAATAATTTTTATTCATAATTTACTATATTTATTAATACATATTTTAATGAAATATTTTTAGTTTTCATTTTAATTTTTAGTAATTGTGTGTTTTTATTATTTGTTTTTATAAATTATTTAATTTCTTTTCATTTAAACTTGTTTTCAGTTAGTCAACCATTTAATTTAAGTTGATTTATTTTTCATCAAATATTAAATTTGTATTTTATTTCCAGCTTTATCAGAATGATTATCTGAAAATATAAAAGCATCAATTTTATTGTCTTCCCATGATCATACTACAAATATAAAACACTGTTTGACTGTTTTTGATCCACACAGTGATTCCCAATGTGTAATAATGTGAATGTGTTGTGTGTGTGTTTATGTGTTTGTGCAGATGATTCAGTGACTCTGGGAGACACTGGAGGCGGCGTGTTTAACGGAGAGAAGCGGGTGCTCTATTACGCAGACGCTCTGACAGAAATCGCCTTTGTCGTGCCGTCCCTCAGCGACTCGTCCGGTAAAACGCTCTTGTCTGTTCAGTTTCTACACAACACTTTTGGATCGCTTTCTGTATTCAAACACTTTCAGCGTTTATTAAGCGTGAATTTGAGGCAGCAAGCATCCTTTCTAACACACTGCAGAGGACTATTAATGGAGTATTGATTTCTCCATTAGTTGAATGCGTTTAACCCGTTTAATGAATTCATATTGATTTATTTAATATGACAAATGTTCATTTCTCTCCCGCCGTAGCTGAGTCATCAGAGCACAGCTTCCCGACCGCAGACTCAGACTCTCAGATGGAGCTCTTGCCCAGTTTACTAAAGCAGCCCAACCTCACGCTGGAGCTCTTCCCCAACCACTCAGACAACATGGGACCCGCACAACGGGTAACTAACCACACTCTCAGACCTGAGCTTTCAGATCACTGCTAAATGCAGACCTTGAGCCAAAAACCCAGACCAAACACCAGTGACCTGTGCATATGGGTGCAGTCATTTTAGACACTTCCAGAACTAAAGAAACAGAGATGGAAATAAAATTAAGTGCATGAATTATGCTTCCATCTTTGTTGCTACAGTTTTGGAAGTTTTCTGTTCTAAAGAAGGGGCTGTCCCAATACTTTTGTCCATGTAGTGCATGTACAAGTCTTTGGTGTTTGGTCTGAGTTTTTGGCTCAAGGTCTGCATTTAAAATCAGTCCAAACATTTTTCTATGAACCTTGCTTTATACACAGAAGCATGGTCATGTTAGAATAAAAAAGGGTCCTGTCTTGTCCATATGCCGTATGCAGGCGGACTAACATTTGGATTCCTTATATCAGCGGAAAGATTTGATATTCGTCAGATAAAAGCAAGACATCATTCAAAATGGTCTGTTTTTATTTGTGTACCTTTTAAAAACAGTGAAACGTTGTACTTTTGTAAAATAAAGAAAACAAACCGTCTTGGTCTCTGTGAACGTTCCTGAAACGAAGAAAAATTCACGAAGACATGAGAAATATATTTATAAAAATGTTGAAGTGCCCGCTTTTAAGTGTTTGTTTTGCTTGTTTGACATTAAATGCATTAGATACGTAACTTTGGAATATAAATCATAGCACGTTTCAAAAGATTAAAAAACGTTGTAGTTGTAGTCCGTAAAATACGGTATAGAAAATTATTTTGCGGATGGACCCCAGTTTGAAAACCCCTGGGTTAAAAGGTCCTAATTCTATATATTTAAAAAATATATATACTCTCCTGTTCACCAAGGCTGCATTTATTTGATGGAAAATACAGGTATTACAATTTAAACTGTTTTCTATGTAAATATCTGTTAAAATGTGATTGATTGCTGTGAACAAACCTGAATTTTCAGCATCATTACTCCAGTCCTCAGTGTCATCCATGTGTGATCCATCAGAAATCATTCTAATATTGCATTTCACTGATCAAGAAATATTTCTGATTATCAATGTTGAAAACACTTGTGCTGCACAATATTTTACGTCATACATTTTATTTTCAGGATTCACGGATAAATGGAACGTTCAAAAGAAATAGTAATATGTTTATTACATTAGAAATCTCTTTACTGTCACTTTTGATCAATTGAATGCACCCATGATTAATTAAAGCATTGATTGGGGGGCAGCCGTGGCCTAATGGTTAGGGAGTCGGACTTGTAATCAAAAGGTTGCAGGTTCGAGTCCCAGGTCCGGCAGGGATTGACGGTGGGGGGAGTGAATAATCAGCGCTCTCTCCATCGTCAATACCACGACTGAGGTGAGACCCTTGAGCAAGGCACCGAACCCCCAACTGCTCCCCGGGCGCCGCAGCAATGCAATGGCTGCCCACTGCTCCGGGTGTGTGTTCACGGTGTGTGTGTGTTCACTACTGTGTGTGTGCACTTGGATGGGTTAAATGCAGAGCACAAATTCCTAGTATGGGTCACCATACTTGGCCTCATGTCTCGTCACTGTCACAATTCACTGTCACTGTCACAATTTCTTTAAAAAAAAAAAAACATCCTTGAACTGTTTTCAACATTGCTAATAATCAGAAATGTTTCTTGAGCAACAAATCAGCATATTAGAATGATTTCTGAAGGATCATGTGACACTGAAGACTGGAGTAATGATGCTGAAAATGTACATTTAATTGCAGAAATAAATTACATTTTAACATCTATTTACATAGAAAACAGCTATTTTAAATTGCAATAATGTTTCACAATTTTGCTGTATTTTTGATCAAATAAATGCAGCTATGTTGAGCAGAAAATAATTATTCCAAAATTTTGACCGAAAGTTTATAATGTTTATTTCTTGCACTCAGTCCCCCACAGTGAAAAGCAGGAAGTTGCCGCCTGGCAGGACGATACCACCATTAGGACCGGACACCAAAGTGTTGGTCGTATGGGTTGAGCGATACGATGATATAGGTAAAATGTTTTCCACTTACTCCACTAAAAAGGCATTGATTTGCAAATAGTTTCCAAGTAAATCCTACATCAAATTTGTCCTTTTTCTCTCAGAGAACTTTCCAGTGTCAGAGTTACTGGCAGAGACTAGCACCGGCGTGGAGACAGCCGTCAATAGCAGTGCTTCCAGGTAACAAACAGTTTAAAAGACTGCTTTCAGTCCCTAAGTTGATCTAATTCACCATCACCAGTGTTGGGGAAAGTTACTTTTAAAAGTAATTACAATATTGCGTTACTCACTAAAAAAAGTAACTAATTACGTTACTTTAGTTACATTTTATAGAAAGTAATGCGTTATGTTACTTTTGCGTTACTTTTTAAATCTGGACAGGGCTTGTTTGTTTGATTTTAATATAAAAAGTCATATTTTTAGAAAATATAAAAGCCCTTTCACACCAAAATAATTATAATTGTACTTCATCATGCATGAAAGTGATAAAAAGTGAGTGAAGACATTTAAAATAATTTATTTTTAATAAATGCTTTTAATTAAAATGCAAATAAATGTTGTTCATTAACATTATATTTATTACAAAGATCCTGAAAAATATGTGCATCACTGTTTCCACACAAAATATGATGCAGCAAAATGTTTTAACATTGATAATAATCAGAAATGTTTTTGAGAGTCAAATAAATTGTAAATTGTTTCTAAAAGATCATGCAATGCTGAAAACTAGAGTAATGATGAGGACAGTTTTGCTTTGCATCACAGGAATAACATTGCATTTTATAATACATTTGAAGTCAAAAGGTTACATACACCTTGCAGAAAATGCAAAATGTTAGTTCTTTTAGCAAAATAAGAGCAATCATACAAAATGCATGTTATTTTTTATTTAGTACTGACCTGAATAAGATATTTCACATAAAAGACATTTACATATAGTCCAAAAGAGAAAATAATAGTTGAATTTATAAAAATGACCCTGTTCAAAAGTTTACATACGCTTGATTCTTAATACTGTGTTGTTTCCTGAATGACCCACAGCTGTGTTTTTTTGTTTAGTGATAGTTGTTCATGAGTCCCTTGTTTGTCCTGAACAGTTAAACTGTCTGCTGTTCTTCAGAAAAATCCTTCAGCTCCCACAAATTCTTTGTTTTTTCAACATTTTTGTGTATTTGAACCCTTTCCAGCAATGACTGTATGATTTTGAGATCCATCTTTTCACACTGAGGACAACTGAGGGACTCATATGCAACTATTACAGAAGGTTCAAACACTCACTGATGCTCCAGAAGGAAAAAACATGCATTAACAGCCTTTTGAACGGAATGGAAATGTGTACAATTTGCTCATTTTGCCTAAATATCATATTTTTTTCATTTAGTACTGCCCTTCAGAGGCTACAGAAGATACTTGCATGTTCCAAGAAGACAAAATAAATTAAATTTACCCCAAAACTTAAAATGCATGGTTTTTCCTTCTGGAGCATCAGTGAGTGTTTGAACCTTCTGTAATAGTTGCATATGAGTCTCTCAGTTGTCCTCAGTGTGAAAAGATGGATCTCAAAATCATACAGTCATTGTTGGAAAGGGTTCAAATACACAAAAATGCTGGAAAATCAAAGAATTTGTGGGACCTGAATTTTGCATGATCCCTCTTATTTTGCTAAAATAATTAACATTTTGCAGATTCTGAAAGGTGTATGTAAACTTTTGACTTCAGCTGTATATTCAAATTTATTTTTTTGTAATATTGCTTTTTTTACTTTATTTTAATCAAACAAATTCAGCCTTGATCAGCAGATATTTATAGATATAGAAGATGATATTTTTGGCATGTACTTTAATAATAATAACAATTCTATACGCTTTAATATATTATAGTACTTTATATATTAATATATTGTTATCATGATTATTAAATGCTGCTTTTTATTTTTTTTTACACAACAATATGTATTACACTATAAGATATAGAATATAACAAAAAGTAATCCATTACTTTACTAGTTACTTCAAAAAAGTTATATTTTTACGTAACTCGTGTTACTTTTAATGCGTTACCCCCAACAATGACCATCACACATGTTCTCTCTCAGGTCCAGCTCCTCAGAGAAGGACATTCCCATAATATTCATCCATCCGCTGAAGACCGGCTTGTTTCGGATCAAACTGCATGGCGCTATGGGCAAATTCAACATGGTCATTCCTCTGGTGGACAACATGGTGGTCAGCAGGAGATCGCTGGGTATGTGTCTCTATGTGTGAGTGTCCCAAGTGTATAAATGAAGTCTACAGTGATGAATTTGTCATTCTCTCACCCTCTCTCTCCAGGATTCCTGGTGCGACAGACCGTGATAAACGCGTGCCGGAGGAAACGTCTCGAAAGCGACTCTTACAGCCCGCCACACGTCCGGCGGAAACAGAAAATCGTGGAAATCGTGAACCGTTACCGTAACAAACAGCTAGAGCCTGAGTTTTACACCTCGCTGTTCCTGGAGGTCGGTGAGACGAGCCTCAACCCATAAACGAACGCGCAGACCAACGCAAACGAAGGTGGAAATCCTCTGCACTCGAGTTGGTGGTTTTTGATGAATTACATTTTTTATGTCAATTTGGCCAAATACTCGCTCAACTCAACCTGTACACTATCAGTGCCCACCTGACAGGAGGATTATTGTTGCGGATCTTAAAACGGATCTATTAGGTCTCCTATGAATCTCATAAAAACCGGTCACGGTTGCATTTCACCTCATAGTAAAACTAAATAAATAAATCAAATGTATATATTTCATAAAACATAAGCTGCCGGTCAAAAGTTTGGCATCAGTAAGATTTATAATGTGTTTTACATAAATTTAGTTTGTGTTTATTTGATCAAAAATACAGAAAAAAGTAATATTTTGAAATATTACACGCTGTAGAACAACATTCTTCTATTTTAATATACAGTAAAAAAGATTCTTTTAGAAACTAGTGCATTTAAATTGTTAAATATTTTTTACAATTTAAATGCACTAGATTCTATAAGAATCTATGTTCAGTTGTAATTTATTTCTGTGATCAAAATTGAATTTTTCAGCATCATTACTCCAGTCTTCAGTGTCACATTAACCTTCAGAAATAATTTTAATATGCTGATTTATTATCAGTGCTTAATATTGATGCTTTTTTCAGGATTATGTGATGAGTAAAAAGCTAAAAAGAACAGCATTTATTTAAAATAGAAATCTTTTCTAACAATATACACTACTGTTTAAAAGTTTGGTCAGTAAGTTTTTATTCTTTTTTTTTTTTTTTTAATAAATTATTACTTTTATTCACCAAGGATGTATTACATACATTGTACTTACATTGTTAGAAACAATTTGCATTTTGAATAAATGCTGTTATTTTTAACTTTATATTCATCAAAGAATCCTGAAAAAAAAATATTGCAGGTTCCAAAAAATATTTGGTAGCCAATAAATCAGAATATTAAAATGATTTCTGAAGGATTGTGTTACACTGAAGACCAGAGTAATGGCTGATGAAAGTTCAGCTTTGTATCACAGGAAAAAATATATATTTTAATGTATATTAAAATAGAAACCATTATTTTATATTGTAATAACATTTTGCAGTATTATAGCTTTTTCTGTATTTTTTTTATCAAATAAATGCAGCCTTGATGAGCAAAAGAGACTTTAAAAAACATTTCTTATTGATCCCAAGCTTTGGAGCGCCAGTGTATATTTCTATATTTTGCATAAAGAAAATAAAGCCTGTTTTTATTCTTAGGTGACATTATTTTCATGACATCTGAGCACATTTCATCCTTAGACTCTCTCTACATGTATTTCTTAATTATAATAAATAATTAAATAATTGATAAATAATAATAATTTATAAAGAATAATTTTTAGTATTCTCAAATGCGCAATGTTTTATTTAAATTGGCGTTTTAATAGACAGTCAACAAATATTAGCGTAAAGATGTATAAATGATTTAAAATATAAATAATACATAATTATTCTTTGCATTATTTTTAGGGCTGTCAAACGGTTAATCGCGATTAATCGCATCCAAAATAAAAGTTAGTTTACATACTGTATGTGTGTTTACTTTGTATATTTATTATGTACATATAAATACACACATACATGTATATATTAAAACAAAATAATTATATGTATATATATTTATAACGGTATACAATTTAAAATATAAATAAATATAAATATTTTAGATATAAATCTAAAATATTTTTCCTTAATATATACATGCATGTGTGCGTATTTATATATACATAAAAAATATGCACAGTTCATAAACATATAGTATGTAAACATAAACTTATTTTGGATGTGATTAATCGCGATTAATCGTTTGACAGCACTAATTATTTTTGGCTGTTTTTTTTGGCATTGCATTAATGAGAATGTCAATATCAATCCTAAACGGGCTTTATTTTATTCATGCAAATCTAATTTTATTTCGTGTGATTTGAAATATGACTCATTGACCGGTTTGCTGAGATTCACCATGTTACTGTACTTCACAACGAATGACATTTTATATCATCATGTTTATTATTTGAAGGAACGTCCTCACGTGAAGCCATTTCCTCTAAAGCACTATAAAAATGAACACTAATCTCCAGCAGCCAATGATACGATGCCAGTCGCTTCTTCCTCTTCCTCTTCATCATATAGTTCAGTCCGCTTATTCCAGCTCTGCTGCTTCTTCTTTCTTTCTGAACATTATTTCCATCTACAGACGATGAGGAATGACTGAGAAACAGAGATTCTCGTTCACTTCTCACGAAAACTACTGAGTACGTCGCATTTTTCAGCGCACAGATCCTCACCGTGATGCTACTTAACTTCAACCCATAACGCATTTCAGTCGAAAGACATTATAAGGGCTTTTCATTTGTTTTCTTATTTTCAATTTATTGTTTCGGCCACATTTCACTTATTCACCATTTCCATCATCAAATCAAGCTGAATTCACTTATTCTAGAAAGCACTACTGTTTCCATCATCATTCCGGATGGCCTGCGTTTATTTATTTCAGTTTTCCATTATAAAATGCCTTTAAATGCAGACGTCATCCCAACACAAAGCCAAGTTTTGATGTCCGGTTCTTGCTAATAACAATTCTGGAAGAGATCGACACGTCTCATTTTTGTGGTCCGAAAGCTCCCTATTAACGCTGCGTTTCTTTTGTAAGAACAAACTGTAAAGGCCGGTTGCTCGGAGGCGTCTCTTTTTTCCGTGTGTAAATATTGACGGCATGGACTTTGTATAAAGTTTGACTTTCTATGTAAATATACGCGGGTGTGAAGTTCTGCTCACTCATCTTATACTATTGATTAGGGACGGCACAACAGATGAACGCTTGTTTGTATTTATGCCATCATGTATGTGTCCAAACGAAACATTGGATATTGAATGTAACACATGTAATGAAATAAAGATTTTAATGAAATTCTTATCAGACAACGGCTCTGAATGCTTTGCTGTGAGCTGCTTGCGTTTATCTCTAAAAAACAAATTCATTATTATTCATTTTTCCACCTGAACAAAAGTTGCGTCTGATGCGATGGCAGCTCTCATTAGTCATGCTGTTATCTCACACAGCTTTCTATGGAGATAAAACCCAATTATTACCCAACATTCATCACGCACGCTGGTTTTCATGAATGGGAAACAAAACAGAGCTTGAAAATGAAGTCAAACTTTTGTTCTTATTAACCTGCAGAAAATATTCATCCTTCTTAGTACATAAAATGAGCAGTCTCATTTTATTGCATGCATTTTATATAAGGTTTCTAATTAGTAAGATGAATTATTGCAACATTTAAAACCCTGATTTGTTTAGGGTTATTACATTTCTATAGAGAGAGCATGCATGCATGTATTATCCTGTATGTTAATGTGTTGTGGATGAAGGAACTAGGTTACAGAAGGTAGATTTATATGAGGTTTCCTGCACTAGATGCGGTCAGTAGGGTGTTAATGAAAGCGTGGTAAAGTGTTAAATCGTACAGAGCTGCTGTTCAGTGAATTGGGGTCACAGGTGCCGCAGTCTGGTGTGTGTTTGACCCACATGAGAGCATCGATCCATCGTCTCCATTCGCTGTGTGCTGCAGAAATACTGAGAGACTGTATTTCTCAGGAAACTGTTGTGATTCACAACCAGTGTTGGGGGTAACGCATTACAAGTAACGCAAGTTACGTAATAATATTACTTTTTTCAAGTAACTAGTAAAGTAATACATTACTTTTTTATTTACAAGAGTTACTTTTTGTTTTCTTTATGTATTTAATCCCATTTTATTAACCAGTGACTTTGCTGCGGATCTTTGTTGATCCAATTCAACTACACTGCAAAAATACTTTTCTTTTTTGTCATGTTTCCAGCCAAAATATCAAAAAAAAAATCTTAAATCAAGAAGGATTTTCTAGAGAAGTAAATCATTTTTTTTGTTGTTGTTTTCAGAAAAAACACGTCAAAATTAAGTGAGTTTTTGCTTAAAACAAGCAAAATAATCTGCCAATGGGTTAAGCAAAAAAATCCTATTTCAAACAGAAAACAAGAGTATTTTGCTTACCCCATTGGGAGATCATTTTGCTTGTTTCAAGCAAAAACACTTGAAAAAACACACAATTTTGACTTGTTTTCAGAAAAAAACAAGACACTAATATTCACTCGTCTAGAAAATCCTTCTTGATTTTAAGAATTTTTAGATATTTTGGCTGGAGACAAGAAGAAATTTAAGTAAGAAAAGCTTTTTTTGCAGTGTACTAATAAGCAAACTTACTTTAAATTTGTGCTTTTTTCTCATTGCTGAAGAGTTGAACTTTCTTTTCCTACAGTTCTACTGTACAGACATCAATTTAATTTTCCTTTAGCCTTAGGCTTATTCACTTGATTTCATTTTGGTGTGAAAGGGCTTTTACATTTGATAAGAATCAAACTTTTTTTATATTAAAAACAAACAAGCAAGCCCTGCCCAGATTTTAAAAGTAACACAAAAGTAATGTAACGCCTTACTTTCCATAAAAAGTAACCTAATTAGTTAATTTTAAGGGAGTAATGCAATGTTGTAATGCATTACTTTTAAAAGTAACTTTCCCCAACACTGTTCACAACTGATATTAACAGTAAACAAAACATTACTTTATTAACGAATCACTATTAATCCCAAATTTTTCCCAGACGTGAAAATATTCAAATGTCATTAGTTGAAATAATTTCTAATTTATTTTTTGAAACATTTTTGTGAAAGTGTGTTTTGTGATTTTGTGTCCATAGAAAGCACATTTAATGTAAGTAAAGTGTCTACTTTTAAGGTTTCAAATATGTTTTTGGAGAACAAAATATCCAGATTTGGTTGAAATAATGTTACATTGTCATTCAGTGTAACGCGATATTTATGTAAAAATTCAAACATACACTAGCAGTCAAAAGTTTGGACACACCCCTCATTTAATGTTTTTTAAAGAAGTCTCTTCTGCTCATCAAGGCTGCATTTATTTGATCAAAAATACAGAAAAAAAAGCGTAATATTTCAAAATGTTATTACAATATTAAATAATGGTTTTTATTTGAATATACTTTACAATATAATTTATTCCTGTGATGCAAAGCTGAATTTTCATCAGCTGTGAGGAGGAATGGAAAGGTATGTATTCACATTTATTTAATCTAAGATTAGCACTAAAGCACTAAGGTCTGTTTTCATCCTCCCATGGGACGCTGTCAGCTCACGAGGGCCGAAGCGTCTCCTTTAGCCGCTCAGGTGAAGGTCGAGTGTCACAGTTTGTTCCATTAGTTACAAAACACAATCATGTAGGTGACCCATGAACCCCGGATCGCTCATAAATCAATGAGGAATGATGAGAACTCGCAGAGCAGAGCTGCATGAGTCTACAGCTGTATGGTTATAACACACAGTATTTTGAGTGCCCCCCTAACCAAAACTAAATAAATAAAACCTTACATAAATATGAATTACATTTTTTCTTGTCCTTGTTAATATTTCGAAAACCTAATTCTAAGATAAACGCTTATTTTACAATGATCAGTGAATTAGGTGTACCAAACAATCACTAAGCAAAGAATAAATATCTAAATATAGATATAAATCATAATATATAATAATAATAATAATAAATTTAAATATAGAAAATATCTAGCAGAGGAAATTCATATTTTCTAACATGTCTAAAGTGATTTTTACCTTTTATGGCCATTTTATTTACCTTTATAAAGCCATTTTTTTCTGAAAGTGTGCATTACCTTTTGATGAAAATTAGAATAAGACATTTTAGGCTGTTATCTCTAAAAAAAAAAATAAATAAATAAAAAAATAAAATCATTATCAACAAAATTCATCTTTTCAGTGCAGAGGAAACACAGGCGCTGCATCTGAATTGGCGTTTAGATATATTCATTCACTGTTTAATGCAGGACACGAATGCATTTAACCTGCAGATACAAATGCATAAATAATGTTTTGATATTTTAATCCTAAAATGTTTAATGTTGATATTTGAAATTATTAAAAAAAAATTAAAAGATACTTTAAATATAAAATTAAAACTGCCAGTAGGTGGCAGCAAGTCACTGTTAATTAAGTGAGTCATTGCAATTGAAGCGAATCATTTAAATGGTTGATTCTTTCAGGAACGAAACACCATTGTGTTATTTAGTGACACAAAACAGTGCTGTGGCTGTGTTTGGAACCATTTTAGTTTGCAAAAATAGCAATATGGTGTCTAAAATTGTAAGTCTCAATATTAACGTTCAATAAAACTAGTTTATTGAACTGTTGTATAAAATTAGTATCACATTTGTGTGATATTGATTAACATGAAATTATATAAATATACATTTTCTGCCCCCATATCCTGAATTTTGGGAAAATGCATTTTTTTTTTACAATGAATCACAAACACACTTTTGTTTTTAATCATGCTCTGTCAAATAAATGCTTTTAAGGAGGAGCTTCTACAGCCATATGATAATTGTTGCATAATATATTACAATGTCTAAACTATCAAAAAAACTAAAATAATCCCCCCCCCCCAAAAAAATCTAAATGTTTTATTGTTATGATTTGATATGGCCATGGCTGTTAAATTAGAATCGGTGCATTTCACTCTTAGTAAAAAAAGTTTTAACAAGGATTAAAAAACATGTTGATTACAAATGCACAATAGTTTTTGTATAGTGACTAAACTACATATGATATTCAAATATGTGCATATATTTATAGGTTGAAATTTTACAGTTTTGCATCAAGTCACAGTGTTTCCTTGTTTTGTTTGTCTTAAAATGGCACATTAAAATGTAATACATTTTTAATTAAGGCAAGATGCCCAAGGTGAATATGTTAACCCCTTAGCATTCCCGTCAAATTTACCATTTAATTTAATGCGAAATGTCCCATGGGTGGTACATTGGCATGCTAACAGGTAAATAAAAATAAATAAATAAATGAAACAACTAATTAATATCACCATATTTCCCTAGCTGACTGATTTCATTAAGAATTGCAGGCATTTTTTCTATTACAAGTTTTCAGAAATGACATGCTTTAATATGCAAACCTGTCATTATTTAGTTAAATATGCACTCATTTGCATACATTTCCAGAACAGAAATCTGAAACTTTTCCAGAGGTGATTTTGGACTGATCTTTTTATCATTTCATAAATCAGAAAATACTGTCAACAGACAAAAGAAAAATGCATTTTCTCTATGTTTTTAGTGGAAAAAATACTGTTCTATAAGTCAGAGGGAATGATATATGAACAAACCCCTCTGTAAAACACTTCAGAATATAGAATAGGAATAAATCTGTTAAGTTTGGTGTAAGTGCTCTTCATTTACAGACACAGACAGATATAGTGCAAGTATATCTCAAAATTGCCCTATGCATTTGCCTGTAGTGTCATGCCTTAAATAAAATGAACTGTATTAGTCCTCTACACTGTAAAATCCAATAGGTTATCTTACTTAGATATAATTTGTTATCTTTACTTATTTTATAAGTTGCAGCTAATTTCAAGTGAGCAGCAGCAGTGCACTAATATATTGCTAATGTGTAACATAACAACAGAGGAAGAAGAAAAGCAAAAGTTTTTGAGGTGGGGCAATTCTTTATAGACTTTTCACTAATTTCCTCGATTCCATGTCAGCTGTTATCTTTCACTAGCTGCATCCACTCGTTTCCCAAAGTCATCTTCAATGTTGAATTTACACTGTAAACAACTATGGTAACACTTTATTTTGATAGTCCACTTTAGATATTCTACTAACAGTAATTAACTTTGCAACAAAGTGTCAATTAGCAGTTAGTAGAATATTAGTAGACTGTCTGCTTAATATCTTCTAACACTTTCTTTGTCAACTTATTCAACTAACCCTAAACCTACCCTAAACTAATCCTAAAGTCTACTCTGAGAGTTAGTGGACATGTAGTTGCAAATAATGAGATTTAGTTGATATGTAGTTGACAAGTAGTTGACATGTAGCTACAAAGTTACTTACAGTTAGTAGAATGTCTAAAGTGGACTATCAAAATAAAGTGTAACCACAACGATTTGTTGAGTTAACTTAAAATAATTTGTTACCTGGCTGCCTTAAAAGTTGAAGTTCAGTCAACTCAAAAAAAAAATAAAAAAAAGTGTAGTCACAACTTAGATATTTGAGTTGATTCAACTTAAAATTTTAAGGCAGCCGAGTAACAAACAGCTGTTAAGTTTAACAAACAATTGTTTTAGTTTCACTTAGTACAACTTGAAAAAACTTATTTGAGTTAACTGAACTTAATTTTAAGGCAGCAGGTAACAAGCTATTTTAAGTTGACTCAACAAATTGTGTTTTTTTGTTGTTGTTGTTTTTACAGTGTAAGCTGACTTCATAAATTAATGTTGATTTTCATAAAATATGTTTTGTTTTGTTTTTTTACTTGGAACTTCATTTATATTGTTATAGTTTTTTTTTTTTTTTCCTGTTGATGCAGCAATGCAACATAAAATCAGTTTTATTTGATTTTGAGGGAAGAAAAGTAATAAATACATTGCTTTTAGAAGGTGATCTGTTTCCTAATTAAATCATTACCTAGTGTATTTTTCATGTTTATTAAAGGGTTATGAAAACCCCCCTGTTTCAGCACTGGTTAGTTCTCACCACAGTTGTAAAAAATGCTGCAAAAGTTGGCGTGGTCAGACAGCAGTGTTGCCAAGTCCTATGTTTTCCCATGGAATTGGGCTACTTTCATACTGTATACTTTCATACTGTTGTCTTTCATGTCCACGGGTTGAAGCCACCCCAACAATGTAATATTTATCCCCTGGAATGCTAATTTTATCAGAGGAACCCCACCACAAAATGTGTATTTTACCTCCTTGAAACGCGATTGGGCTACTTTTGAGTAGCAATTGGCCATTTTTTTGTTGTGAAAACCTGGCAACCCTGTCAGACAATTTCATTTCGCTCCCATTTGCACTCTGCATTGAAAACATATTTATAAACGTGCTGTTGCACCTCTATTAACTTTTAAGGCTTATTTTGCTGCGTTTATTATCCTTTCGATGGGTTGCATCAAGGAATTGTAAAAAACACTATTAGACTCACTAACGTTACATGAATGAATCACGTTTGTGCCAAAGCAAAGCAAAACAAACACTCTGCTTTGATCCATGAACGTTTCTCTCAGTTAATGTATGCAATCTCACAGTTTGAATCGTCAACACACGCTGTTGTGAATAATTTTAAATAATTATGACATCAATGCGTCATCGATGTACCATAGAGACAGAACGACATGCTTCATAATCTGAAAACCACACCCACCGACTGAAAACCAACAATCCAACGCTCTCCATTGACTTTGTATTGCGGGAAGCTGCCTCTGTGTCATTTCTGACTTGTAACAAAAAAACAGAGCAATATCTAAAAGCTGCTATGTGACGAGGTGTAGAGTAAACAAGCTAAAAAACACAGAACTACGTTTTTATAAGCTGTTGACCCAAAAAACGTAGAGCGCAATGTGTCATATTACTAGAGAGCTACACCCACTGGCAGGAAACTTAATGGGTTAAGTAAACATTCATTATTTTTAACCATGTCAAAGGATTATTTCACCACCCTGAGATGAGGAGATATATTGAGAAACTAAATTGTATTAGTCTATGTCAGTGCTTCTTTTTCTCATCTTCATTTTCCTGGAGAAATGATCCAACTGAATGGCCCAACGTGAAATACCCTGACATCTACAACTATTTGTGCTATTTTATATTATAATATAATATATATATATTATATTTATTACATAGCAGCTTTTAGACATTGTTCAGAAATGACAAGGAGGCAGCTTCCTGCAATAGACAAGTCTATGGAGAGCGTTGGATTGTTGGATTGTCTCTGTCTCTATATATTTAAAAAAAAAAAAAATGCTTGCAAGACTTATCGTGTTTATCTAACTGAAATTTGCCACAGCACTTATACACTGTCGCTCTCTTGTTGCTCTGATTGCTTCTATTGTAAGTCGCTTTGGATAAAAGTGTCTGCTAAATGACTAAATGTAAATGTAAATGTCTCTATAGTCCATTGAAATGCCACTAACTGTGACGTCAACACAATGTAGATTTTAAACCTCGAAGATGAATATATATTTGAGGTAATTTGCTTGAGTCACGCACAGGCTTAAAACATTCAGCATACAAATCACAACAATGGTAGCAACTTTTTATTATTATTAACTGTAATAATAACCATTTTATTTGCTCTTTTGTTTGCTACTACTGACACAAGACGGCAAATAAACAGTAAAACAAAGCAGTTGCAAAACACACCCATGACTCATTAAGAAAATAGGGACAACACTTTTAGACCATGCACCAGGTGCTCCAACCATTTTTCCCATCCTTAAACTAGCAAAAGTGGGTTCGGACATGCCCTAAGTGCACCTGTGCCGTGTGTTTTAGACCATGCGCTTAGATGTTAAAATAGTGATAATCTGACTGAGACTCCATCAGTGCTGCATCTCACACACAAACATACATGGGATGGTGTGTGAACTGCTGACTCACGCTCACTCAAACAGCACTGGATTCATGGCATTGATCTCCTCTGATCCATCCGGATCTAAACCATGTCCATATACACACACATGCTTACTGTGAGCAGACCCACAAAGATGCTGGCCTCTTCAGTCACACTTACAAATGTCTGATTGGCTTATCATCAGAAAACATCAATGCAAATGTCATCTGCAAATAAACAATGCTGAAGCTTAATAATGGAGATTTAGTTTATTTTTAGTGGATATACGTGACCCTGGACTACAAAACCAGTCATAAGGGTAAATTTTTCAGAATTGAGATTTATACATCATCAGAAAGCTGAATAAATAAGCTTTCCATTGATGTATGGTTTGTTATGATAGGACAATATTTGGTTGAGACACAAGTATTTGAAAATTTATAATCTGAGGGTGCAAAAAACTCAAAATATTGAGAAAATCACCTTTAAAGTTGTCCAAATGAAGTCCTTAGCAATGCATATTACTAATCAAAAATTAAGTTTTGATATATTTATGGTAGGAAATTTACAAAATATTTTAATGGAACACGACCTTTACTTAATATCCTAATGATTTTTGGCATTAATACAAAATCTATAATTTTGACATACAATGTATTTTTGGCTATTGCTACAAATATACCCCTCCATTTCAGCTCAGCTCCAACCTTAATCAAACACTTGTACAACTTCATATTACCCCAATTTTACAGTCTCTGCACTGGCTACTTATTAGGTTCTGTACCAGTTGCAAAATATTACTACTTACCTAGTCTTCTAAGGTTGCAATATAATAAATATATCCTATAGCAATATCCACTAAAGGAGGTAGAGCTTTTTTGCATTTGGCTCTCAGACTCTGGAATAGCCTTCCTGATAATGTTCGGGGTTCAGACACACTCTTCTGTTTTAACCTAAAGACACATCTCTTTAGCCAAGCATTCACATAATGTGTCTCATAACCTTGTACTTCAGTTACGTCGGATCAAATGCACATTAATATTTGTTGAACATCATTTTTGCTTGTTTGGAACAGCACACTGTGAAAAACAATTTGTTGAGTCAACTTAAAATAATTTGTTACCTGGCTGCCTTAAAATGTTAAGTTCAGTCAACTCGGAAAAAGTTTAGTCAACTTGAAATGTTATGTTTTAAGTTACAACTTAGATATTTGAGTTGATTCAACTTAAAATTTTAAGGCAGCCAAGTAACAAACACAGCTCAAAGTTTAACAAACTATTTTTTAGTTTAGTCAACTTGAATATCGAAGTTGTCACTTGGTACAAATTAACATTTCAACTTGAATAAACTGATATGAGTTGACTGAACTTCAAATTTTAAGGCAGCATGGTAACAAATTATTTTAAGTTGACTCAACAAATTGTGTTTTTAGTTTTTTTACAGTACAGCTACGCTAATTATTTCTCTATTTGCTTCTCTGTTTCTGCCATCCCGGGGTAACTAGGAATTACATAAGCTTCAGTCTGGATCCAGAACACCTGAGAAGAGATAATGCCAACCCTTCAGAGGACCTCAGATGATGCCAAACCCTTAAACAACATACAGCAGTAGCAAATTTTGCTATATGTTTGATTGCAACACAGTCATTACTGTTAATTGTTTTCATCGTAATAATCTGCAAAATGTTAATTCTTTTAGCAAAATAAGAGCGATCATACAAAATGCATGATATTTTTTATTTAGTACTGACCTGAAAAAGATCTTTTACATAAAAGCCATTTACATATAGTCCACAAGAGAAAACAATGGTTGAATTTATAAAAATTACCCTGTTCAAAAGTTGATTCTTAATACTGTGTTGTTGTTGTTTTGTTTAGTGATAGTTGTTCATGAGTCTTTGGTTTGGTTCTTTGGTTTTCCAGCATTTTTGTGTATTTGACCCCTTTCCAACAATGACTGTATGATTTTGAGATCTATCTTTTCACACTGAGGACAACTGAGAGACTCATATGCAACTATTACAGAAGGTTCAAACACTCACTGATGTTCCAGAAGGAAAAAACAGCTGGGGGGTGAAAACTTTTGAACAGAATGAAAATGTGTATATTTTGCTAATTTTGCCTAAATATCATATTTTTTCATTTAGCACTGCCCTTCAGAAGCTACAGAAGATACTTGCATGTTTCCAAGAAGACAAAATTAGTTAAATTTACCATGATCTTCAAATTTCAAAAGTTTTCACCCCCGGCTCATAATGCACGTTTTTTCCTTCTGGCGCATCAGTGAGCGTTTGAACCTTCTGTAATAGTTGCATATGAGTCCCTCAGTTGTCCTCAGTGTGAAAAAATGGATCTCAAAATCATACAGTCATTGTTGGAAAGGGTTCAAATACACAAAAATGCTGGAAAACCAAAGAATTTGTGGGATCTGAAGGATTTTTCTGAAGAACAGCAGACAGTTTAAATGTTCAGGACAAACAAGGGACTCATGAACAACTCTCACTAAACAAAAAACACAGCTGTGGGTCATTCAGGTAACAACACAGTATTAAAGGGTTACTCCACCCCAAAATGAAAATTATCCCTTTAAGAATCCCTTGTTTTCTCTTGTGGACTATACGTAAATGTCTTTTATATAAAATATCTTATTCAAGTCAGTACTAAATAAAAAATAACATGCATTTTGTATGTTCCCTCTTATTTTACTAAAAGAATTCACATTTTGCAGATTCTGCAAGGGGTATGTAAACTTTTGAGCACAACTGTATTGTAGAAACTTAAATTTTCTGTAAAGCTCCTTTGCAATGATTAGTATCGTAAAAAGCGCCATACAAATAAACTTGAATTGAATTGAGCATTTTCAGGTTTTTAAGATCACCAAAAAGCTACAGGAAGGTGCATTTGATCAAGGTTGGAGCTAAAATCTGCCAGAAAATGGATCTCAAACAAACTAACTAACATTGCACATGTTATCAGTTCATTTCTGTGTGTAAATGATGTTTGTGTCCCATGTAAGCATGCAGTATCTCAGTATTTGATGCCATGAGCTCTGTTCTGGATAGCAGAAGGTTTCGTGGCCCTGTGAGGTTCTGGCTCTCGTCCCGCCGTGGGTTCATGTGGTCCGGTGCCAAGCATAAGTCTTACCCGGTTTGAAGCCCATTGATGCCTTATGCTGCACTTTCTGTCTACGGACACTCTTCACTTTTCTATGGAAGCATGTTTCTGCCACGAAAAAAAAAAAAAAAAAAGGTAATACGACTTTTTATCTGACAACTCTGACTTCTTCTCACAGTTTGGACTGTTTCTTTTTCTAAGTCTTTATTCTATCATCTTTTATTCACCTTCATGTTGTTCAAAATCAGTCTTTTTTTCTGTAAAACACAAAAGGAAACATATTAAGAATGTGATTTTGTTCATATACCACATTGGTGGGCTCTCATGTTGTTTGAAATAAATGAAGTAAATGATGACAAATCTTCATATTTGGGCTAACCATCAATTAAAAATGGTGAAAACGCTATTGGTTTAACAACATTAGTATAGTAAGAGGATTTGAAGGTTGAAATGACAGTAGAGTATAAAAGGCAAACCCATAAAAGCAAAAAGTCTTTTCTTCTGCGCAACAGAACCGTCGGCGTTTCTCTCTCCAAACATCAAACGGCACACAAACACTAAAGCTAATCCTCTAGAACAGGCCATCTGGCTCTGCTGAAGATGAAGCTCAATGAAGCCACTCCAGAACGTTGAACGCTGGCACATTTCAGCTCTGCTGTTTGTGAATGCTTCATGAAAAACTCACAGGCTGTTCCTTCAAGCTTTAGTAGAGGAGACAGGTGTCTGATTCGCAATAACCTGCTCTTAATATCGGCATCTCATTAACAGACTAACGCTCTGAAAATAAATTGGTGGTAAATTTCACAAATATTCACAAAGAAATGGATTTTCATGTAGAAAGTCAAACATACTCTGATAATCTTTGTAAGTTGCCTTGTGCACATAAAAAACTTTAATATATAGTATGAGATATCAGAATTATGATATAAACTCAGAATAAACTCAAAATTGCAAGGTATAAACTCAAGACTGCAAGACATAAACTCAGAATTACGAGATATGAACTCTAAATTAAGATATAAACACAAAATGATGATAAACTCAAAATTATGATGTAAACTCAGAATTGCAAGATATAAACTCATAAATAATAAATAAAAGCTCAGAATAAACTCCAAATTATGAGATATTAACAAAATGATGAGATATAAACTCAGAAACTCACACTCAAAAAAAAAGTTGTTGAACGAACGTAACTAAATTATGTTAAACTTTTCCACCTAACTGAATTGTGTTTTTCCAACAAAATCTAACCAGTTTGAAATGATTTGTTGTAATCTTGTTATATGAACATAAATTAATTGAATCTAAACAGCTAAAAAAAAAATTGGTCATTCCAACTAGATTTCAGTTGTTCATTTTGAGTGGGGCACTCCGGAACAGATGGTGGCGCTATTTACACATAGCCGTCTTGTTCAAAAGATCAAACAGAATCACTGAAGAAGACAATTTTTAGGTTACCATGACAGTGGTCAGTGATTGCTTTAGTTGGGCTCTGGACACTTGACTTTTTAACAGTAAATTTTGTTTGGCTTTTGTAACTCAGTTATATCAGCTAGACAATCCAAGAAATAAGATGATCAGGTGATGTTGATTATGTTTTATAATCTGACCTGAATTTCTAAGTTACCTTTTTGATTCTAGCGATTCTGTGTTTGGACAGTATATGATTGGGAGTTGTCAGCATATTCAGAAAAAAGCCAAAAATGAATAAATATAAAAATGTATACATTAAATATATTTATATTTATTAATATAAATAAATATATAAATTTTGTTTAGGTACACACAGACATCAAGAACCAGCATATGAATCTCAACAATGCTGACAAACAGCATATTCAGAAAGACAGATCAACTCTGAACATTGCAAAGCAAATAGAAAGACAATTCAGCTCATAATTTATTCATGTGGCAATGCATGATGGGAACCATGGATGAGTTTTGATTGGCTACAACATGCTGATTTGATTATCACCGTTGTTGAGATTCATACACTGGTTCTTGATGTCTGTGTGTGCCTAAACAATGTTTTTTTTTTTTTTTCTTTTTAAAACATCAGAACTGCCTGAAAGAATTTTTTTCAAAAGGTATAGAAATTTCAGAATCTATTGCTGTTGGTTTATAAGGCTGTTATAGTCGGTAAAGGAAATTTAACTCAGAGATTAGACTCTAGGTGAAATAATGATTAAGTTAAAACATAATCATGAACACCTGATGACTGCTGCTCTTGGCTTGTCTGTCTTTTAACAGATACAGCAGCCAAACAAAATCTAATATTAAAGATATAGTGTTAAGTGTTAAGATCCCAACTAAAGCAATCACTGACCACTGTCATGGTAACCTAAAAATGTAATTGTCTTTTTCAGTGATTCTGTTTGATCTTTTGAACAAGACGGCTATGTGTAAATAGCGCCACCATCTGTTCCGGAGTGCCCCACTCAAAATGAACAATTGAAATCTAGTTGGAATGACCGATTTTTTTTTTTGCTGTTTAGATTAAATAAATTTATGTTCATATAACAAGATTACAACAAATCATTTCAAACTGGTTAGATTTTGTTGGAAAAACACAATTCAGTTAGATGGAAAAGTTTAACATAATTTAGTTACGTTCGTTCAACAACTTTTTTTTTTTTTTGAGTGTATGTTCACAACAGAAACATAAATGAATTGTGTTGAATAAACATGATTCATTTTTGTAATTTCCAAGATCTGTTATGAGCATTTTTTTCAGTGCACAGTTCTGAGAATAAAAGCATGGTTTGACCCATATGTTGATGTAAGCTGCTGGTCACTGCAGTAACAGGCATCATCCGTTTTCTGATGAAGGTTTTGGGCCGTAAGATTGAAAGCAGTCTGTAGTCATAGTAACCCGCCCTAACTGCTTTAAACAATTCATTTGTGCGACTCTCGCTCTCAGCGTCAGCGATGATGAACACAGTCACCGATCAACAAAAGCTCACCACTCAAATCATTACAACATCACAAAACGCTTTCTGGGAAAACCTTTCTATGCCTCAGAGACGTTACAATCGCAGAGCTGAGATTTGCTATACTGTAGAATATATTAAAGCATTAAATATTAAAGTACTATATGAACTACTAGTATACTGTACACACACACAAAATGGAAATAAAATGACGTGAATGTATCTCAGAACAAATTCATCTTGATAATTTGATGCAATGGATTACAGTCAACTAAAAATGATTCAGAGAGCTGTTGGTATGACAATATTTACACAACTATCAATACTTTGTTGACCAGTTACCAGGCAATGCTTTATTTAGTTCAGTCTGTGGTGTAAAAAGCTCACATTAGCAATTAAAGAAAAAACACTTGAGCAAAACATTGTACACTGTAAAAAACAAATAACACAATTTGTTGAGTCAACTTAAAATAATTTGTTACCCTGCTGCCTTAAAATGTTAAGTTCATTCAACTCAAATAAGTTTACTGAAGTTGAAATGTTTTGTACTAAGTGACAACTTGGATATTTCAGTTGACTAAACAAAAAAAATGTTTGTTAAACGTAACAGCTGTGTTTGTTACTCGGCTGCCTTTAAATTTTAAGTTGAATCAACTCACTTAGTAACATGTAACATTTCAAGTTGACTAAACTTTTTTTCCCCCAGTTGACTGAACTTAAAATTTGAAGGCAGCCAGGTAAATTATTTTAAGTTGACTCCACAAGTAGTTTTTTACAGTGTATAAAGTATTTTTTTAGTATAATATGTCACAGTTTACTTTATTTTGCTATCCTCACTTAAATGAACTATAGTGTCCCTGCATCCACTATATATATATATATAATATATATAAAAAAGTATACATTTTTATAATTACAATTTATAAATGGATTTTCAGTAATTTAAAATAATATAATGTAAATCCGTTAATAAGCATACATTATACATTATATCCAGGTTGTCAGAAAACCATAGTTATTAAAATGCCACTTAAATAATTTTAAGCTGCTTTTGAGTTATACCTGTTTGAGCTTCTTGTTTTGTCTTATTTTCAATCGTTTCAAGCAGTAGGAGAAGCACTGATCTATTACTGAAACACTCTCAGGGCTTAAAGGGATAGTTCACCCAAAAAATTAAATTTGATGTTTATCTGCTTGCCCCAAGGCCTCCAAGATTTTTAACTCAAAACCGTTGCAGTCTGTCAGTCCTATAATGGCAGTCAATGGACACCAAACCTTTGAGAGTAAAAAAACATACACAGACAAAATCAAATGAAACCCTCAGCTGATGATACACTGATGTTCTCTGGGGTGGACTTAACCAATAGGCAGCGTAAGCAGGGGGCCTCTCTGATATTGCCAAAACATATTTGCAGCTTTACGCAATGTAGCCAATCAGCGACACAATGACCAGAAGTGTTTAAGTTAGAATCCGTAAAAGAGCACATAATTATTGTGTTGTGGCCTCATACCTGGAATTTGCTTAGATGTAAACAAGATGTAAACTCAGAATTATGAGATAAAAACTCAGAAATAAGAAATAACAGCTCAGAATAAACTCAGAAGTATGAGATATAAACTCACAATTGTGAGATGTAAACTCAAAATTATTATATAAAATCAGACTTACAAGATATAAACAAAGAATTACGAGATAGGAACTCAAAATTATGAGATATAAACTCAGAATTATGAAATGGGAACTCAAAGTTACAATAAATAAACTCAGAAATAATAAATGAATTATGAGACATAAACTCAGAATTACAAGATATAGACTGAGAAATAAGTAATAACAGCTCAGAATAAACTCAGAAGTATGAGATATAAACTCACAATTGTGAGATGTAAACTCAGAATTATGATATAAACTCAAAATTATTATATAAAATCAGACTTACAAGATATAAACTAAGAATTATGAGATATGAACTTTAAATTATGAGATATGAACTCAAAATTATGAGACATAAACTCAGAATTTACAAGATGTAAACTCAGAATTCTGAGATATAAACCCAAAATTATGATGTAAACTCAGAATTGCGAGATATAGACTGAGAAATAAGTAATAACAGCTCAGAATAAACTCAGAAGTATGAGATATAAAAAAAATTGTGAGATGTAAACTCAGAATTATGATATAAACTCAAAATTATTATATAAAATCAGACTTACAAGATATAAACTAAGAATTATGAGATATGAACTTTAAATTATGAGATATGAACTCAGAATTACAAGATGTAAACTCAGAATTCTGAGATATAAACCCAAAATTATGATGTAAATCAGAATTGCGAGATATAGACTGAGAAATAAGAAATAACAGCTCAGAATAAACTCAGAAGTATGAGATATTAACTCACAATTGTGAGATATAAACTCAAAATTATTATATAAAATCAGACTTACAAGATATAAAAGTGTAAAGCGCACGGCGCAGGTCCAGATCCACTTTTGCTAATTTAACGACGGGAAAACGGTCCGTGCGCCCGGGCGCATAGTCGAAATGGGTTGTCCCTATTCTCTTAATAAGTAAGGGGTGTTTTTTGGGCGTAACGTGCAATAAACCAATCAGAGTCTCATCTCCCATTTCCTTTAAGAGCGAGGAATTTGTTGGTGGAAAAACTGAACGCTTCTCAAGCGAAGAAACCGATCTCCTCCGTCTTTCAATACTTTGGCCGAGCAGGTACTCCATTTGGCTGAACAATTTGAAAATACGTAACATTATAAAATACACTGACTTATTTAAATACACTGATGAAACTGAGGAGTTCAACGAGTGATGTTTTGCTGAAATGACCTGTTAAGTGGCCAGTCAATATTTCATTGGTCTGCGTTGGATGCAGGCTTTCAAATAGCTCCGTGCGAGGAGTCGGTTAATATATCTGTGTGTGTATTGGCACGATTGTTCAATTAATTAGCCAATTTCATTCATTATAAGTACTAATAGGCTGAACTGCAAATAGGTCGCCTAATTCTGCTACACGCAGTGGCTATCCATCATTACATTATTATATTTATGTAGCCTACACAATAATATTGTTTTACACTGTAATCCTTTTGTTTTTAATGTTTGGCATGTTTGTGTGATGCGCATCCCTGTGTGTAAAAAGCAAAGTGAACGCGCGTTGTGGACCTGCCCAGAGGCGCATGATCTACCAATGCACTCTTTAAATAACAAAAAAAAAAATATTGCGGCATTGACTTTAGACTTTAGACCAGGTTTCAATTGGTCTATGGCGCAGTCTATTTTCAGTTCCTCAAAATAGCAACGCGCCAACAATGCGCCCGAACACACCTCTTTTTTAGACCAGCACGCCCATGGGCGCACAAACGGGCGCAAATGCATTTGCTAATTAAACGACGCGGCGCTGGACGGGAAAATGCAAACTGCGTCGGACTTAAACTGGCAAACACACTTGCGCTGCGCCTTGCGTCACATTGCGCCGGGTGTATGATAGGGCCCATAAACTCAGAATTATGAAATGTGAACTCAAAATTACAATAAATAAACTCAGAAATAATAAATGAATTATGAGACATAAACTCAGAATTACAAGATGTAAACTGATGTTCTGAGATATAAACGCAAAATTATGATGTAAATGCAGAATTGCGAGATATAGGCTGAGAAATAAGAAATAACAGCTCAGAATAAACTCAGAAGTGTGAGATATAAACACAAGATTACGAGATTTTGGAATTTGCTTAGGGCCCCCAAATCACTAAATCACTAAGTCCGCCCCTGGATGTCCTAAGACACGAAACAATCCGTGTCTTAGGACATTAGTGTATCGTCACGAGCCGCAGGGTTTAATTTGGTTTTGTCTGTGTATGTTTTTTTTCATTTTTACTCTCAAAGATTTGCAGGCCATTGACTGCCATTATATGACTGACAGACTGCAACGGTTTGAGTTGATAAACATCGAATTAACATTTTTGGTTGAACTAACCCTTCAAAGGTCAGGCTTTCAGAAACTAAAAGTCAACATGAAATCAAGACTGAAATAATGCTTGTCCAATCAAAATATAATATGTTTTATGATTAATATTGTGTTTTTCTCATTATCATCTGTACTGTAACGATGATGATGACGATGATGAAGATGAACACACACAACCTGAACGCACTCATTGTTAGCTGAGATGTTGTCATGGCAACACAACCCAGAAGAGATGAAAAGCAGCACCGCGTTTGTTCTTCATTTCCTCCGTTCTGACAAACACGCTCCAATATTGATGAATTATTGCAGCCGTTCTTCTCATAATGAAGCGTTTCTGGACAGTTTGTCTTTACGGCTCCTTAGTGCTCATCAGGAAACAAACGCTTGTTGTATTTGTCATCCGTCTCACGTGAGATTGCGAGTGATTTTTGGCTTTCTCTCATGGGAAGTGAATGTGTCTGGGGAGACGGTGCTGCTGGGTCATTGATTCCCACAGAGAGCTCCGGCCCTGATCAATAATACATCCATCTGTTCAATACTGTCATATTGCCCTGTGAGAGATCTCAGCTCACCTCCAGCCATCACTATTCAACAAACAGCTTTCATCTAGTTTACACTGCATACAAAAACAATGTGATGCTGATGTGTGTCAGATTGCAGGCAAAATTCCAGTATTTTACAAAGATGCACTAGACAAGTAAAAATTAGTCTTTTTTTTATTTAAAAAAAAAAAAAAATCTAAATTAAGTGAGTTTTTGCTTGAAACAAGTAAAATAATCTGACAATGAAATAAGATCGTTGTTTCAAGCAAAAACTCACTTATTATGACTTTTTTTTTTCTGAAAACAAGACAAGAATTTTTACTTGTCTAGAAAATCCTTCTTGATTTAAGAATTTTTAGATATTTCGGCTGGAAACAAAACAAAAAATCTAAGTAAGAAAAGCATTTTTCTGCAGTGTGGGACAATCCAAATCATATTTCACACCAATAAATAAATAAATCTAAATATCTAACTGTAACATACAAAACATCTAAATGAGCTGGTTTCATTTACTTAAATTATATTTATTTATATATAATATATTTTTGTGAATGCATTAATAATAAGTAATATTTTATTTATTTAAAATCAATATAGTATTATTTATATACACTGCCGCTCAAAAGTATGGGATCAGTAAGACTTTTATGTTTTTAAAGACATTTGTTATGCTCATCAAGGCTGCATTAATTTGATCAAATATAATACAGAAAAAACTTTAGTATTGTGAAATATTATTTTAATTTATAATAACTAATAATTTATTCCTGTGATGCAAAGCTGATTTTCAGCATCATTACTCCATTCTTCAGTGTCACATGATCCTTCAGAAATCATTGTAATATGCTGATTTATTATCAATGTTGAAAACAGTTGTGCTGCTTAATATTTTTTTGGAACCTGTGATACTTTTTTCAAGATTCTTCAATCAGTAAAAGGTTAAAAAGAACAGCATTTATTTAAAATTGAAAGGTTTTCAAACAAAGTTTGGGGTCAGTAAATTTATTCCTTCTTTTTTTTTTAAGGAAATTAATACTTTTATTCACCAAGGATGTGTTAAATTAATTTTAAAAAGTGATAGCATAGATTTACATTGTTAGATAACATTTATATTTTGAATAAATGCTGTTCTTTTTAACTTGTTATTCATTAAAGAATCTGAAAAAAGAATCACAGGTTCCAAAAAAAGGATTTGGCTGCACAACTGTTTCCAACATTGATAATTATAATAATAAATCAGTATATTAAAATAATTTTTGAAAGATCATGTGACACTTGACTGGAGTAACAGCTGATGAAAATTCAGCTTTCCATCACAGAAATAAATTATATTTTAAAGTATATTAAAAAAAAAAAATGTTTTTGCAGCCTTGATGAGCATGAGAGACTTCTTTAAAAAGTCTTACTGATCCCAAACTTTTGAGCAGCAGTGTATATATTTACATAGTCTAAATTCATTTACACCAGTTAAGTAATGTTAAGGTCCAATCAGGTGCTGTACTTTTACGTTGCGTTGCATTATTCTTGCATTGTTTCTTTTTATCCATTAAGCATGTTTTTACATTTGAGGAATATTATGTATTCCATTCTCAAAGAAAGTTCTAGAGCTCCATTGGGCTATATTTGATGTTTTGTCCTCTGCCGTACCATTATTCCCCTGTATAATTCAGCAGATCTGACCGTCATCCTCAGATGTTGATGCGTGTCGCTGTGGGACTCAGGGCTGGTTTGTTCTGAGGTTGTTGAGGAGCTGATGACTGAGATGGATGACTGAAGAAAAGCTGCAGTGAAGATGCTGTTAAATATAGAAGGCCATGAGAGAATGACGCATCTGAACACACTCTTATTAGGTAAGTCCTGCATCACTATTGCTCATACTTACTGGCAGTAATGTGACCTGTTTTTTTTTTTTAAGTGAAAAACAATAACAAATACAAAGACAAAATAAGAACAAAAAGACAATGAGGGTTGCATACATTAATCCAAAGCATACTATATTAGCTTGTAAGACATAATGAAAGAGTCTTAAATGGAATAAAATTATTATAAGTATAAGTATATGTAAGGAGTTTTCTTTGAAAATGTTCATGTATGAATGTACAATTTAGCAACAAAAAGCAATAAATTAATAATACATTTACAGTGAGAAGGGTAATAAATTCAAACT
The DNA here is from genome assembly GCA_033026305.1 of Cirrhinus molitorella. Classification (NCBI taxonomy): domain Eukaryota; kingdom Metazoa; phylum Chordata; class Actinopteri; order Cypriniformes; family Cyprinidae; genus Cirrhinus; species Cirrhinus molitorella. The sequence goes on from CM065130.1 coordinate 36,865,421, forward strand.
GTAACCGAAAACACATTTTTTTTTTGTTATATATATATATAAACTGGAAAAGTCAACCCAGAACACTTTACAATAAGCACAGTCCCAAAATAAATGATTGGTTGTTTCAAAAGGAGCAATTTAAGACAAAATTGAAGACTTCAACAACTTTATTAGATTAGTTTTTTGTTTTTTTTTCCAGAGTAAGCAAAAACTCCCATTCTATATCACTAAATATGTTATTCCAAAAATTTTCTTCGAAGATTTTGGTCAACAAATAAGTTAGTGTTGTCAAAAATAACCTTTAGGGCCAGACTTAACTAAAGGTATATTACAATCAGGTATTGCACCAAGCAATGGCATATTGTCTTGGGGGGACTGGAAAAGCTGGAAAAGCAAATTCTTGCATAAATTGTTAAACAGTAAGCATTAACCTTCAAGTCGGGTGTTTAACCCATATATTATGCTCCAGGTCAGTTTGACCCACAGTTAATTGGAAGTACTGGTTAAAATGATGTTTTTCTTGAAATTCTGTTCCTATATTTCATGTAGGGTCATGCACATTCAATGCTCTGGGCTGCTGTGTGAATATGAATATAAAATTTCTATTAAATTGTGATGTTAGCAAGTCAGTTTGACCTTTTGTGATTAAAGGCAAGTGCACAGATCCAAAGTAAAATAAATAAATAAAAATGTTGTTATACCAGTTTCCTAAGTACTATCATGCACTTTTATTAGAAGAAATATACACTTCATTTAAGGCAACCATTTTTATTGGTTCATGCATGCGGACTTTGGGAATGGGAATGAAATGCATGTTTGACACAAGTAGACAAATATATGTTTTGTGTATTTGTATTTATCATACACTCTCAAAAATAAAGGTGCTTTAAAAGGTTCTTCACAGCAATGCCTTAGAAGAACCATTTTTGGTTCCACAAAGAACCATTCAGTCGAAGATTCTTTAAAGAACCATCTCTTTCTTACATTTTTAGAATCTGAAGAACCTTCTTTCGCCAAAAAGAACCTTTTGTAAAACTGAAATGGTTCTTTATGAAACCATTTAGACAAAAAAGGTTCTTCTACACTGTAAAAAACAATTTGATGAGTCAACTTAAAATAATGTGTTACCTGGCTGCCTTAAAATGTTAAATTCAGTCAACTTAAAATGTTACGGTTTACCAAGTGACAACTTAGATATTTGAGTTGATTCAACTTAAAATTTTAAGGCAGCCGAGTAACAAACACAGCTGTTAGGATTAACAAACAATTTTTTAGTTTAGTAGTTTAGTTGCAACTTAACATTTCAACTTGAATTAACTTATTTTAGGTTGACTGAAAATAAGCAGGGCAACAAATTATTTTAAGTTGACTCAACAAATTGTGTTTTTTTTTTTGTTTTTTTACAGTATATGGCATCGTGAAGCACCACTATTTTTTTTGGTGATTTTTGATGTCCTGAATCAAATGTGGAATCAATTTGACCTAGAATTTATTGATTGTATCCAGAATTTTAAGCATAAGACTGGCTCTGAAAGCATCATGAGATAATTTCTGAACGTGTTGTTCCTGAGTGTCAGTCTTTGGCAGGTCTGATGTGAACTGAATGATCTGAGATCGCTCTTGATTTGATTAGCAGGGTCTGGAGCGACTCTCGTGTGTCTCGGGAGACGCCGCCGTTGTCTGGAAACAAACACACAGAGCTTGAGTATGACGAGCACACAGAGTCTTATTCAGCTGCCCAGGAGGCAAACGCAGCCTGGATCTGCTCGAAATTTTCATTCGTCAGTGTACTGGATGTGTGTCTTTGCGTTCTGGATGGGGTTTAAGTATGGTGAATTATCTGTTTGCTCTTTTGACATCTGCAGATTAACACACTACAACCCCGAATTAGCTCATGTGGATGTAGACTTATGGATGCAGAAATACTGGATATTATATATGTGATGGAGCAAGATGCAATGTTCATATGGCGCTTTGGTCAAATTTCACCATCATTTACCCTATAATTTTCCTAACAGAGTTAGAGCTGAGAAATCTTAAACATTATAGTATGAAATCTGTGTTTGACTTTATACTTGCTTAAAACAATACTTTAAAAAACCAAAGGGCATCAACCCTGGAAATATGTATGATGGGCATTTTTTTCCACATCCATACGTATAACCATTTTTGCCTGTCTCACAAAAAAAATCATCTACCTAGATTTCTTTTTTATTTCTCAATTGGTATGAAAACAAATTACTGATTTGGGAAAAATCTTCTTAAACCTGCCTAAGATGCTGTGGTTTGACAGTCTGGTTTCTCAGTCTGAAAACAATAACTCTTAAAAATAAAGACAGCGATGCCATAGAAGAACCATTTTTGGTTCCACAAAGAACCATTCAGTCAAAGGTTCTTTAAAGAACCATCTCTTTCTTACCATTTTATAATCTGAAGAACCTTATTTTGCCACAAAGAACCTTTTGTGAAACAGAAAGATTCTTCAGATGTTAGAGGTTCTTTAATTAATTTAGACAAAAAGGTTCTTCTTTTTAAGAGATTTTTAAGAGTGTAAAACCAGCTATCAGATCAAGTTGTATGGGCTTTAAGCTGTTTTTTTTTTTTTTTTTTTTTTTTTTTTTAGCAGATTTCTGCATTTTAAGAAAAATATCTTTGAAAAACAGAAAAGGCTGGTAATTTTCATCCAAAACATCAGTATCAGTTAAATTTCCTTTAACCCTTAAATACAACATAAGATAATGTGCAATCAAAATATGGGTAAAATGCCAATGAAATTCAATATGGTAAATATTAACACAGTACATTTTGCCCTTTTTGATAGACTTTTAAAACTTTTCAGTATAAACCAAAATATTTAAATGTCCAATAAAAGTGCAAATGACAATAAAACATGTACATTTTTAATTTGGCACAAAATTGCATAAGTGGCTGTGCTGGTTTTTAATGGTTTGACAAGCTGGTCTTCCAGCCTGACCAGACCCAAAACCCCCTAAAACCAGCTAACAGATCAGGCTGGTTTAAGACGTGCTTTCATCAGATAACATATGAATCAAACTATTTAAATATGCATTAGAACAGCTAAACATGTACATAAAAAAACTCACTTATTACAGACTTTTACCAAAAATTAAAAATAAAAAAAATAAAAATAAATAAATCTGGTTTTAGTGTTTTGAGATCAAGCAAGTGTGACCAGCTAATAAAACCATCATAAGCAATTACAAAAAAGGCAGAACATCATTTATGAGGTTATCTGCTGTAAATACATGCGTACATACATACTACTTCAAATCAGCCTAATCTGGTCTAGCTAGACTGGTTTTAAATGGTTTAAATGGTTTGGTGAAGCAGGGGCGACATACTTAAACCAGCTAATTGCAATTACAGAAAGGCAATTGATCTATTAAATCCGGATTCGAAATAAAAACAAACATCATTTATTACTTTAAATTCGTGTAAGATGCTCGCCTTGGAAACCCAAACAGAGCTAATTACCTACTGAACGCCAAAACTAGTTATCCAGGGAGAGTCAAACCTGTGTGTAGAGAGAGAGAGAGAGAGATTGAGAGGGAGGGTATGTGTGTGAGAGTGAGTAAGAGAGAGAGAGGTAGGCTGCAGATCGTCTTCGCGTCGCTATTGGCTTCTTGTTCCTTCGCACGCCCTCAGCGCCGCGCACCTCTCTCGCGCGCAGTGATGCTCGCACCTGGCGAAGGGCGGAAGACCCGCAGCAGCATCAGCACCAGCAGCGGATCTCCATGACGACAGGAGCACCTCCAGCATGGTACAGAAATCCCGCAACGGCGGCGTGTATCCCGCCCCGCAGGCCGAGAAGAAGCTGAAGGTGGGTTTCGTGGGGCTGGAGGCGGGCGCGACGGAATCGAGCCGAGACGGCGCGCTGCTGATCGCGGGCGCGGAGGCAACGAAGCGCGGCAGCATCTTGAGCAAACAGCGCTCCAGCATCTCCGGGAAGAGGCCGCCGAAGCGCAACGCACTTCATGTTTAACATATTGAGTGACAGGATCGATAAAGTAGAGGATTGTGTGACTTTTCTTGAATTACATTCATATCTGCCCAAAGAACCTATATATACTGCTATGAATCGTCCTGTTTGGGACTTCAGGTTCTTGTTCTTTATGGATAAGGGCTGTTACACGACAGTGAACTGTTATCTGCTGCATTTCTGTAATGCATGCCATGCATTTTACAGATGTTATTGCAACAGAAGATGCTGCAATTCTTTCTAGTTGCTCATTATATCATTCTAAGAAGATTAAAGGAATAGTATCATGGTAATGGTATTTAATAGTTCAGTTTAGAGCCAGATCTGCCTTTTATGATTATTGTGTTCTTTTGGCTTCTGTTCATTTTGGAAAAGCACTTCATGTTTAACACATTGAGTGGCAGAATTGATAGATGATGTGACTTTTCTTCTGCTAGCTGAATATATCACTCTAAAACAAACTATTAATTAGACATTAATTAGTTAATGTCTGCCCAACAAACATTTTTATATATTCTGATTGGGACTTCAGGCTCTTGTTCTTTATGGTAAATGGTAATGACAAATAACTGTTCACACTTATCAGACTTATCTTATTATTATTATTTATTATTATTATTATTATTATTATTTTTTTTTTTTTTTTGCATTTTAACAATATTATCTCAATAAAAGATGGTGTATTTTCTTTCTGGTTGCTCATTATTACATTCAAAGAAGATTCTTTAATGCTTTTTTAATGGAATTAATAGTTCATTTTAGAGCCAGATCTGTCCAAAGAACCCTTTAATGGATCTTTGTCTTCTGTTTCTTGTGCAAAAGCATTTCATGTTTATCATGTTACTGCAAAATAAATTAAACTAGTAGCAGAAATTGTTGACTTTTCTTATGATGAGTTTAATATATCCCTCTAAATAAGCTTTGTTTATATGAATATCCGCCCAAAGAACACTCTTTGTTATGTTTGGGACTTTAGGGCTTGTGTTCTTTATGGTAAAGGGTTGTTAAATGACAATAAACTGTGCATTTTTGTTGTAAATAGAATAGAGATCTATTAGTAAAAGATGACGTGATTCTGATTTTACGTTTAATATATCATTCTAAATAAATCATGTGTATATAGCCACCCAAATTACCCTCTTAAATTTCAACGAATTGTTCTTTTGGGGACTTTTTAGGCTCTTGTTTTTCATCCATTTGACAGAGGTTATCACAACAAAAGATGGTGCAATTCTTTCTGGTCTGCCCAAAGAACCATTTCATGATCATCGTGTTGAGACTCAGTGTTCTTTTGTCTTCTGTTCCTTGTGGAAAAGCATTTACATGTTTGTCATCTTTAAAGAGTGGCAGCATTGATTAATCTATTAATAGAAGATGATGTGACATTTCCTCTGCTAGTTTATCGTATCACTCTTAAAGGGTTGTCAAAAGCATTGTTTATACGTATAGCTGGATTTAAAGTCATATCTGCCCAAAGAACCTTTATGTACCGAAATGAATCATTGTGTTTGCGGTTGAAAGTCCTTCAGGCTGTTCTTCTAGACTGTTACATGACAATGTTATCTCCTGCACTCTTATTGTGCATTTCGTGAAGATAGAGTAAATAGAAGATGGTGCATTTTCCTTCTGGTTGCTCATTATATCAGTCTAAAAAACATTCCTTGAAAGCTGGTATTAATAGTTTAGCATTCAGATGAAATGAATCATCATAGACTCTAAAAACAGGATTGTTAAGCTGTTGACTTCTGTGCTTTCGTTTGCATCTAACGCAGTAATAGATGTTTAACAGGAGATTGTTTTAGCAACAGTATATAGTTCTGTGTGACTTTTTGGTGGTTCATTATATCACTCTGAAAGCTTGCTTTGTGATGTTTTATTACCCAGAGAATCTTTTCATGCTCAGATTTCATGCTCAATGTGTTAGGATTGAAGGTTCTTGTTACAAACTGATTGAAGAAATCCAATCGAATGTCATTTAGAGGCACATCTCAAGCTTTAGTTAGTCAAGAGATTTAGTTTCAAATTCCCTTGTTTTGGCTTGTCCATAGCTGATGTGAACTCTGATTAACAAAAACCCCACCGAATCAGGAATGTTGTAGTGCTGTTCCTCATTCTCATCTGTTGTAACTCATCCTGTATTATTAACCCATGGCTGTGATCAACATCAACCGCTGCACAATCAGAGCAACGCATTAAAAAGGCAGAATGACAAACAGTCTGCAATCACCAAGTCATACTCTAAAAACACTGCTTAATCAAGAACTGAAACTAAAAATACCACACATGATCAGTTTCAAACATGTACTCTGGCATTACTTTAACATATCCCATGGTACAACTGAGTACATACCATTATGGGTTGTTATATATCAAAGTTTAATGATGTATTTACATCATGTTTGGCGATATCAGCTGCAGATGTAGATGTGCTCACCAGCGACCCTGTTTTGAAGCGTACAGCGACACCAGTGCACGTATCTTCACAGCATTACCCTCCGACCGCTTCTAATCTCACTCAATTAAGCGTGAGTCAGCGGCTCATTGAAGGCAATGTGAGGCACTGGTTTCAGCACCGCAGCATGTGAACAGCTCCCATGAATCTCACAGTAGTCTGTCCTGAGACACAGATGCATGAGCAGGAACAGCATTTACACTAAAATTAGGTCAGTAGATGCACAAAACGGTAAAGAAAGATGCACAAATATCATAATTGTTGTGTTTCAGTCATTTTGACCTGGAGAGGATTTTCTTTTTCCTAAAAAAAAAGAATAAAACTTACTGACTTTGCTAACGCAGGTATCACAACATTTTATTATTGTTATTTTTGTGTTTTTTCTGTTTTCTTTCCTACCTTGTGCTGTTTCTGGTCAGAAATGACTGGTGCACAATAATTGCAAAAATTGTCTTTTTATTAACTAGTTTTCTTTCAGTTATCAGGTTTTTATTTCATTTTGGAACTGACTGATCATAGGCCTTATTAATCTAAGCTTATGCGCCTCAGTTTTTAAGTGATTATTGCCAAAATTATCAATATTACAATTTTTTACTCAAAACCGGAGGTGTAATTTGCCAGTCTTTATAGCTGCACCTCTTTGCAGTCTGGATGTTGCATTATAAACATTTTTGTGATTTTTTTATTTATTTTTTTATTTTTTTGAAGGTTGAAATACTAAATTTTTCACAATTGTTTTTTTTTTTTTTTTTAAACATCTCAAAAATACCACTTCAAACATCCCAAAACAGCAACGTTCACTCTTAATGGTGTTCTTAATTCTCTTAATTAAAGGTGAAATTAATATTAAACTTATGTTATTTTTGTATTATTCAGGACTGTAACATAATGCCAGTCCTTATTTACTTTCCAACAACAACCAACAAATATTGTGTTTTTGCCATCTTTTTTTAGCTTTTTGTCTTCACAGCTGATCCTTACTACTACTAATTTTCTGCATATATGCAGTCTTTTCCTTCCTATCTGATGTACTTGTTCCTCTTTATCTGGTTTACTTTTTATCATAATTATATTTAATTAAACAATGGACTCATTAGTCAATGTTATCACGAATCCTGAGTATCTGGATTATATCTGGTCAAATTAGCAGTTGTGTGGGTGTACATACAGGATTAGTTTCTTCATGGTTCCTCCAAAGCTTTCTTTCCATGCCATAGTCGTCTTAGTCTCACTCAACGCTATTAAGCTATTATTATGGGACAAAAATGCTAGATTTTATGACAGAAACACATTATACATGTTGATTCGGCAGTAGGAACAGGACTGTAATCAGTATTAAGGTGTTTTTGAAATGTGTTGAAATTCTGCACTGTATTTTAGCTGCAGATGTGTGTTTCCATGTCATGAAAGGGTATGAAACACGTTGGCAGAAAACTGCAGAGTAACACGCTCAAGTCAGCAAAAACTGCTAATCGTAGTAGACAGTTTGGAAACTAGAGAGGATGAGTGCGCCCGAACACACCTCTTTTTTAGACCAGCGCGCACAAACGGGCGCAAATGCATTTGCTAATTAAACGACGCGGCGCTGGATGGGAAAATGCAAACTGCGTCGGACTTAAACTGGCAAACACACTTGCGCTGTGCCTTGCGTCACATTGCGCCGGGTGTATGATAGGGCCCATAAACTCAGAATTATGAAATGTGAACTCAAAATTACAATAAATAAACTCAGAAATAATAAATGAATTATGAGACATAAACTCAGAATTACAAGATGTAAACTGATGTTCTGAGATATAAACGCAAAATTATGATGTAAATGCAGAATTGCGAGATATAGGCTGAGAAATAAGAAATAACAGCTCAGAATAAACTCAGAAGTGTGAGATATAAACACAAGATTACGAGATTTTGGAATTTGCTTAGGGCCCCCAAATCACTAAATCACTAAGTCCGCCCCTGGATGTCCTAAGACACGAAACAATCCGTGTCTTAGGACATTAGTGTATCGTCACGAGCCGCAGGGTTTAATTTGGTTTTGTCTGTGTATGTTTTTTTTCATTTTTACTCTCAAAGATTTGCAGGCCATTGACTGCCATTATATGACTGACAGACTGCAACGGTTTGAGTTGATAAACATCGAATTAACATTTTTGGTTGAACTAACCCTTCAAAGGTCAGGCTTTCAGAAACTAAAAGTCAACATGAAATCAAGACTGAAATAATGCTTGTCCAATCAAAATATAATATGTTTTATAATTAATATTGTGTTTTTCTCATTATCATCTGTACTGTAACGATGATGATGACGATGATGAAGATGAACACACAACCTGAACGCACTCATTGTTAGCTGAGATGTTGTCATGGCAACACAACCCAGAAGAGATGAAAAGCAGCACCGCGTTTGTTCTTCATCTCCTCCGTTCTGACAAACACGCTCCAATATTGATGAATTATTGCAGCCGTTCTTCTCATAATGAAGCGTTTCTGGACAGTTTGTCTTTACGGCTCCTTAGTGCTCATCAGGAAACAAACGCTTGTTGTATTTGTCATCCGTCTCACGTGAGATTGCGAGTGATTTTTGGCTTTCTCTCATGGGAAGTGAATGTGTCTGGGGAGACGGTGCTGCTGGGTCATTGATTCCCACAGAGAGCTCCGGCCCTGATCAATAATACATCCATCTGTTCAATACTGTCATATTGCCCTGTGAGAGATCTCAGCTCACCTCCAGCCATCACTATTCAACAAACAGCTTTCATCTAGTTTACACTGCATACAAAAACAATGTGATGCTGATGTGTGTCAGATTGCAGGCAAAATTCCAGTATTTTACAAAGATGCACTAGACAAGTAAAAATTAGTCTTTTTTTTATTTAAAAAAAAAAAAAAATTCTAAATTAAGTGAGTTTTTGCTTGAAACAAGTAAAATAATCTGACAATGAAATAAGATCGTTGTTTCAAGCAAAAACTCACTTATTATGACTTTTTTTTTTCTGAAAACAAGACAAGAATTTTTACTTGTCTAGAAAATCCTTCTTGATTTAAGAATTTTTAGATATTTCGGCTGGAAACAAAACAAAAAATCTAAGTAAGAAAAGCATTTTTCTGCAGTGTGGGACAATCCAAATCATATTTCACACCAATAAATAAATAAATCTAAATATCTAACTGTAACATACAAAACATCTAAATGAGCTGGTTTCATTTACTTAAATTATATTTATTTATATATAATATATTTTTGTGAATGCATTAATAATAAGTAATATTTTATTTATTTAAAATCGATATAGTATTATTTATATACACTGCCGCTCAAAAGTATGGGATCAGTAAGACTTTTATGTTTTTAAAGACATTTGTTATGCTCATCAAGGCTGCATTAATTTGATCAAATATAATACAGAAAAAACTTTAGTATTGTGAAATATTATTTTAATTTATAATAACTAATAATTTATTCCTGTGATGCAAAGCTGATTTTCAGCATCATTACTCCATTCTTCAGTGTCACATGATCCTTCAGAAATCATTGTAATATGCTGATTTATTATCAATGTTGAAAACAGTTGTGCTGCTTAATATTTTTTTGGAACCTGTGATACTTTTTTCAAGATTCTTCAATCAGTAAAAGGTTAAAAAGAACAGCATTTATTTAAAATGGAAAGGTTTTCAAACAAAGTTTGGGGTCAGTAAATTTATTCCTTCTTTTTTTTTAAGGAAATTAATACTTTTATTCACCAAGGATGTGTTAAATTAATTTTAAAAAGTGATAGCATAGATTTACATTGTTAGATAACATTTATATTTTGAATAAATGCTGTTCTTTTTAACTTGTTATTCATTAAAGAATCTGAAAAAAGAATCACAGGTTCCAAAAAAAGGATTTGGCTGCACAACTGTTTCCAACATTGATAATTATAATAATAAATCAGTATATTAAAATAATTTTTGAAAGATCATGTGACACTTGACTGGAGTAACAGCTGATGAAAATTCAGCTTTCCATCACAGAAATAAATTATATTTTAAAGTATATTAAAAAAAAAAAATGTTTTTGCAGCCTTGATGAGCATGAGAGACTTCTTTAAAAAGTCTTACTGATCCCAAACTTTTGAGCAGCAGTGTATATATTTACATAGTCTAAATTCATTTACACCAGTTAAGTAATGTTAAGGTCCAATCAGGTGCTGTACTTTTACGTTGCGTTGCATTATTCTTGCATTGTTTCTTTTTATCCATTAAGCATGTTTTTACATTTGAGGAATATTATGTATTCCATTCTCAAAGAAAGTTCTAGAGCTCCATTGGGCTATATTTGATGTTTTGTCCTCTGCCGTACCATTATTCCCCTGTATAATTCAGCAGATCTGACCGTCATCCTCAGATGTTGATGCGTGTCGCTGTGGGACTCAGGGCTGGTTTGTTCTGAGGTTGTTGAGGAGCTGATGACTGAGATGGATGACTGAAGAAAAGCTGCAGTGAAGATGCTGTTAAATATAGAAGGCCATGAGAGAATGACGCATCTGAACACACTCTTATTAGGTAAGTCCTGCATCACTATTGCTCATACTTACTGGCAGTAATGTGACCTGTTTTTTTTTTTTAAGTGAAAAACAATAACAAATACAAAGACAAAATAAGAACAAAAAGACAATGAGGGTTGCATACATTAATCCAAAGCATACTATATTAGCTTGTAAGACATAATGAAAGAGTCTTAAATGGAATAAAATTATTATAAGTATAAGTATATGTAAGGAGTTTTCTTTGAAAATGTTCATGTATGAATGTACAATTTAGCAACAAAAAGCAATAAATTAATAATACATTTACAGTGAGAAGGGTAATAAATTCAAACTGTAACCGAAAACACATTTTTTTTTTGTTATATATATATATAAACTGGAAAAGTCAACCCAGAACACTTTACAATAAGCACAGTCCCAAAATAAATGATTGGTTGTTTCAAAAGGAGCAATTTAAGACAAAATTGAAGACTTCAACAACTTTATTAGATTAGTTTTTTGTTTTTTTTTCCAGAGTAAGCAAAAACTCCCATTCTATATCACTAAATATGTTATTCCAAAAATTTTCTTCGAAGATTTTGGTCAACAAATAAGTTAGTGTTGTCAAAAATAACCTTTAGGGCCAGACTTAACTAAAGGTATATTACAATCAGGTATTGCACCAAGCAATGGCATATTGTCTTGGGGGGACTGGAAAAGCTGGAAAAGCAAATTCTTGCATAAATTGTTAAACAGTAAGCATTAACCTTCAAGTCGGGTGTTTAACCCATATATTATGCTCCAGGTCAGTTTGACCCACAGTTAATTGGAAGTACTGGTTAAAATGATGTTTTTCTTGAAATTCTGTTCCTATATTTCATGTAGGGTCATGCACATTCAATGCTCTGGGCTGCTGTGTGAATATGAATATAAAATTTCTATTAAATTGTGATGTTAGCAAGTCAGTTTGACCTTTTGTGATTAAAGGCAAGTGCACAGATCCAAAGTAAAATAAATAAATAAAAATGTTGTTATACCAGTTTCCTAAGTACTATCATGCACTTTTATTAGAAGAAATATACACTTCATTTAAGGCAACCATTTTTATTGGTTCATGCATGCGGACTTTGGGAATGGGAATGAAATGCATGTTTGACACAAGTAGACAAATATATGTTTTGTGTATTTGTATTTATCATACACTCTCAAAAATAAAGGTGCTTTAAAAGGTTCTTCACAGCAATGCCTTAGAAGAACCATTTTTGGTTCCACAAAGAACCATTCAGTCGAAGATTCTTTAAAGAACCATCTCTTTCTTACATTTTTAGAATCTGAAGAACCTTCTTTCGCCAAAAAGAACCTTTTGTAAAACTGAAATGGTTCTTTATGAAACCATTTAGACAAAAAAGGTTCTTCTACACTGTAAAAAACAATTTGATGAGTCAACTTAAAATAATGTGTTACCTGGCTGCCTTAAAATGTTAAATTCAGTCAACTTAAAATGTTACGGTTTACCAAGTGACAACTTAGATATTTGAGTTGATTCAACTTAAAATTTTAAGGCAGCCGAGTAACAAACACAGCTGTTAGGATTAACAAACAATTTTTTAGTTTAGTAGTTTAGTTGCAACTTAACATTTCAACTTGAATTAACTTATTTTAGGTTGACTGAAAATAAGCAGGGCAACAAATTATTTTAAGTTGACTCAACAAATTGTGTTTTTTTTTTTGTTTTTTTACAGTATATGGCATCGTGAAGCACCACTATTTTTTTTGGTGATTTTTGATGTCCTGAATCAAATGTGGAATCAATTTGACCTAGAATTTATTGATTGTATCCAGAATTTTAAGCATAAGACTGGCTCTGAAAGCATCATGAGATAATTTCTGAACGTGTTGTTCCTGAGTGTCAGTCTTTGGCAGGTCTGATGTGAACTGAATGATCTGAGATCGCTCTTGATTTGATTAGCAGGGTCTGGAGCGACTCTCGTGTGTCTCGGGAGACGCCGCCGTTGTCTGGAAACAAACACACAGAGCTTGAGTATGACGAGCACACAGAGTCTTATTCAGCTGCCCAGGAGGCAAACGCAGCCTGGATCTGCTCGAAATTTTCATTCGTCAGTGTACTGGATGTGTGTCTTTGCGTTCTGGATGGGGTTTAAGTATGGTGAATTATCTGTTTGCTCTTTTGACATCTGCAGATTAACACACTACAACCCCGAATTAGCTCATGTGGATGTAGACTTATGGATGCAGAAATACTGGATATTATATATGTGATGGAGCAAGATGCAATGTTCATATGGCGCTTTGGTCAAATTTCACCATCATTTACCCTATAATTTTCCTAACAGAGTTAGAGCTGAGAAATCTTAAACATTATAGTATGAAATCTGTGTTTGACTTTATACTTGCTTAAAACAATACTTTAAAAAACCAAAGGGCATCAACCCTGGAAATATGTATGATGGGCATTTTTTTCCACATCCATACGTATAACCATTTTTGCCTGTCTCACAAAAAAAATCATCTACCTAGATTTCTTTTTTATTTCTCAATTGGTATGAAAACAAATTACTGATTTGGGAAAAATCTTCTTAAACCTGCCTAAGATGCTGTGGTTTGACAGTCTGGTTTCTCAGTCTGAAAACAATAACTCTTAAAAATAAAGACAGCGATGCCATAGAAGAACCATTTTTGGTTCCACAAAGAACCATTCAGTCAAAGGTTCTTTAAAGAACCATCTCTTTCTTACCATTTTATAATCTGAAGAACCTTATTTTGCCACAAAGAACCTTTTGTGAAACAGAAAGATTCTTCAGATGTTAGAGGTTCTTTAATTAATTTAGACAAAAAGGTTCTTCTTTTTAAGAGATTTTTAAGAGTGTAAAACCAGCTATCAGATCAAGTTGTATGGGCTTTAAGCTGTTTTTTTTTTTTTTTTTTTTTTTTTTTTAGCAGATTTCTGCATTTTAAGAAAAATATCTTTGAAAAACAGAAAAGGCTGGTAATTTTCATCCAAAACATCAGTATCAGTTAAATTTCCTTTAACCCTTAAATACAACATAAGATAATGTGCAATCAAAATATGGGTAAAATGCCAATGAAATTCAATATGGTAAATATTAACACAGTACATTTTGCCCTTTTTGATAGACTTTTAAAACTTTTCAGTATAAACCAAAATATTTAAATGTCCAATAAAAGTGCAAATGACAATAAAACATGTACATTTTTAATTTGGCACAAAATTGCATAAGTGGCTGTGCTGGTTTTTAATGGTTTGACAAGCTGGTCTTCCAGCCTGACCAGACCCAAAACCCCCTAAAACCAGCTAACAGATCAGGCTGGTTTAAGACGTGCTTTCATCAGATAACATATGAATCAAACTATTTAAATATGCATTAGAACAGCTAAACATGTACATAAAAAAACTCACTTATTACAGACTTTTACCAAAAATTAAAAATAAAAAAAATAAAAATAAATAAATCTGGTTTTAGTGTTTTGAGATCAAGCAAGTGTGACCAGCTAATAAAACCATCATAAGCAATTACAAAAAAGGCAGAACATCATTTATGAGGTTATCTGCTGTAAATACATGCGTACATACATACTACTTCAAATCAGCCTAATCTGGTCTAGCTAGACTGGTTTTAAATGGTTTAAATGGTTTGGTGAAGCAGGGGCGACATACTTAAACCAGCTAATTGCAATTACAGAAAGGCAATTGATCTATTAAATCCGGATTCGAAATAAAAACAAACATCATTTATTACTTTAAATTCGTGTAAGATGCTCGCCTTGGAAACCCAAACAGAGCTAATTACCTACTGAACGCCAAAACTAGTTATCCAGGGAGAGTCAAACCTGTGTGTAGAGAGAGAGAGAGAGAGATTGAGAGGGAGGGTATGTGTGTGAGAGTGAGTAAGAGAGAGAGAGGTAGGCTGCAGATCGTCTTCGCGTCGCTATTGGCTTCTTGTTCCTTCGCACGCCCTCAGCGCCGCGCACCTCTCTCGCGCGCAGTGATGCTCGCACCTGGCGAAGGGCGGAAGACCCGCAGCAGCATCAGCACCAGCAGCGGATCTCCATGACGACAGGAGCACCTCCAGCATGGTACAGAAATCCCGCAACGGCGGCGTGTATCCCGCCCCGCAGGCCGAGAAGAAGCTGAAGGTGGGTTTCGTGGGGCTGGAGGCGGGCGCGACGGAATCGAGCCGAGACGGCGCGCTGCTGATCGCGGGCGCGGAGGCAACGAAGCGCGGCAGCATCTTGAGCAAACAGCGCTCCAGCATCTCCGGGAAGAGGCCGCCGAAGCGCAACGCGTTCTACCGACGCCTGCAGAATTTCCTCTACAATGTTCTGGAGAGACCGCGCGGATGGGCGTTCATCTACCACGCTTACGTGTGAGTACCGCTTGCTGCTGGCCATCAAAACAAAGAGCTTCTGGAGGCTCACTGGCATCCTCTCGCTTTTGTTCATGCACTTGATGAGATGTTTACAGGGTGGCGGGATTGCTCTTCTGCTTTCGCCTTTATGTCACTCAAACAAAGGGCTCCTTGGCGTTTCTTTAATGTTATGAGTTCAGATTAGAGTCAGATCTGTCCAAAGAACCCTTAAAAGATCTTTGTGTTGTGCATGTCTTAATTGTGTTGCTTCACATGTTTAGTGTATCAGGATTGTTCTAGTAATAGAACATGATGTGACTTTCCCTCTGCTAGTTTATTCTATTACTCTTTGATTAAATGAAGATCTGCCCAAGAACCTTTATACACTGCAATGAATCATTCTGTTTGGGACTTCAGGTTCTTGTTCTTTATGGATAAGGGTTGTTGCATTTCTAAAATGCATTTTACAGATGTTTTGCAATAGATTATGCTGCATTTCCTTCCAGTAGCTCATTATATAATTCTAAGTAGATTAAAGGAACAGTTTAATGGTAATGATGTTTAGGGTTCAGTTTAGATCAGATCTGCCCAAAAGATCCCTTTTATGATCATTGTGTTGAGGCTCGGTGTTCCTTTGGCTTCTGTTTCCTTAGAAAAACACTTCATGTTTAACATATTGAGTGACAGGATCGATAAAGTAGAGGATTGTGTGACTTTTCTTGAATTACATTCATATCTGCCCAAAGAACCTATATATACTGCTATGAATCGTCCTGTTTGGGACTTCAGGTTCTTGTTCTTTATGGATAAGGGCTGTTACACGACAGTGAACTGTTATCTGCTGCATTTCTGTAATGCATGCCATGCATTTTACAGATGTTATTGCAACAGAAGATGCTGCAATTCTTTCTAGTTGCTCATTATATCATTCTAAGAAGATTAAAGGAATAGTATCATGGTAATGGTATTTAATAGTTCAGTTTAGAGCCAGATCTGCCTTTTATGATTATTGTGTTCTTTTGGCTTCTGTTCATTTTGGAAAAGCACTTCATGTTTAACACATTGAGTGGCAGAATTGATAGATGATGTGACTTTTCTTCTGCTAGCTGAATATATCACTCTAAAACAAACTATTAATTAGACATTAATTAGTTAATGTCTGCCCAACAAACATTTTTATATATTCTGATTGGGACTTCAGGCTCTTGTTCTTTATGGTAAATGGTAATGACAAATAACTGTTCACACTTATCAGACTTATCTTATTATTATTATTTATTATTATTATTATTATTATTATTTTTTTTTTTTTTTTGCATTTTAACAATATTATCTCAATAAAAGATGGTGTATTTTCTTTCTGGTTGCTCATTATTACATTCAAAGAAGATTCTTTAATGCTTTTTTAATGGAATTAATAGTTCATTTTAGAGCCAGATCTGTCCAAAGAACCCTTTAATGGATCTTTGTCTTCTGTTTCTTGTGCAAAAGCATTTCATGTTTATCATGTTACTGCAAAATAAATTAAACTAGTAGCAGAAATTGTTGACTTTTCTTATGATGAGTTTAATATATCCCTCTAAATAAGCTTTGTTTATATGAATATCCGCCCAAAGAACACTCTTTGTTATGTTTGGGACTTTAGGGCTTGTGTTCTTTATGGTAAAGGGTTGTTAAATGACAATAAACTGTGCATTTTTGTTGTAAATAGAATAGAGATCTATTAGTAAAAGATGACGTGATTCTGATTTTACGTTTAATATATCATTCTAAATAAATCATGTGTATATAGCCACCCAAATTACCCTCTTAAATTTCAACGAATTGTTCTTTTGGGGACTTTTTAGGCTCTTGTTTTTCATCCATTTGACAGAGGTTATCACAACAAAAGATGGTGCAATTCTTTCTGGTCTGCCCAAAGAACCATTTCATGATCATCGTGTTGAGACTCAGTGTTCTTTTGTCTTCTGTTCCTTGTGGAAAAGCATTTACATGTTTGTCATCTTTAAAGAGTGGCAGCATTGATTAATCTATTAATAGAAGATGATGTGACATTTCCTCTGCTAGTTTATCGTATCACTCTTAAAGGGTTGTCAAAAGCATTGTTTATACGTATAGCTGGATTTAAAGTCATATCTGCCCAAAGAACCTTTATGTACCGAAATGAATCATTGTGTTTGCGGTTGAAAGTCCTTCAGGCTGTTCTTCTAGACTGTTACATGACAATGTTATCTCCTGCACTCTTATTGTGCATTTCGTGAAGATAGAGTAAATAGAAGATGGTGCATTTTCCTTCTGGTTGCTCATTATATCAGTCTAAAAAACATTCCTTGAAAGCTGGTATTAATAGTTTAGCATTCAGATGAAATGAATCATCATAGACTCTAAAAACAGGATTGTTAAGCTGTTGACTTCTGTGCTTTCGTTTGCATCTAACGCAGTAATAGATGTTTAACAGGAGATTGTTTTAGCAACAGTATATAGTTCTGTGTGACTTTTTGGTGGTTCATTATATCACTCTGAAAGCTTGCTTTGTGATGTTTTATTACCCAGAGAATCTTTTCATGCTCAGATTTCATGCTCAATGTGTTAGGATTGAAGGTTCTTGTTACAAACTGATTGAAGAAATCCAATCGAATGTCATTTAGAGGCACATCTCAAGCTTTAGTTAGTCAAGAGATTTAGTTTCAAATTCCCTTGTTTTGGCTTGTCCATAGCTGATGTGAACTCTGATTAACAAAAACCCCACCGAATCAGGAATGTTGTAGTGCTGTTCCTCATTCTCATCTGTTGTAACTCATCCTGTATTATTAACCCATGGCTGTGATCAACATCAACCGCTGCACAATCAGAGCAACGCATTAAAAAGGCAGAATGACAAACAGTCTGCAATCACCAAGTCATACTCTAAAAACACTGCTTAATCAAGAACTGAAACTAAAAATACCACACATGATCAGTTTCAAACATGTACTCTGGCATTACTTTAACATATCCCATGGTACAACTGAGTACATACCATTATGGGTTGTTATATATCAAAGTTTAATGATGTATTTACATCATGTTTGGCGATATCAGCTGCAGATGTAGATGTGCTCACCAGCGACCCTGTTTTGAAGCGTACAGCGACACCAGTGCACGTATCTTCACAGCATTACCCTCCGACCGCTTCTAATCTCACTCAATTAAGCGTGAGTCAGCGGCTCATTGAAGGCAATGTGAGGCACTGGTTTCAGCACCGCAGCATGTGAACAGCTCCCATGAATCTCACAGTAGTCTGTCCTGAGACACAGATGCATGAGCAGGAACAGCATTTACACTAAAATTAGGTCAGTAGATGCACAAAACGGTAAAGAAAGATGCACAAATATCATAATTGTTGTGTTTCAGTCATTTTGACCTGGAGAGGATTTTCTTTTTCCTAAAAAAAAAGAATAAAACTTACTGACTTTGCTAACGCAGGTATCACAACATTTTATTATTGTTATTTTTGTGTTTTTTCTGTTTTCTTTCCTACCTTGTGCTGTTTCTGGTCAGAAATGACTGGTGCACAATAATTGCAAAAATTGTCTTTTTATTAACTAGTTTTCTTTCAGTTATCAGGTTTTTATTTCATTTTGGAACTGACTGATCATAGGCCTTATTAATCTAAGCTTATGCGCCTCAGTTTTTAAGTGATTATTGCCAAAATTATCAATATTACAATTTTTTACTCAAAACCGGAGGTGTAATTTGCCAGTCTTTATAGCTGCACCTCTTTGCAGTCTGGATGTTGCATTATAAACATTTTTGTGATTTTTTTATTTATTTTTTTATTTTTTTGAAGGTTGAAATACTAAATTTTTCACAATTGTTTTTTTTTTTTTTTTTAAACATCTCAAAAATACCACTTCAAACATCCCAAAACAGCAACGTTCACTCTTAATGGTGTTCTTAATTCTCTTAATTAAAGGTGAAATTAATATTAAACTTATGTTATTTTTGTATTATTCAGGACTGTAACATAATGCCAGTCCTTATTTACTTTCCAACAACAACCAACAAATATTGTGTTTTTGCCATCTTTTTTTAGCTTTTTGTCTTCACAGCTGATCCTTACTACTACTAATTTTCTGCATATATGCAGTCTTTTCCTTCCTATCTGATGTACTTGTTCCTCTTTATCTGGTTTACTTTTTATCATAATTATATTTAATTAAACAATGGACTCATTAGTCAATGTTATCACGAATCCTGAGTATCTGGATTATATCTGGTCAAATTAGCAGTTGTGTGGGTGTACATACAGGATTAGTTTCTTCATGGTTCCTCCAAAGCTTTCTTTCCATGCCATAGTCGTCTTAGTCTCACTCAACGCTATTAAGCTATTATTATGGGACAAAAATGCTAGATTTTATGACAGAAACACATTATACATGTTGATTCGGCAGTAGGAACAGGACTGTAATCAGTATTAAGGTGTTTTTGAAATGTGTTGAAATTCTGCACTGTATTTTAGCTGCAGATGTGTGTTTCCATGTCATGAAAGGGTATGAAACACGTTGGCAGAAAACTGCAGAGTAACACGCTCAAGTCAGCAAAAACTGCTAATCGTAGTAGACAGTTTGGAAACTAGAGAGGATGAGTTAAATAAATAAATGACTCAAAGCTGCCGCTGACACGATGTTTCAGAGGTGCTGATGTTCACCAAATCACAGCGGTAAAGTCAACCATTGGACCCTGGACCACAAAATCAGTCTTAAGTAGCACGGGTATATTTGTAGCAATAGCCAAAAATAGATTAGATTTTTAGATAGATAGATAGATAGATTTTTCTTTAGTGCCAAAAATCATTAGGATATTAAATAAAGATAAAGATATTTTGTAAATGTCCTACTGTAAATATATCAAAACTTTGATTTTGATTAGTAATATGCATTGCTAAGAACTTCATTTGGACAACTTCAAAGGCAATTTTCTCAGTATTTAGATTTTTTTGCACCTTCAGATTCCAGATTTTCAAATAGTTGTTTCTCTTCTAAATTTCGTCCAATCCTAACAAACCATACATCAATGAAAAGCTTACTTATTCACATGATGTATAAATATAAAAAATATTCAAAAAAATGAACATTGTGACTGGTTTTGTGGTCCAGGGTCACAAATATAATTGAAATGTATCTTTAAGAACTTTGCCATGAAAAATGTGATAGCAACATTTTAAGTTTTGCAGGTTGTACATACATTTACAGTAAAAAAAAAAAAAAGTATATTGCATTAACTAATACTTAATATACCAAATGATTGGTGCTGTGTACCTTTTATAATATACTCACAAACACAGATGATAATCATTTTTTCCACATGCAAAAGTAAATATTAATATGCAATAAGCATTCAATTAATAGCATAAAATGTAAATAAAACCCTAATGTAATAACTGATAAGATGAAAAAAGAAGAAACTGTTATTGCAATGAAAAATGTATTACAATTTTATGGTTTTGCATCTTTGTTTAATTCAGAAACTTTATTTTATTGTAAAATTTCATGAGTTTTGCACTGTATGTAAACTTACCATAAACCAATTAGTATTTTTTTTTTTTAATAGTGTCCTATCATTAAAATTACAGTCATTTTTTACAGCGTTTTCCAGACAGATTTTTAGTTTTCACTAAAATATGTGACAAGTCTTCTTTTTTTTTTTTTTTTTTTTTAAATAAATAAGGTTTTCAATGACGTATGGTTTGTTAGGATAGGACAATATCTGGCTTTAGAAATTTACTAAATCAAAATATTTTTGCCTTTAGAGTTGGCCAAATGTAGTTCTTAGCAATGCATATTACTAGTGAAACACGTGCAAAGTATCTTCATGGAACATGATCTTTACTTAATATCCTAAATGATTTTTGGCATAAAAGAAAAATCAATAATTTTGACCCATACAATGTATTTTTGGCTATTGCTACAAATATACCAGTGCTACTTAAGACTGGTTTTGTACTCCAGGTTCACATATTTGTAAAAAAGATGCACTTTAATACTTTTTACATTTAGTAAAGGAGATAATGCTGTATTATGTGAGTAAGTGTTTATTGAGGATGTTTTGAATAACCTCTGGGTTGTTAATATGATGAATTTGGTCATCGTCTCGCTCTGGCAATAGACATATATGACACATACGTCCCTCGTTGTGCTGTAAAACTCATGTCTTGTGTGGCCTTTTGATCGCTGCTGTCTTTCCACAGTCAGCGTCAGCAGTTTTCTGATTAATAGCCATCATTATAGAGCCAGGTAGGCTCTCAGTTGAGCTCTCGGCTCAGGTGTGAATCAGGCACCACCATTTAAGTTTGCTGTGAAAAAAGCAGCATGGTCTCAGGCCGACAGAGACGCGTCCGGGCAATCGGCCCTGCACCAAACTAACACACTAAAACCGTCTGATTCATGAGCTGCTTCACCCGCTTTATATGGAGCTGTTAGTGTGTCACAGCATTACAGTGATGAAGGAGACGCACAGCTCATAAACATGCACTTTCTGATGAGCTGAAGCATTGATTTATAGTAAACAAAGACTCCGTTTAAGCTTTTAGTGTTGATGTGAATGTCAGTTCAGGTCTTCTTATGTTAGATAATAGATTAGACCCTGATTTAGTCATTATTAATGTTGAAAACAGCTGCTGCTTTATATTTTTGTGGAAACGTAGGGCCCTATGAAATCCATTTTATTTTTTCCCAAATTCCGTTTTATTTTTTTCTAAATTCTGTTTATTTCCGTTTTAATTTTTCTGGATGAATGTTATTATTATTTATTATATAAAATGTTATTAATCAAAAAAGCATGTCTAATTAATTAAGATCATGAAACTTATACAATTTAACATCAGTTTATTAAAGGTTTAATAAAAATGACATGTTTAGGGTCACTATGAAATACTGTATTTTATTGTTACCAAATTCTGGATTTAATATGTCTAATTTTTTTTTTTTATTCTGTGTTGTGTATTTATATTAACAGAAGGCATACAAAATAATTTAATGTATCTTTTAATTAATGAAAATTAAATATTGTGAATTATTTCTTTAAAAAAGAAAGTTTTATTAATTTTTCAACAGTATTAGTAGTAGTAGTGTTATTACTTACATTCTAAATATTAAAAATATATTTCTGTCATCTTTAAGATAAACAAACTTTTATTTTGACGGGTTGCCGTTAATACCTGGAACTGACGCTGGTTGTGGCTAGATTGAATACAGTTGAGACTGGAAGCTAACAATGAATTTTACTCAAATGGAACGGTCAAATGCGAATGAAGTGCTCTCAGAGCAGTTTTAGAGATGTTGTTCGGGTATTTATGTCCTCATTTGTTGACGCGTCAGATCCTGACATCACGCGAGGGTTACGCATGCGTCACTAAGTGTAGTAAACAAACTCGCGCATCTGCACCATTCATAAAAACAGTGACAAGCGGAACATCCAGGATTCATGTTTAAATATTATTTTTGCGGCTTAATATTTACACATACTAGTTCAAAACGCGAAACTTTGACAAATTCCGTGACATTCCACGTTTAATAATACATTCCGTTTTTATAACAGGATTCCGTGATTCCGTCCACGTTTTCCGCATCGCGGAAATCATAGTGCCCTAGAAACAGTGATACATTTTACTTTTTAATTTTAAAACTTTTTTTTTTTGTTTGATGAATATAAATTCATAAGAACAGCACATGTTTGAAATCTTTAGTAACGTTATCAGTGTCTTTACTATCCCTTTTAAGTCATTTAATACTTCCTTAATAAATATAAGTATTGATTTATTAAACAAAAAAATCCCCAAACCCCATTTTTTATTAGTGTAACTGTTTCCTACATTTGAGCAGCAAATCAGCATATTAGAATGATTTCTCGTGGATCATGTGACACTAAAGACTGAAGTAATGATGCTGAAAATTCAGCTTTGATCACAGAAATAAATTACATTTTACAACATATTCACATAGAAAACAGTTATTTTAAATTATATTATGTATTTTGTTCAAATAAATGCAGCATTGGTGAGCAAAAGAGACTTCCTTCGGAAACATTTTAATTATATAAAAATTTGTGTAGTAGTGTGACATTCTGTGGTGAATTCATCTCTTTGTAGTAAAAGGCAAACATCAGTCTGGCTGGAGGTTATGGGACATTTAAAGTGAATCAGAGGACTGTGTGTCTTCATGCAGAGCTCAGTGTCACTCAGTCTGACAGTCAGGACTGTAAAACCCAGTTTTGTGGGTCAAAGAACAAGCGTCCTGTTAGAGGGAAAAACATCACAGAACTGCATAAATGAAGGCCTTTTGCTTTCTGCAGAGTAAAATTTGTGGGTTTTGTGGGTTGAATTGCACCATCTGAAAGCTGCTATTTATTTCAATGACACAACAACCTGAGATGAAGTGAACATCAAACAGCGTTTGCATTTTGCAACCCATTTTATTGTTGTAAAATTACATATTTCTGAGTGAAATTGTATATTCACTGAGATAAAAGTACATATTATCCAACAGGAACTGATTAGACTGGAAAAATGGACGTTTTGTACTTGAATGAGTGGGATCTTGATTGTTCTTGAGCAAACGCTGATCGTTGGTTTTGTTATGTGGGCTTGAGGTGTTTGACAAGCTGAAAGCGATGCATTTTAATGTAACATGAATATTAGTGAGTGTATGTGTGAGCATGTGGTGGTATTTAGCCGTCTGTGCTGGTCTTTGGCTTCGGTCCATTTAGATGACCAGAGCAGCTGCAACTGGCAGGAAGTTTAATGACCGAAATGAAGTTACAAACCTCCCCTAGTGATTCCTTCACACTGTGGGAATTAATCATATGTGAGTGTTTATATGTGTGCATGTGTTTGTACTGAAGGCTTTTGCCATCATTTCATTTCCATGTAGATCAGCTGAAAGAAAAACAATGTGCATGATAGCATCAGCAAAAATCATAATGCATCAGATAATAGAGCACTGGATATCACAGGGACTGCCTAGCAACCACATAGAACACCCTAGCAACCACATGCAGCAGCCTGGCAATTTTGTACGATCAAGCATCCCATTTACATATTTGTGACCCTGGAGCGCAAAACCAGTCATAAGGGTCCATTTTTGGAAACTGAGATGATTGAGATCATCTATGATTAAAAAATAATAAACAAGCTTTACATTGATGTTTGGTTTGTTAGCACAGTATTTGGCCGAGATACAACTATTTGAAATCTGAGGGTGCAAAAAAATAAAAATATTGAGAAAATCATCTTTAAAGTTGTCCAGATTAAGTTCTAGCAATGCATATTACTTATCAACAATTACGTTTTGATATATTTACAGTAGGAAAATTTCAAAATATCTTCATGGAACATGATCTTTACTTAATATCCTGATGATTTTTGGCATAAAAGAAAAATCAATCATTTTGACCCATACAATGAATTTTTGGCTAATGCTACAAATACGGTTTTGTGGTCCAGGGCCACATTTATTCATGTACTCAAAAAAATTTAATTAATTTAATAATTTTTATGCAGTTTGGGTCATTTCAGATGGTTTATGTTTAATCTTTATGCAGTATGAGAAAAAATGCAAAAAATAAATAAAATAAAATAAAGCATGTATTGTATTTTGGTAATTATGCATTTTTTAGTAATTTATTATTTATTTATTAATAAGTATTTTAGATTTTTAATGATATAAAGTCTTTGTGTCATTTAGAGTGACCACTCATCATGCGGTGTGACCAAAAATAGCAACAATTGTATTAAATTAATAATAATATATCTAATTTCTGTGGTTGAAATATGGATCACTGCTACAGTATGCTTTAGTGAATGGTATTTATAAAACATTTTTATCAGTTTTGTACAATTTATGGGGAAAATAAGTCGGCTAACTACATTTAAGAAGGCAACTCTGAAATTATAGAACAAAAAAAAGATGATTATTTACAAAAACTTGAAAGAAATGCAACTACTTTGTTTCTAAACACTTTGATTACTGAGAACATCTAAAAAAAATGTTAAGCATGTTAAGGAAATGGATTAATTTTAATATAAATCATGGTCACATCGCATGACATTTTTGAAGGCTACGGCCAATTCATCTAAATTAAAAACACTAAAATCTAAAAATTAAATATTAAAATATTTAAAATATATTAAAATATATTATTTAAAATATATTTCAAAATAATATATTATTTAAAATATATTAAAAATGTAAAATTTTAATATAAATTTGTGTGAAAACAGCATTCTTAATGTTTGAACTATTATAATAGATATTATTATTTTTGGTATTTTAAATCTGACCTGTTGAAAATCCTTATACGTCAATGACCCATATATAAAAAAGTCCATGGATAACTCTGTATACAGGTCTGTTGCTTTCATGATGCATTAGAAGTTCATCAGGGCCAGTTTAGTGGTTTCTGAACTATATTTATTGCAGAAGGTGTCACAAACCCTGAGAAAAGCATCAATCAAGCATACTGTCCTAACATGCTCATAAAGTACACCCAACCACACACACACATACACTGACATGTCACTGTTCGCAGTGAATCTGCCATGACACCGGCACATCTCAGAACATCATGACCTGTGTGAAGATCACAAACATCAGCTGTATCCATCTGAGGGTTTACTTGCGGACATTTTCTTCTGCTTCTTGTAATTTTGATGATGTTGTGAGACATAGAATTGAGCTTAGGGGAATTAAGCATTAATCAGATCAAGTATTAATGTTATTAATAATATATTTATAATAATTCTAATTGCATTTTATTAAACAGTAAAAATTACTAGGGATGCACTGAAATTCTTGGCCAAACCGAACAAAATGAAACAATTACCAAATTACCGAATTCGGTAATTTTCGGGGGGGGGGGGGGGGTTCTCCCCATTTATTGTGCCAATTTTTTTTCACCATTGCATAAAATTAAAAAGCCAAAAAAGTTTTGTCTTGTAAATTACAAAACATCAATTTAAAAATACTTACTTAACACTGAACATTTTTAACATTCCAGTAGACATTATAGCCTACCAACAAAGCACAATTTAACTTCAAATAAATAAGTTAGTAAAATAATATTCTTTGGCCGTTTTAAAGACCCCCTTCTTGAATCAGGAATTTTTTTTTTTTTTTTTTTATGTACAAATGAATGTAGCCTTTCTGAGCAGAAGAGACTTCTTTTAAAACATTAGAAAATATCACAGATCACAGATTGTTGTTTTTATCAAAATAGCTTTTTTTTTTTTTTTCAGCCGAATAATTTCAGCTGCCAAACATTTGGTGCAACCCTAAATATTACAATTGTTATTTTAATAAATATCATCATTTTCTCATTCCATCAAAACCTGTATGACTTAGTTTCTCCTGTGAAACAGAAGTTGTTTTGAAGGCCAGTTGACCCAACTGACTTTCACTGTATTTGCCAAAAAAAAAAAAAAAAATAGGATTAGTTTCTGGGAGAACTATAAAACTATCAGTTAAAGAAGCAATAAAACTGATTACTTTCTCAGTTAGAAAACATCTTATTTTTACTGGGATGAAAAGCAATAAAATTACTCACAAACCATAACACAAATTACAATGTGTGTATTCTGGGATATATGGTTTATGAAGACACAAATGTGTATAACGGCATGGGTACTACACACTTCTCTGTGTGAAGGCTTACAAAACATCCTAAATGAAATTTTATGAAAGAGTCCCTGTAAGCTAAATATGCAAGAGTAAAAGAGTAGCTGAGTATTCGTTCTTTCTCTCTTTCTGTCGGATATATCCTGTCCCGAACACTCGTCCTCTTCACTGGTGTGTCCATCTGTCTCTGTCTCTCTCTCAACTGAGCAAAGAGTTTTGACAGATTGGTCAACCGAGAAACCCTCAGGACCTTCAGCCTCCAGATTCGGTTTTATAGTCTTACTGAACACACACACACACACACATCATTTACAGAAAAGATCACTAAAAACGAAAAACTCACTCTCATGTCCAAATCAGAATGGATGTTCATGCAGTGAAATAGTGATGGTGAATAACACTAAAACATGACCATACATATCATGAATTATCTTAAAAGTAGTCCATATGACTTGATAATGTCACATCTTTTATTCTTCAAAATATAAATTAACCTTTTGTATTTTTGTATAACCTTTTGTGCTGAGTAAATGATGACAGCGGCATGCATATGAGCGCGTCACGTGTTTCTCTAACCACCTTCACACTTCAGAAAGGACTGTTGTAATGAGTGCTGTCATGTGCTATTAGAGTGTTTTCAATCATTGTCACACACATGCATTTATGAGTGTGTGTGTGTGTGTGTGTGTGTGTGTGTGAGTGAGGATCACGAGTAGGTGGAAATGCACCTGTGACGCCATCGATTGCTCATAGTGCTCGTGTTCTTCTTAAAAGCGTTTAGATCTTGACTATCATATTGTGTGCATATTATGCAGCTAGAACAGAAGAGGTCGGATTATCATTTTTAGCATTTCGTTTTATTTTTAGCATTTTACTTACGATGTTAGTTGAGGATTAGTGTGCCAAAAACACTCATTATCAGTTTTCCAGCCTTTCTATCAGACCAAAATGATAAATTTTTTAGTATTGTGTGTAATTTTTCGTCTTCTTTTATTATCAATGTTGAAAATATCTGATTTATATTTTTATAGATAATTACATCACCATTCAAACATTTAGGGTTAGTAAGACTAAAAAAGGAAATTAATATTTGTATTCTTCAAGAAGACTTTAAATTGACCAAAAGTGACTGTAAAGACATTTATATTGTTATAAAAAAAAAAAATATATATATATATATATATATATGTGTGTGTGTGTTCTTTTGAACTTTCTATTTATCTGTGAATCCTGACAAATAAAATGCTGATGATCTCACAAAAAATATTGGGCACACTGTAGAAAATAAATAGTTGAGAAAAGGGCAAGCTGATGCATTAAGGCGTTTGATTTCTCTTAACAATAGTTTTTCAGTTTTTGTCAGTACATTGTTTAGCCAACATAAATTAGTTTGTTCATGCAATGCTGATTGTCTCATTTTGCTAATAGAAAAAGTCTTGTCACAGCAACTGAAACAGCAATTACTGTCATTGGGGTAATTAATTTTCTTATGTATCAATAATTTATTTTTTTATGTGTCAATTTTTTGTTTATTTACAAATGACAAACAGTGAATTGCCTCAGAACTTTAATAAATAACTTAGTCTAATATGTAGACAACATTGTCTTTGTTTGTAAAACATCTTACAAGACTAAGATATCCAGCAAACAGATATAAGTTGATGAACATAAACTAGACACACAAACCTCAAGAATGGTTGCAATCAACAAATGTTAAAAAGATGAACTCTTTACACCACAGTACACTAAATAACCAACAATAATGACAAAACAACTAAATGTTTAAATTAAGTTAGCAAACAGCAAAACAATAATCCTATAACAGTAACTCCATTATTTATTCATGCTGCAATGCATGCTGGGAACTCATAAAGCCTTAACATTTAATCAAAATGAAAGTATTTTTTTCAGACAACTGTGTTTGACTAGTTAGTACAACATTTGGGGCAATTTTGTTGGTCTGACAGGGGTTTTTATGTTGTTTCAAGAAATAAGCATTTGTTTTAGTATTTGAGAGACAGAAGGTTTTGTAAACTGAAATATATGCATCTGCAATTTTTTTTAACAGTGCAGCACAACTGTTTTCAACACGTTAAACGCAGCAAATCTGCATATTAGAATGATTTCTGGAGGATGCTGAAAATTCTGATTTGATTATAGGAATAAATTACATTTGAACAGATATTCACAAAGAAAAAAGCTATTTTAAAATGTAATAATATTTCTAGGGCTGTCAAACGATTAATCGCGATTAATCGTATCCAAACTAAAAGTTTATGTTTGCATACTATATGTGTGTTTACTTTGTATATTTATTATGTACATATAAACACACACATACATGTATATATTAAAACTAAATATTAATATGTATTATATTTATACCTGTATACAATTTAGATTATAAATAAATATAAATATTTTATGTATAAATCTAAAATATTTTCCTTAATATATACATGCATATATGTGCATTTATATATAGATAATAAATATACACAGTACACAAATATATAATATATAAACATAAACTTTTATTTTGGATGTGATTAATCGTTTGACAGCATTAAATATTTCACAATTTGACAGTATTTTTGATCAAATAAATGGAGGCCTGGTGAGCAAAAAAGACTTCTTTCAAAAGCATGTAATTTTTTACTGATGTTTAACTTTTGAACAGTAGTATATCGAGATAATATGTGACCCTGGACCGCAAAACTAGTCTTAAGTAGCACAGGTATATTTGTAGCAATATCGAAACATATACTGCATGGGTCAAGAATGTTGATTTTTCTTTTATGCCAAAAGTCATTAGGATATTAAGTAAAGATCATGTTCCATGAATATATTTTGTAAATTTCCTACTATAAATATATCAAAACTTACTTTTTGATTAGTAATATGCAATGCTAAGAACTTCCTTTGGACAACTTTAAAGGTGATTTTCTCACTGTTTTTTTTCCAAAATTCCAGATTTTCAAATAGTTGTATCTCGGCCAAATAGTGTCCTATCATAACAAACCATACATCAATGGAAAGCTTATTTATTCAGCTTAATATTCAGATTATTTATTCATTTAGAAAAATTGACACTTGTGGCTGTTTTTGTGGTCCAGGGTCACATATGCATGCCTTAATGCACCAAACCACTAGCTATTTTAAATTGTATAATAATAGTTTACAGTGTTACTGTTTTTACTGAGCAGTTTGGTTTTGAACTGAAGCAGTTTCAGTTCTGAAAGCTGCAGTGTGTTTTCATAGTGCAGTGAACTCATTTATTTCACAAGAGCGAAGCAAATTAGATTTTGCATGATATGAAAAATATCAAATTTTAAGTTTCAACTCCTATGAAGTCCAGAGTGCTGTTCTGTGAGTAATTATTGCTGCAGGTTTATCACTGGTTTGTGCATTCGCATGTACAGTATTAGTAAAGCGCTGAAGGAAACGCATTCGGTCTGAGCGTCGGTGCTTATCAAGACTCTTTAAATCACTTTATTACTCTTATCTTGTTTCTCTTGTTTCGGTGATCTTGACAGATCTGCTCCGCTCAGCTGTGTTTGAGCGTCTTCGGCAAACCATCGTGGTTTATATTAGAGCATGTGATTATATTGGGCCATGTCTGTCACAGGTCTTCAGAGGTTTGTGAGGAGCCGCAGCGTCCCGTCATGAGCAGCACGTCATTAGTCTCATAGCGGCTGTAATTACTGTAATCAGGTGAGCAGAAGCTCTGGGAGCATCAGGCCTCCGACTCCAGAATCAAACAGTAAATTAGAAAAGAAACATTAACACAGGAGGTTTAATGAGCCCGCTAATGTATAAGTGCATGTGTGTGGCACAGATGGAGAGAAACCAGCATTTCTTACTTCAGTAATTAAAATGGTTATTATTTGATTTGATGCAGCAAACAGGAATTGAACAATTAAATTTGCATTTGAATGTAAGGAAGTGGAACTAGATGAAAAACTAAAGAAATTCATACAACTGTAAATCAGTTTTCCAGCCTTTCTCTCAGACCAAAATTATCAATTTTTTGTATTGTGAGCTGGAAACAGAACCATGTTGGTCATTTTTTCCAACTTTTATTTTGGATGCGATTAATCGTTTGACAGCATTAAATATTTTACAATTTGACAGTATTTTTGATCAAATAAATGCAGGCTTGGTGAGCAAAAGAGACAAAAGCATGTCATTTTTTACTGATGTATAACTTTTGAACAGTAGTATATCGAGATAATATGTGACCCTGGACCACAAAACCAGTCTGGAAAGGCTGGAAAACTGAAAAATAAGTTTTCCAGGCTTTCTCTCGGACCAAAATTATAAATTTTTAGTATTGTGAGCTGGAAACAGAACCATGTTGGTCATTTTTTCCAACTTTTTTAATTATCGATGTTGAAAATATCTGGAAAATGTGATACACTACCATTCAAACATTTAGGGTTAGTAAGATTAAAAAAGGAAATCAATATTTGTATTCATCAAGAACGCATTAAATTGACCAAAAGTGACTGTAAAGACATTTATAATGTTACAAAGATTTTTTAGTTTTTGTAAATTGTGTTCTTTTTATTTGTCTGTGAATCCTGACAAATAAAATGTTGACCGTTTCACAAAAATATTGGGCAGCACAACATGTTAAAAGCAGCAAATCAGCATATTAGAATGATTTCTCAAGGATGCTGAAAATGTAGATTTGATTATAGAAATAAATAAAATTTTAATAGATATTCACATAGAAAAAAGCTATTTTAAAATGTAATAATATTTCACAATTTTACAGTATTTTTGATCAAATAAATGAGGGCTTGGTGAGCAAAAGTCTCACCAAAAGCATGTCATTTTTTTACTGATGTTTAACTTTTGAACAGTAGTATGTCAAGATAATATGCATGCCTTAATGCACCAATTCATACAACTATAAATGTTCACTTGACAAGCAAAGTGCATGAAGGTTACGATGGAATATTCATCCAGTCATCCAATAAGACATTATATAAATGGTCATAAAAGGTTATCTCAGTTCATCTAAAGAGGAAAGAAAAGTTCATATCGAGATTTTGGGAAATCTGAGCACAGATGTGATTTTCTCTAAATCTCTGTGCTGAGTTTCTCTGACTTCTTTGTAAACACTTAAACCTTTATAAACCTTGAACTTTGCTTTTTAAAGTTAAAATTAACAGTTTTATGAATGTATACAATTTCCTGCTTAATTAATTCCACTTCCTTAAATTCAAACTGCAATTCTGCATCCTGATTGTTACATCAGTTCAAAGTTTTACATTTTTAAATTTGATTTGAAACTAAATACTGGTTTAAGAGACAATTGTGCTTCTTTCTTTAAAACGAATACTTTTTTTAATTTCAGACATTTTTAAAGATTATTAAGGCTGAAGTTTAAAAATCTCCTGTTACGTTTGTATATTTGCATGATGTACTGCGATTAGTCATGTATTTCTTACACAGCCATCTTTGCACTAAAAATGTATGTGTGTGTGTGTGTGTGTGTGTGTGTGTGTGTGTGTGT
Organism: Cirrhinus molitorella; assembly: GCA_033026305.1. Classification (NCBI taxonomy): domain Eukaryota; kingdom Metazoa; phylum Chordata; class Actinopteri; order Cypriniformes; family Cyprinidae; genus Cirrhinus; species Cirrhinus molitorella. Next base: position 36,897,929 of record CM065130.1, read on the forward strand.
GTTTTGGTTCCCTGTAATCACTGCTGTTTCATTCAGGAAATGTAAATGTAGTTTCTCTCTCTCGGTTTCTCCATCCTGTCTGGTTGATTTATTGTGAATCAGAGATTTATAGATGAAGGAGCAAATCAAGGCAGTATGAGAGGCGTAGATGAGGAAACACACGTGTTGTACATCCATTAGTGTGAACGAACGGAAATACGGTAGCTTCCTGTGAGGGACAGTTCAATTATCTCAAGAAAACCATCATGGGGCGTCCTGTTTGCTATTAGGAAAGAAAATCACGAGATGTGAGATCATGTGTATGTGTTTGTGTGTGTGTTACTGGTTATCAATGAGTAATTAATGACAGGAACATCTCACACTGCAGTTATAGGGCGTGTAGATGAACGATTACTGGTCATGACTGCATCGTACACACTACTTATTTCATATATGTGACCCTGGACCACAAAACTTAAGTAGCACAAGCCAAAAATACATTGCATGGGTCAAAATTATCGATTTTTCTTGCCTAAAATCATTAGGATATTAAGTAAAGATATTTTGTAAATTTCCTACCATAAATATATCAAAAACATAATTTCTGATTAGTAATATGCATTGCTAAGAACTTCATTTGGACAACTTTAACCCTCTGGCCCTCTTTGTTTAGGAGCCACACTTACCTTCTTCGCGGTCAAAAGTGACTGAAGCCGTGAAATGTAACTTTCTTTTTTCTTTTTTTTTTTCTCAGGAAAATCAGTGCAATACATTTTTGTTCAATAATATTTTTTATTATTATTTAGAATTTTGAGGAGATTTTATGATACTATGCAATATTTATACAATTTTAATAAGCTATTTTTCCATTGGAATTAATATATATTTTTGTATTTAATTATTTATATATTATTTTTCAATAAATTTGTCACCCCTTGATTGCTGTGCACTTTTTTCTGTACAGTGGTTGATTTGTAGTTTCTACCAAGAAAAGATTTTTCATATCTTGACTGAGTTTTCATATTTTTCAGAATTTCCCATTCATTTCCTATGTCTGTCATTTTTGACCACGAAGAAGTCAATTTTTTTGACCCTTTAAAATATCCAAATCATGTCCATGATTTTTTTGTCACATTGCTAATGTGACAAAAGTCACCAAGTGTCATCTCATTCCGATAAACCTACGATTTATTTTTATTTTAAAATATTAAAATGTTCGGTCAAAAGTGACCGAAGATTGATTTTCTCAATATTTGGATTTTTTTGCACCCTCAGATTCCAGATTTTCAAATAGTTGTATCTCAGCCAAATATTGTCCTATCCTAACAAACCATACATCAATAGAAAGCTTATTTATACAGTTCCAATTTACAAATTTTACCCTTATGACTGTTTTTTGTGGTCATGGGTCACATATGTGGTGGTTTTGAACTAAAATTCCACTATGTAACAGCTACTTTTACAGAAACCTTTGAGAAAATCTCCATTAAAATTGTCCAAATGAAGTTCTTAGCAATGGATATTACTAATCAAAATGTAAGTTTTGATATATTTATGGTAGGGAAATTCACAAAATAGAACAGACACAGTAGAGTGATTCATACAGGAGAGTTTTTTGTTGCTGAGCATTTTATCAAAAAATTGTATTTTATGGCAATTTTTTTATTGTATAAATTTAAACTAAATTTAGTACCTAAATATTGAGAAAATCACCTAAAAATGGTCCAAATGAAGTTCTTAACCATGCATATTACTTATAAAAAAGTTTTGATATATTTACGGTGGGGAAATTCACAAAATAGAACAGAAACAGAAAAGTGATCAAAAAAGGATTGAAAAATGGGTAATGTCCTGGCAAAAAAATAGAGAAAAGTTTTCCTTAACTTTTCAAACTTCAAGTAAAAGAGAACGAAAATGAGAAAGGTTGCTGGCTAAAATGTAAAATATATATATATATATATATATATATATATAATTGTAATTTAGTTTTATTTTATTTTATAAATAGTTTTTATCGTCTAAATTTAAACTAAATTTACTAGCTAAATATTGAGAAAATCGCCTTTAAAATTGTCCAAATGAAGTTCTTAGCAATGCATATTACTAATCAAAAGTTAAGTTTTGATATATTTATGGTAGGAAATTTACAAAATATCTTCATGGAAAATGATCTTTACTTAATATTCTAAAAATTTTGGCATAAAATAAATATATATATATATATATAATTTTGACACATACAGTGTATTTTTGGCTATTGCTACAAATGTACCTGTGCTACTTAAGACTGGTTTTGTGATAATTACTGATAATTACTGGTGTGTTTTCAGTATTACAGTCACATTTATTGTGTTTTGTATAATTATGTACTAGTCTTAACCAGGTAAATCAGAAAGATCATGTTGACCAAATCTCATGCTCATTCACCAGCTCTAACCAGCAAAAATCACCCATGTTTTTTTGTAATGGTAAAAAGCGCTTCTGTCACACATTAAACTCAATGAGCGTAATGATCCTGAACCTGAAGGCCGGTTTCGTCCCACTGGAAAACTGCTTGTTTCCCATCTGTGGAAAGATCGGCGTCCTCGTGTTCTCAGCAGGAGGAGAGAGACGGCTCTTCTCCGTATCGACGTGGGTGTTTTGTTCAGGGTCGATAATCTATAATTAGAGCTGTAGTCTTGTCATCCAATCCACTGGACAGAGGCTGTTTGCAGGACAGGAGAGACACGACTGCTGGACAGACTGGATTCAGTAACACGAGCCGTCCGACAGCAGACACGCTTTGAAATCAAATGTTTGATACCTAACGGTGTGTGTGATGCAGAGACAACAGAAACACAAGAGTGATTCATGATACACGAGAGTTTTTTGTTGTTTTTAATCAGTAAGGATATAAAAATGGATAATGGCCTTGCAAAAAATACTCTGAAAACAACAAAATGCAATGGAATTCATGCTCGGATGTTTTAGTGGTTACCAAGGCATTGCTTCAACTTCAAGTAAAACAAAATGAAAATGAAAAAGGTTGCTAGCTAAAATGTAAAGAATTATTATATAATTTTATTTATTTTTTTTTTTATTATTATTTTTTTTTTTCAGTCACATTTGTTGTGTTTTGTATAATTATTATGCATGCTAGGATGTAGTGTTGGGTTCGAGTCCACCTAAGTCGAGTCCAAGTCGAGTCCGAGTCCTTGACCAGTCGAGTCCGAGACGAGTCCGAGTCCAAAATGGGCCGAGTCCGACTCAAGTCCGAGTCCCAAAGGGCCGAGTCCGAGTCAAGTCCGAGTCCAATGAAACACTACTGTTTTTTTGCATTTTAACATTGTTTAAACTTTATAACTAGAAAAAAGGCATGTAACAGAAGTTATGGGTGACTTGATTTATGTATTGTGACATCTTTCAGAGAGAAACAGCTTACAGAATGTGAAAAATTATAGGACTTTTAGGTGTTGTTTTTGTTATATAGTAAATGTACAAATTTAAGGGTGGGGCTGGGGGCTGGGTAGGTAACTTGGTGAATGGGACCTCAAGAGCAGAAAATGCACCTCATATCTCTGATTATGACTGTGTGTTTTGGGTTTTATATGATGAATGGTTAGACCATAGGCAGAGTAGATGGCATTTTAATTTTTTTTTTTCTTGGATGAAAATGAGGCCGGCATTCTCACAACCGCTTTATTTATAAAACCATTATATTTTTTAATGCATTTATAGTTAATAAAGTTTGTTATGTAAGGAATATCAATTTGGTGTTTGCAAACAATGATGAAGATTTTGTGGGCGGAGCTTATCTGACAGTTATCAGGTAGAAGTCTATGAAAGCCATGGAATAAAATAGGGCTACTCGATTACGGCAAAAAATTATAATCAGGATTATTTTGGTCAATATTGTAATCAGATCTATTTAACACGATTATGAGTGGGTTCAGAACTTTATTTGATTGATTAGAGCCCTGCATTTCAGTCCCTTTTTTACGCCTCAAGGACCGGGCTCAGTCACGCAATAGTTCAGACGCGGGCCGGGCATCGCTGTTTTAGGCTTCTCCTTATTTTTATATTTTCCATTAATTATACATCCATCAATTATGGTGATAAAAAATTGGCACTTTAATATAGTCAGACTTCACTTTCGCTTTCTCTTTCGGGAGCGGCTCGGAAGGCGTTTTGTGCCTCAGCCAGCCGCAGTGCCTTCAGTGCAGCTTCGCATTCAATAGGCTGAAACTTGCCACAAAGCACCGACAAAAATAAATAACAATGAATGTGTCGGAGGGAAATAGTAAGGAGATTTTTCAAATTATTTATGAATAAACTAGTGTATTCTGAATCAGTGTCGCAAAGATCCTGACTCAGAATCTCCTCCTTGACTGCCTTTAGAGAGAAATAAATATTTCCGGATTAGCTACATTATTAAAAAGTTTTTGTTTTTAATTTGGTTTATTTCGTTAAGCAATATTTTAAAGCTTTCTGTTATCACGTCTATCATGCATTTTTAATTGTTTCCACTGGAAAAAAAAAATGCAAGCAATGGCGCTGGCGCCTCCACCTGCAATATGGCTTTAGCTTCCACTTTCCGCATAAACGGATTTATATCTAAAGATTTTATTTTAGTCAAGTCTGGATAATTTAAAGGCAAATTGTTTAAACAGAATATGAAGAGTCTTCCGTTGGCGGATGTTTGTACTTAAAAAAAAACTAAACTTAGCCTATATTTAACAAACAAAAAATCCTCAACATCTTTCCAAATTAACTTGATAAAAAAACGAAACAAAATACCTAATCACATTTTCCATTACACACAAAACTGAACTGTTTAAATAGCTGTCCGTGTTCTGTTCTGTCTCTGAATGCATACACAGAACAGCGCAAATTCTCTTTTCGTCCCATTTTATGCAAGTCACCGTACATGATTTTACTGATTTGCATGTGAAATTAGGCTTTTATTGGGGAGCAAATGCGCACCAAAGGGGGCGGAATCGGGAGCAAAAATGGTTTATCTCGATTATGGTATTTTCAGAATCGTTAGAATCCGAAATCGGAATTAAATTTCAATTAATTGCACAGCCCTAGAATAAAAGAATAATTTAAAAAAGCTAGGCCTACATTTGAGTTTGTATTTCAATATTTTGAATTTATTTTCGCAGTTCTATTATATCTCACAATTTTGATAAGAAAAATCAACGTGCAATTTTCTTTTTTTCTCCTCGGCTTAAATCATTAAAAAAATCGAGTTTATATCCCACAATTCTGTCTTTTTTCCACTCAGAAATGACAAACTTTATATTGTTCAGTTAAGTTAAATTGAGATACAAAGTCCGAAATACGACGAAAACTTGCATTTGCCAGGGGAAAAAAAAAATCGTAATTGTGAGATAAAGGTAGGCCTAAATGTAAAATGTTATAGGATATAATATTTCATGCTGCAGGGCTAATAAAATACGTTCCCTATGAACTGCATATGTGGAAATTATGTAGACCTATTGTTTAAATCAGATTTATGTTTTAAAAGCAATCAGCAAGTTCATCCATTAATCTGTCCGTTTAAGCGTCTGCGTGCAGCTTCAAACGGCGTCTTTGATGACAGTATTCTATAACATTTTTTTGCGTTCCGATTCTGGCCGGCTTTTACGTACTGGCATGACTTAAAAACAATAAAGAATACTGAATGTCACATTTGTAATAATGCATGAGTCAATTACATTTCCGTATACTGTCCCTGGACTCGGTTGGACTCGGCAATATTTTCCGAGTCCGAACGGCTCGAGTCCGAGTCAAGTCCGAGTAAAAATGCATCCGAGTCCGTGACAAGTCCGAGTCCACCAAAAATTGTACTCGAGACCGGACTCGAGTCCGAGTACAAGTCCAAGTACCCCAACTCTACTAGGATGTTTTAGTGGTTACCAAGGCATTGTTTTAACTTCAAGTAAAACAAAATGAAAAAGAAAAAGGTTGTTAGCTAAAATTTATTTTATTTTATTTTATTTTATTTTATTTTATTTTTTTTTTTATTTTTTTTTTTTAGTCACATTTGTTGTGTTTTGTATAATTGTTATTCATGCTAGGATGTTTTAGTGGTTACCAAGGCATTGTTTTAACTTCAAGTAAAACAAAATGAAAAAGAAAAAGGTTGTTAGCTAAAATTTATTTTATTTTATTTTATTTTATTTTATTTTTTTTTTTTTTTTTTTAGTCACATTTGTTGTGTTTTGTATAATTGTTATTCATGCTAGGATGTTTTAGTGGTTACCAAGGCATTGCTTAAACTTCAAGTAAAACAAAATGAAAATGAAAAAAGGTTGTTAGCTAAAATGTAAAGAATTTTATTTTATTTTATTTTTCATTTTATTTTATTTAATTTTTTTATGTTATTTTTCATTTTATTTTATTTTATTTTATTTTGTATTTTTTATTTTATTTTATTTTATTTTATTTTATTTTATTTTACCAAGGCATTGCTTCTTCAAGTAAAATAAAATGAAAATGAGAAAGGTTGCTAGCTACAATTTTAAGAATAAAGAATTTAATTTAATTTAATTTAATTTAATTTAATTTAATTTAATTTAATTTAATTTAATTTAATTTATAACTAAAATAACTAAAATTCCACTATATAATAACTAGCTTTACAGAAACCTTGACTAAATTTACTAGCTAAATATTGAGAAAATCACCTTTAAAATTGTCTAAATGTAGTTCTTAGAAATGCATATTACTAATCAAAAATTAAGTTTTTATATATTTATGGTAGGAAATTCACAAAATATCTTCATGCACATCTAATATCTAATCAGTTGTCTTGGACAAACACCTTTAATTATGATCCCTAAATTAAAATATAGGCTTGGCATGGTCTGCTCCATTTAATGTCCTAAAACCCGATCTCTCGTCTTCTCTTTAGTGTTCTTCTGTTTCTGTTTGTACTGGCTTTTGCGTGTTCTTTTCATCTGATCACCAGCTAATTAATCCTCGTTAAACACAGAACAGTCCGAGCTCATGTTCCCCCTTGATATTCATTAGTAGAAAGTGCTGACAAAGATGTTTGTGAGTGTAAAAATAGAGCTAAAGAGGCAGAAAACTCCTTTTAAGTGCTGTAGAGCCGTGGCATTGTAGCGTTGCACGCTTGGCCAGCGAAGCGTTATATTGCGTCCGCTCGTACGTTAAGTCCAATTACACTTTACATGGCCGCTGGGGAGGATTACTGCAGTGTGTCCAGCCACAGACTCTTTCTCCTGCTCTTTACTGACTGAAATGATGTTGCTGTGCAAACAGAGAAATCAAGACGCAGAAGTGACATTAATCAGCACAGTGTCATCGCTATCAATCACGCTTATGAAATCTGAGTGAATAGTAGTTTCTACCTTTCCATGAACCTCTAAAATGACCTTGCAGAGAAAATTTGATTTATTTTTTATCGTGATGGAAAAGGTAGAGAAAAAGTGAACCGTCTGTACTAGAGAAAGAGTTTCTGACCAAAATACTTGAAATGCATGAAAATAATAAGTAAAATCAGGCTTTTTTATTTTATTATCCCCCGGTTTCACAGACAAGGCTTAAGCCTAGTCCTAGACTAAAATGTAAGTCTGAGCTGTTTCAACTGAAATAAACTAACTATCTTAAAATATATCAGTGTCTTTGTTTTGCGATGCACACAAGTAATGTTTTTTTTCTAAGCATGTTTATAAAAACGAGGCCTAATCCTGGTTTTAGTTAAGCTCTGTCTGTGAAACCAGGCCTATATGTGCTAAATATATGTGTATATTTATTTATGTATGTATTTATTACATATTCATGTACCAAAATATGTGGTTATTGCTTGCTTAGCAAAGTACTATTAAATAAATACATAAATTGAAATAAATTGAAATGTAATGTTCATATTTATTTATTTATTACTGCTGTCAAATGATTAATCATGATGAATCACATCCAAAATAAATAAAAATGTTTACATAATATATGTGTTTGTATATTTATTATATATAAATATCTAAACACATGGATAAACTATATATTTTGAAAATATATTAATACAATTGATATTATATATAAATATTTTTATTATATAAACACAACATATTTTTCTTAAATATATACATGGATGTGTGTATTTCTATATACATGATAAATACAGTAAACAAAAACTTATTTTGGATGCGATTAATCGTGAATAATTATTTGACATCACTATTATTTCTTAAACAAAATGGAGTACATACTTTTATATTTGTTCATATTATGATAATAATCATTATTGATCATAATATAATATTATTACATTACAGTGTACATATATGAACATATATACATATATAACTATATATCTTTATTATTAGTTATATTTCTATTAGTTATGTAATATATTTGTAAATGTATTTAACATTAAAAAAATGTATTGTACATTTAATATAATATTTTGTTTTATATATATATATATATATTAAATTTGTCATGTTTTTGTATTTAATATATTTTATAATGTATTTAACATATTTACATTTTAACTGTACATTTAATATATTTGTGTAATATATATATATATATATATATATATATATATATATACATGAATGTGTGTATTTCTATATACATAATAAATATATTATGTAAACAAAAACTTATTTTGGATGCGATTAACCACGATTAATCATTTGACAGCAACTAAAAATATAACTTGATCATTATATAATATTATTACATACATATGTGAACATATGTACATATATAATTATATATCTTTATTATTAATCATATTTCTATTAATCATGTAATATATTTGTATTTCATATATTTGTATTTAATATAATATTTTTTGTAATATATATATAACCACTCAATTTCTCTCCTTATTCACCTGTACAGAACAGTATCATTTATATTTTGCACTATTAAATGTTTTTTGTTTTCTGATTAAATTGCATGAGCTATTTTATATTTATTATGTAAAAGACGCAGTCTAATTTTGTCATTTACCCTTCTCTAAAGGTTAGCTGTCAGTTTAGATTAGCTGTTATTTTTTTAGTTGTTGACAGCTTAGCTAGCTGTGTTTTTTGACACCGCATTAGATGATAATACAAAAACACATCACTCTGCCGAATTTACGGCCCGGGGTCGGTGTGTTAAGAGAATTACAATGTGTGTGTCAATAAATAGTTAGTGTAATGTGGTCACACGGAGGGCTAGCGTGTGTTCGCTCCGCCTGATATCCCGCTATTACTCATATGTCTGCGGCCGAGCGCCGTTAGCGGCAAGCTCAGCACTTCCTGCAGGATTCTTATTGAATTTGTTGAGGAACCGCAGCAGAGCTCACGCTGACAGAGAGATGGTGAGAAAAACAGTGTCAGCAATGCAATTACACACTTTAATGTGGCATCTGAAGGACAGGTTACAAATAAACACTCGCGTTTTGTCTCTATTTGCTGGACAGTTTATCTTGAGGATCTTAAAAGGTGCAACATGATCAGCTTTTAGATGAAGCAATTCATTTAAATGACATGCATTTGGTTTTATGTCGCACAAATCGCATGCAAACGCAATGCACATCAGGTAAACTGTTTTTTCTCTTGTCGTTTCAGTTTTCTGCTGGTTTTCTCCTGTTTGGTTCTGTCCGTGTTCTCCACCATCAAAGAATATGAGAAGAGCTCAGAAGACGCCCTTTACATCCTGGTATATAATATCACAGAGGTATTGATTCAACATGTGTGCATTGATCTCATGCTGACATGACGTCTGTCTGCACGTTTGTAGGAAATCGTAACTATTGTGGTGTTCGGAGTGGAGTACATCGTGAGGATCTGGTCTGCAGGATGCTGTTGTCGATACAGAGGATGGAGGGGGAGACTCAAATTCGCCCGGAAACCTTTTTGTGTTATCGGTGAGGATTTCTAAACGTCTGCCAAGCTACACAGCAAAATGATTTTATTATAGGAAAAAGCTATTTTAGTCTTTCTACCTCAAAATTTGTAATAATTTGGTACATTTATTACCATTTCTCAGTGAAAATAGTACATCCTACACCATAAATCCTTATCCTTTCAGTGTTTTCTCATCATATAAGCACAGCTTGTATTTACTGTAATTGAATGGAAAAAGTTCAAAATGTATAAATTATGTTGCAATAACCTAATCTGACCGCACTGGTGATATAAATGCATATCATTTGGGTCAAGCCTAATTTGTCATCTAAATGTATACTCTCAATAAAAAGTATTTATTATGCTAGCAACACCAAGGTTATGGGTTTAATTGCTAGTGAACTTATACACTTTTGTTCAAATCTTTTATTCACCAAGGATGCATTAAATTATTGCAAAATGTTACAAAATATTTATATTTCAAATAATTGATATTATTTTGAACTTTTTATTTATCTGTGAATCCTGGAAAATAAAAGGTATGACGCTTTCCACAAAAATATTGGGCAGCATAACAGTTTTCAACACTGATAATAATTAGAAATAAGAACATGATCTTTACTTTTAGTGGTTACCAATGCATTGCTTTAACTTCAAGTAAAACAAAACGAAAATGAGAAAGGTTGCTAGCTAAAATGTAAAGAATTTAATTTAATTTAATTTAATTTAATTTAATTTAATTTAATTTAATTTAATTTAATTTTCAGTTTAGTTTATCCATAAATCCTGAAAAATAAATGTATGACGCTTTCCACAAAAATATTGGGCAGCATAACAGTTTTCAACATTGATAATTATCAGAAACGTTTCTTGAGCAGCAAATCAGCATGTTAGAATGATTTCTGAAAGATCATGTGACACTAAAGACTAAAATAATGATGCTGAAAATTCAGCTTTGATCACAGGAATAAATTACATTTAACAGATATTCACATAGAAAAAAGCTATTTTAAAATGTAATATTTCGCAATTGTACAGTATTTTTGATCAAATAATTGTAGGTTTGAATTTTTTTTTTTTACTGCCCTTTAACTTTTTACACAGTAGATACAATGCATACAAGTGTGCACCAAGTCACTTGCCAAATGCATGTAAATTTGCATATTTTCTGAAGTGCTTGTATATACACTCATGCTGTTGTATTCCTCAGACATCATGGTGCTGATCGCCTCGATTTCGGTTTTGGCTGCTGGGACGCAGGGGAATGTGTTCGCCACCTCCGCCATCAGGAGTCTCCGGTTCCTCCAGATTCTCCGGATGATCCGCATGGATCGGCGTGGGGGAACCTGGAAGCTCTTGGGATCTGTGGTCTACGCTCACAGCAAGGTAACCGAAGATGATAAACGCTTCTGAAACTATTCAGTAACCAGAAACACTTCCAATGTGCTCCTGCAAATCTCATCTCACATTCTGGTAGTCATTCTCCTTGTTGCAATGCTTCCTGTTTGAGATCTTCACCGTAGCGCATTCAGAATTGATATAAGGCAGATGAAGCATACATAACACTCATCAAATCAACCCTAATCTGGTCTTCTTTGCACAAATTGTTAGAATAAATGCAGTGAATGTCTGGTAATATCAATGCATATCAATGCAGATGTTAAATTCAACATGAAATCAACATTAACTTCCTTAATTCATTTTCCTGGTGATTCATCAGTGCACTTTGTTCCAAATTAATCTGAATTTCTGGAATATCATGGAATTTTAAAAGGTCTAGTCCAGTCATTGAAAGTCAGGGAATTTAATATTTTTTTGGTCCAAGTCATGGAATATCAGTGATTTTTGTTTGTTGCTTTAAATTTTAGTTTCCATTTATCAAAATTTAATTTTTCTATACCGTTTTTTTTTCTTTTCTTTTCTTATCGTATTGTTTTACACATTTTGCATATTTTTTATAGTTTGGCCATTTCTCAGCTGATAACTAAGGGAAACATGCCAGGAAAATGTAAATTTACAGAGCTCTAGCTACAAAATGACCACTTCGAAGACTGGGTGTGAAAAGTAGATGATAGAAAATCAAAAAACTAAATGTGAACAAAAAAAACAAAGGATGAACTTGAAAATGTGTTTAACTCCTGAAATCGTGAAAACCATAAATTAATTTCTGTTGAAACAGTACAGAAAAGGCCAGTTTCCGCCACTAAATAAAAAAAAATAATAAAAAAAGGTTATTGTGACTTATCTCACAGTAATGTCTTATTTTCTCACAATTGCGGGATACAAACTCACAGTTCCTTTTTTCTCAGAATTGTGAGATATAAACTGCGAGTTTGTATCACGCAATTGTGAGAAAAAAAGACAGAATAATAAATAAATAAATCAAGTCAGAATTGTGAGAGAAAAAGTCACAATTGCTTGTTATAAAGTCAGAATTGCATTATATTCTGTGAACATATCAGTATTTTTTTCTCCTCAGAAATGAGTTTATATCTCACAATTCTGAGAAAAAAAAAGCCAGAATTGTGAGTTTTATCTTTATCTTCATTTTTATTTTTATTTTTTTATTTAGTGGCAGAAACGAGCTTCCATAGTTTTGTACTAAAAACATCTGTAAACAAGTAAATATAGCTTGCAAATGGATGGATCCATTCATAATGGGTCATGGAAATTCAGCTTTTTAGTCAGTGAAAGTCAGAGAAAAGTCAGGGAATTTGACATTTGGCTTACAGTGGGAAACCTGAATGTATCAGCAGTATATAAACTCGATTTCCAAACTGCGAAGTCTCATTTCAGTTGCCCTTAAGAAATATTGCACATAGACCAAATATGATTTTGGAGAGGTTTATTGTTGTTCTCGCTGCTTCTCCGTGAAGCTTTCCCTGTGCAGATGCAATTGAAAATTGAAACCACTGGAGTCATTCTGTCATGTGTCGTTTGTCAAGCCCAACATTTCCTGCTCGTTGTTAAAGGGTAGTTTGAGAGGTCAGACGCTCTCGTGGAACAGATCTGGTGGCGTCTTTTTGGCTCAGTGTGGCTGTTTTGAGGAGAGGAGGGAAAGGCAAAAGTGGGGGGGGTGACGCTTAATGAGACCTCCTGATGAAGTGTCAGCTGGTGGTTTGCGATCGATAAGACTTGGCAAGACATAAACTCATACTGTAAATGCAGGGCAAACGGTCACAGAGGAGAACTGACAGGAACAAGACAGACGTAATTTTATATTTAATGCAAATTTTGTTGTACAAATGTGAGTGATTTGAATGTGAATGTTTCTTTTGAATGGGAATGTTACTTTAAAGTGTTACTTATGAATGAGAATGTTGTTTGAATGTTGCTTTTGAATTGGAATGTTACTTTTGAGTGATACATTTGAATGGGAGTGGTACATGTGAATGTTACATTTGAACAGGAATGTTACTTTTAAATGAGAGTGTTACTTTTGAATGTTTCTTTTGTATGGGAGTGTTACATCTGTATGTTATTGTTGAAAGGGAATGTTACTTTTAAATGGGAGTGTTACATTTGAATGTTGCTTTTAAAAGGGAATGTTACTTTTGAGTGTTACTTTAAATTGGAATGTTAGATTTGAATGTAGCTTTTAAATGTGAATGGTAATTTTGAATGTGCGTGTTACCTTTGAATCAGAATGTTATGTTTGAATGTTGCTTTTGAATTGGAATTTTACTTTTGAGTGTTACTTTGGAATGGGAGTGGTATATGCGAATGTTACTTTTAAATGGGAATGTTACTTTTAAGTTTTACTTTTGAATGTGTTACTTTTGAATGAGAATGTTGTTTGAATGTTACTTTTGAATGTGAGTGTTACCTTTGAATCACAATGTTATGTTTGAATGTTGCTTTTGAATTGGAATGTTACTTTTGGGTGTTACCTTTGAATGGGAATGTTACTCTTAAATGGGAGTGTTACTTTTGAGTGTTACTTTTGAATGGGAGTGTCACTTTAACATGAGAATGTTGTTTGAATGTTGTTTTTGAATTGGAATGTTACTTTTGAGCGTTACTTTTGAATGGGAGTGGTACGTGTGAATGTTACTTTTGAATTAGAATGTTACTTTTAAATGGGAGTGCTACTTTTGAATGTTTCTTTTGAATGGGAGTGTTACATCTATATGTTATTGTTGAATAAGAATGTTACTTTTAAGTGTTACCTTGGGATGGGAATGTTGCATAAGAATGATACTTTTGAGTGGGAATGTTCTCTGAATGTTCTGAAACAAGCAGTAAGCAATAACGTTTCAGAAATATACTATATACTATTCAAGGTGTAGTCAGTATTATAATTTTCGGATTCAAATTAGACCATTCTATGTTTTTATGTAGCTGACTATAAAAAGTTGCATTCAGTCCTAAAGAAATATCTGATGTGTTGCTTGTAAGTGTCTAAACATGTTAAGCAGCTAGTCACAGATAACTTCATTCAAACATTCTGTTATCATAATTGTAAAAACATTAGTTCGCAACTTTGAGAGAACCTTGGCAGAACATTCCCTGTTAGCTGGGGCAATGATGAGGGATGATGTGGGAATGTTAATGCAACTCAAACTACACATAATGTATAAAAACACAAACATTTCTAGAAATAGTTTGCTTGTATCTCATGCACTGATGTTCTTCAGTGGTAGTTGCAGAGGAAATCTATTTTTAGCTCGGCTCATTTTGTGGTGCAGCCCCGTCTTGCGTGATTCCTCAGCAGTTTTGTGCTCTGTGAAAACATACGGGGAACATCGTCTGTTGTCCTGGTGATGAAAACATGATTTCTCTAACAAACGGATGCATCATAGAAATTGCATGTTCACAGTAAACATGCTAAAATATAAATGAGTTTTAAAGGAGTTGCATGCTCGCAGGGTGACGTGAGGAAAGGATAGCCGTCTGTGAAATAGCAGCATTAATAATTCAGGCCAAGAATATTAAATGAAAAAGGAAAACAGGTTATTTATGTTGTGTCATGAGAAAAATAAAGCCTTTATGATATGAAATGCTCAAACAAATAAACTTCCGCTGCACTACATTCGTAACAAAAGGGGGTTTTGATTGATCAAACATGAAAAATATTGGGCAGTACAACTGATAATTATCAGAAATGTTTCTTAAGCAGCAAATCAGCATATTTGAATGATTTCTGGAAGATCATGTAACACTGAAAACTGAAGTACACACTTAAAAAAAAGTTTCTTATTGGCATCAATGGTTCTATGAAGAACCTTGAACATCTATTGAACCTTTCCATTGCAGAAAAGGTTCTTTATAGTTGAAAAAGATTCTACAAAATGGAACTGTTCATTAAAAGGTTCTTTGGGGTACCATAAATGGTTCTTCAATGGCATCACTGCAAAAACAACCTTTATTTTTAAGAGTGTAATGATGCTGAAAATTCCGCTTTGAACACAGCAATCAATTACGTTTTACAATATATTCACATAGAAAACAGCTAAATAGTATTTTAAAAAATAAATGCAGACTTGGTGAGCAGAAGAGACTTCAAAAATCATGGCAATTCCTAACTGTAATTGGAATGTTGTTTTTGAATGGGAATGTTACCAACATGTCCTCCAATTTATACGACCGACTAAAGTCGTTTTCACAAATCCTCAAATACGTCTCTGTAAAGCGTATTCAACATTTGCTCCCTTATCAGTAACAGGTATCTAACTCAACCTTAGCATTATGTGTAGGTCAATTAGTAACGTGTTGCACTGCGAAGTGGTATAATCATATGAACACAGGTTTGATTCCAGAGAACGCATATGTTTTCATTGTATGTTTTTTTTTTTTTAAACATGCACTAGAAATCATGATTTTGCACTATTTCTGTAAGGGGTAGGTTTAGGGTAGGGTTAGGTGTGGTCATATATACGAATTACACCTAGTAAAACATGTTTAAATTACCCTGAAATCGTATAAAAACTCATACGTCATTCGATGACGTCAGATCCAACGCGACACTGTCATTATTTTTATGACCGCTAGAGGGCGCTTAACTTTAAACCGTAAGAATGGATCGTATTTGGTCGATTCAAAAACGTACAACTGGGTCGTATTTTCTTTGAGGACAGTCTCAATGTTACTATTGAGTGTTAGTTTTGAATGTGAATATTACTTTTGAATCAGAATGTTATGTTTGAATATTATTTTTGGATTGGAATGTTACTTTTGAGTGTTACTTTTGAATGAAAGTGGTACATGTGAATGTTACTGTTGAACAGGAATGTTACTTTTAAATGGGAGTGCTACTTTTGAATGGGAGTGTTACATCTGTATGTTATTGTTGAATACGAATGTTACTTTTAAGTGTTACCTCTGAATGGGAATGTTGCAATGTTCTGAAACAAGCAGTAAGCAGTAACACAGACTTGGTGAGCAGAAGAGACTTCAAAAATCATGGCAATTCCTAACTGTAATTTCTAAAGTAAGACTAAAATGCATTTTTGTGACATTGCTGCTCCTAAACAAAGAGAGCCATGCTCCTTCCTTTCTAGATGGTCAGCTCTTGGCCAGATCAATCAGCAGAGTGGATCAGACTGCAGTCAAGAGTCTGATTAAAGCATCTTGTCATTCATTCATTCAGGTGCCATGGTGAGTTCAGGCAACGTCTCTCTCAAGGGCAAGAAAGTGGACGATGCGCTGACGGTGCATTTTTCAGTCTAAAATGAGTTGCAGTGGCGTAACGTTCCGGCGTCTGTGTTTGAGCGGTGTCCCATTTCTTCGCATCCACAGGAAGGTGCATTTGCAGTAGCAAAGGAACGCACATGCTGACAGAGCAAAAACCTTGAAGTTGTTTTTCTTCGGCTTGTTTCAGGAGTTTTCTAGTGTTGGGCTGTGCAGTGACTGAGATTATGATAGCAAGTGTTCACATCACAATTATTATTGTTAACATTAGTAACTGTGATAAAGCTGAAAGAAAAAAAATATATAACTTTAAATGAAAAACTTAAACTTCGGTTAGCTGTCAAAGCAACATTTCTAATTTTTGTTGAAGATTTCTAAAGTTAAAAATACTAACGGTAAATAAAATAAATAAAACTGAAATAAACATAAAGGCTGAATGTATAAACAAAAACCTGAAAGCATAAACATTAAAGCTCATTTAAAGTATTATTAAAACTATAATAGTTTAGAAATAGCAATGGTTCTCATCACAGAAGAGATTAGTTTTATTTAATATTTTTAATTATTTTCACAATTACTCTATTCATTATAATTTTAGTTTAAGTTTTCTTAATTTTGTTGTGCATTTTTGTCATTTTTATTAGTATATACACTGCCGCTCAAAAATTTTATTTGATTAATAATACAGAAAAAAGTAATATTATGAAATATTGTTGCAAATGTATTTATTTTTATTTTAATATACTCTAAAATATATATATATAGCTGAATTATATATATATATATATATATATATAAAGCTGAATTTTCATCAGCCATTACTCTAGTCTTCAGTGTCACATAATCCTTCAAAAATTATTCTAATATACTGATTTATTACTTTTATTATCAATGTTGGAAACATTTATGCTGCTTAATATTTCTTGAAACCTGTGATAGTTTTTTTCAGGATTCTTTGATGAATAAAAGTTTAAAAAGAACAGCATTTATTCAAAATGGAAATCTTTTCTAACAATATAAGTTTTTACTATCACTTTTTATCAATTTAACACGTCCTTGCTGAATAAAAGTATTAATTTCTTTCAAAGAGAGAAAAAAATGTACTGACCCCAAACTTTAAACAAGGTGTTTATTGTTACAAAAGTTTTCTACTTTAAATAAATGCTGTTATTTCTAATGTTTTATTCATCAAAGAATCCTAGAAAAACGTATCACAGGTTCCAAACAAACAAACAAAACAAAAAAATGAAACAGTGCAATGTTTTCCAACACTGATAATAAATCAGTATATTAGAATGATTTCTGAAGACTGAATACTGGAGTAATGATGCTGAAAATTAATGCTTTGCATCATAGGAATAAATTATATTTTAACGTATATTACAATAGAAAAAAGCTATTTTAAATTGCATTAACATTTTACAATATTACAGTTTTTTTATGTATTTTTAATCAAATAAACAAAGCCTTGATGAGCAGAAATGTCAGCTTTAAACAGCATTAAAAATCTAACTGATCCCAAATTTTTTCAATGGCAGTGTATGTGTGTGTGTGTGTGTATATATATATATATATATATATATATATGCCACTTTAGTGCATCATCAACATTCATGGGTTGTTGACTTATAAACATCAACAAACATCAGAGAATGACACTTGATATTGATTTTTATTGACTGTTTGTTTAACAGGAACTGATCACCGCCTGGTACATTGGATTCCTGTGTCTGATCCTGGCGTCGTTCCTGGTGTATCTTGCAGAGAAGGAAGATAACGAGATGTTTGAGACCTACGCCGATGCGCTCTGGTGGGGTCTGGTAAGCCCTTCGCACCAACAAATGTGCTTGAAGTAATGTAGTGTGTCTACAGTGTCTCATAATGCAGTCTGAGATCGATACGATTTCATGAGCAGATTGCATTCGAAGATGTGTTTCAGCTGCTTCTTCATTTAACCACATTTATGGTCTGACAAACACCATTTGTTTTCTTGCACTCGACGTTCTGTAAATGTTCTGGTGTGGAAGCGTTTCTGCATTGCTGGGTTTCATATCTTCAGCTTTATTATAGAGTTAATCAACACTCAGGGTAGATTCTCGATCAGAGTCGGCAGCTCCTCTCGGGGCTCCAGTAAAGTGCTGGCGTGATTCCTCTGGAAATAAACTCAAGGACATCAGATAGAGCCACATCCTAGGACTAGAAGACGAGTGCGTCTGTGAGGATTATTAATTATGCAGTGATGTTTATCGCTCGTTGAGTTTGATGAGATGATATTTCAGAAAGATCACAGAGGAATCGTCTGTGGATGGAGTTCGTGCTCTTGCATAATTTACTGACAGATCTTGATGTTTATTTTTCTGATTTGCTTCTCGTGTGAGCAGTTCTGTTTAAATCATTGTCTATAATAGGGATCTTTTACAGAAGGATTTGTATTATTTTTTACTTTATTTTGACTGACTGATTAATCAATCAATCCCTTTGCATGTTAATATCAGGGTAAATCATGTTTTGAAAAACAAACAAAAGAACAACACAGTTGAGGTTCTTTTTTGAGAATCTTCAAAATGTTAATTATTTGACCACAATAAGAGGAATCAATTCAAATAAAAGATGTTTCACATAAAAGATGTTTACATATGTGACCCTGGACCACAAAACCAGTCTTAAGTAGCATGGGTATATTTGTAGCAATAGGCAAAAATATATTGTATGGGTCAAAAGTATGCCAAAAATTATGCTTTTTAAGTAAAGCTCATGTTCCATGAATATATTTAGTACATTTCCTGCCGTAAATATATAAAAACTTAATTTTCAATTAGTAATATGCATTTCTAAGAACTTCATTTGGACAACTTTATAGGTGATTTTCTCACTATTTTGATTGTTTTGCACCCTCAGATTCCAGATTTTAAAATTGTTGTATATTGGCCAAATATTGACCCTGTTTTTGACTAGTTTTGTGCTCCAGGGTCACATATATTCCACAAGAGAAAATAATAGTTTTTTAGTTTAGTGATAGTTGTTCATGAGTCCCTTGTTTGTCCTGAACAGTTAAACTGCCTGCTGTTCTTCAGAAAAAATCCTTCTTCTTTGGTTTTACAGCATTTTTGTGCATTTGAACCCTTTCCAAACATGACCATCTTTTTACAGTGAGGACAAGTGAGGGGCTCATATGCAACTATTACAGAAGGTTCAAACGCTCATGCATTAAGAGCCGGGGGATGACAACTTTTGAACAAAATAGAGATTTAAAATAAAAAATTTTCTTACTTTGCCCAAATATCTTTTTTTTTTTTTTAATTAGTACTGCCCTTAAGAGGCTAAAGAAGATAGTTACATGTTTCCCAGAAGACAAAATAAGTTACCCTGGTTTTCAAATTTCAAAAGTTTTCACCCTTTCTTCTAATGCATGTTTTTTCCTTCTGGAGCATCAGTGAGTGTTTGAACCTTCTGTAATAGTTGCATATGAGTCCCTCAGTTGTCCTCAGCGTGAAAAAATGGATCTAAAAACCATACAGTCATTGTTGGAAAGGGTTCAAATACACAAAAATGCTGAAAAACCAAAGATTTTTCTGAAGAACAGCAGGCAGTTTAACTGTTCAGGACAAACAAGGGACTCATGAACAACTATCACTAAACAAAAAACACTGATGGATCATTCAGGTAACAATACAGTATTAAGAATCAAGGGGGTGTAAACTTTTGAACATTCAGGTTAGGACTAAATAAACAATAACATGCGTTTTGTATGATCTCTCTTATTTTGCAGATTCTGAAAGGGGGGTGTAAACTTTTGACCTCAACTGTATATTATATTACATTTTTTATTTATTTGTCCCACAGATCACTCTGACCACCATCGGCTACGGCGATAAATATCCCATAACCTGGAATGGACGTCTCCTCGCCGCGACCTTCACCCTGATCGGCGTGTCTTTCTTCGCGCTGCCTGCTGTGAGTCTCCAGAGATTCGAGAGGAAATGAACAGATGAAGTCAAACCGGCTTTTAATGGAGTGGAGAGAGTAGACGGCTGAATTAGATCAGCGCAGTTTATTATGAATATAAAAACCCCACTGGCTGCATAATGCGTTTTACTTCAGAGCGCTTCTGCTTTAATGTAAACACATCTGTGAATTATGACAAATACTTGGGACCAAGTCAAAATGCATTGTAATATTTGAAGATTACTTGTTACATCTATTATATATTTATGGAAGCCTGTCACAATTCACTACTGAAAGATATAAAATCTAATTTACATCAATTACATCTATCGTAAGAATATAAAAACTTAATTTTTGATTAGTAATATGCATTGCTAAGAACTTCATTTGGACAAGTTTAAAGGCGATTTTTCTCAATATTTAAATTTTTTTGCACCCTCAGATTCCAGTGTTTTAAATAGTTGTATCTCGGCCAAATATTGTCCTATCCTAACAAACCACACATCAATGGAAAGCTTATTTATTTAGCTTATATAAATATATATATATATATATATATATATATATATTTTTTTTTTTTTTTTTTTGTAATGCATAAAATAAATTTATAGGTAATTGATTTTTTTTTTTTTCTTTCTCAGTTCTAACACATTCACACCCAGACAACAAATATTCAGAGAAAAGGTGGAATTTTGCTGCAAAAACCTTGATAAACATTATAACTAGAGCTCAGGGAAAGAAAAAGCGTAATAAAAGAGCACTTTATCAGTAGATATGCCCCCTTTAATGTCGTGACACTCCATTATAGTGCAGTATAATAGACGACGGCTCAGTTTCTGAAAGAACTAGGTCCAATCATCATTAACAAAGTTTCTTTTCACGCTCCGCAGGGAATTCTGGGTTCTGGGTTTGCCTTGAAAGTTCAGGAACAGCATCGGCAGAAACATTTCGAGAAGCGCAGAAATCCAGCTGCTGGCCTAATTCAGGTAAAACACGTCTCATCTCAATGTGATAACGTTCCAGATATATTCAGTGTCATCGGCTCTGGTTAGCTGCCAAAATAACACTGAATTTGTGAGAAACGGAGAGTCTGATAGTCTCAAAGAATCATGAGAAAAATGCATCATGGTTTCCATAAAAAAAAAATATTTTTAACATTGATAATAATCAGAAATGTTTCTTGAGCAGCAAATCAGCATCTTAGAATGATTTCTGAAGGATCAAGTGACACTGAAGACTGGAGTCATGATGCTGAAAATTCAACTTTGCATCACAGGAATAAATTACATTTTACTATATATTCATATAGAAAACGGCTATTTTAGATTGTAATAATATTTCACAATTTAAGAGTTTTTATTGTATTTATGATCAAATGAATGCGGCCTTGGTGAGCAAAAAACAAAAAAAAGAGCAAATTAATATTTTATTTTTTGTCTGTGATTTGAGCAAACCTTCTAAAAATGAAGTGTCTGTCATTATTTACTCACCCTTATGTTGATTCAAACCTGTATTCATTTTAATTTTTACACTGCAAAAAATGCTTTTCTTACTTAGGTTTTTTCTTGTTTCCAGCCAAAATATCTAAAAATTCTTAAACCAAGAAGGATTTTCTAGACAAGTCAAACTTTTTGTCTTGTTTTCAGGAAAAAGAAGTCAAAATTAAGTGAGTTTTTGCTTAAAACAAGCAAAAAAAAAAAAAAAAAACTAGATTATTTTGATTACCCCATTGACAGATTATTTTGCTTGTTTCAAGCAAAAACTCACTTAATTTTAACTTCTTTTTTCTAAACACAAGACAATAATTTGTACTTGCCTAGAAAATCCTTTTTGATTCAAGAATGTTTAGATATTTTGGCTGGAAACAAGACAAAAAATCTAAATAAGTTGTTTAAGTTAAGTTGTTTAATGTCACATCTCAGGCCGCCTGGAGGTTTTACGCCACAAACCTGAATCGCACGGATCTCCATTCGACGTGGGACTATTACGAGAGGACCGTATCGGTGCCCATGTACAGGTATATGTAGTTCTGCACTCTTTCCATCCCCCATCCGCCTCTCTCTCTATCCCAGCATTCCTCTGGGTGTCAGATGAGATCACCTCAGACGTCTCTGCATCGATCTGCTCAGTGACCTTTGAGGCTGTTTTAGTGCAGATTGTGAAGGTTAACAGTGCTGTCCACACACTAATGCATACATGGCATGTTTTATTCATACATCACGCTTTGATTTCAAATGTCGAATCAGCAGGCGACTCAAGGGATGTTGCTTGTCACATGTAGCGTGTTGCATTAGAGAGAGTACATTGGACATGAAAGCTTTAGAATCACGTGTTTAAGATGTGCTTTGTGCAATACGACAAACCACTGTTATTGATTAATGTGAAGCATCTATTGCACTGAATGCGTTTGCAAAGACTGTTTGATTAAAATCTTTTTGTTAAATAAAGTATACATTTAATCATCAAGGATTAAAATATTCAAAACTGACAGCAAAGACATTGATAATGTTAAAATTAATGCTGTTCTTATGAGCTTTTTATGTACCTGTGAATCCTGAAAAATAAAATTGATCACCATTTCCACAAAAATATTGGGCAGCACAATTGTTTTCAACATTGATGATAATCAGAAATGTGAAAAAATAGGAAGAAATTGGGAAGAAATTAATATTTTTCATTCAGCAAGGATGTGTTAAATTGCTAAAAAGTGATAGTAAAGACTTATATTGCTAGAAAAGATTTCTATTTTGAATAAATGCTGTTCTTTTTGACTTTTCATTCATCAAAGAATACTGAAAAAAGTATCACAGGTTTCAAAAAATATTAAGCAGCACAGCTGTTTCCAACATTGATAATAAAAGTAATAAATCAGCTTATTAGAATGATTTCTGAAGAATCATGTGACACTGGAGTAATGATGCTGAAAATGTAACTTTGAACACCAAAATCAATTACATTTTAACATATATTCACAGAGAAAACAGCTATTATTAATTGTAATAATATTTCAAAATGTAGCTGTTTTTATTGTATTTTTCAGAGCAAAAGAATCCTCCAGAAACATAAAAATCTTTCTGATCTGATACTCTACTGAGCCAAAACAATATATGCAAATTATATGCAATTTGTTATTGGTTGTTAAGTCAGACATTTCTATTATTAGTGTTTACATTTAATTTTAGAACAAACTGTAATATTTGTTAGTGATTTGAACAAACTTCCCAGAGCATAATATATTTCAGGTTTACTGTCTTTTTCTTTCTATTTATAGAGGCATATTGTGCGGGGAGAGATAGTAGTGTAAAAGTAGCTGTGTGTCTAAAATATACATGTATATATGCAAATGCTTGTCTTTTTCCTGTACATTCTTTCTCTCTGTCCCTTCACAGTCAGCGGTGCATTTATTAATAGTAGCTTGTTAGTTTTTTGTCGATTTTTCTGTCCAAAGAAGCTTCCAGATTTACATAAGCATTGCGCAGCATTTCCTCTTCACACATGAGCCGTGTGCCAACAGTCTCTGTGTGTTTTTCCAGACTCATCCCTCCTTTGAACCAGCTCGATCTGCTGAGAAACCTCAAGAGCAAATCCGGCCTCTCCTTTAGGTGTTGTAAAACGCCGATTTTTATTTTGGATTCTCTCAGATGAATAGTTAATGAATTGCATTGTGTCATTTCAAACTAAATGAGTGCATTTTAATATTTATTAGGTAGTGTTTGCGTTCAAAAGTATGATTTTGTTTTCTAACACAGGAAGGAAGCACAACCAGAACCATCTCCAAGGTTAGTAAAATCTTGTGCGGCATACATATAAACTATCTAATATTTCTGAGACAGCACAGATGTTAAATGAGAGTTGCAATGCTTTCTTTTGCATGCATCATGTCTGTTTCTGTGTCATCGGTGCCGGCAGCTCAGGATGTGTTTCATGGACATTGGTTGTGTGCAAATATTTTGCCAGTCCATGCATGTCCACATCAATGGACACATTATTTACATGTGCGTGTTTTAGTTTGACTTTGTTTGTGTGCAGACAGATGCGTGGCGTTTAATAAGCCAAATGCACATGAATACGTCCGCCCACGTTTCAACAAAACACATGTTGTGAAGAGAGTGAATCTCTACAGGAAACACTTTATTGTAACCTTCATTAACAAACATTATGTAATTCATATCAGCAGTTCATTCAGATGTTCAAATATGATGTTGGAATATTATGTGAGTAATACTGTGTTTTCCTGTTGATTGTATTTGTTCTAATCTATAAAGCATTATATATTGCTATAATTTGGGGGAATTAAATACAGCTACTGCAAATGCAAAAAGGTGCCTAGTAAATATTACACTTTTCCGTTAAATTATTATACACTCAATAAATATTTAGCCATAAATTGAAGACTGGGTACCTGGAAAGTCATTAGGGTCAGTGTTTTTAATTTGAGATTTATATATCACCTGAAAGCTGATAAATAAGCTTACCATTGATGTATGGTTTGTTAGGATAGGACAATATTTGGCCTAGATACAACTATTTGAGAGTGCAAAAAAATCTAAATACTGAGAAAATCACCTTTAAAGTTGTCCAAATTAAGGTTTGACCCATACAATGTATTTTTAGCTATTGCTACAAATATACCCATCCTACTTAAGACTGATTTTGAGATTCAGGGTCACATTTGTGGATTTAAATTGCATATAAAAATTCCATCCATAATAAATTTAATGAAACAATATTAATGAATTGAATATGTTTTAAACACACAATAAACACATTTATATATTTATCATCAATAAATTAAGTTTTTGACAGCTGGTCATATTTAACCACGCTCATACTTTTTAACTGAATAAATGTAATGATTTTCACAAATAAGAGATTTATATTGATAATTAATGCATTTTGAAAATGTTTATTCAAATTAAAACATGTATCAAATAGTTTATATTAAACTATGCCATGATTTTTTAGATTTTTAAAATCAGACCTTTTTCATCAATGTTTGACTGACAAATATGCATCACATATTAGTTAGTTCATGCTAAAACTGTTAATCCATATGCATCAAAGTTGTATATGCAGTTTAAATGCATAAACCTCAGGTTTAGGCTTAAATATTGTATTGAGTGCAAAAAATAATAATTCATAGTAATTAATGACTTGGATTAATGAAAATTTAATACACACATAAGATGATGATGTGATGCAAAATTAGTCATTTAT
The DNA here is from genome assembly GCA_033026305.1 of Cirrhinus molitorella. Classification (NCBI taxonomy): domain Eukaryota; kingdom Metazoa; phylum Chordata; class Actinopteri; order Cypriniformes; family Cyprinidae; genus Cirrhinus; species Cirrhinus molitorella. Next base: position 36,923,551 of record CM065130.1, read on the forward strand.
GCAAGTTTTAAGTCATTTTTAAGAATTTTAGGATATATTCAGGATTTTATTACATAAACATGGAATTACTTTCATAGCCCTGTAATCATAATAAATAAATCAACATCATGACAAATCACAACAAATGTGTCAGCCAATCAGAATGTGTCAAATGGTAACATCCTAAAAACTCCTAGGTGAATGTCAATTTATCTAGTGAAGTTTTATAAATTTTCAGATCATTTTCAGTAGTTTTTGAGTGTGTTTGACTTTTTCCGAACTTCGTATCTAAACTATCTGGTCTCTAACTTCTAAACTCTTACACCCTTCACAGTCAGAAAGTGAGCCTGAAAGAGCGCGTGTTCTCCAGCCCGAGAAACTCGGCGAGCAAAGGGAAGAACTCTCCTCAGGGCCAGCAGCCCCTACGACGCTCTCCCAGCGCTGATAACAGCATCGAGGACAGTCCCTCCAAAGTACCCAAGAGCCTCAGCTTCGGCGACCGCAGTCGGGCCAGACAGGCCTTTCGCTTTAAAGGCGCAGCGTCCCGCCAGAACTCAGAAGGTGAGGGAAAGCAACCCATTCCTGTGCGCTTATCCGGTGTTGCCTTCTGTATCTGTCCGCTTTGGTCGTGGTTTGGTAGTAGAATGTTGCATTTGTTACAATTGTTCGAGAATGTAACACAGAATGTTACAGCATAGTAGTAGTAGAATGTTCCATTTGTTACAATTGCTACAGAATGTTGGCAACATACAGAATGTTAGTTGTAGAATGTTACATTTGTTACAGTACAGTACAGAACATTGCATATTGTTAGTCATCACAGTTCAAACGCAACAAGTGACAATCATGAAGCGCAAGACCATCGTTATAGTTTATATATTTGAAGCTGCAGTAGATACAAAGTCAGACAATGAACTAGTGCCTGGTTGAGGAATTATACACCGGTCTTGTGTTTGAGATTGTTTTAAACTGGTTAGACATGTCCACATTCACGTGAATAAGTTGCATTAAGATTTTTAGCTAGAAACTAGACAAATAATCCAGATTCAGAATCGACTTCCACACATCAGGATTCTTATTCTGTCTTTCTGTTGTGCCATTGCATGTGATTTTTGCAGTGTTGTGTCGTGATCAGTTTAGTTATTTTATTTGCATTATTTGTTTATCTTAGTACAGTCGAATCACGTGTTGCTTTTGCTGACAGTGTTTTTGTGGAGAAACAGTTTGGATTTTGAGCTAAATATTTCTTTAGCTAAAATGTGCAAGAATTTATTTTAACATTTAAGCTATTTAAGATTAGGCCTAATATTTTAAGCTAGTTTTATGATTGGTATGAATACAGTATATGAATTTATGGCATATGTTATGGCATAAATATATATTTTACATACCAATCGTTTGGCCTGAATCGTTAGACTGCGTGTTGAAATATTGAAATATAATTTATGAAAAAGTCTGTGCTTTGGTCACACTTTCCACAAAGTGCAAATTCACTGCTTATTTTCAAGTAAGTGGTTTTCAGAAACCGTGACATTTAATTTAAGAATGCAGTTTCTAAAGGCAGTCATCTGTGAAACCTAACGAAACTCTGACAAAATCATGTGGACGGCGGTTTGTGGAAAGTTTGACCTTTTGTAATCCATGTGCGTGTTTATGATTTTCCCCTCGTTTTTTCTAATGAATGTGGATCCTGATGCTGTCCTTTCCGTTTCTATGTTGGATGCTGATGCTAAAGTGCTCATTGAGATGCAAGAGGAAGATTTGAGACACAGGAACTCTCCAGGTCAGGCGATCCAGATGGGTCGGGCTCCCATTCAACCTCTTAAAACCAAAGCACCATATTCAGTCAAACTAACCAGCTTCAGTCACAGCACAACTACCAGTCTGCAAATATGCTTTGAGTTTGGTTTATTGATCTTTTTTTTCATTAAGTGAGCAATAGCACACACAATCATTCTGTTATTCTGAATATTTATTAAATTACTTGCCAGCAGCATAACACAATTATGCTGTTGTTCTGAATATTAGCCTGTGATTTCACTAGTTCAGTTTAATTCCATATGTGTTTTAATTGGGTTCCATTCAAAGTAAAGCTCAGGGGTCTCTTGACTGAAGCATGTTAAATGTGTTTATTTAATTACTTATTTATATGACCCATTTAAAGCTACAGTTTGTAAGATTTTCCATTCTTAAATGACTGCATTTCTCTCAGGCCCGCTGGGATGAATTTAAAGAGAGACTCAAATGAGATCTTCAAATACTCTGTGGTGCTGTTTTTATGGCATTCACATCATGAACAATATGCATAATGAGTCAAATATGTCTTTATTTAAGGAATCAGCTTTCGTTTGGACAAATCCACTAAAATGGCCACCAGCAGTTAACAAAATTCATCAGCCAGTTATGTAAAATGTGATTGTCTGATCAGCATACAATTTAGACATCTGTAAATGCATGTCTTTAAGAGGCAGTGTGCCAAATTTAGTGTACCTCAGCCACTAGGTGGTGCTGTAATAAGCAAATATATCTAACCTGAGAGGCCTATGGGATCATACTGTTTACATTACATTTTTCGATTGGATAAATTTGCACAATTTAGAATTTTCTAAAAAAAACACTCTTTCAAACTCAACCTAGGCCTTTCATTCTGATTGCCATTACATTTTCTTACAAAAAAAAGAGAGATAAAATTTTAAATAATCGAATTGTTCGGCAGACATAAGTCAATTTCAGATGTAGTCCACATTGACTAAAAATCCTGTATCCTGTGAACGCAATGTGCAACTTAACAAATTTTAGTACACAAGGACACCAGGAGAGTCTGAGGAGACGCACCAAATTTCATGAAGTTACACCTAGAGATGCTACAACTAGGAAGCTTTGTATTTTCACGACCCGTTTGATTGAGGAAATGTATTAAATTTGATTTGTTTGGACTTAGATCACCCCCCCTTCTATACGGAGTACATCACAGCGGTCTGAGAAAATGCCAGTCTGTAAAGTCTTACCTGCTTTAAATGCTGGATTGTCCACTGTGCTTTCTGTTTGCTTTTGAACAACGAAAAGTATAAATTATAAATATGATCTGTTTTCTGTTAAAATGCTTGCATGTTTAAGATACTTTTAGCATGTAAAAATTTTATGTCAAAATGTATTACGTTCTAAGGTGAAATTTAATTTTTAGTTATTACTTTCATTTTTGCATTTTGTTAACATGTGAATCCTTTTTTTACAAAAAGGAAAAGAGGTGCTGCTACCTTAGTGAATGCTATCAATCTAATTCTGGTACTAAAGTCTCATAACCTATGAAATATGTTCAATATCCTAAAACATGAATATTTATACATAACTATTGGTTTCTGCCTACAAATTTGGAGGACAAATTACATTTCAATCCAATCAAAGTCTTGTTACATTGCAGAAACACATTTTTTTTTTTTTACATGGATCTGCGTGAGATATTTTGTGATTTTTTTCATCAATGTTTTTTTAATGAGTGTTGAGTTTCTTTAATAGTAAGAGTACATTATTTTCTCATTTTAGTTTTGTTTTCAGAAACATCTAACAATTTCAACTAGTCATGCTGTACTTATTTTAGTAACGATGCTGTTAAGTTCATGAAATATCTTGCTGTCATCTATAAATTGCTATCAAGATATCAGATGGTTAGCATATGCAAAGGCAATGCAAAGTCAAAGGTAACCTTGTGGTTGCAAGAATGTCCACCTGATGCCTTGTTAGTGTGCAGAATTCAATTTGCACCCTCACTTGAATGTCATTTCATTGTATTTAAAAACGGACACTCTTTAAGTATTTGTATCTGAACATTTCACTTCATGCAAGAAAGAGTGTATGCCATTTCTCTCAAGGTGAATCAGTTCTTTGAAGCAATGAAGCTTTGGATAACGTCACAACAAAAATCTGGCTTTAGAATGAACTCAATCTGATTCCCCTTCAGAGAACTTACTAGTTTCAGAAAATGTATTTTGTTTTTCATTATTATGACCATTGTTAATAATTTCTAGATTTAAAGCAGGTCTGTTTTGTTGTTGCTTTTGTAACCAGCCTTTATTACCATCTCTCCTCTCCAAACTATCGCAGCAATTGAAGGGTTAATCAGTAAGAGATTATCACATGCACAGGAGCTCATTTTAACCAACCCTAGAACTAGTGCTAGTTGGTGGCTGCAAACTTTGCTCTTTTACTTGCATGTGAGGGAAACTAGTTGGTCTTGAGGAGGAAATCCTAATGCAATGAAAACCGCAGAGCTGTGGAACAACTAGTCAACCTCATTAAACTGCTTTCAGACGTCATTATTCACTCGGTTGTTTTAAGGCTCTGTGGTTTATTTGGCATAATAAGCACAGGTAGATTTATTCCTGTGCCAGATGGTCTGTGCTAACTACTGGGAACTCAGAAGAAAGATACTGTGGCCCAAAATGACAGATGCAATCAGCGTTTTGCATGGATATGTAAGAAACTAGGCTGGTTAGTGTTATTTAAAGGGACAGTTCACCCAAGAATAAAAAATTTGCTGTTGATTTATCCAAGATGTAGGTGACTTTTTTCTTTAGTAGAACAGTAAATAAGATTTTGAGCTGAAACTGTGGTGCTTGGTGATTTATAAAATGCAAGTCAGCGGCTGAGAAGCATATCAAGCATCACAGAATTAATACCTATGAGGTCTAATGAAGCAAAATAATCGCTGACTTGAATTTCATGAATCACCAAGGAGCACGGTTTCAGCTAAAAAATCTTCTTTACTGTTTTACTGAATAAAAGAGCCACTTAAATCTCAGATTGTGAGACAAATTGTCTGAAAATTTTCATTTTGGGGTTAATTGTCCTTTTAAATGATAGTGATTTCAAATCAGTGGTTCTCAAGTGGTATAAGTCATGACCAAGAAGTGGCTTTACAGGTCTGTTCTGTTAAATATGACTTGTATTGCATTAAACGCTGGTTACATATTTAGCATTGTGTTGGCTTTTCAACATTAAACCAGCTGAGAACTGCTGCTTTAAGACCAGAGCTGAGGTATTACTGGTTAAGTACAAGTTTAATCAATCACCACTGGTCTATAAAATCATTTAAAACAGTCAATGTGACTATGAGTGAAAGCAGTTCAATATGGCAATTAACCTGTTTGACAGTTGCCTCAGCGCTTTATTAACTCACTCATAGTCACACAATTCATTAAATGATGTCTTTTGGCAAAAATGTGCCAGTATTTCTACAAAGTCAGTCTGCTGAAAGAATGATTAGTTTATTTGTAAGTTCATTGCAGTTTGCTTTTACAGCAGCCTCAAAAAATGGACTTTAAATCATACTTAAACATGTGAAAATCACTGCATTAGGTACAAAATATCAAATCAAGTGTCTGAATCTGCAAGTTTTATTAGAATTACCTTCACATCATAATTTTTGCTTGACAGAAGAGTTCATTACATTAACTATGAACATGTTTCACTAACATTTGTGACTCACAAAGCACAAAACCAGTCATAAGTCGCTGGGATATATTTGTAGCAAAAGCCAAAAATACATTGTATATGTCAAAATGATTGATTTTTCATGTATGCCAAAAAACATTAGGATATTAAGGAAATATCATATAAAATATTTGGTAAATTTCCTACCGTAATTATGTCAAAGCTTAATTTTTGAAAAGTAATATGCATTGCTAAGAACTTCATTTGGACAACATTAAAGGAGATTTTCTCAATATTTAAATGTTTTTGCACCCTCAGATTACAGATTTTCAAATAGTTGTATCTCGACAAAATATTGTGCTATCCTAAAAACAATTTCGAAAAATTTACCCTTATGACTGGTTTTGTGTTCTAGGGTCACATTTAACAAACACAGATACTTTATTTTTTTTTTCAAAGGATGAATTTTGAGATTTTAAGTTTTCAGCTGATATATAATTTCGATTTTATACATGTGACGCTGGACCACAAAATGAGTCATAAGTGAAAATGACCTTTATACATCAACTGAAAGGTTAATAAATAAGCTTTCAGTTAATATATGAGTTAGGATAGAACCATATTTGGCCGAGATATGATTGTTTGAAAATCTGTAATCTGAATATTGAGAAAATTGCCTTTAAAGTTGTCCAAATGAAGTTCTTAGCAATGCATATTGCTAATCAAAAATGAAGTTTTTATATATTTATGGTAGGAAATTTACAAGTTGTCTCCATAGAACATGATCTTTACTTAATATCCTAATAATTTTTGGCATAAAAGAAAAATTGATCATTTTGACCCATGCAGTGTATTTTTGGCTATTGCTACAAATATACCTCTGCGAGGCCAGAAAGTCAGAAAGTAGATTTTGAAGTGCACTCTTGTCATAAATTAATCTATTACGTTTCCTACATAATTCCTAATTCCTAAGGAGTCTTAGACCTTTCCAGCAATACATAGTTTGTCATGATTAAATTAGGATGTATTTGTAAAATGTGACCCTGGACCACAAAACCAGTCTTAAGTCGCTGGGAATTATTTGTAGCAATAGCCAAAAATACATTGTATGGGTCAAAATTATCAAAAAAAAAATTATGCCAAAAATCATTAGGATATTAAGTAAAAATCATGTTCCACGAAGATATTTTGTAAATTTCATACTGTAAATGTATCAAAACATAATTTTTGATAAGTAATATGCATTGCTAAGAACTTCTCAATATTTGTATTTTTTTGCACCCTCAGATTGCAGATTTTCAAATAGTTGTATCTCGGCCAAATATTGTATGATCCTAACAAACCATACATCAATGAAAAGCTTATTTATTCAACTTTCAAATAATATATAAATCTCAATTTTGAAAAATTTACACTTATGACTGGTTTTGTGGTCCAGGGTCACAAATCGTGAAGTGACGGGTGACAGTTAAGGGGTTAATTATTTATTTATTTACTTATTTTGAATCATTTTAAACCAACTTCTTTAATGTCTTTAAACTAAATAGTACTTAATTTGGTGTTTTGTTATCTGATGCAGCGATGTTTATCAAGTTAACTGTTAAGAAGTGTTTTGGGGTCACTGTATGGCTTTAATATCATTTTGGGCCACGGTTGTCTTCGATTTCTCCTATGACGCCCGTCTCGTACCTTTATAAAGATGGCATTGCACTGACCAGTCTGGTGTGGGACTTAATGGCTGTGGCTCTGCTTAGTTCAGGTTTTGGGCTGGATGGAGGGTTTAGGGGGTTTGTGCACTAACTCCAGAGTCCTACTGTCCGTGTTGTGTTTTTTAGAAGCCAGCCTTCCTGGAGAAGACATTGTTGATGACAATAAGAGCTGCCATTGTGAGTTTGTCCCTCAGGATTTAACGCCGGGACTAAAAGTTACCATCAGGGCCGTGTGGTAAGCAAAGATGAGACAGGCAGCATCCATCAGACGTGTAATATTATTGATAAAACTACAGCAGTCAGTCTGCATCACATAATATTACCTCATAAACTCAAGTCTTTCCTGAATGTAAGTTACATTCAGTCTTTCGAATCCTTTGTTACATTCACACTTTCATTGCTCAGATCATGTCAGCGACTCTTATGCATGAGATATTTTGAATATTGAAGGTCAGTATCAAGCCTGAGAAAATATAGCAGTGTCTGGGAGTCAGTTTTGGAGAAAATCTGACAAAAACATGTTCAGGTCATGTTTTACTGCAAGATTAAAAATAAAAAGTGCAATAGTCCAGGGTTATTAAAGTTGGCTAAAACTAAAATAATATTTTCTTCACTTAAAATTAAATAATAAAAAATATATATATATTTTTTGATTATTTTAGCTAAAATAACTTGAACTAAAACTGAAATAAAAAAAATAACTATTTAGACATATTTAAAAAAAAAACTAAAACTTAAATTTCAATAAAAAATGGGAAATATAAAAATAAATCTAATTCAAGATATTAGTGAAAACTGTAATGGTATCTCAGTTATACTAAAGTAACACTGGGCCCAAGAAATCTGTGTTGTTTTAGTATCATTGCTATTATAGTTACTACTTTATTAATACTTTGAATTAGTTTTTATAATTTCCGGTTTCTTTTTTATTTTAGTTTTAGTCTTTGTGTGTGTGTGTGTGTGTGTGTGTGTGTGTGTGTGTGTTTGTTATTTTAATACATTAAATTAAACTAACGCTTTCGCTTGGCAACTAGCTAAAAAAATATGTAAAAAAAAATAATATATATATATATATATATAGAGAGAGAGAGAGAGAGAGAGAGAGAGAGAGAGAGAGAGAACTAAAACTTAAATAAAAAAGAACTATATCGACATATCAAAAAACAAATTTAATATTCTAAATAAAATGTATTTTTATATATATTAACCCTTTAACTGCCATTAACAGCCTTGAATAGCTAATGGAAGTTAAAGGGTTAATGAATAATAAAATGTCAAATTTAAAAATTTTAATTAAACAGAATAACTGTATGACATTTCACATCTTTACATATTTATTTTTTGCTGTTTTAACGTTTTAATGTTGAATATGTTTAATATGAAATAGTTTATATTTTATTATTTCTAAAATATTTTTTACATGCCATAAAATAACTAAATCTTTCATATTTACATATTTTTAAAACACACAGCTCTAATGGTATTATCACTATAAAAGTTGTAAATAAAGATTATTGGAGGAGGTTTTACAGGAAAATAGATTTTTAGTCTTCTTACTTAAAAAAAATCACATATAATTAAATTTTTTTTTTTACTTGCATTTCTTAGTATTTGTGAAATTTAAAAAATAAAATAGGCATATTTAAACATTTTAATTAAACATCTTACCTCTTTTTATTGTATTTATTTTTTGCTGTTCTAATGTCTAATTTAAATATGAAATAGTTTATTTATTAAATAGTATTTTTTACATGCCATAAAATAACACAATTTTTCATATTTAAATATTATATCTAATCAAATATAATAATAAATGTGCATTACACCTTGAGTGTACAAATCTTGAACATTTTAAATGTTTATATTTTGTAATAAAAATGAACTGCTTTTGCATTATATTTAAAATTTTATTTTATTTTATTTATTTTTTTTTTTTTTTATGGTTTTAGTCTTAGTTTATTAGAAATAGGTAATCAACACAGTTTCTTCTTTAATATTTTTGGGGTGAAATATGACCTGGCCATGTTCTCGACAGCTTCTCTCCCTTTGTTTTTGTGTTTTAAGCATGATAATGTGTGTGATTATTGTCTGTCCCTGCAGCATCATGAGGTTCATGGTGTCCAAGCGCAAGTTTAAAGAGAGCCTGCGGCCGTATGATGTGATGGACGTGATAGAGCAGTATTCGGCCGGACATCTGGACATGCTGGCACGCATTAAAAATCTACAGTCCAGGCAAGAGCACATACAGCTGCTTCTCTTTCTCTCTCCGTCCGACGTGACAGCGACGCTTGACTCGTACTAGACAGTGTTGTGTTGTGTTGTGTTTTGCATGGCTCGGTTTCCTAAACGTCTCTCACTGGTTTGATGTTCATATCTGTCCCAATCTATCAGAACTATCCTCACATGTATGTTTACGATACCCAAACACTGTCTTCAGTGACATAATGTCAGATTTTGTGTATTCAGATGCCTCCATTGAGAAACATTACCTACATTTTTATTCACTGAGATAAAATTGTATATTTTAATAGTTCAAAGCCACATGTGTGGGACAAATCTACTCATTTTTTATTCAAAAATGATGTAAAGTGCTGAAATACTTTGATGTAGGATTTTGTTTTAAACCATCTTCACTCAAAAATTGCTGGTAAATTTCAAAAATACTAAAAATTGAAAGTAACATTAAATTAAATGTGAAATTCTGAAGTATATATTTATTTTATTAGTTTCATTTTGAGATGTTCATTATCAGAGAAAATGCAATATTCATGATTCAGAATATCATATTTGTGTGTTTTTTACGTTATAAACTATACACATTTAAAATATGTTTACGATTTGTACACTCAAGATGTAATGCATTTTTTAAATTATAATTTATTAGATAAAATATTTAAATTTAAAATATGGCATGTAAAAATTATTTATAAATAATGAAATATAAACTATTTCATATTTAAATTAGACATTAAAACAGCAAAAAAAAAAAAAAAAAAAGTTTAAATATGCCTATTTTATTATTTATTATATTTCACAAATACTAAGAAATGGCATGCACAACATTAAATTAAATGTGAATTTTTGAATAAAAAGACTGAAATTATTAGTTATTTTCTTGTAAAACCTACCCAATAATCTTTGTGTGATTTACATCTTCAAAAAATATTTTTAACCTTGTAAACTATAAATATATTTAAAATATATTTACGATTTGTACACTCAAGATGTAATGCATTTTTTTTTTTATTATTATATTTTATTAGATAAAATATTTAAATATAAAATATGGCATGTAAAAATTATTTATAAATAATGAAATATAAACTATTTCATATTTAATTTAGACATTAATAAAGTAAAAAATGTTTAAATATGCCTATTTTATTATTTATTACATTTCACAAATGCTAAGAAATGGCATGCAAAGCATTAAATTAAATGTGAATTTTTGAAGTAAGAAGATTAAAATGTTATTTTCTTGTAAAACCTACCCCAATAATCTTTGAGTGATTTACAACTTCAAAAAAATATTTTTAACCTTGTAAACTATAAATATATTTAAAATATATGTTTACAGTTTGTACACTCAAAATGTAAAACAAATTTAAAGATGAATAGAAAACTAATTTGTATTTTATTAGATAAAATATTTAAATATGAAAGGTTTTGTTGTTTTATGGCATGTAAAAATTATTTTATAAATACAAAAAAAATTTAAAGATGTGAGATGTAATACAATTGTTTATTTAATTAAAATGTTTAAATATGCCTATTTTATTATTTATTACATTTCACAAATACTAAGAAATGGCATTTAATTAAATGTGAAATTCTGAAGTATATATTTATTTTATTAGTTTCATTTTGTGATGTTAAATTTGACATATTTTAATATTTATTAATATATATAAATTATTTCGAATATTAATTAAAGTAATTATATTTTATTTTAATATTTAAATATTTAAAAATGAAATATTTAGTCATTTTCTTCTATATTTGATCATTTATTATTATAATATTAAATGTCAATTAAATAAAAGTTTGGCTGAGAAATAGTATTAAAGTTTTCACTGCCATATAAATCGGAAATCATCACTGACCCATGACACCTTAAAAAACAACACTTCTCAGTGCACATAAAATGCTGCCTATTGAAGTAATCCAACACAGTCACATCCGTCTCATTGTGGGCCAGTCCTCCTGTGTGAATAAATGAATGTGGTTATGATCTGACATGTATAAATATATTCCTGCTTATAAGCAAGCGCATATTTTGAAGACATCACTGGCATACTTTCATCACATGTTGATCGCTGCAAAGTGCGAGAGCTTTTTCCTGCTAATGATCTCCATGAAGTATGTCTGGAATATATTTTGAGTATGGCAAGCTGTTTTGAATTTTATTCATTCGCAGGATATGAATTCTTGATATCAACAATTCAATTTTCACTAGTTAAAATGCTAATTCTTGATATCAGAAATCGGATTTTTACTAGTAACAATGGCAATTATTGATATCAGGAATTACATTTCCACTAGTAAAAAGGTTCATTATTGATATCAACAATTGAATTTCAACTAGTAAAAACTATAATTGCTGATATCAAGAATTGTATTTTCACTTGTTAAATGTCACCATAGACTCCCATTCAAATGTAATTCTTGATTTCAAGAATTGATTTCTTACTAGTTAAAATTCCTATTTCACATCAGAAATACAATTCTCACTAGTAAAAACCTATTTTTGATATCAATAATCACTGTTAGTAGTAAAAATGGCAATTCCTGATATCAAGATTTCAATTGTCACTAGTTGAAATGTCAATTGTTGATATCTGTAAATGTATTTCAACATGTTACATTATTATTTCTGATATCTGAAAATATATTTGTGTTATCAATAGTTAGGAGAGTAATTTCAGATATCTAAAATGCATTCTTACTAGTAACAATCGCATTCATGATATCAGAAATGAACACTGTCACTAGTAGCAATTGAATTGTTGATATCAAGAATGGACATTTGCACTAGTAACAATGTAATTTTTGATATAAAAAATAAGTTTAACCAATAAGAATTGTATTTCTGATATGTGAAATTGACATTTTAACTAGTAAGAAATCAATTCTTGATATCAACAGTTAAATTTGAATGGGAGTCTATGGTGACATTTAACTAGTGAAAATACAATTCTTCATATCAACAATTATAGTTTTTACTAGTTGAAATTCAATTCTTGATATCAATAATTAACCTTTTTACTAGTGGAAATGTATTTGCCATTGTTACTAGTAAAAACCTAATTTCTGATATCAAGAATTGGCATTTTAACTAGTGAAAATATTGTTGATATCAAGAATTCATATCCTGCAAATGAATAAAAGCCAAAATGGCTTGCCATATTTTGAGGGGTTTGTTGTTGTTGGTTGCGCCGGTCGTGTCACGTCATTCTGCATTCTGCTGTCCTCTACTCTATTTGCTTTGCCAGGTTAGATATGATATTGGGTCCTCCGGGTCCCGGGACCCCTCGCCCAAAGAAGTGTTCAACCAAAGGAACCAAAGAGTCGCCCCAGTTCTCTTCTAGGTTAGGACGCCCCAAACTGCATCTCCCAGATCTCGCTCCAGAGACCAGCCAAGAAACCTGCTTCTGTTTCAGACTACATGGCTAGTAGAAACATCACTTACCACAAACTACCTGAACAAACCGGTCTATTACTGAACGCTTCCGGCGGCTTCTGATAATGAGCTCCTAATTAAGTTGGCTTGAGAAAGCTAACTTGCTGAAATGCTATTTATCAGCTCTATCTCCTCCTAGAGCCAAACTCTACAGACTCCAAACTCAGCCCAGATCTTCAGATTGATCTGAGATTAGTTGCTATATCTTTTCTAACTGATCGGGTTTATGATGTTGGTAAAAATAGTGATTAAAACTGGGAAAAATCCCATAAACTTGCATTGACGGAATGTTCAAATGAGCCAAGACTATTCAAACTCACACTGACAAAACTCCCACAATCCCTTCAGACTTCTATCTACTATTTCTAATCCATTCAAACTCATCCAAAATTTGCTAATCATGCTAACAATATGCTAATAACATGCTAATTATGCAGCAACATGCTAGCAACTTGCTAATCATGCTGGAATCATGATAGCAACATGCTAACAACTTGCTAATCATGCTAATCATGCAAGCAAATTGCTAGTATAATGCTAATCACGCTAGCAACTTGCTAATCATGCTAGAAAAATGCTAGTAACATGCTAATCATGCTATAATCATGATAGCAACATGCTAACAACTTGCTAAATATGCTAGGAACAATGCTTACAACTTGTTAATCATGTTAGAAAAATGCTAGTAACATGCTATAATCATGATAGCAACATGCAAACAACTTGCTAATCATGTTAGTAACAGGCTAATCATGCTAGAAACATGCTAGCAACTTGCTAGTATAATGCTAATTATACTAGAATCATGCCAGCAATTTGCTAATCATGCTAGGAACATGCTAGAAACTGGCTAGTAACATGCTTGAAACATGCTAGCAACATGCTAGTTACATGCTAATCATGCTAGAATCAAACTAGCAACTTGCTAATCATGCTAGAATCAAACTAGCAACATGCAAATCATGCTAGAATCATGCTAGCAACATGTTAACAACTTGCTAATCATGCTAGTAACATGCTAACAACATGCTAATTATGATAATAACATGCTAATAATGCTAGAAACATGCTAGCAACTTTAAAATAATGTGAGGAACATGCTAGCAACTTGTTAATCATGCTAGGAACATGTTAGCAACTTGCTACTAACGTGCAAATCATATTAGAATCATGCTTGAAACATGCTAGCAGCATAGTAGTAACATGCTAATCATGCTAGAAACATGCTAGCAATGCTAGAATCAAACTAGCAACATTCAAATCATGCTATAATCATGCTAGCAACATGTTAGCAACTTGCTAATCACGCTAGCAACTTGCTAATCATGCTAGAAAAATGCTAGTAACATGCTAATCATGCTATAATCATGATAGCAACATGCTAACAACTTGATAATCATGCTAGGAACAATGCTTACAACTTGTTAATCATGCTAGAAAAATGCTAGTAACATGCTAATCATGATAGCAACATGCAAACAACTTGCTAATCATGTTAGTAACAGGCTAATCATGCTAGAAACATGCTAGCAACTTGCTAGTATAATGCTAATTATACTAGAATCATGCCAGCTATTTGCTAATCATGCTAGGAACATGCTAGAAACTGGCTAGTGACATGCTTGAAACATGCTAGCAACACGCTAGTTACATGCTAATCATGCTAGAATCAAACTAGCAACTTGCTAATCATGCTAGAATCAAACTAGCAACATGCAAATCATGCTAGAATCATGCTAGCAACATGTTAACAACTTGCTAATCATGCTAGTAACATGCTAACAACATGCTAATTATGATAATAACATGCTAATAATGCTAGAAACATGCTAGCAACTTTAAAATAATGCGAGGAACATGCTAGCAACTTGTTAATCATGCTAGGAACATGTTAGCAACTTGCTACTAACGTGCAAATCATATTAGAATCATGCTTGAAACATGCTAGCAGCATAGTAGTAACATGCTAATCATGCTAGAAACATGCTAGCAATGCTAGAATCAAACTAGCAACATTCAAATCATGCTATAATCATGCTAGCAACATGTTAGCAACTTGCTAATAATGCTAGTAACATGCTAGCAACATGCTAATTATGATAATAACATGCTAATCATGCTAGAAACATGCTAGCAACTTGCTAATCTTGCTAGTTACATGGTAGCAACTTGCTAGTAACATGTTAATCATGCTAGAATCATGCTAGCAACATGCTAATCATGGTAGAAACATGATAGTACATGCTATTCATGTTAAAATCATGCTAGCAACATGCTAGTAACTTGCTAATCATGTTAACAAAGCTTTTAAAACAACTTCTTAAACTTCTTAAAAACTTTTTAAACTTTATAAACTTTCTGGTCCGGCTTTCTCAAGCCAACTAGTTCACTTCGTGACACTTCGGTAATTGTTTAGTTGCGGGGAGCCAAATATAACATTTCGGTGAGTTACTAGTCATGTAGCTGAACTAAAACTGGTTAAGCTAGTTTGCCTGCATCGCTGAATGGAAATGAAGAGTTGCGGCAGCAAGAAGCAGCAAATGGAGATGCATAAACGGTCTTTCCTTTCATTTAGCATCGCTGTTTTTCCGTATGCATGTCGGCATGGCGTTTTTTCAGGCATGCCACATGATGCACAGTATTTTTTCTTCTTTTCTTCATGCTTGATTCCCACCGATCTCCTTTTTTTGAAGCAGCAAAAACCACTTCTGATGCCGTATTTAGACGGAGTGTCTCGGATCAGACGCACCCCCGCTAGTGTAGTCCATCGGCTTTGGATAATGTGTCAAATGTGCAGCTCATACTGTAATACGCAACTAAAGATATGTTTTCACATCGACACATTGTTCAAAAGTGGCAAATATCAACAGAAAACGTCCGTCTGGAGGGCCTGACTCTTTCTGTCCAATCATCTCTGTCTGTCTGTGCGTGGACACGCCCCCTCATTATCATAACCCTTTGCATGCATATACTGCTTTGTGCTTTAAGATCAAATACATTGTTTATTACTTTGACAGTTTATAAATCTGTGTTATGAATATGGTTATTATTATAACATTTCAGATAAATAATGTGATAAATGAACAATTTTGTATGCATTATGTCATTAATTTATATTTATTTTTGTTTAATTAATAGTTATGATATATGATATGATACTAATATGATAATTATTTATTTTTTTATTAATTATAACTAATAATGTAAATGTATTGTTATATTTTATTTGAAAAAAAAATTAAATATGAAAGATTTAGTTATTTTATGGCATGTAAAAAAAACGTTCATGTTCGAAATTAAAACATTAAAACGGCAAAAAAAGATGTAAAGATGTGAGATGTAATACAATTATTCTGTTTAATTAAAATATTTAGATTTGATATTTTTTGTTTATATATATATATATATATATATATTTTATTGTCATTTTATGGCATGTAAAAATATTTTATAAATAATAAAATATAAACTATTTTATATTTAACATATTCGACATTAAAACAGAAGTAAAAAAGTAAAAATGTGATGTAATGCAATTATTCTGTTTAATTAAAATATTTAAATTTGATATTTTTTCATTTATTAATATATATATATATATATATATATATATATAAATAATACATTTTATTTAGAATATTAAAATATTTTATTGTTATTTAAAAGTCATTAAATAAATGAATGAATTCAGGCTTCTGAATGTCATATGAAACCAACGCCATCACTGTTTAAAATATGTTTGATATAATGAACAACGAAAAAGAATTAGTTATGATTTATTTATTTTGTATTAATTTTAACTAATAATGTGATAACTGAACATGTAAGGGAAACATATATTTGTTTGGTATGTTTTGATAAAATAAAAAAATATTAAATATTTATTTATATATTTAATATAATTTATACAAAAATATTCTTAGTATTTATATTTATATAAATATATTATATATTGCTTTTAAATCAATTATATGTAAAATATATATATTTATATATATAAAATTATTTAACAACTGGTAAATATCAGTAATGTGTTTCTCTGTGTTTGCCTATGTTTAATGTGTAATGAATCACTGGTTGCCATATTTTCTACTAAAACAGTTTTTTTTTGTTTTTGTTTTTGTTTGTTTTGTTTTTTGCAGTAAAGCTTGAGTTGTGAAGTTTTTATTCTAGATGTTTGGTCTCTTTAATTGATTGTTAGAGTGGATCAGATTGTTGGTCGAGGTCCTTCAATAACAGACAAGGATCGTCCTAAAGGAACCACGGATGCAGAATTGCCAGAAGATCCCAGCATGATGGGACGGCTTGGGAAAGTGGAGAAACAGGTCCGTCACATCATTAAGAGATCAATGTGAAATACACTGATGTCTGTCCATCTGTTTTAATTAATTATAGTCAGCGCTGTTGTGAGAAAAACTTCAATATTTACTTATTATTGCTAGCAGAAAGCTCATCTGCTGTAATGGTTCATTAGCCTTTTTTGTTGTTGTTGTTTTACAAATTATTCAATGTTACATTTTGCAACTGAAAAAAATAATACATTTGATTTTTTTTTTAAATAATTCTTCATTTCAGTCATAAGAAATACTTAAAAGGATGTTAGAACATTAAGAGGTTGTTTCTAAATTAAGTTTAGACTGAAGTTTCTGATTAACTAAGTTCTTGAACTAAAAAATGACAATTAAATTTTTTTTTTCTTCACCAAAAAACATGAGTAATGAGAACTGACTAGTATGTATATTACATATTTTTTATGATAACTAGAATGTTTTTATGTGTTGAATAATTTTTAATCACATGAATCATTTTTAATAACTTTGAAGCATATGAATCACTTCTAAAATGTTTATTTTGTACATTGAATTGCTTTTTGTAATCATATCTAAATGTTTATATAATTTTGTATTACATTAACATTTTTATCAAAATTAAAATGTTTAAATTATGGACTGAATTGATTTTTTATCATAAATAAAATTTGTATATATCTATTTATATTTTGACTTTTTTTTTTCTATGATAAAGTAAATGTGAGTTTTAAGTAGCACATGGAATATTTGTAGCAATAGCCAACAATACATTGTATGGGTCAAAAATACAATTTTTTTAATGGCAAAAATCATTAGGATATTAAGTAAAGATCATGTTCCATATAGATATTTTGTACATTTCTTATTGTAAATATATCAAAACTTTTGATTAGTATTATGCATTTTTAAGAACTTCTTTGGACAACTTAAAGGCAAAATTTCTTAATATTTTGATTTTTTTGCACCCTCAGATTACAGATTTTCAAATAGTTCTATATCGCCCAATATTATCCTCTCATAACAAACCATGCATCAATGGAAAGCTTATTTATTCAGGTTTCAGATGATGTATAAATCTCAATTTTAAAAAAATGACCCTGGACCACAAAACCAGTTATAAGTTGCTGGGTTATATTTGTAGCAATAGCTAAAAATACATTGTATGGGTCAAAATTATTGATTTTTATTTTATGCTAAAAAATCATTAGGATATTAAGCAAAGATCTTGTTCCATGAAGATATTTTGTAAATTTCCTACTGTAAATATATCAAAACTTTATTTTTTACAAGGAATATGCATTGCTAGAACATCATTTGGACAACTTTAAAGGCAATTTTCCAGATTACAGATTTTCAAATAGTTGTATCTCGGCCAAATATTGCAAATCTTAACAAACCATACATCAATGGAAAGCATATTTATTCAGCTTTCGGATGTTGTATAAATCTCAATTTCCAAAATTTGCAAAAGTTATATATTTTAAACAATTTTCCCTAGACGTTTTAGTCATCTTTAAGTTCTGGTTCAAAGACATTAAACTATTTTTTTTTTTTTTTTTGTGTTATAAAATGTAGAAATCCTTCTCTTTTTTAGGTGATGTCAATGGAGAGGAAGCTGGATTTCCTGGTCAACATCTACATCCAGCGCATGGGCATCCCGCAGTCCGAGACGGATGCTTACTTCGCCTCTAAGGAGCCCGACCCGGCGCCGCCGTACCACAGTCCGGTGGAGCACATGGAGAAGAGCGGCTCCATCACCAAAATCATCCGCTCCAACAGCTCGGCGGGCCAGAAGAACTTCGACCCGCCGCCGTCGACCTGCGTCAACCACCACTGCCCGCCCTCCACGTCCTGGCACCCTCACACCCATCCCGAACCCGCCCCAGGCACGTCTCCCATGGCCGACCCGTCTCTAGTGCGCATCCCGCCGCCTCCGGCCCACGAGCGCTCGTCCGCCGGCCACAACGGAGGCTCTCGCGGGGCGGGACAGCATCACGCGTCACGGGGCGAAGACGGACGGCCGTTGGCTCTTTCTCAGCAGCAGACCGGAGCCGAGAGCGACACGTCCATATCGATCCCCTCGGTGGACCACGAGGAACTGGAGCGCTCCTTTAGCGGCTTCAGCATCTCGCAGTCCAAAGAGAACCTGGACTTCCTCAACAACGCCTACTTCAGCGGCGTGTCGCGCTGCGCAAAAGTCAGGCCGTACATCGCCGAGGGCGAGTCGGACACGGACTCTGATCTGTGCGCACCGTCGCCTCACTCCGCCACCGGAGACGGCGCCTACGCAGACAGAGGATGGTCCGGCCCGAAGTAAACCTCGCGAAGTCGGGATTCGACCTGCTTCCGGAGCCAAATGCGCGCCGGACTGCATTTGCGTGTTTGAAACGCAGCGTTTCTCTTGCGAGCGCAGCTCTGTGAGCGGAAGAAACGGTGGAAAATGGCAAGACGCGGCGAAGATGCAATGCATAGGCTTCTGGGAGCCGAGCACTTGCTTATCCATCAGCTCATGTTTGGAGAGGGACGGATTTTAACGTGAGAGATTCTGGGGGAAGTCTTTAGCATTTCATATGTGGTGCGTTTGGGTCTTTGAAAACGTCTCATGGATTTATCATCGTTCAGCTGGATAAAGGGATCGTTCACTCAAAAATATCGCAGACATCCTGTCGTTATTTACTCACCCTCATGCCACACTAAAATGTTACGACTTACTGTCTTCTTTGCAATGTGAAAAGATATTTTGAGAAATATTTAGGACAGTTTTGCCATCGGTCAAGGTCCAAAAAGAACCAAAACTACACAAAAGCACCATAAATGAAGGTAAATGTAAGCATTTGACAGATGCTTTTATCTAAAGCGATGCTTTTATCCAATGGTGTTTGCACAATAAATGTTAAACGGTTAATCACGATTATTTTGCTCAAAATTATTATTATTATTATTATTATTATTATTATTATTATTATTTTCATCAGAATTATTGCATTGTCACATAAGCACAAACCAAGAGAACATCAACTTAGATACAGCAAAAATATATACATTTATTTATTTATTTATTTAATTTATTTATTTTTTTCAAAATACAAAAAATTGCCAAAAATATATGTGCTAAAATGTTTTTTCTATATATATATATATATAATACATTTTTTTTTAAATTAATTTTTTTAAAGCATTTCAAAATATATTTTGCCCTACATGTATTTGTTATCCATACTTTATTTGTTACTTTATTTATTTATTTTTTTACTTTATTTACTTTATTTGTTACTTACTTTATTTTTTATCCATATATGTGTATAAAACATTTGAATGAAAGTAAATAATTAATAAAGCACAAATGCAGGGTCGTTTGAGATTGAAACATTTTTTTGTCCCTGAAATACATTTTGAGATATCTTGGAATATGAAGGTTGAAATTCAATTTAAAAAATATAAGTCATACATATTGAGCATATGTTTAAAATATATTTTGACCTGAAAAAACAATACTGTATAGGTTTGCTCGCAGATTTCATTGCAGCAAATATCGCAGCAACCTTTTTTTTTTTGCAAAAATGTATTGATTTATGAAAAAGCTATGATTGGGGGATTTCAACTGTTGACATTTTTGAGCATTTGTGGAGGCTTGTTATCAATGCAAAATAGCGCAAATGGCACGTTTTCAGGATAAATAACCAGTAGGCAAATATCACAAACATTTGTGCTTAATAAATCAGGAAAAGCAGAAGTCGTGATTGAAATGCAATTTATTGTGCAGCCCTGCAGGTACACACTATAAAAGTTCTTGCTTTTACTGTTAAAGCTAAAGGAAGCCTAGTATATAAAAAGGCACTATATTTCAAGTCCTAATTCTAAGTCATTATTTGCTAAAAAGTGACATGAGGGTGAGTAAATAATGAGAGAATTGAGATTTTAGTGTGAACTATCCCTTTGTAGTATCATGTCGTCCATGTTCGCTTGTGAATGTACTTCACGACAGCTTGTGAATTTTGAAGCGTCTCTAAACCAGGTCACATAAAGTTGATCACAATATTCCCTTAATTAATTACCATGGTTAGGAAATTCACTTCAAGTACATACGAAATATAAAATATCACTCTCTCTCAAGTTTACAGTTTTGTAATACTCCCTGGATTAATAATTTGCATGTCAATGAATTAGGAATATTTAGAAAGAATGTATATTTAAAGTTAATTTCATACTGCAGATTAACAGCTTCTTGAAATAATAATAAAAAAGCCTATTTTCTGCCAATATTTTTCCTTTCTTAAAGATACTAAACCTTCCAAAGCAATTTCTAAAACTATTTCTGTAACTACAAAAGTATCCGTTTAATAACTTAATATGTCTGCTTCACAGTCATTCAGCTTACATATGAAATCATCTCATTTTTAAATACATGCCATCAGAAAACATGAGGGCCAGATGTAGTATGAAGATGAACATGAACTAATCATTTAGTTTCCCCTTTTGTTAGTTGAATCTGTACACACATAAAACAGGGAAAAATACTTTTTTGAATGCACTAATTTACTGAGAGCACATGAGAAATGCACCGTGTCGTTCTGCCTTGTTCTGATGTAATTGATGTTCAGTTGCCTTTTATTGTTTGTTTTATTGGTTGTAATCGAAACAAAAATGTCTGTATCAAGATTTAACGTATGTTTCCTGTAGAAATCATCCGTATCTTTTCTGCAGCACTTCACACACGCAGACTGCACATCTCCAAAGAGGATAGTTCGTTTACATCATCCGTCTTCCATATCAGTCGCCGCAGTCTTTTTCTAACACTCCCTTTAATGCTGTTCATCTGCTGCTTTTTCTGGACTGATAGAGGAGACCAGGGCTAGTTGTCACCAGTGTCGGGGGTAACGCATTACAAGTAATGCAAGTTATGTAATAATATTACATTTTTACAAGTAACCAGTACAGTAGCACATTACTTTTTAATTTCCAAGAAAATATCTGACTTACTTTTTGTTTCCTTTATGTATTTAATCCCAATTTATTAACCAATGACTTTGCTGCTGACCTTTGTTGATCCAATTCAACCGTACACTGCAAAAATACCTTTCTTACATTTTTGTCTTATAAATATATATATATATATATATATATAAATTCTTAAATCAAGGATTTTCTAGACAAGTAAAAAAAAAAAGTCAAAATTAAGTGAGTTTTTGCTTAAAACAAGCAAAGTACTCCGCAAAAAAAAAAAAAAAAAAAAAATATATATATATATATATATAATTTATTAGTATATATATATATACATATTCTTATTTTAAACAGAAAACAAGATTATTTTGCTTACCCCATTGGGAGATTATTTTAAAAACACACTTCATTTTAATTTTTACTTGTCTAGAAAATCCTTCTTGATGTAAGAATTTTTTTATATTTTGGCTGGAAACAAGACAAAAAAATCCCTGCCCAGATTTAAAAAGTAATGCAAAAGTAATGTAACATTACTTTCCATAAAAAGTAATATAATTAGTTATTTTTAAGGAAGTAGCACAATATTATAATGCATTAAAAGTAACTTTCCACAACACTGGTTGTCACACAGTAAATATTTTTATAGTGGGTTGATTTCTTTACAGAAAAAAACCTGAAAAGTCTTGATTACAAAACTGCTAATGCTCAGGAAAAAAAGTTCACTTACATTCATGCATTTGGAAAATGCTTTTATCCAAAGAGACTTATATTGCATGCAGGGTTTACATTTTATTAAGTCATGCATTTGCTGAAAAAAAAATGGTGTAGAATTTAACACAGTACTCTTTACAAATAATGACAAAGAATTGGTGAGTTACATTGAAGTAAATGTGAAAGTTTGAAGTAGAAAGAGTATTGTTTTTCCCATAAAATGTACTTCAATAACAGCCTTTGAAAATTCATTTTTACAGTGTTTATGGAGCATGTTGTCACATTACATGATGTAAGTTACAAAATGCATTTGTTCAACCAAAAAAGCTTTTCTTACTTAGATTTTTTGTCTTGTTTCCAGCCAAAATATCTAAAAATTCTTAAAACAAGAAGGATTTCCTAACAACTGTTGTCTTGTTTTCAAAAAGTCAAAATTAAGTGTTTTTGCTTGAAACAACCAAAATAATCTGCCAATGGGGTAAGCAAGATAATCTTGTTTTCTGTTTGAAATAAGATTTTTTGCTTACCCCATTAGCGGATTATTTTGCTTGTTTTAAGCAAAAACTCACTTAATTTTTCTGAAAACAAGACAATCATTTTTGCTTGTGTAGAAAATCCTTCTTGATTTAGGAATTTTTAGATATTTTGGCTGGAAACAAGACAAAAAATCCAAGTAAGAAAAGCTTTTTTTGCAGTGCTTAAAACATGCAATACTATCTACTATCTAAATAAAAAGACAGTAACAATAACTGGTGCACTGTAAAACAATTTGTTGAGTCAACTTAAAATAATGTGTTACCTGGCTGCCTTAAAGTTTTAAGTTCAGTCAACTCAAAATGTTACATTTTACTAAGTGACAGCTTAGATATTTGAGTTGTTTCAACTTAAAATTTTAAGGCAGCCGAGTAACAAACGCAGCTGTTAAGTTTAACAAACTATTTTTTAGTTTATTCAGTTCGAATATCTAAGTTGTCACTTAGTACTTTCAACTTGAATAAACTTATTGAAGTTGACTGAACTTAAAATGTTAAGGCAGAAGGGTAACAAATTATTTTAAGTTGACTCAACAAACTATGTTTTTTATTTTTTACAGTGTGTATTTTCACTTTTGACTTGTGACAACTAGCCCCGGTCTCCTAGATTTGCCTGCAAAATGCTTACAATTCAGCAAAAGCTCGTATAACATACAATAATTACATAATGTACAGTCAGAATACTGTGGTGAATGACCATCGAACATCATTTAGTCTAACAGAGACATATAGATGTAAGTCATTGGTTCAAGTTGGGTCATGTGGCAGTTCTGAAGCTGACAATCACTTACAAAAAAAGTACCTTGGCATACCATGTAAATACCATGCTACGTGAATATGGTATTCTCTACCATCATTGTACTACGGTAACACCACAGTACTTGATTGTAAGCGACAGTTGAGTTCTGCGCATTAATTCCCAGTGAATCTGTAACAGTGATTTGAGTTGAATATCGTCACAGCTGCCTTGCTTGATTTCAATTTGTTTTCCAAAGAATCTACTGTATTTTGCTAAATTGCCTTTGGTATCTTTTATAACGCTGTCGGTTTTGTTCCTGTTGTGTGTAAATGTTTACTTGAGGTCAGTTTGGTTCTGAAATGCTTGTGAATGTATTTCTAAATGCTGTCGTTTTGTTTTCACTGTACAGACTCACGACTTTCACGTACTTTGTAGATCTACACAAACAGACGAACACAACCAGCTTCTGTGGCGCGAGAATCTGTCAGGCGGGTTTGCGAAATCGGAATGAACTTCCACGAGTGAATCTTTGTGATAGATGAATTTGTTAATAACTGTATATGTGGTGTTAGTGATTCTGCACCACTAAGATTTTTAATTAGTTTTAACCAGCAAGACGTGGTCAGTTAGCATCACCAGAATGACCAGCACTGTCCAGCATTCACTTGGATGGGAAAAGTCATGGTCTTTTTAACAAGAAAGTTGTACTAAATATGATCATAACAGACTTTTTTTTTTCTTTTTGAATGTTAAACACTTGTTTGAGGATGAAATCTTAGCTTGGCGCTTCTCAGAAACCAGGTTGACCACATTATTCCCATCTATGGAAGCCGTTTCTATCACAGAAAATAAGTAAGGTCTTATTTCACAATTCAGACCTTTTTTACTTGCAATTCTGATTTAATATCCCATAAGAGTTTGTTTTGAGTTTATATCTTTCAATTCTGAATTTGAGTTTATATCTCGAAATTCTGAGTTTTACTTTGTATTTCATAATCATGAGTTTGCTTTGCAATTCTGAGTTAGTCTCATAATTATGAGTTTATCTCACAATTCTGAGCTTATATCTCATAGTTCTGAGTTTATCATAATTATGAGTTTATATCTCGAAATTCTGATAGTTCATAATTCTGAGTTTTACTTTATATTTCATAATCATGAGTTTGTCTTGCAATTCATTCTGAGTTTATATCTCAAAATTTTGAGTTTATATCATAATTATGACTTTGTCACACAATTCTGAGTTAGTATCTCATAATTAAAAGTTTTTATCTTGTTATTCTGAGTTTAAGTTTATCTCATAATACTGAGTTTCTCATAATTATGAGTTTATATCTCGAAATTCAAAGTTTATATCTCATAATACTGAGTTTCTCATAATTATGAGTTTATATCTCGAAATTCAAAGTTTATATCTCATAATTCTGAGTTTTACTTTATATTTCATAATCATGAGTTTGTCTTGCAATTCTGAGTTAAAATATCATAATTCTGAGTTTATTTCTTGCAATTCTGAGTTTATATAATAATTCTGAGTTTGTCTTGCAATTCTGAGTTAATATCTCATAATTCTGAGTTTATCTCGTAATTCTGAATTTATCTCATAATTTTGAGTTTGAGTTAATATTTCATAATTCTGAGTTTGTTTTGCAGTTCTAGGTTTACATCTCACAATTTTCTCATAGTTCTTAGTTTATCATAATTCTAAGTTTGTCTCGCAATTCTGATTTTAAATGGTAATTCTTGGTTTATATCCTAATTAGGAGTTTACATCTCGCAATTCCAAGTTTAGGTTTATCTCATAATTCTGAGTTTATATCCTAATTAGGAGTTTATATCACGCAATTCTGAGTTTGCATCTCGCAATTCTGAGTTTGTTTATCTCATAATTCTGAGTTTTTATCATAATTCTGAGTTTGCCTTGCAGTTCTGAGTTAATATATCTCATAATTCAGAGTTTATCTCGTAATTCTGAATTTATCTCATAATTCTGAGTTAATATATCTCGCAATTCTGAGTTTATATCCTAATTATTAGTTTATATCTTGCAGTTCTGAGTTTACATCTTGCAATTCTGAGTTTATCTCATAATTCTGAGTTTGCCTTGCAGTTCTGAGTTAATATATCTCATAATTCCGAGTTTATCTCATAATTCTGAATTTATCTCATAATTCTGAGTTTATATCATAATTCTGTGTTTGAGTTAATATTTCATAATTCTAAGTTTGTCTCGTAATTCTGAGTTTATATCCTAATTTATATCCTGTTTATATAATAATTCTTTGTTTATATATCACAATTGTGAGTTTATATCTCATATTCAGTTTATCAGTTTATATCTTGCAAATCAGATTTTGTATCTCGCAATTATTATTTTTTATTTTTTTTCCATAATTGTAAGTTAAAAAGTCAAAATTGTGATTGTTTTTTTTTTTCACCACAAAAAATAGTGACTTTTTATTTTCTTGTGAGGGTAAAAATAACATTTACCTTTTTATTTGTTATTCCTGTGTGGGAAAGGCCTTCCATAGCCATCTTTAGACAAGCACATGAATCCAGCAGAAGGAAAGTTTTACGATACTACTCGGCCCGCGCATGTCACACATCCTGCAAGCCTTAAGTTTCTTGTCTACGTGTGTTAAGTGGCTTTTATGCGATTCACACTGACAGAAATGTTGTTTTACAGCTAACACACCACGCAGCTCTAGCTAATGTCATTTTATCATCACGCCTATGTTTACTCCACGGTCTCGGATCAAATCCACGACTGCGGTTTTTCACAAATGATGAGCACTGTTGTCTTTTATTTTTCTTCTCAAGAAAAGTAAATGCTTGCCGGCATGTTTTTGAACCGCTGAATGCCATATCTATATAGCTTTTGATTATTATGTAGCATATCCGTCGTGTAGTCACTCAGATCCATGAGCTCATGGGCAAAATGTACAATAAACTTTGTATATCATAAAGCTCAAATGCCGCTGTCGTTCATGTTCATCTGATAATGTATAACATCACTAATGAAGGGATTCAAATAGTTCAAATGTGTTTATATAGTGCTTTTCACAATGCAAATCTTTCCAAAGTTGTACTAACAGAGTATGGGCTTTAAAGTTTAATCAGGATTACGTAATCAGATTCCAAAATAAAGCACTTGTAATTAGATTACATTTACTTTTTTATTACATCATTATATATTTTATTCACACAATGGCAGTAGATTATTCATCTGCTTCCCTAACCAAAACTTTTATCTGAAAGCACTTTGCAAGAGTGTTGACAAACAGTTGAAGACAAAATTATTAGCCCCCTGTGAAATTTTACTTTTTTTTTTTTAGAATATTTCCCAAGTGATCTTTAACAGAGCAGGAGAATGTTTTCACATTATTTCCCATTATTTTTTTGTTCTAGAGAAAGTCTAATTTCTTATAGTTGCTTGAATAAAATAATTAACAAATAAAAAACTGCTAAGGTCAATATTATTAGCCCCCTTAAGAAATTATTAGTTTGATTAGCTATAGAACAAACCACTGTTGTCCAATGACTTGCCAAATTAACCTAATTTGCCTGATTAACCTAGTTAAGCCTTTAAATGGCTCTTTAAGCTGAGGATTAGTATCTTGCAAAACAACTAGTAAAATAATATGCACTGTCATCATGGCAAAGACAAAAGAAATTAGTTTAGACTTGAGAGAAAGAATTGTTAATGCTCATAAAGATTGAGAAGGATACACACGTTTATCAAAGTAATTTCAAAATTTCAAGTGTCAAGAACTGCAGTGAGATGCATTATCAAGAAGTTTAAAGAGACCAACACAGTGGAGAACAAGACGGGCAGAGGTAGGAAGCGAAAGATTTCAAAAACTAGAAAACTAGTGAGAGAGGTTTCTAAAGACCCAAGAACAACTGCTAAGACACTAGTGAATGACCTAGCCAAGACTGGAATTGATGTCTCAACGAAGACAGTCTCTAGAGCCCTGCACAGGAATGAACTACGAGGTTGCAGACCAAGAAAGACTCCACTTCTAAAGAAGCTAGAATGAAGTTTGCTAAGGATAACCTAGGGGAATGTGATGCATACTGGAAACATGTCCTTTGGTCAGATGAGACAAAACTAGAGCTTTTTGGCCATAGAGATGTTGCCTATGTTTGGAGAAAGAAAGGAGAGGCCTTCAACCCCAAGAACAGCGTTCCCACAGTGAAACATGGTGGTGGGAGTATAATGCTGTGGAACTGGGAATCTCGTCAGGGTTGAAGGAAACACGAAAAAGGAAGACTATAAGAAGATTTTGAAAGACGACCTCAGACAGTCTGCAAGAAAACTTGATTTGGGTCAACATTTTGTCTTCCAGCATGATAACGTCCCAAAGCCTACCTCACTTCTGGTGAAGAAACACCTCCAAATGAGCAAAGTGAGTGTACTTGACTGGCCTGCACAAAGCCCAGACTTGAATCCAATAGAAAATCTGTGGGGCACACTAAAGTCCAGAGTTTGTGCCAGAAGACCAACAAATCTGGAGGAGCTTGAGAGATTTGCTAAGGAAGAATGGGCTGTCATTCCTCAGGAGACACGCTTGAAACTTGTTGAGAACTACAGCAAACGACTAAAGGCTGTTATCAAGCAAAAGGGATACACTATTGACTATTAACATCAGAGGGCTAATATTAAATTTCTTGGTTATACATTTATTTCTATTTGTATACCCTAAAAGCTTCCTGAATAAAGTATTATGTTTAAAAATGCTGTGTTGATAAAATCGTCTTCCTGTTAAACAACACTTGGGAGTTATTTGAAAAATAATGAAATATTTTATAAGGGGATAATAATTTTGTCTTCAACTGTATGTGAACAATCCAAATTAACTCTAACCTCACAAGGTTTCTGGATTATACCACAGTGGTATGTTTACATTTTTAAGATAAAACCTGGTTATGCAATGTCTTTTTGAATTTGCTGATTGACTAAGTCTAAATTGACTCCTCAGATGGCATTGGAGTTTGAGTTTGATTTTTCCGACCTGAACATGTTTTCTGTGGGCTTGTTATCGCGTGAAAGCGGAAGCTTGTCATGTATGTAATGGAATTGGTCCATTAGCAGGCTTTTGAAGTGTACATATGCACATAAATCTTGCACACACATGCACTTACACATGAATATATGCATGAAGAACATGAGTGTGAAATAAAGCATCACATTTAGCATGACCTCCAATGCCACATTCACATGTGGGCGGGGCATTATGTCATTTAAAGCGTGATGGATGCCGAGCGCGACATTGATGAAGACTGTGAATGCAGATGACCTGATGTGCTCTGTGTGAATGGAGCCGGATGTTGCCGGAAGGGTCCGAAGGTCCCAGATGCATTGAATGGATGCTGAGTGTCTAAGAGAAAGGCAGTCCTTTTCCTCCAGGGAGTGATGCTTAAGTGTGCATTTAAGAGGTTTTCTTCCAGTCAAGACATTTATTTGAAGGAAAGAGATAATTCTACCATAAAAATGTGTGTTTCTTGAAATGCATGCAGAATTAAAGCATCTGAGCTCTTCACTAAAAGTGTGGAAACACTTTCATTCTTGATGGATTTCTGATTGTTCCCAGTGTCGGGGGACAGAATAAGCTGAAAAGAAAGTGCTTTTTTGGGGTAAAGAGTGCGAAACAGATCAAGGGCGCTGAAGATCCTTGGAGAGACGCTGTCCAGCAAACAGCAAGAACACAGACGCTTGATCATGCCTCACTGTCTTCATCTTTTGGTCCTTCTGCTGTTTTATCATCTTCAAGGTAAAGCACTGCATCTTCAGAGAGTCTACATCGCTAATGCAACAAGGAATGCATTCATGCTGAAAAATATTTCTAATGCATTTTCTGAAGAATACAAAATCTAGGTCATATTTCTTCCCAAAATCCAGAAGGAAGTTGTGTTTTTAAATATTCACTGTGAAGAAAAAATCAGTAGAAAACTGATCATGTTCTGGCAGAAAATTACCATTAAGTTTCATTTCCTTCATCTATTTAACATAAAACAATGAAATGTGGATTAAAAACACAGGTAAGCTTTCTATGAAAAATCAATACAGGAAATTTCTTCATAATATGGTACGATGTCCCAAGTTTTTATTCGTGTATAAAGAAAATTAAGCTTAATACGTTTTTAAGAAAAACAAACATGAACGTCATGAAATATAATAAAAATGTCACAAATTAAAATTAAAATGTATTGTTCTAAAAATAGATTGAATTTGTTTAAAGTATTATTTATTTTTATTTAAAAGTTGTTTTTTTAAGAATTATCTGATTTTTTTTTCTTCTTCTTTTTCTTTTTTTTTGCATTATTATATATAAAACTGATCATGTTTGGCAGAAAATCACCAGTATTTTTTTTCCCTTAAGTTTCATTTCCTTCATCTATTTAACATAAAACAATGAAATGTGGATTAAAAACACAGGTAAGCTTTCTATGAAAAATCAATACAGGAAATTTCTTCATAATATGGTACGTTGTGCCAAGTTTTTATTCGTGTATAAAGAAAATTAAGCTTAATACGTTTTTAAGAAAAATAAACATGAACATGTCATGAAATATAATGAAAATGTCACAATGCAAAAATTTAAATGTATTGTTCTAAAAATAGATTGAATTTGTTTAAAGTATTATTTATTTTTATTTAAAAGTTGTTTTTTTAAGAATTATCCGATTTTTTTTCTTCTTCTTTTTCTTTTTTTTTGCATTATTATATATAAAACTGATCATGTTTGGCAGAAAATCACCAGTATTTTTTTCCATTAAGTTTCATTTCCTTCATCTATTTAACATAAAACAATGACATGTGTATTAAAAACACAGGTAAGATTTATATGAAAAATCAATACAGGAAATTTCTTCATAATACGGTACATGGTGCCAAGTTTTTATTCATGTATAAAGAAAATGAAGCCTAATAAGTTTTTAAGAAAAACAAACATGAACATGTCATGAAATATAATGAAAATGTCACAATGCAAAAATAAAAATGTATTGTTCTAAAAATAGATTTCATTTGTTTAAAGTATTATTTATTTTTATTTAAACTTTTTTTTTAAGAATTATCAGATTTTTTTATTTATTTATTTATTTTGCATTATTATATATAAAACTGATCATGTTCTGGCAGAAAATCACCAGTATCTTTTCCATTAAGTTTCATTTCCTTCATCTATTCAACAAAAAAACAATGAAATGTGTATTAAAAATACAGGTAAGATTTATATGAAAAATCAGAAAGGAAATGAAGCCTAATAAGTTTTTAAGAAAAACAAACATGAACATGTCATGAAATATAATGAAAATGTCACAATGCAAAAATAAAAATGTATTGTTCTAAAAATAGATTTAATTTGTTTAAAGTATTATTTATTTTTATTGAATTATCAAATTTATTTATTTATTTATTTATTTTTTGCATTATTATACAATAAATAGACTTTTTATAGAGTACATAATTCGGGGTAATGGTTGTTATAGTTAACTAAAACCATTTAAATAAAAAAACATTAATAAAATGTTAATGGAAAATAAAATAAACTGAAACTAAAAACAACAACAAAACTACAGTATTGTCAGTGTTCCCTCTTTCTGGTTGGATGATATAGTTTTATATATATATATATATATATATATATATATTATTTTTTTGTATTTTTTTTTTTTGCTTGTTTGTTTGTTTACTTTTTTCTTGTTTGGTGAGTCCATGCTGATCCCTCTGACCTCTATATTGTATACTGTTTTGGAT
Organism: Cirrhinus molitorella; assembly: GCA_033026305.1. Classification (NCBI taxonomy): domain Eukaryota; kingdom Metazoa; phylum Chordata; class Actinopteri; order Cypriniformes; family Cyprinidae; genus Cirrhinus; species Cirrhinus molitorella. The sequence goes on from CM065130.1 coordinate 36,955,348, forward strand.
AAACAACTGATATCTTGTGCATTTATTTGTCCAGACTTCATTTGTTTCTTGTCCGTCTCTAGTCTGTTGTGGTGAAGTTCAGGCTGAAGACCGTCTGCTGAGGTTTCTGCTCACAGGATACAGTAAACTGGCCCGTCCGGTTCAAAACATCACTGATGTGGTTCACGTCCGCTTTGGACTGTCCATCGCTCAGCTCATTGATGTGGTACAATCTGCAAACTCTTCCTGTAGGAAATAGGCCTACATTCATTTCTCTATAGGCCAACAGATGGCTTCCAGATGTAAAAATGACGCTGCCATGAAACACTACAAATGTAATCAAAACATCTTCCTGTGCTCTCAAACTCATTTGTTTTTACGCAAACATTTTGCAGCAGACTTCAAATATAGTCTATCACATAGTTACGTAAAAAAATAAATAAATAATAAGTACTTTTTTCATGTAACTAGTAAAGTAACGCATTACTTTTTAATTTCCTAGAAAATATCTGAGTTACTTTTTTAAAAAAGAACACCTTTATGTGTTTAATCCCATTTTATTAACCAGTGTCTTTGTTTTGCTGCTGACCTTTGTTGACCCAATTCAGCCTTACTAATTTAGATTAACTAACATTTGTGCTTTATTTTTCCCATTTCCCATTTTCCCAGTGTTGGACTTCCTTCTCCTGCGTTTTTACTAAGGATTTTACTTTTTGTTCAGCCTTAGGCTTATTTCAATTTTTGGTGTGAAAGGGCTTTTACATTTGCTAAAAATTGAACTTTTTATATTAAAAACAAACAAGCAAGCCCTGCCCAGATTTAAAAAGTAATGCAAAAGTAATGTAACTTTCCATAAAAAGTATCTAAGTAACGTAAACTTTTTTTAGGGAGTAATGCAATATTGTAATGCATTACTTTTAAAAGCGACTTTCACATATATTTATATATATATATAGCCATGATTCCTTTACCCTTTTTTAATGAAACTTAAAAAATGATTAACGATAGTGCATAGATAGCCTACTTTTTTATTTTAAATGACATATGCTGTTTCAGATTTGTTGTTTTCATCATTCACATCCTCATAAACAAATTTACTCTGGTGCAGTAATGGCATATTTCTATTTTGAAAATTGATTGTGTAGATCACAAACATAATAGTCAAAGCATTATGCCGTGGTTGTTATAAGCCTAATGAAGCATAGTTGTTGCGTGAAATATCACAATTGTTTTTTTTGTCTCTCATCAGGATGAAAAAAATCAAATGATGACCACGAATGTGTGGGTGAAACAAGTGAGTGTTTTCCTGTTAAACACGATTCTCTGTCCTGCTCTGACTCATCCTCATTAAATCCAGGTCTTTCTCTTCAACAGGAATGGCAGGATTACCGGCTCCGCTGGAGGCCCACGGACTATGAGAACATCACCTCAATGCGGATACCAGCGCAGTTCATCTGGAAGCCTGATATAGTGCTGTATAATAAGTAGGTGATCAAAGAAAAGACACCTGCAGTAACAAACAAACTCCTTAGGGGGCGCCACAGCATCCCTTATGTGTTCCACATCAGTCTCTCTCTCTCTCTCTCTGTGTGTGTGTGTGTGTGTGCGCGCACATTTAGGGTTAGGTTTTTCATTTTACATTTTGTTTAAAATGTTTAAAAATTGTAAACCAGCATAATGCAACTGTATATTTTATTGTATTAATTTATTATAAATTGTGATTCATGAGTTTTAACTGAAGGTGACAATGCAGTTTTTTGGGATGTCACTAACATTTGAAGTCATTTAATATTATTTAAAGATGTTTTTAATATAACCATTTTAAGTCAAAACTGCATGTAGGCTAAACTGTGTCATTTTTCACTGTGTCACTACAAACCCAGTGATTTATCGTTTTTCCATTGAAAATACCAAAACAGAATAGGAAAATTGTTTTCTATACAATGAAAGTGAATGCAGACAGATAGGGAGCCACATTCCGAAAAAGTACTATAAAAGTATATAATTTAAAAATATATATATTTAAAGTCTTTTTGAAGTCTATGATATGTTTATGTGAGAAAAAGTCATTTTAAAAGTCACTTAATATTTTTCTCTCTTTGCCCCAAAAGCCTCCATTAGTAAACAAAAAAAAAATAAATAATAAATATTTGAAAAAAAAAAAAAAAAAAAAAAAAAAAGAATATATATATATCAAGCGGCAACCTCCCGCTCTCGCTCTTGAATCAATACGGAAGTGACTGAAGCTGCAGTTCATCGGCTGGCCGCTTGAGGCTGGCTGCAAAAGGGAGCAAATCCCCCTAGACTCTCGTGTTAAAATGGTCAACTTTATAACAGATAAAAACATGTTTACTGCCTGGTGCAAAAAGTGGTTTTGGTTTTTACAGCTAGTTTTGCCCTTCATGACAACTCTGAGGGGGGTGAATTTTTTTCTAACTCATCCGTTTAAATTATATTAAGCATTAACATTCTGCATAATTAAGGGCGTGGCCACTTGAGTGACAGCTGTGTCAGGCAGCCGTTACATTCCCTCAGCTTGTTCCAGCAGTTGATCTTGGCATCTCAGCCGTGTTATTGCGTTTGTTTTTTCTTAGGGTGTTACTTTATCATGATTATTTTAATAAATTTAAAAACCAGACATCTTAGCTCTACCCGCGTCCCGCCTCTTTAGTGACGCGTGGTGACGCACTTCTAAAATGGCAACGGCAGACCCCGCCCAACTTTTGCTTCAAAAACGCTCTTCAGAAACCTACGGGTGACGTCACTGACACTACGTCCATGTTTTTTACAGTCTATGATATATATATATATATATATATATATATATATATATATATATATATATATATTATTTTTATTTTATAATATTATTTTATCAACATCATTACTTTAACATAGCAACATTTCTCATCTTTGTTTAGTACTAAAATAAATACAAATAAATAAACTAAACCTAATAAATAAAAATAAATAAACTATGACATGTACAGACATGTACATTCTAAAAAAAACCATACAAATGACTAAAACTTCGATTAAAATTAAAGTGAAAAAATTAAAGTTCACACATCAATAATACAAAAAAAAAAAAAAAAAAAAAACACTTAAATTTACACTCTTAAAATTAAAGATTCTTCACAATGCCATAGAAGAACCTTTTTGTCTAAATTGTTCCATAAAGAAACTTTCATAAAAGGAAGAACCTTTTAAAGCACCTTTATTATTTAAGTGTGTAGGCAACATTTTTATTATTATTATTTCATTTATTTTATTTTAGAGCATTAACAGTATAACATGGATATGGGAATGCTCTCCAGATATTCTAAACTTCCTTGGGTGTGACATGTGTCTCGACACATATTTACAGGTGTTTTAACATTTTTTTTAATTTAAAGGTACTTATCTTTTAGTAAATATTTTATGGAAACGACCAACAGAGCTGGGTAGTAAGTGATTAGATGTAATGTGGACTATACGTAATCAGATTCCAAAAATGAAGTACTTGTAATTAGAGTAAGTTACATTTTAAAATACTCATAATCAGACTACAGTTACTTTTTTATGGATTACATGATTACATATTATTCACACAATAGCAATAAATTATTCAGAATTCATTGATTCCCTATAATTTCTCTTTTTTCATTTTTAAACTTAAACTTTCTAAAATAGCCTACCGATTATATACATTCAGAAAGTCCAGTTTTGTGGACATTCACACATAGACTAGTCATTAGTCAGGTGGCGACACAGCATTTGACCACTAGATTTGCAAAAGGGTTTCAACATTGCATCATCTACTAATGAACACATTCATTTTTATTTGAGCCTTTTAAACACTATTTGAGCATAAAAAACAACAGTCATGGGGCAATTAATTTAAGGGTTTTGTTGCTGATTTGATATATGTAATTTAAGTTCAGCGAGCAGTTTTTGAGATTTCAGGATTCCCCCATTCATTTAGATAGGATTTGGTCTTGTATGAGCTGGAGGCGTCGCAAATATGTAAGTAAACAGAATTTACAGCGTACCTATTTGTAACTATAGAGTACCTCAGTACCTAACAAGCGCTGTGATGCCACGTCAAAACTTTCTTCGGTTTAAATTTGCTGCTACAATATGCTTAGCAGGTTTTTAAATAATATTTTCGTGTCAGTATAAAGTTGTTGCATATTGTTAAAATCGTGGTATCTATGACTGTTGACTCTATAGAACAGAGACAAACGAAAGCGAATGACTAACTTTACCGATCTACCTAAGCTTACGTTCAGCTGTAAATTATGCTTACGCGGAAACCTAAAATCTGTGTGCCATACATACCACGTAATTTCAGAATAGGCACCCTGAAATACTTACAGTATAAATGCTTTAGAAATTGAAAGGTTATTACACCCTTTATTCCGTAAACATTGCATATAGGTACTGTGGAGGTACTCTATAGTTACAAATAGGTACGCTGTAAATTCTGTTTACTTACGCGGTACATTGCGGGGTGTAATTTAAAGCGTTACCGAAACATTAATTGAAAAGGACTTTGTTTTAAAATTATTTATTTCTTTTTATGATTTAATTAATTGTTAGCTTTTCATTAAACCTGCAAACCCTCTGCAGTTACTGTTCGAACCCTAGTTTGGAAAACCTTGATGTAATAAAATGTTTCATGCACTTCATGTTACAATGAATGGAACATATTTTCTTACTCTTTGCATTTTTTACATCATTCTGCTATAAGATAATCCTGTTTAAATCAATGTGATAAACGAGTTAAGTCAAAAGTAATCTAAAAGTAATCTAAATGTAATCTGATTAGATTACTTAATGTAATGTAACTGATTACACTACTGACTTTGTCATGTAATCTGGAATCAGTAACTGATTACAATTTGTAAGTAATCTACCCAGCTCTGACGACCAATGAGAACAACTTCAAAACATATGCTTGAAAATGTGTTCGATAGAGGCAAAAAATGAAAAGCTGTATGATGTGTGTTTCTGCAGCGCAGATGGTGATTTCACCGTGACTCACCTGACCAAAGCTCACCTGTTCCACGACGGACGAGTGACCTGGACCCCTCCAGCCATCTACAAGAGCTCCTGCAGCATTGACGTCACATTCTTCCCCTTCGACCAGCAGAACTGCACCATGAAGTTCGGCTCCTGGACGTACGATCGTGAAAAGATCGACCTGATCCGCACATCCGACGGTGCGGACCGCATGGACTACTGGGAGAGCGGCGAATGGGTGATCAGCAGCGCCGTCGCCACATACAACCTCAAGAAATACGAGTGCTGCTCCGAAGTGTACGCTGACATCACCTACTCCTTCATCATCAGGAGACTGCCGCTTTTCTACACCATCAACCTCATCGTACCCTGCCTGCTCATTTCATGTCTAACCGTGCTCGTCTTCTACCTCCCTTCCGACTGCGGCGAGAAAGTCACCATGTGCATCTCGGTCCTCCTGTCGCTCACTGTTTTCCTCTTGCTTATCACGGAAATCATTCCATCCACATCTTTGGTGATTCCTCTGATTGGCGAATACCTGCTCTTCACCATGATATTCGTCACGCTTTCCATCGTCATCACCGTTTTTGTGCTGAATGTCCATCACAGGTCGCCGGAGACTCATTCGATGCCTGTGTGGGTGCATACGATCTTCTTAGACATCATGCCGAGGTTCCTCTTCATCCGGAAGCCTCCTGCGTTGCAGAAGAACTCGCGAAGAACTTCTGTTGATCCTCGGAAGAGGAAGAAGAGCAGCACTGCTTGTGTTCGGGATGACGAAGGGAGGGAAGCAAGTTTATCCATTCCTATGAAGAGCAACTTGGAGCATGCATGCATGCATCCTTCTGCATCAACATGCATAAATACAAGCCGAACGAAGACTCGCTCACACAGTGTGGAGATCAGTCTTGGAGAGCGAGATATCGCCAGCACGCGTTATCGCTCACGCAGCATCCAGTTTTGTCATCTGCATGGACAAGATCAATGGACACCCTCCAGAAAAAGCTCCAAAATAAGCATATCCAGAGAATATCCAGAGTTCACTCCATCTCATGTTACACAGCTGGCCATCGAAGGAGTGCAGGACATCGCTGATCACCTGCGTGCTGAACACGCTGATTTGTCTGTATGACTTCTTATGTGATTGTAGCTTAAAGTAGCTTAAATCTTTTTTTTTTTTTTTTTTACTTTTTACATTTTTACATATTGCATGACAAAAAATAGTGAAATGGTGATGAATTTACATCTAAATCTCTAGATAGATGGATATATTTATAATAAGACTTTTAATAATTACTCCATGATCACAGTGTTCTTTGTTTATTTCAGGTGAGGGAAGAGTGGAAGTATGTGGCCATGGTCATCGATCGGCTCTTCCTGTGGATGTTTATATTAGTGTGCATTATGGGTATTGTAGGCCTCTTTCTCCCTCCTTGGTGGGCTGGAATGATCTGATGACCATCCTCATCATAATGGAGACAATAAAACCACAAAACTCAAAGATGATGAAATCATGATGCTTATGATATGAACAGAGTTGGAGATAACGCATTACAAGTAACGCAAGTTACATAATCAGACTATTTTTTTTCAAGTAACTAGTAAAGTACACATTAATTTTTAATGTACAAGAGTTACTTTTTGTTTCCTTTACGTATTTAAACCTAGTTTATTAACCAATGTCTTTGCTGCTGACCTTTGTTGATCCAATTCAACCATACTAATAAGCAAAACTTACTTTAGATTAACATTTTTGCTTCATGTTTCTCATTGAGGAAGAGTGTTGAACTTCCAACAGTTTCTACTGTACAGACGTCAATTTAATTTTCCTTCAGCCTTAGGCTTATTCATTTCAATTTTGGTGTGATACAGCTTATAAAAATCTAATTTTTATATTAAAATACAAACAAGCAAGCCCTGCCCAGATTTAAAAAGTAACGCAAAAGTAATGTAACGCATAACTTTCCATAAAAAGTATGTAGTAAGTAATGCAATATTGTAATGCATTACTTTTAAAAGTAACTTTCCCCAACACTGGATATGAAAATGTTTATGAAATTAAATTCTCTCAGATGTTGTTGATGCTGTTTTCTTCTTTTGTTGTTAATGTTCTTGTAAATGTTATTATATATTATCTGATGGAAATTAAATGTGCATATTAAATGTATTTATCATTATCACAGTGTGTTTGACATTCCCATATGTATTTTCATCATTTTCATCTTTAAAATAAACTTTTTTTTTAGTAGTATTTAAAAAGCAAAACTCCTCAAACACTAAAATATTACATTTTAAAATAAAATATATTACAATAAACACGTCTGTAACTTTTCAGATGATTTTTCTTGTCTTAAAGAAGCAAATCAAAACAGTGTAAAATTCACATTATATATATAATCTTAATAGGCATATATGTGACCCTGGACCATAAAACCAGTCTTAAGTAGCACAGATATATTTACAGCAATAGCCAAAATACACTGTATGTGTCAAAATGATCTCTTTTTCTTTTATAACAAAAATCATTATGATATTAAGTAAAGATCGTGAAGATATTTTGCACATTTCCTATTATAAATATATCAAAACAAATTTTTAATAAAAAAAAAAAATATATATATATATATATATATATATATATATATGTATATATGCATTGCTAAGAACTTCATCTGGCTACATTTTCATAATTTTATTTTTGTGCATAATTCTCAGTTTTTAAAAAATGACCCTTATGGCTTGTTTTATAGTCCAGAATAATATATAACAAAGTTTTACTGTATAATTAGGGTAGTGAATTTAAAGTTAAAGTGAACGCTCTTCCGGTCTTTGAGGCTGAACAGCGGATGAACTACATTTCCCACAATGCAACAAAAATCGCCAACAACTTCCCAGGAAGTGTTTATCACTGACCGCTGCCAACATGGATTTAACAAACCAGCAAACCAGAATCTCGTGAATTACACTTGATTCACTGATTTACTTAGTTGTGTTTTTATAAACGAACGTGTTTTGCGTCATAATCTCCACTAGAGCTCATGACTGTTTGTTTTGTTCAGTGAGCGCTGAAGCTAAGCTAAGCTAAGCTAAGCTAACTGTACATAGTGTTGTGTTTGTGATGTGAGCTGGTCAATAGTCTGTTATTGAGGATGTACACTTTATTATCGGGTCTCTACAAATATATGTTTCAAAAGGACGAGTATTGCGTCCTGATCCTCGGCCTGGACAATGCTGGAAAAACGGTAAGACTAGTAATAAATTCACGTCTCCTTTACTTTTACTATACTAGTAATTCAACAAGTACAACGCGTTCTGTGACATTTGTTAACAATGTTATTATTGTTATTTATTTATTTATTTATTTGTGTAAACATTGTTTATTAATTTACATGCTTTAAAATGTGTAGATTTACTTGATTTGTATACAGTGCAAATAATGTACGTTTATAATAATTTACTTCCAAATTGTGTTCAGAGACTGTTCAAAATAAAATAATTTAAGAGGATCGTAATCATAATCTAAGAGGAATTTATTTGTTTAAAAAAGTAAGAGCAAGAACTAATGAAAAAAAAACAAAACCAAAAAAAAATAGGTGTATATTTGTCAAAGGGGTAAATATATGGGATAAGGAATTAAAATGATGTACTTCACTTTGCAAATAAAAAAAAAGTGTAAACAATTATATGACAGTATTAATAATAAATTGTGATAGTTAGAAATTGTAGTTGTGTATGTTTGGAATTAAATACACTACCAGTCAAAAGTGTGGACATAGCTCTCATTTAATGTTTTTTAAAGAAGTTTCTTATGCTCATCAAGGCTGTTTTCACTTGATCAAAAATACAGAAAAAAAAATTATATTGTGAAAAATTATTATGATGTAAATCAATGTTTTTCTATATTAATATACATTACAATTTAATTTAGATTTGTAATTAAAGTTGAATTTCCAGAATAATTCCTCCAGTCTTCAGTGTCACATGATCCTTCAAAAATCATTCTAATATGCTGATTTATTATCAGTGTTGGAAACAGTTTTATTTTGGAACCTGTGATACTTTTTTCAGGATTTTTATTTATCAATAAAAGGTTAAAATAGAACAGCATTTATTTAAAATAGAAAGGTTTTCTAACAATATACACTACTGTTCAAAAGTCTGCTGTCAGCAAATTGTTATCCTTTCTTTTAAAAAGTGATAGCATAGATTTACATTGTTAGAAAAGATTTATATTTTGAATAAATGCTGTTCTTTTTAACTTGTTATTCATCAAAGAATCCTGAAAAAAACAATCACAGGTTGCAAAAAATTATTTGTCAGCACAACTGTTTCCAACATTGATAATTCTAATAATAAATCAGCATATCAGAATGATTTCTGAAGGATCATGTGACACTTAAGACTGGAGTAACAGCTGATGAAAATTCAGCTTTGCATCGCAGGAATAAATTATATTGTAAAGTATATTAAAATAAAAACCATTATTTTATATTGTAATAACATTTTGCAATGTTACTGTTTTTTTTTTCTGTATTTTTGATCAAATAAATGCAGCCTTGATGAGCAGAAGAAACTTCTTTAAAAAACATTAAATGAGAGGGTGTTTCCAAACTTTTGACTGCTAGTGTATGTACATTTTGGGAAATGTTTTATGTAACGTTGTTTATCTTGTATTATCAAATTTAGTGAAAAGTGTTGTACATCAGTTAATTATGTATAAAGGGTAGGCATAATAAGTAGAGCTTTGGCCTTCACCTTTTTCCGTAATTATGTTTATTTATTTTATTTTGTGAAAAGTTTAAATAAAATGATTGATTGATTGATTTGATGCCCACAAGTGAGGATTTGATGTTGACATCTCACTAGTTTCTCACTTGATGTGTTCTTTTCTTTAATATCGCAGACTTTTCTGGAACAAACGAAAACAAAATTCAGCAAAAACTACAAGGGCATGAACCTTTCGAAGATCACCACTACAGTCGGCCTCAACAGTGAGTAATGCAGGCTTTAAAACTGAATCAGTTTGAAAATCATTTGAAGTGTGAGCTGTGGTTTAATTATTTGTCTCATTTCTGTTTCAGTCGGCACCATCGATGTGGGAAAAGCTCGTCTGATGTTTTGGGATCTTGGAGGACAAGAAGAACTACAGTCTTTATGGGATAAGGTAAACGCATTCACTAAATATGATCCTGGTGTTGTCATTGCATCTGGGGATCTTGTTAATTTTGCAGTTGTGAATGCATGATCATTGAGTCTCTTTATAATGTTTTACCTGTTTCAGTACTATGCAGAATCGCACGGTGTCATCTATGTCATTGACTCCACCGATGAGGAGCGACTGGGCGAGTCAAAGAATGCTTTCGGTGAGTTTACTGAAACAAGGGATCGATCCAGTCGTGTTCAATCTGCAGCATTAGTTCATTGCATTAGTTCAACTGCTTTGGAAAGTAGATAAGATGTTTGGATAGTTTCATCAGTCTTAAACGGCACATAAATACAGAAACTGCAGTTTTAGGCCTGTCACAATTACTGGTTATTTAATCGCAATAATTTGAGATTATCACAATAATTGTGCACATTTTTCCATCCAAATAAGGGAAATTTAAGCGCTTAAAGAAATGCATCATATCCACGATATTGTAAATCTTTGAGAAGCAGGAGAATCATAGTCTGGCTACTTGTAAAACATAAAGAATATAAACACTGTTATAATGTACACCAAAATAGTCAAAAGTTTAATCAGACAGCTTTATATTATATTAGAAATAAATAGTTATATAAATATGATTTGTTTCTTATCATATAGGTCTATCTTATAATCATTTTTATTATATATGATTCCATATTTTCTGGAAGGTTAAAAAAAAGTCTTAATTTGCCCTTTTAAATTAAAGTCTTAAAATAAACCAGAAACAAAATAAAGCTTTTCATAAAGTCATGGAATTAATATTATTATATTGCATGCACTGCAAAAAAATAAAAATAAAATAAAATAAAATAAATCTTCCTCTGCATTGGCTTGTTTTAGAATACAAATATCTAAACTTATACAAAACAAAAAGATATTTGTTGACATCTAAGAAATTGAGTTTATATGTTAAACAGAAACCAAAACTAATGCCAGTGAGAAATGAAACTTGTTTTCCCTTTGAATTTAAAGTCTTAAAAGGTCTTAAATCAGAACCAAAATAAAGCTTTTCATAAAGTCATGGCATTAATATTATTATATTGAATGCACAGCAGAAAATAAATAAATAAATCTTCCTCTGTATTGCCTTGTTTTAGAATATAAACTCCTGAACATATACAAAACAAAAATAATATTTTGTGGACATCTAAGAAATTGAACAAAATGAAGTGAGTTTATATGTTAAACAAAAACCAAAACTGATGTCAGTGGGAAATTAAACTAGTTTTTCCTTTGAGTTTAAAGTCTTAAGAAGTCTTAAATCAGAACCAAAATAAAGCTTTTCATAAAGTCATGGCATTAAATATTGCATGTACTGCAAAAAAAATATATAAATCTTCCTCTGTATTGCCTTGTTTTAGAATATAAACATCTAAACTTATACAAAAAAAAAGATATTTGTTGACATCTAAGAAATGTAACAAAATAAAGTGAGATTATATGTTAAACAAAAACCAAAACTAATGTCAGTGGGAAATGAAACTTGTTTTTCCTTTGAATTTAGTCTTAAAAGGTAAATATTATGTGTATTTGTAACATGTAGCCCATCTTTGTTCTTATTTTTTTAATAACAAAGATTAAAAATGACAGCGATTTTTATCGCCCACTTTGGCCTGAACATCTGCCATTCTTTTTATTTTATATTTTGTTACCTTGTAAAGCTTTGGTTTTAAAATAGGGAAAATAGTACTTGCTAAGTAGTAAAACCAACATGACAAAGAAACGTGATAAAATAGTGAATTGTGATATTTCAGAAAAACATTGTGATATGATATTTTTGCCATATTGCTTACTTCTAATGTTGTTATTTTGTAAATTTAGCTTGATTTTATAAATCTTTAGATATTTGCACTGGAAAACAAGAAAAATACTGAGGAAGAACAGTAAAAGTTATTTCCATATTTTAGTATTTTTAAGCCAATCTAATCAAAGATCTAATCAATTGTATTTTATACAATGCATTCAGAAGTTCTTGAGATCGTCTGGAAATTGAAGCATTGTGTTTCCTTCTGTGTATTTTTTCAGTTATCTTTACTTGGTCTTAACGAATCCCTGAAGTAAAAAAAAATATTAACAAAACAAAATAAAACTAATTATGACAGGCCTATTCAAATGAAGAGACCATCTGTTTTATTCTGTTTTGCTCATCTTTCACTTCAGGACTGCGCCGATAAACAATATCATACTGAATTGCGATAAAATAGATGTCGATTATGATGATAAGCTCTAGGCATTTTTACTTGATATGGATTAATATAAGAGCCAATCACACAGCAGAAATATGCAACAACAGCCAATCAGCGTACAGCTTTTAACATTCATGTCAAAGAACAAAGCAAACACAAGCATGAAAAAAATGAGTGGAAGCAGTGATGAAAGTGAAACTAACCTCGAGTTGTTATCCAAAAATGATGAAATTGTCAACAAAAAAGGTAGCATGAATTGAGTTATATGGAAGTGAAAAGCAACGAGGCACAGATTAAAATGATCTGTAAATATGTCGTTAACGTTACACATTATGTGCACTGGCTAGAAATTGTATAGTTTTATGTTATAGTTTTATTTTGCACATTTAATTGAATCTACAAAAAATGTTTTTACAAATTGTGATGAATAGAAGTTGAATATATTTATGTTTACATTTTGCACATTTAATCTACCTCTTAAAGCTAGTCTTCCTGACAAAAAAAAGTAAAAGTTTGACAAATTGTGTGCAATTTCTAGTTGTATAGTTTTAAGTTTACATTTTGCACATTTAATCTACCTCTTAAAGCCAGATGATGAAGACAGACTTGTCTTTTTGGAAAAGAAAAAAAACTAATTGTGTTTCTTACAAATTATGTTTACTACAGTTTTATGTTAACATTTTGCACATTTTCTCTCATTTACCTTCTTTTGTCACAACTTTTATTTTTTAATTTATTATAGTAAGTTGTCTTAATTTTTAAGACCAAATGTGTAATCTTGTTAATAACTATACATTAAAATGTAATTAATCAACCCTCTAATTTTTGGGATACTCTTTTAAAAGCTGGCAGCATTAAGAGTTTATATATCGAAACCTATATCGTTATCGATCAATATATAAAATGATCGAGATGACATTTTTTCCATATTGTCCAGCCCTACTTCAGGCCTTTGAAAGTTCTTACTAAGATGTTGGTCTGTTATACTAAACATTTGTCTTCCATGTTCACATGATACAGAGAAGATGATCAGCAGTGACACTCTGGAAGGAGTTCCTCTTCTAGTGCTGGCCAACAAACAGGACGTTGAGGTACGAACACAACTTTTACAGATGTGTCATATAACCAATGGGTTCTGGGATATCTGTCATATCCCAGTGACCTGTAGGTGGTGCTGTGCTCCTTTATTTCCACACTGAGTTGTAATGATTGTATTGCTTGTCTTGTGTTGGTCAGAACTGTCTGTCTGTGCCCGACATTAAGACGGCTTTCAGCGACTGCGCTCCCAAAATTGGTAAAAGAGACTGTCTGGTGCAGCCCTGCAGTGCTTTATCAGGGTACGTCTGTCCTCGTTTGACTCATTTATTATTCAGTGTTCTGTGTGGAAGTGGAAACCCTGCTGTGTGCAAGCACTCAAAAAACAACAACATGATAGAGTAGTTTTGAGAAATGCACAGAAAACAACAAAAGCTCTGTGTGAAGCTCAAGATCGATCACTGATGAGTTGGTGAGTTACAAGAATATTTGCTAACACTTTACTTGAAGCCTTTATATATAATGCATTACAAAGCTATACACCGTAAAAGCAATGCATCTTTGCAGAAATAATTGTAACCAAAGTTTAAATGCATTATAATAGCATTTAAATTGAGGGCTCATCATGTGTTTTAATGCATTATACTTTCTAAAGGCATAATGATGAATCATAACTGTGCTTACAGTTATTCATGAGATCATGCAGTGTTTTGTAAGGTGCATTACAAGGCATAAAACTATTTTTATAATACATTATATGAAGAGCTCTTTTCCAAAATGCCATTTTATTAAAAAATGAGTTATTGCCAACATTAGTATTGTATCTGGTCGGTATTGAAAAGTCCATTATTAATTTTACACAAAATGCAATATCCGCAGTGTTATTCTGTCATGTTTTCTCCCTTTTTTTTTTTTCCAAAAGTCTCTTTTCTCTGCAAAATGTGATACAGTAAAGGCGGCGCTTTGAATACACCCGGCATCCTAGTTTTCCTCATCTACTTTGTACTTTGGGATCTACAAACAAACAAAAAATGAACAATTTTGACTGCATTGATGAACCTATGGTAGTTTCTGCTTTGGGGAAGAAAATAAGCCATAACTTTGATTGCGATGAACTAAGATGAGTGACAGCTTTTACTGATTTTAAGGGAGTTTGTAAATGAGATATTGATTTAATACAACAGTTAAATAAACAAGAAGGTAATATTAAGTTACTTACATTGTCTGACTCTAACACTATTGGCTGATTTTGCTCCATTTCTTTGTGAAAAATAATTTAAGCAAAGTCACAACTGAGCCGCTGCACATCTCCATTCAAACACAGCGGCGTTTGGTTTATGAATGAACATGCGTTTTTACTCTAATCTAGTGAGTCAATTTCCCATTCATAAAGACGCTCACTTGCTGTATTCCTCAATGAATCAGCCGTTTAAACTAATCAAATGAATATGATTCAGTAATTAAATAAGACTTGACGCCACCTACTGGCTTGTAGTTTCATTTTTAAAGTATATTTTCAGTGATTTTAAATCATTTCATATTTCTATATTCAAAATTTTATATTTAAAACATTAATCTCAACATGAATTTACGAATTTGATTGCACGCATGCCACATCTGAACCTCATTAAACATATGAAAATACACCAGCAAGCGACTTTGGGTTTCTTCTGTGCCACCTCTGTAATACAAATAAATTTTGTTTATGCTGATTTCATTTGATTGGTAACTTATTCTTATTCTATTGTTTTAATTAGAAAGATTAAAATGCTTATAAAATATATATTTTAAAAAAAATGTGACATAAAAGATGACATACTTTTAATAAAGTTAGAAAAAATGTATTACAAAGGTAAAAACAAATTCCTATTTAATTCACTTTTAGGAGTCAAATGTCACCTCGTAATGGGAAGACTAATTTTTGATCAGATTGTTTGATTATTGATTAAAAGGTGCTTCTCAAATTTTTACTGTGCCCCTAATTAAATTTTTTTTTTATTTTTTTTTACATTTTTAACTAAAAGTAAGCATAGAGTCCTGCTGGATTTATTGCATTTGGGAGAAAAAATATTCAGTTTTTATAATAAATCTTAATGAAAATCAAAATCTTTAAATTATAACCTGAAGATGCTATGTGAAAGTTTGAAACAGAAAATAATGGTTTTCATCTTGCCACTTTCTTGGTCAAGATAAAACATTTTTACTCAAATTAATCAAAATGGATTTATAGAGTTTTGGAAAAGAGCTCTTAAGTGTTACAGAAACAAATATTGTGTTAGTAATAAAAAATGTGATTTTTAAAGCGTTACCACAATTCAAGTTTTGCACTTGCTCCTTTATATCTCAAGTATGAGAGCATTAAAACATAAATATTGTATGTAACTTCAGATTTAACCTAATAATGTTATATAATACTGATACAGCTCAAAGCTCTGATTCAGCATTTCATTCACGTCACGAATTTAAAGTGATTGCAGACATTTGCATGTACAATTTCACATGCTTGCTTTATTTTGTAAAATATACAGTTTGGAATTACAGTTTCCACAAAAATCAGTAAATCAGCGTATTAGAATGATTTCTGAAGGATCATGTGACACTGAAGAGTGGCGTAATGATGCTGAAAATTCACAGCTTTGATCACAGCAATCAATTACATTTCAACAGATATTCACATAGAAAACAGCCATTTAAAATTTTAATAATATTTCATGATTTTTATTTAATTTTTGATCAAACAAAAACAGCCTTGGTAAGCAGGAGAGACTAAAATACTAGAAAATCTTAATTATTTCAAAGCTTTGAGTGGTAAAGCATCCAGATAAATATTGCTGTTTATCTTATGCTATTTAATGCTAAATGAAAAATTGTAAATATTACTAATCCTTGATTATTTTTTTAACTTTTTATGTTTTCTGCGGTTGTTTTTCAGGGAGGGTGTAAATGACGGCATTGAATGGATGGTCAAATGTGTGATCCGAAACATTCATCGCCCACCCAGACAGAAAGACATCACATAGAGCCGCGTTTGTGTGTGTGTGTGTGTGTGTGTTTATGTGTGCATGTGTGTAGAGTGTTTTCTGTAAATTCAGAGAGTGGATGCAGTTATCATACCACATGTAAGTTATGATATTATATTTGGGTGATACTCCGAGTTTGAGATCTATGCTGTGAAGCTGCAGACACTGTAGATATTTCTATGCTAAACTGACACTAGTCTTGTTTTCTGATGATCTCTGCTAAAACCTCCTTTGAAATCACCCCTTCAGAATAAATCAGTCATTTCTGAACAGAATTCCTCATACGGCATTACAAGAGACGTTGTTTTTAAGACCCAAAACTCAAAACCCAATTTCTAATTACTAACCAATTCTCTAATAAACAGCAGAGATGAAAGAAATCACTTGTGTCTCGGTTTAATTTGCACGACCTACAAATCCAGGAAATGCCTTATTCTGTCAGAACAGGGTTGTATTGATTTACTTTTTGTCTAAGCTGAATGCATTTTGCATGAAGGCAGCAGTGAATCAATAAGCGCTGCTGACAAAATGAATGTTATTACAACAGCGAACATCACATGTGTGACCTCAGACGCTTCAGCCGTTTTTACATTGTGTGATAGAGGGTCAATATAATGTTAAACGCGTGCCGCCTCTCTCTGCTCTGAATGCACTTCCTTTCATTAAAACTCCAAAATCTCCAGACATTCTCGGTTTAGAGATGCAGATGTCATGTGTTTAATCAGATGATCAGTTGTGTTTAAGACACAACTACAACTACATCACTAGGACTATTGTTCATATTTACTGTTTTTTTTAGATCTCTAACACTAATGTTAATGTTCAGTGTGTATATGAGTGATCTAAACTAGCTTAAATCAGGCTGCTCCCTAGCGCAGTTGTTTAAGGACACCAGACCCAATCGAGCCACTCTTCGCACGCAAGCCTTCAGCACAGGCATGAATTGTGTATGAAGACTTGCGTAATAGTGCATCAGTGGATCTGGAATGGAACTAGAATGTTACTGCTGGCACTTTGGGTTACTCTGCAAAAAAAAAATTAAAAAGTAATAATATTTTTGCCAGATGAAAAACATCACAGACTTACTGTTTTTTATGTTTATTTCTCTTTTATTCATTTATTATTTTTAAGTTTTTTTTTTTTGTTTTTTTTTTGCTTTTGTTGATTTATTTTTCCCAGATGAAAATCCCAGATCTTAAAGTTGTTTCTTTTTTAAATGTATTTTTAAATGTATTTATTTAGTAATTTTGTTGATTGATTTATTTTTCCCAGATTAAAACATCCCAGACTTTTTTTTTCTTTTATTTATTTCTTTTTTTTTTATTTAATTAATTTTATATATATATATATATATATATATATATATATATATATATATCAGGACTTTATTATTGGCTGCCCAATTGTTTGAAAGAATGCATGCATTTGCATGTGACAAGTTTCTACTTTTATTCCATCTTAATTTACAGGCTTGATCCATTACATTAATAAAAGGAGTCTGATTTACGTACGTCAGTTTCAGATCAATAGCTGATCGGAAATGATTTAAATGTTGTTACTTTTGTTGATTTATTTCTTTCCAGATAAAAATCCCAGACCTTAAAGTTTTTTAAATGTATTTATTTAGTAATTTTGTTGATTTTATTTTTCCCAGATGAAAACATTCCAGGCTTCTTTGCTTTTTTTATTTCTTTCTTTATTTTTATTTCTTATATATATATATATATATATATATATATATATATATAAATATCTATCAGGACTTTATTATTGGCTGCTCAATTGTTTGAAAGAATGCATGCATTTGTATGTGACAAATTTCTACTTTTATTCCGTCTTAATTTATAGGCTTGATCCATTACATTAATACTAGCAGTCTGATTTACGTACATGTCCGTTTCGGATCAATAGCTGATCGGAAGTGATCTAATGTTGTGCGACTGAACCCAATACAGCTTTTGTCTTGTCAATAGCATGTATTGATTTCTCCAAAACCTAATCAATAAAACCAAAGACATACAACGCTCTGTTTAAATAGACATCAACTTGCAGGAATATCTACCAGATACAACATTAGTCTAAAAAACAGCAAGCAAATAAATGCTACAGGACCTTTTCACAGCCCAAATGACTTATAAACCAGTGTTTGGGTTATTTTAGCGTTATGTTTAGATATATGCAAGACTTATACTATTTTTAAAGGTGTATGCAAGCAAAAATAGCTCTTGTTTCCAAGACAACAGCATTATTACTTTCTTTTTTTCTCAGTTTATCTCTTGATCTGAGAAAATAGCTGGTTTGTTAGCGATGCCATTTCTCTCTTCATCTCTCGTCCTCTCCACCTTCACCTCCTCCTCCCTCCTCCCTATACCTCCCATCCATCATTCCTCCCCTGATAATACGGACCACTGGCTGTGCGTCACTCCTTCAGCGCTTCACTCCGTTCATCTCTCCTCTCAGCATCCATCCGTCCTCCTCCAGCAGCACTATGGACAGCACAGTTTCAGGTAAGATCCATTATAATCTTTATCTGCAGGGAAGGATACTGAAAGACTAGGGAGTCTTTTTTTTAAAAAAGCAAGAGATTGCATGACCTGCGGTAGAAATACTTCTTTTAGCATGACATTGGCGCTGGTGAACATGTCCT
Source organism: Cirrhinus molitorella (assembly GCA_033026305.1). NCBI lineage: Eukaryota > Metazoa > Chordata > Actinopteri > Cypriniformes > Cyprinidae > Cirrhinus > Cirrhinus molitorella. The sequence continues at coordinate 36,974,407 of CM065130.1, forward strand.
TTGTTAAGCATGCATGCCCTATGCTATCTAAAAAGATGGTAAGATCATTAATGGATGGATTGTTTTGATACTGGGTGTTTCTGTTTGAACAAGAGTGTTATTGTGTGCTGATGCTCAACACTGCAGATGTTGGGCTATAAAAAACACAGGTTCATTTGGAGGGTAGCAGTGCTGCAAAATGTGGTGCAATATTATAGATGTGACTGTTTGGATCGATTTAAAAACATACAGCTGCGATATTTCAGGAATCGGTCGTACATTATATACCACTTTGGTCATCTCGCTTTGACTTTGATAAGACCTTAGAAAGAACCTTGAGCAGCCGATGACCAGAACAGCTCTGCAACATTGGTAAAATGTCAAAAGGCGTGTTTGCATTGTGTTTTGCATCTGAAATAGCTGTAGATCTATAAATAACAGCAGTATTTTGTGTGGTTTGCTATCATGTGCAGCAGACAAAGCATTTGCATTATCTTTGCTATCTCAGCCTTCTTGCAAAGTCACCTCTCTTTTGAACTCATGGGTGATAAATAAACATGCTCCGACGCACACAAACTCAGAGGAATTATGAAAAAGATTTATTAGTTACTGTAATAAACCTAACTTTATGGTCTGTTGCTTTTGCATGCATGCATTTGCTTATAGTGTTGGTGATTTGTGGTTCCTCAAATCATGCATCTTATTGAGGAGCGGTATGATGTTGCTTTAAAAAGTGATCATCATGACACAAACTCACTCAATGATTTATTTTGTATACTTGTGCTGTGATGACCAGATCAATAATTCATAAATCAGGTTGAGGGCGTGGTTTGTCTAGCACTGCTCGGTAACATACATGCATGCATTTGCATCCCTTATAAAATATTTTGTGAAGTAATACTTGTCAGTTCAGGGAAACATTGTACGTCTGATTCAGTAAGATATTGCTGTAATGTAGACTCTCCCTTCCTGTTACCAACAACCACACATTTCACATTATAAATGCAATTTTAGACATTTAGAAATGTCTTCTGAACTTTCCCCCCCCCCTGAACAGGGTTATTTCATGTTTTAGATAAATAAGAGATAAATGTAGGATCTTTTAAGGGATGCAATGATTTGAATTAGCGAAACAAGAACCAATGTCCATTTTGGACACACACACACAAATAAATGTGTAAAAACTTTTTCAGTATACATTCTTTTCCAAATAAATAAGTTTTCCATTAATGTATGGTTTGTTAGGATAACACAATATTTAAAAATCTGGAATCGCCTTTAAAGTTGTCCAAATTAAGTTCTTAGCAATGTATATTACTTATCAAAACTTAAGTTTTGATATATTTACAGTAGGAAATTTACTAAATATCTTCATGGAATATCTTAACTTAATAACCTAATCATTTTTGATAATTTTGACCCATACAATGTATTGCTACAAATATACCCATGCTATTTATACTGCAAAAACTTTTTTTTTTGTCTTGTTTCCAGCAAAAAAAATCTAAAAATTCTTAAATCAAGAAGGAATTTCTAGAAAAGTACAAATTATTGTCTTGTTTTCAGACAAAACAAGTCAAAATTAAGTGAGTTTTTGCTTGAAACAAGCAAAATAATCTGCCAAAGGGATAAGCAAAATAATCTTATTTCAAGCAGAAAACTAGATTATTTTGCTTACCCCATTGGCAGATTATTTTGCTTGTTTCAAGCAAAAACTCACTTAATTTAAAATCTTTTTTTCTGAAAACAATAACATTTTTACTCATCCAGAAAACCCTTCTTGATTTAAGAATTTTTAGATAATTTGGCTGGAAACAAGACAAAAAAATCTAAGTAAGAAAAGCATTTTTTGCAGTGTAAGACTGGTTTTGTGGAGGCATATGCATCACTGATTTGTTGTCATATGTACTGTATTCAAACAAGATTTCTCTCTTTCTTTCTTTTGTAGCCTACTCTGAGAAGCTGAGAGAGATGTCGGTGTTGTCTCTCCTCTGCTCATGTTTGTATTCTCAGCCACATCCCAACACCTTTGGTCAGTTCGAAGGTAGGAACTTCAACCAATGATTAAAGGCCTTACTAGAATAAGTTTTGGGTTTAAGTTTATGCATCGCAAATGCATTGTCCTTATCATCTTTTCATCCACAGATATGGAGGTGAAGTCACTGAATAAGCGAGCTTCTGGTCAGGCATTTGAGGTCATCCTGAAGAGTCCAACTGAGCCGTCTCCAGAGAGACCCCAGACTCTGGCACTGCCGCCCCAGAAGAAGGAGCCTTCACTGGGGGAACTACAGAGGAGGCTGGAGGCTGCTGAGGAGAGACGGAAGGTAAGATGAAGATGATGCCATTCCATAAACATATTGTTTCCTCTTGACTTGTTTTCTGTAGAGGACTGAACATGAACTTGTAAAAAGTACGGGTTTTACCATCATTTTTGGACGTTTCCTTCTTGAGAGCATCAGCTGACTAGAATAACATGTAATTATTTAGCAGATGCATTTATCTATTGAGACATGTTCATGAAAAGCACAAGCACATGGGTAACTGAGAATCTTGACGCTTTAAAAATAAAGATTATTTATTGGCACCAAGGTTCTTCTATGGCATTACCATGAAAAGGTTATTTTTGAAACCATTATTTTAAGAGTGTAGAACTTTTTTCCACTTTTTTCTTTGGAGTATTAGCTTTTACAAAATAAGAGAAATGTGACCTTGGACCACAAAACCAGTCATGAGATTTATCTATCTTTTCAACATCTAAAAGCTTTCCATTGATGTAAGGTTGGTTAGGATAGCGCAATATTTGGCTGAGATACAACTATTTGAAAATCTGTAATCTGAGGGTGCCAAAAATCTAAATACTGATAAAATCACCTCTGAAGTTGTCAAAATGAAGTTCTTAGCAATGCATATTACATTTGCGTATTATATGCATGTCAAAACTGTATCATATAAACTCCAAAAATTGCGTATCATATGCATGTAAAAATTATTTAATGCATGCAAACACATGCGTATCACATGCATGCCAATAATATATTAATAATATAAAATCCATTTCTGCTTATAAATAGCACATCAGAGAAAATCCCTCATAGCTCTTAATCTGAATAAGTTAGCTTTAATAAGCAAATTATACAGTGAAAACTATACAGTGTTGTTTTACATACAACTATATGAAAATCTGGAATCTAAGTGTGCAAAAAAATCTAAATATTGATAAAATTAGCTTTAAAGTTGTCCAAATGAAATCTTAGCACTGCATATTACTAATCAAAAAATTAAGTTTTGATATATTTATTGTTGGAAAATGTACCTAATATATTCATGGAACATGATCTTTACTTAATATCCTAATGATTTTTGGCATAAAAGAAACATACAATGTATTTTTGGCTATTGCTACAGATTTACATGTGCTCCAGTGCCACAAATGGTTCTTTTAGGAATGTTCACTGAAAGGTTCTTTAAAGAGTCCAAAATAGTGGTTCTATGGAACCTATATTTTTAAAAGATTTTACCATGTCATTTTCCATAGTACAACAGTCCTCTTTTTGTCAAATGTCCATTGACTTTTTCCTACTTTCTGGCTTCTCTTCTTTGCATTTGTTAAATGTCAATGTGAAGATTTCTTCACTGTCTCACATAAAATTTGTCATCACCTTTCTGTACTTCTGTAGTCTCAGGAGAAGCAGGTGCTGAAGCAGTTGGCGGAGAAAAGGGAACGTGAGAAGGTGGTGCTCAACAAGGCCCAGGAGGTCAACAACAACTACAGCAAGGTGACCGAGGAGAAACTCAACCACAAAATGGAGTTGATCCAAGAAAATCGCATGGCCCGTCTCAACGCTCTCAAGCAGCGCCTGAGAGAGAAGGTGAGTCTATCTGGTTGTGATTCATGTAAGTCTGATGTATCAACACAAATCTCATTAGTGTGTGTATCCATACCACAAGTTTCTGTTTCTATTTAGCATACTATTTATACGCAGAAATTGACTGGCGTGCATATGATAAGCAGTGGTTAGGACTAGGAGTGTGGGGTAGGTGCGCATTATATTTATGCATAGATTCATATGCACGTCAATACTGTATCATATAAACTCCAAATATTTCGTATCATATGCATGTGAAAATTGCGTATTTTATGCATGCCAAACACATGCGTATAACATGCACACCAAAATAAATTTCTGCATATAAATAGCATGCCAGAGAAAATCCCTAATTAGTTAGCTTTAATTATACAGTGAAAACGATACAATGTTGTTTTACATTTGGTTATTTTATTAGGCAATTTCTTTTGTAGGCTATATTATACCTAAAGAAAAATTTTAGTAGACCTCCACGAAAAAAAATAAAGCACTCTTTATTTCATTGTTATCTTTTATCATTATTTTTTTTTTACTTTGTTACTTTGTTCATGTTCTTACTGCATCTTATGAAACTCAAAAAATGCCTGCACACTGGTGCATTTACAAATTGATTTTTTTATAATTATTTCATGAAATGAGATTTATTTTACAGAATATGAAGCAATACTAATTAAGCTCTTAATTTTTTTTTGCATATATATGTGTATATATATATAATATGTATGTGTGTGTGTGTGTGTGTGTGTGTGTGTATATATATAATAATTTTTTTTTTTTTTTTGCATATACCTAAAACAAAAAGTACCAATAAGAATCCCTTTAAAGTACCAGATCGCTAAGCAGTATCGGTAAGAGTAGTAATACTGTTAATCCCTAATGCTTGCTGAGGAAAACAGGATATTATGAGAATGTCAGGAAGACATATTAAGTGATTATTCATGCTTTTCTTAACCATATATGGCAATATTAGGGATACAGCTATTGAAAACAATAGGCAAAAGCAGAAAAGCATGCTCATTTATTTTTGTCAAACATATGGCGGAGCTCACTGCTGTACTGTCTGACCTTCTTGCTAGAATAAAATCTCAAAAGTCCAAAATCAAAAAAGGCCTTTGTCGTACCTATTGCAAATGTTGTTTTTCTGCAGTAACAAGCTGTAGTTTACTGTCAATAAAAAAGAGAAGTAGTTATTTTTCCTTCCTGGTTACTACAAAACACTTTTATTACGCTGTCTCTCTTTTCTTTATCAGGAGCTTCATGCTGCAGTGGTCCGTAAGAATAAGGAACTTCACACTGAGCTCTCTGGCTAAAGGACACTCTTTGACGCCAGAGCCGTGAGACGTCCAATCATGATCGCATTTGGAGAATCAAATCTCAATCTCTGGCCACACTGTCTGAAGAGGTCATATCAGACTCACCTTATCAGTTTTCATTATCAGTAAACCTCTGAGCATATAACAGCACTACGTGGACAAAAGTATGTGAGCACTCAAACAAAGCACTCGTGTTGAATGTTTAATTTCAAAAGCATGGGCATTAATAGGCATTTCGACTCTTCTGGGAATTGTGTACTCTGTGTAGCCCAGTAATGGTCTTTCCTAAATCAACATCTTCTGTTGATCCTAGAACAACCAATCCGTAAATTATGGCACAAATCAGATTGAAATTGCAAGATGATAAGAATGTTGTTCAAGCTTCAACTCCAGGTCTGAGTCAAAACCTTTTACCTTTTTGTGATCCTGGAGCACAAAACCAGTCTTAAGTAGCATTGGTATATTTGTAGCAATAGGCAAAAATACATTGTAAGGGTCAAAATTATCGATTTTTCTTTCATGCCAAAAATCATTAGGGTATTAAGTAGGGATCATGTTCCGTGAAGACATTTTGTAAATTTTCTACCATAAATATATCAAAACTTAGTATTTTTTGATTAGTAATATGCATCACTAAGAACTTTATTTGGACAACTTTAAATGTGATTTTCTCAATTTTTTTTTTTTTTTTTTTAAATAGTTGTATCTCATACAACAATGGAAAGCTTATTTATTCAGCTTTTAGACAATGTACAAAACTTAATTTTGAAAAATAGACACACATGACTGGTTTTGTGATCCAGGGTCACATTTGTAATAACTGATTGGCTGATGCTGATCTATGACCATGCCCTACTTGGCAGAATCAGTCACCTGCTTTGTGCATAAGGACGGAGTCATCCTGAAGCATGCCATTTATGACTACTCAACAATTTTCCATAATGTCACTGTATGGAGTAGCATTAACATGTTTATTAGAAAGAGTTGTCTGCATACTTTTGGCCATGAAGTTTATCTGCCTGCTTTAAAAAAAACAACAACAACTTGGTCCATGTTAAATTCCAAGACAAACTTGTTTTAGATTGACATTTGTGGTATGTTACTAACATGAGCTGATTATTAAGATGGTTGTTGTTGCCAATAGACCAGCTAGACCAGTGGTTAATCTTAAAACCAGCATGAAACTTTCATAACGTACATTATGCAATGGTGTAATCTGGTCATTTACTCTGGCCTTAGTTGTTTTTTAGCTGGGCTGGATTTCACAAAACCAAAAAAAAACATGACCGTATCCACATTTTCACTGCACTTTATAGTATACGATTCATTCACGTTGGTAGTTTAGGTGCATTTCAAGGGTCACTGACTTTTTTGTTGGTTTGTTTTTAGTGACCTGAAGAAGAAATGTCTAAGCTATATGCTGCTATCTGATTACTGAAAACCATTTAAAATAAGATTAAAGCGTAAGTTCGTAATGAGGTGTGTCTGTCATTTTTGCAACTGAGGAAACTAAGAACTCTGTGAAGTTTCTGTCTCTTGCAAGTTTTTGGTTGTTTATGACTAATCATTGTCTAATCAGATACTGAATATGGAAATTGCTGACCCAGTTATTATTGTATTGCTGCTGATAAGACTTGTATGCAGAAGTATAAGGGCTGCTAAAGCTGAGTAAAATGAGGGTGTGTTTGTGTACATGTCATGTGTTTATGACGAACTCTGGCCAGAGCGTGACGGAAATTACAGATAAATGAAACTAAAGCTGTTTGTTTGCTCACATACTGTGCTTTAGTTATGTTTGTGTTTGTGTGTGTGTATCACCTGGGTTCTTGTAGGTAGGTGGATCTGAAAACACATTTAAAGGCACACAAATGATCACATTCCTGGGTCCTACAGTCAGAAACGGAACAATAAGAGACAATAAGGCATGCAGCCATGATGTAAACCTGTTTTGTATATGTAAACCTTATATAACTTTACTTATCATGGCACTGAAAGGGAGTTGTCAACTGGCAGAATAAATACTAATGCTCTAAACACACCTAATGTCAGTCCTCAAGGTACCATTAAAGCACCTTCATTCATCTGATGTGGTTAATAGTTTGTGTACTTTTCCAGTCTGTAGTCACCTCAGGCATTTTCGGTCTCGTGTGATAAGCCTTGTTTGTTTTTGTAAGCCAAGCTCAGCATAGAAAATGTGGGCACCTTATAAGATCATTACTTTCGTGTTAAAATGTCTCATATGCAGGATAAAGAATGTACAGTGTATTACTGGATAAGTTCCATTCTGAAGTAATTCAGGAACAATATTAAAGCTTGTGCAATGAGGAAAACATGAGTAATTTTAGTCATGGTTAAAAAATGCACGTTGCATGATGGCATATGTTTCTAATGTTGTCTGTATGATAGCAAAAACATATTAAAGGGTAAACTAATGTTGCTGAAATTGGTATAGATATTATAAGAACTTTAATATGAACATTAAGGGTCGTTTGTGATGTTAAAGCGTAAAACCACAGGCTTAAGCTCTGTCTGTTTACTTCCTGTGGTTTTCATGAGTATTGAAACTGAAAGCTGAAACTGCATTTGCACTGTTCGGTACAAGCACACTGTGCTGGAAAAGGAAAGTTATTCTTTAATTCTAGGATGGGAGTGGCTTATCCAGCGTCACTCAGCAACATCTCTATAAATTGTTTAAACACCTCTAGCTGGATGCACATGACACAGAGCAGCTGGAACATCCAGTGTAACAGGAAGATTGTGACACATAAGAAAACCATTGGGATGATAAGGTAAGATAATGCTGTGCATTACTAATTCATGTTACCTGATTACCTCTTTTGTAAAGTTTATTGTTGAATGGAAAATAGATAATGAATCTTTATTTAAAAAAAAAAAAAAAAAAGATCAATAAATTACATAATGACATGAAATTCTAAGCTGACAGCTTTAGTCACTGCTTACTTTAGTTACCGTTTTCACATTCTCTCATTCGGATAAACATCCCCTTTTAAGTTCCACTGATACAAGGAAGTCATACTTAGTGAATACATCATTACATAATCTCATTTGGGTGAACTGTTCCTTTAAGAGACGGTCACTTGATATCATTGCTATAAGGCGTTTACTTTAATCAGCAGTTTATATCTTTTAATAGAAATTTGAAATAGTTCCTTTGAGTGCATTGTTCTTATTGTGTCATAACTGCATAGATACAGTATTTGGTTTTGCATTTACGTTTATTGAAGTGTAAAAGTTGTGTTGGCAGGTTAATAATTTTCAAAAACACAAATTGCCATATGTAAAGAGATGTTCCTTACTGATGTTTATTCAGCCTGAAGGCTGACAAAGCTTATTGATCAATATCAGAACATGTCAATTTATATTTTACACAGACCTTGTTTTACTCATATTACATTTCGAAGGGATTAAAAAAAAAATGTAAATGGCAGTTGTAAAATTTTATTCTAATTGCCAACGGTTTCTTTTCACAGGAATTTCATCTCTTTTAAGTCATGGCTTTTGCAGGAATACTTCAAACATCACTAAAATCATATGAGCTGTGTGTCAGATGTAATAAGTGCTGTAAAAAAAACAATGAGATTTCGTACTCTCGTAAGGAGATCATCCATAACTGCTCAGAAAACCTCTTACTGATCAAGCGGAAAGGTAACAATTCATTGTGGAGGCCTGTTGCACCCCTGCCAGACTTTCCCAGACCTTCCAGATATGTTGTTTGCTGGTACTTCACTGAAACAAGTGGATGCACCCAGCATGGAAGCAGATGTGCTTTCGCTAGGAGCTCAGAGGAAGCAGCACTGTGGAACGTAATGAAGGATAAAAACCTGACAATTCCGCAGATTGTGAATGTGATAAAACAAAACCAGAGGAAACTGCAGTCAAAGTCTCAAGAGAAAGCAGGACAGTTTGACTGCACGTTGTGCCGGGTCCACTTCCCAACAGATGAGGAATTGATGAACCACTGTTTCACTGTGAAACACAGAAGACTGATCTTTGAAGATACCTCTGAGAAGTGGAAATACCGTGATCCACCACCAACAAGCAAGGACCTGAAACTGTGTGAAAGGTATTTCAATGAAATGTGACATGTCATTAGTTGTTTGCTTGTATCAAAGTTAAAGCAGCCTCTAAAACGTCCTCCCACAGATCCCTGCTATGCGAGTATGGCGATAATTGCACAAAGGCACATGGTCAAGAGGAACTTCGTGAATGGCAAAAGAGAATCAAGGCTTTAAGGAAGAATGTCAGGGATGCAGCTGAGATGGATCTACTCTCCTATCAGGACAGTCTTTTGGAGGAATACAGACACAGCAATGACAAGAAAACGATCGTAAGTGGGACGTTCACTAATAAACAACAGTCAATAGTGAGTAAAGCTCTGGGACAGCATCCCAAATGTTCACAGATGTATCTCTGACCTTTTGACACTTTGCATCTAATTTGGGCCGTGTGTTATATATGCTAACAAATACAGTTAATTGGTCCATGGTGTTTTTTTTATTATATATTTACAACCAAAGCTTGAATATACAATAACTGAATTTTTAGGTTTTTTGTTGTTGTTGTTTTATTTTTCATACAACAACACTGACTGAATCAATATTCCAGATCAGCGACATCCTTCCTGATGTTTCTATCAGCTGTGACCCAGATATAGACAGTGTCTATGTAAGGAAAAGGGGAATACAGTGTACATGGAATTTTACCATTATTTCTAAGGTTTGTACATTAACACATATATAAATGTTTGTCTTTGTATAAATGTTGCAATTGTAACATTTGACAGGGTTAGTTACAATATAGTAGTAACAATTACTAATGATACTACTACAATTGCTCTTAATGTAAGAATTATAGGGTTCAGGCTCATAATTTTGATAACAAAGCTTAAGAAAGTCCTTATCCTTATGTCCACAATTAAAGGGATAGTTCACTTTGAAATTAAATTTTGATATGTTTTAGCTTACCCCAAGGGCATCCAAGATGTAGGTGTCTTTGTTTCCGCAGTAGTTTCAATTTTGATATTTTTAGGTCCAACCGTTCTTGTCTGTCAATCATATAATGCATGCCTATGGTCACCTCACAAAAGAAAATGCACAGATTCAAATTAAACAGTCCAAATTAAACAATTCCCCATCGTAAGTACACATTGATTACCTAAGACACGAAACGAGCGGTTTGTGTGAGAAAACGAACAGTATTTATGTCGTTTTTTTACCTTTTGTAAATAACCACATCCAAGTTAATGTGCGCGCGCTTCCTGGTGTGTGAGCGCGCCGGCGCTACTCCCGGAGAGCTCCGGAAGTGATCTCTCGCGCGTGAACGTCACTCACTGTTTACACAGAACAGAGATTGTAGGTAAAACGGCTAACAGAAATGGTACTCGTTTGCGCTTATCCGGGATGTTTAAACAAGAAATGGTTAAAAAGGTATGTTTAGGGATGTTTAAAAAAAGAAAATAATTACTTGTGCTCGCGCAATGGATCACGTCCGGCGCTTTCCGGGAGTAGCGCCGGCGCATCAATAAGCCAGAACGCGCTCGCACACCAGATACTCCCCTTCAACTTGGACGTGATTGTTTACAAGAGGTAAAAACCATATAAATATTGTTCGTTTTCTCACACAAAGCACTCGTTTCGTGTCGTAGGTCATTAATGTGTACTTACGGTGGGGAATTGTTTAATTTGAATCTGTGCGTTTTCTTTTGTGAGGTGACCATAGGCATGCATTATATGACTGACAGACAAAAACGGTTGGACCTAAAAATATCAAAATTGAAACTACTGCGGAAACAAAGACACCTACATCTTGGATGCCCTTGGGGTAAGCTAAAACATATCAAAATATAATTTCAAAGTGAACTATCCCTTTCAGATAAGAAAAAAATGACTGAAGGCATTTTTGCAGAATTTAACAAGCTCTCTCTTTTGTTAGCAACTTTTTATTACCAAGTGGATATATTGTGTATATGGTGCAATCCAGGTTTTTTTTTAGGTCTGTATTTTGCCAAGCATGTTTAAACATGTTTAGACAGCTGTAAGTGTGAGTCAGTAGTGTAGGATAGCCTCTGCAATGACATTTATCTGTACTTTCAAATTGACTTAAATCTCTCCAGGAACCTCTAGAAGTTATTGCTTTATTCAAACGGGAACTGGGGGCGAAATTCAGCCTTGGCAAAGACCCCAATGAGGAACGGTCATATTCCAATAGTGATTGGTTTCAAAAGAACCAAACAGGTGATTGAATACTTCTTACAAAACCCAGCAAGAAACCTTATGGCATGCTATGGGGGGGGTGTTACAGCTGCAGCAAGTGAAAATCATGAATTCATGGATTTTTTTTAATTATCAGACTAATTTGGCAAGAATTGTGATGCCAAAGACTGAAGCTAATGATCAATGTACTTTCCTGCAGGACAATCATCCCAAAGTAAATATCCAAATCTACTTATGCTTGGTTCAGGATCAGTCATAGAATGTTCTTAAGTGGCCTGTTCAGTCTCCAGATTTAATTCTCATTGAAAATGTTTGGTTGAATTTGAAGAAAGCAGTGGCAAAGTGAAAACCAAATATTATCAGTGAACTGAAAGGTTTTCAGGTGAGGAATGGCCCAAGATTGCAGTAGAGAGGTGACAGAAGCTTATAAGCACTTCTAAGCGGTGTTAATTGGTGGTTTTAAAGAATAAAAGACTGAACAGAATTTGATATTTGGGGGGTTGAATAATTTTGAACATGAACATTTAGAGCCAATTATATTTTTTTATTATTTATTATTTATTAACTTACAATAACAAACTTTCTCTAATAGTGTACTGATGCCCTTGTTGAATTGTTTTCACAAATTTTGTTTTCTGGAAATAAATGTCTTGTAGGTTGAATAATTTCAATTGCAACTGTATTAATTCATTCACTGAACTGCCGCGCTCACAACGGTTTTCCACCTGAATTATTGTGATTTGTTTCTGCAGAGTATGAAATCCCAGTGTCCTTCAAATCTGACCAACCAGGCAAGTATGAGCAGTGGGTAGTGTTTGACTTTAACACGAGACCCGTACTACGACAAAAAATAAAGGTCAGAGTTGGAGAGGATGAGTGTAAGGGCGCACCAATCACATGTCCAGCACCTGAAATACAAGAGACTGAAGGGAATATTGAGCCCTGGAATGAGGAAAGCGTGGAAATCATTCCTTATTTTGAAAGAACAGAGGCAGAAAGAGAGCTGATAAACAGATACAAGCTCATCACGACAGACCAGATGAACAATGTGATTAACCGTGACAATTACACACACAGCATGCACAATTTTTTATATCGGGAGGAAAAAGAAGAAGGTAAACTGCTTACCAGGTATGTAAAAATATGTAAATCTCTGTTTGGATTTGACAATTACAATTTGTAACAAAAATTCAAATTCACAAACTGTACTCTCTCTGTCTAGGCTGAATCTACGAAGCACTGTGCAGTTGAAAAATCTGCTGTCTGATGACAGGTTTGGAATGAAATGGGCTTATCCAGGGACACTTTTTGCTGCTGTGGCTCTGCCTCACCCACTCACTCCTGATTCTCCTCAAGGTTTCATACTGAAAAGGCAGACTATCAGATCTCTTGTTTGTTTTTTGAAAAACAATGATCACCTTGGGCCTATTTATGAGGCGGAATTTCTGAAAGATGCTGCCACAGAAGAACAAATATTTTTGCAGCTTTCCAACCAATGCTGCACTGATCTGAATCTACAGAATGGACAGCAATATGAGATGGAAGTCCAGTTCCAATTAAATCGCCTGCGGTTCTGTGAGATGCACAAGGCCATTGATGATCTCCCCGACTTAGACAAAGTTTTACCAGATCTGAAAAACAGCAAGTTCTGTATTTCTTCTCAGCCACATACAGGAGAGTTAAATGAGAAGCAGCAAGCAGCAATGAACTTTGTTCTGGGTGTATCAGACAACAGAAGCAGCATCCCACCTTTGTTGATTTATGGACCGTTTGGAACAGGGAAAACTCGAACCCTTGCAAAGATGACCCAGGCACTTGTGCAGCAACCACAGAACAAAATCCTGATTTGCACACACACAAACAGGTAAGGCATCACAATTGACCCCCCAAATAACTGTTACTACACAGTGATAAACTGTTGCGGAGCAAAGAGGACACTGACAATATGCTGAAAAGTGCAATGTGCAGAACAGGGCAGGTTACTTTTGGTATGAAACAACGTCTCAGCATTCAAATTTTGTAATGTCTTAAGAACTTCAAACCAAAGTGTTTTGTGACTCTTTAATGAGTTGCTGCAGATCACTGTAGTGGTTCAGTTCAAGCATCAAGTGCACTTTACTACTAGTTATAGCAAGAAATACACATAAATGTCCACCTACATTAATCTACTAACACTCCTGTCTGGTTTGTTTGTTGGGCATAATGGTGGATTCAGCATTATGATTGGCCAGATCACCTGTCAGTCAAACTCCTGGCAAAGAGTGAATTCAGTAGGGCTGCCCTCGACTAAGGATTTTTCTGGTCGACTAGTAGTCGTTACTTTTAAGCATTAGTCCAATACCAACCATTAAAATCATTATAATGAGCCTTTAATTACCTACATAGCCTAATAAGCACTCAAGCACACGCTTAACTTGCCACAGCACACTGCAGAAGTAATGATTATAAATGTGTCAGGGAAAAACAGTAAGTAGACTGTATTAACATTTTAATATTTTATTGAAAAACTAGTGATTTCTGTTTTCGGATGAAGTCGCAAATCTCCACAGTTGTGATGCGCCTGAATACGTATTTCATACGGATTACATAATCTGAGAAAGTAGACATTTCTCTCTTTCTCTCTCTCTCTATACATATATTTAATGTTTGTAAGGCAAAGATATACACACAGTTTCATGCTCAAGTTCACAGAAAACGAGATGACATAAAGCACATCCTGTTTGTTTTCATTATTTTACAAAAGCGCAATGTGTAGTTGTTGTTATTGTGAGCATACACGAATAAACGTCTTTACAGATTCGAAAGATGAAAGAATTAGGGAGCAGGCTATTTTAAGAGCAAATGACCGAATCGGTGCCTCCATCTGTCCTATAGTAGGTGCGCGTCTGTTCATCTTCCACACTCCACACAGACACGGGACCAGCGCACATTTCTCTAGGTTAACATAAAATTGAGTGGCCATGTAAAGTTGCTACTACTTCCATAGGCCTATGAAATAATAAGCCATATTTGAGGTTGATCAATGATAGGCGAGTGTTGGATGTGCTGCCTGATATACTGTATAACAATTACCACACAGACTAGCCATTATCTCTCCACCACGACCTGTGTTACTTTGCCTGAAGCTTTATTTATTTATTTCTGCAACTAATAAAATTTTGCTTGATCAAGCCTTTTCTGGTCGACTAACTATTAGTCAACTATTAGGGGGCAGCCCTAGAATTCAGTTAATTGAATAAGTGTGTCTGTAATTGTAATTATTTAATGCAGTTTTTGTAAACCACACTTTTTTTTCTTTATACAGCTCTGCTGATCTTTATGTAAAAGGTCATTTTCATGAATATGCAACTGTTCATCATGAAGCCAGACCTTTGAGAATCAAGGCAAAGGAAATCAATCTCAGATCTACTGATAACATCACCATACAGTACTGCCATTTATCCAGAGATGGCAATCAGTTTGAGTTTCCTGATAAAGCTGTTTTAGATTCCACAAGAATCATCATAACAACAACTGCAGTAGCTCGTTTCTTCCATGACATGAAGCTTCCTGAAAACTACTTCAGCCACATTCTGATTGACGAAGCTTCTCAGATGTTGGAGTGTGAGGCTCTTATGGCACTGGGCTTAGCAGGTAAAAACACACGTGTTGTTTTAGCAGGAGATCACATGCAGATGGGACCCAAGCTCTTCTCTGTGGAACAAGACAAATGCTCAGAACATACCCTGCTCAATCGCCTCTTCTATTACTACCAAGCTGAAAACGGTGACCTTGCTAAACAAAGCCGAATCATTTTCACTGAGAACTACCGTTCCACGAAGGACATTGTGGATTTTGTATCAATGCATTTTTATGTGGGAAAGAGTGATGTGATCAAGGCTAGAGGAAATGTGCCTCCTCACCCACACCAACCTGCATTACAGTTCCATCATGTAAGAGGAGAATGCCGTTTGGACCCAATAAGCATGTCCTGGTTCAATGCAGAACAGATTCAAAGAGTTGTTGACATTGTGCAAGGAATAATGAAGGAATGGCCTCAAGAGTGGGGTGAACAAGATCCACAATCAGTCTGTGTCCTTTCTCAAGGCAGACAGGTATCAAACCTATTGCTAGTTACCAATTTTAAATTATGCTCTTATTTTTAGTGTCCTGCTTTTGTATCAAAATCATGTAGGCAGCTTATGGCAGATATTTTTTCCTCTTTTGTGTTTCAGGTATTGGAAATCAGGCAAAAGCTGCGTCAGCTTGGACTGCGCAGTTTGATTGTGGAAAATGCAGATAATGTGCAAGGTAAAGATGTATTGCAACTATAGATAGTTACTTGAAAAAAGTAATCTGATTACGTAACTCGCGTTTCTTGTAATGCATTACCCCCAACACTGGCTCAATGCATTACTTAAATGTAATCCTATGCCATAATTATGTGCAAACATACACTAGTGACTTACTGAGCATACTGCCCTTTTTCATATTTTGCAGGAAAACAGTTCAGAGTAATAGTGATTTCCACTGTGCACACCAAGGACAGCCGACAGGAGATGGACCGAACCTGTCTTGAGTTTTTCAATGACATGCGAGTGCTGAACACAGTTATGACAAGAGCCCAATCACAAATATTTGTTGTTGGAGATGCAGCTGCACTTTCTTGCCAACAGTTCAGTATGTGTTGGAGACTATGGAGATCATACATAGAGCATTGCATCAACATGGAAAGTGCCCATGACTTTACTTTGGATTCTTTGAAACAAGATCTCCTTGAGATATCTGAACTCTGCAGAAGTGAGGATGAAGAGAGCAGTGATAGTGAATCAACTACATCTGAAATATCAGACACAGAAGACCCAATACTTCAAGAGCTTCTCGATGAGAGCAAAGACATCAGCGTTCCATTGACAGAGGAAGGCTTGTTCCCAGTTTTTCAACATGAGCAATTTGTCAGTAGTGTTGGCAACCACATTGAAGAAGTAGATGAAGAGCAACTGTTGACTAACTCTACCATATGCAAACGCTGTGAGCTGGTCATAGAGTATTTTGACCGTGGCTATGCAAGACCACTTGATGATCCCACTCTGAGGATCGATATCAAGGGTAGAAAGAATATCGGACGGGCATTCCCTGGAGACAAGGTAACAGTGGAGATCCTAAATGAGACATCAGATCCTCCTACCGGAAAAGTGATCAACATCCTGGAAAGTGCAGATACTGTCCAAGAATTTGTCTGCACTATTGAAAGGTATGACAATCAGGTGATGACGCCTATCAACAAATGCATCACCAAAATCTTCACACCATTTTCAAAGGACAAACCAGACCACATTGCTGTAAGAAATCCAGAGAGCCACAAAGTAAAGCGTTTCATCAAAATAAATGAAGAAGCACGCAGAAAATATCTCTTCGTTGTCAAAGTCCTTAAGTGGAGAAACACTGGCAGTTTTCCTGTGGGGACAGTTGTGGAAGTGTTTCCCAAAATTACAACTTTAGATAATGGACTGAATATACTGAACATAGAGTATCAGTTGAGGAGAACACTTTCTTCATCTTTGAAAAGACAGATGCAAGACATTCAAGGTATCAATTTATTTGATAAGGGACGAAAAGATTTTCGCAACCTCCCAACATTTACCATTGATCCTGCCGATTCACAAGACCTTGATGATGCAATCAGTGTACAGGATTTAGGGGAGTGCTATGAAATAGGAGTTCACATTTCTGATGTTGCAAGTTTTGTGCCTAAAAACAGTGAACTGGACAAATATGCAAGACAGCTGTGTACTACATTCTATCCCAGTGGAAAGGACCCAATACACATGTTCCCTAAAGAACTGAGTACCAATTTCTTCAGCTTAATCCCTAACCGTGACAGGCGAGCAATCTCCTTGATAATTCAAGTAGATACTAAGACACACTGCATAAAGAAAAGATCATTTTGGAAGTCGGTCATTCGCTCCAGGAAGAAATATTCCTATGATGAAGTTGAGGACATCATTGAAAATCATCAGCATTCTGACCTGCTTGAAACCTGCCTTGTGAAAGCATGGACCTTTGCTGAGGTCCACAGAAGAATAAGGAAACAAGACGACTGGTGCTACAAAACGCCAGATGAGGATGTAACTCTTGGGAGAAGACAATCTCACCAGATGGTGGAAGAGCTGATGATCATGTTTAACCACACGGTTGCTGAACGCCTTTTGTTTGATGAAAAAACTAGGAGCATTACTCCACTGAGATGCCAGGACAGGCCAAAGAGTGAAAAGCTTACTGACCTTTTTGACAAAAATGCCTCCTTGATTTCACTTTCTGTTCACTTCTCAAGTCAAGCTCATGAGTGTGAACATGCATCTCATGAACTGAATAACCAAGGTTGGATTCACCACCCAGCAATGCCAAACCCTCAGGATGACATTTCTGATTCTGAAACCTTCCCCATATTAAAATCTGTTTTGAGATGCTTGAAGACAGCAGCAGAGCAGAAAAATATCTACAAAATAATTGACTTCATTGCAACTGATGAGATTCACCCACAACTCCTCCCTTTTTCTATTGCATTTAGGAGACTGTTTCACAAAGCATGCGTTCTGCGCTCAAACTCAACACATGTCTCAAGAATTGGGCACTATGATTTATATCTTGACAGCTATGCCTGGGCCTCATCTCCAATCCGCCGATATATAGATGTCATTGTGCAGCGCCTTCTTCATTCTGTCAATGACAAGAAAAATGTTCGATACAAAGCTAATGACATTGACCTGTCTTGTATGGAGTTTTCCAGGAAAAATGACCAACAATCAGCATATGAGAGGAAATCTAATGCTCTGCATTTTGCATTACAACTGTCAACCCAAAGCAAAAGGAAGGTGGCCTACATTGTGGAATTCAATACATCAGGGTCAAGCTTTAGATTATCCTTCCCACTCAACAGAACCTCTATATCAGAAAACTTAGACATTATGTACAGGGATCTTCAGTTGGCAGATCAACCACAGTTTGATGAAACCAACAACTGCATGATCTTGAAATGGGTGCGAAGGATATATTCATTCACCAATCCTAACATCCTTGCTGAAGTAAAGCAGCAAAATCCAAACTCAGTCATGGCCTGTGTCCCCACAAAGACCTGGAAATGCCTAGCAGCTGCTCTTAGAGAAGAAAAATGGGACAGATTGCTTCCCCTGATTGAGGATCTTAACGTCAGCTCAAGAACCCATGCATGCCCAAGACACTTCCATGAAAGACTGAGAAATGCTATAAGTTCAGAAAAATCTGATCCCATGCATGCTGAGCATTATGCTGAACTGTGGCTGAGAATAAAACCAGGTGAGGCGGTCGAAGTGCAGCTAGGTACAGCCACGATTAGAGAACTAATGACACCCGCAATTCAGCTGTTTGTTGTGCATCCAAAATTCGAGATTTGTTTGGAGCATGTGAAAGATCCAATCAAGTGTTTTTCTAACTATGCATTCCAGTCATCAAGGAATACATACAACTCATACATGGATTATCAGGCAATATGGAAACCCCTGTGTGAAATGGAGTCAGCCTCCAATGCTGTGGCAGAAAATGAGAGCATTCTTATTGAAGATGCAGCCTTAAAATGGGAAAAAACTCCTGAAAAGGACCTTCAAGGTTTTTTTCTCCTCCCACTTGACAAAAAATCTCAGTGGTCCATTGAATGTGACCTCAGGAACAGTTTCCTCTGCATTCGTACTAAGATCCACCAAAGTCAGAGTAGTCCCTTTCTGGAAAACTCTCAGTCCACAGCTCTTATGGATATTCCTTCCATCACTTGGGTGGCCCATGGTATAATTACGAAAGTTGAAGAAACCGAATCAAAAGAACTGAAGAATTTGCAAATTGATTTTCAGATTAACCACAAGCCCATGACAAAGATTCCAGAAGAGATATTTGATGAGAGGACAAGATTTACTCTGGAGCTGATTCCAAAACTTCTGCCAGATGTGTAAGAAAATTACACAATTATAGATACTATAGCACGCTAAATGTTGTTGTATCCTTTATCAATTATGATTTTTATTTCTATTGCAAGCGCAAAGAAAATGCAGTTAGTAGTCTCACCAAAGCTAACCAGCTTGTAAAAACTATAGCCATTGGTGGAAGAATCCACTCTGAACGAGGTACTAAAGAAATCGTGCATATCTGTATTTCAGACTCTACTGTCAGAACTAGTGCTTTCTTAGCCATAATTTAAATGATCTCTTCAAGTGTACACTGCCACTCAAAAGTTTGGGATCAGTAAGATTTTTATTGCTATTTAAATGAGACTTTTCTGTTTATCAAGGCTGCGTTTATTTGATTAAGAAAAAAGTGTAATATTGTAAAATGTGAATGCATTTAAAAAAAAATTCTATTTGAGTATACTCCAAATATAATTGATTTTTGTGATGCAAAGCTGAATTTTCAGCATCATTACTCCAGTCTTCAGTGTCACATGATCCTTCAGAAATCATTCTAATATGCTTTTTATATATATATATATATATATATATAGAGAGAGAGAGAGAGAGAAACCTGAGATTTTTTTTCAAATGTTAAAAAACAGCATTTATTTAAAACAGAAAACTTTTGGGGTCAGTATTTTTTTCACTCTTTTAAAGAAATTAATACTTTTATTCAGCAAGCATATGTTAAATTGATAGACATAAATTGAAGACATATTGTTAGAAAATATTTCTATTGTGAATAAATGCTGTTGTTTCATAATAAATGCTATATTTCATAATATTTCTTTCTGTATTTTTGATCAAATAAATGGAACTTTGATGAGCATAGGAGACTTCAAAAAAAACATAACTGATTAAAATCTT
The DNA here is from genome assembly GCA_033026305.1 of Cirrhinus molitorella. Taxonomy (NCBI): domain Eukaryota; kingdom Metazoa; phylum Chordata; class Actinopteri; order Cypriniformes; family Cyprinidae; genus Cirrhinus; species Cirrhinus molitorella. The sequence goes on from CM065130.1 coordinate 36,994,620, forward strand.
ACTGATCCCAATCTTTTGAGCGGCAGTGTAGTTTAACTAAATCTACACTAAATCTCCTTAAAGGACCTAAAATTTTGAAGCAGATGCAAGCCAGATTTGAGATTGACAACTACAATTCTGGATTTTCCGATCTAAACAACAGTCAGTGTAAAGCTATAAGGGAGGCACTGGCCAACAAGTTCACTCTTATCCAAGGACCACCAGGTGAGAGATATTTTCAGACTTTCTTTGATATCTAAAAGGCCATTGCACTTTATTATAAGTTTGACTTTTATTGTAAATGACTGTTGTGCTTTTTTACAGGGACAGGAAAAACTGTTGTTGGTGTCCATATTGTGTACTGGTTGCTCAAGAATACTCAACTTTCTGCCTCCAGTTCACATAAGAAAAGAGCTGTTCTTTACTGTGGGCCTTCAAATAAATCTGTTGATGTTGTGGCAGGTAAATTTTGGAAACCATATTCGGCATTATTTTCTTATGCTTGTTAAATCATTTTAGCAGCTCTGTATAAAAGTTTTACTTGTATTTCTTTTTGATATGCATTTCAAGAATGGAAAGCTTGCCTACTAATGTTTAGTATTTCTTTTCTTTTCTTTGAAAACATGTGAAACAGAATGCATTGATGTGACATAACCTAATCACAATAGCATGTCTAAGTAAATTACATCTGTCATATTTTTATTTTATATGCATTTAGTATGCATAGTAGATATTGCAGAATTGGTAAGAATGGAGTGGTTTTAGTATACTGTTCAATATAGCTAATGATTATCTACAGCAAGGGTGTCCAACCCTGTCCCTGGAGATCTACCTTCCTGCAGAGTTCAGCTACAACCCTGATCAAACACAACTGAACCAACTAATTAGAATCTGAAAGGGCACTTGATAATTACAGAGAGGTGTGTTTGATCAGGGTTGGAACTGAACGTTGCAGGAAGGTAGATCTCCAGGAACAGGGTTGGGCACCCCTGATCTAAAGTATGACATTTAGTTATGTGCCATTTAGTAAAGCAGTTACACATTTCAAATTTAAATACACATTACATTATCAATATTACTGCAGTTTAACTGTTTATACAAATGTGTTGCAGGTCATCTTCTAAAACTTCGAAATCAACTTAGACCTCTCAGAGTCTACAGTGACCAGATGGAGATGTTGGAATTTCCTTACCCAGGCTGCAATCTGAAGTTGTCACGCAATTCTAAAAGAGGAGAAAAACCCAACACAGAGCTCAGGTATTTGCCAAATACTGTCCATCTATCACTTATTTGAGTGTAGATACTAACAACAAATGTAGTGTACAGGGTTCCCACGGGTCATGGAATTTCTGGAATATCATGGAATTTTAAAAGGTCTATTCCAGACATTAAAAATCAGTCCAAGTCATGGAATATCAAGGATTTTTGTTTGTTGCTTTAATTTTTTACCGTGTTGTAATTATTGTTATTTTAGGCTATTTTTCAATGCCATTTTATTCCATTCCCGCTCGTCAACTGGCAATCACTTTAGTCAAATGCAGTCACCAGGCTGAACCTGTTAACTATGCCAAACATGCCAGGATAATGTACATTTCAAGAGTTTTGCTACAAAATGACCACCTCAAGGACTGGGTGTTAAAAGTAGGTGATAGAAAAGCAAAAACTAAATGATGAACTTGATTACAAACAGAAAATCCTTCAGAGTGTTTAATCCCTGAAAGCATAAAAACCACAAATGAATTTCTGTAGAAATAGTACAGAAAAATATCAAAGTGCATGTAACAAAAAAAAAAAAGGTATGTATGTCTGTTTTGTACTAAAAATGTCTGTGAACAAGTAAATAAAGTTTGCAAATGGATTAATCCGTTCATTAATAGGTCATGGAAATTCAGCTTTTTAGTCACTGAAAGTTAGGGAAAAGTCTGGGAATTTGACATTTGGCTTCGAGTGTGCAGCCTATGCATGGTGATGTTTATTGATGTCATTTTGTTTAGCTCCATTGCACTTCACCACCTGATTCGAAAAGAAGGCAACCCATTCTCCACACAAATACAAGCTTTTGATTTGAAAATTGCAAGAGGAGATGAGCTCACTAATGAAGAAAAGAGATTGTAAGTATGGCTCTGTAACTACAGTAGATATGACATGGTTTTTAGTTCTATGTTATTGTTTGTTCTTTGTTGAAAACTGTTTGGACACAATTTCATAGAAATGAAAAGCACAAAAGTTGCACAAAAATTAGTTTGTTGTTGTTGTTGTTTTAAAGCTACAGAGAAATCCTCCAAAAGGCTCGAAAACATGAGTTATTGCACCATGATGTCATCTTGTGCACTTGCACAGCAGCCTCACACCCTGCCTTAGCTGACGTCCTCGACTTCCAGCAGATCATCATCGATGAATGTGCCATGGCGACTGAACCTGAAGCCTTTATTCCCCTAGTGGCTCATAAGCCTAAGCAGGTACAACTCCAAAACAATTTTTGTTTTAGACAAACTCTATACATTAGCAGCATGGATTGGTTATTCGGTATTCGGTATTGCGATATATCACGATAATGTATATGCACAGGATTGTTATAGTGGGCATTTCAAAATACTGAAAATAATTGTTTATTAAAAATTATTCTGAATTTTGAATGCATTTTAAGCATACTTTTCCCATTAACTGGTTAAATGATCAACGCCATTGTAAACTGCATCCAAGTTGCGTATTGTAAACAGAAGCACGTGGCGGAACGCATGAGAGATGCTCTGGATGAAAGTGAAAGTGTCATTCACTCTCTGACAGCAGATGGCGCTAAACCGCAAATGCAGCATAAACACAGGAACAAAGCAGCTGCGCTACTTTCTATAACCATTAGAAAGCCATTCAGATTTTTGTATTTGCAGTTGTTCATCACAGCACCAAATACTTTAATATTTAGACTCAATAGACTATTTATTTTAACACGTTTTACATTTTAACCTGGACTACAACATGCCCTAGATATTGCTTGAAAGTGTATTCTGAATGATTCGTTATTGTTCTGTCACATTTTACTTTAGGGCTTCATTAGTTAACATTACTTAATTAATTAGCTAACATAAAATCTTCTAAACATTCATTAATCTTAGATAATTTCAATATAATAATCAGAAGAAGAAGAACAAAATCAAAAGTTTTTTTTTAATAAACCGAGCTAACATGAACCAAAAGTTGTGTTATTTTTAACAAAGATTAATAACTTCTGTAGAAAATGTAGCTTTTGTTCACTGATCATGTTAACTAATAATAATTAAATAATAAGATCTTACTGTAAAGTGATACCTATTGGTCTTTTAATTCTTTTGCACTTTAATCTGTGTAAAATTTTGAACTTTATACATTTTTTGTGTATTGAATTATTGTTTTAATGTTCAGAATTTTTTGTTATTATACTGTATTATGATATTACTTTATTGCAACTAAATTTCAATACCGTATACCGTGATAAAAACATTATCAATTTATTGCAACATGAAAATTTGATACCGGCATATCCCTAGTTGAATAACAGTCAATAACTTACTGGAGCTTGTAGCTTAACAATCAATATGGGTAAAACACAAAATGTTCTATTTAAATTAGAATTGCATTGACTACAACATGCTGCACATAGGTTTTTATCCTACTAATTTTCTGTTGTAGATTGTTCTTCTGGGCGATCATATGCAGCTGCAACCTGTAGTCCACTGTGATGTTGTGGAGAGATTGGGAATGAGCAAATCTCTTTTCGAACGTTACATGGAGAAAGCACTCATGCTTGACACTCAGTACAGAATGGTAATAAATGATACTACTACTGCATTTGCATCTAAACGTTTGTGTCAGTGGCTCAGTTTTTTATGTGAATGTGTCATTTTTAAACAGCAATAGTATTTATTATTCATTGAAATCAAACAATCAATTAAACTACAGTAGTTCTATTTTTATAGTTTCACTTAATTTAAATAAAAAAAATAATAATTCTGTTACATATCTTGTTTCTTACAGCAAGAAGACATTTGTGAATTTCCATCTAAGCAGTTCTATGGAGGAAAGTTAAAAACTGGAACATTACCCAAACCAAGTCTCTTCCTTACTAAATCAAGGCAAACATGCATAGTTTTTGGCCATGTTGATGGAAAGGAGAAAAGTCTGGTGGTCTCGACTGAACAGGGGAATGAAAATTCAAAGGCAAATATGGAAGAGGCAGAAGAAGTGGTAAGAGAAATATAGTAGATTAATTAAAGTGTATTTGGGCTATAGTGGAAATTAAAAGGTATAGCTAATCTAAACTTTTATTTTGGTTTATTTCGTTTTATAGGCTGCTGCAGGTGCAGTATATGTATTTAGAAAGTAAGAGGAACAACTATTATCTGAGATTATAAAAATCTCCCAAAACTAAACCTAGCATATTATTCCGGCGTTTAACTGAAAAATGCCTCCATTATCCATATACATCAATAGAGGTCTCCTAGAGTCGCTCCTGATGATCATTAATGTCGATATTTTGCATACTAATGCTACTACTTTTGTCTCTCACTCCAGGGTTTCTAACGTTTCATAACAAAACGATCTAAACAAAGCTAATTGGCGCCATCTTGTGATTCAGAACGCTCATTATGACTAAAAACATGTAGTAGTTTTAACCTAACACACCAACAGTTTCATTTATCTTTAACGCATGCATCACAAATGGACCAAATACCGTGTAAATGATGTTATTTTCACAAAACACTGATATTAATAAAAATAGCTTGCCAAATAACTCCTCCTGATGTAGAGAGCGTTACATCTACGCTCTTCTTCAGCTTCACTTCAGCCAATGACGTTGGGCGGCAAATGTTGGCGGTTAAGTTTCCTAGGAGACATAACGACTTCTCCCAGCGGCGCGCTTCCTTTCGTAACATTCAAATTTCAATACGTTTTTGGCATGAATGGACTTAAAAGGACATTTTATTTAAGAAATGTGTTTTAATTGTAACATGAATATATTACATGGAAGCTGTGAAAACATTTAACAGAAATAAAGAAATTATTTAAATATCTAAGCCCCACCCATATTATATTTAGGTAGCATTTTTTTTAGTGCTGTCAAACGATTAATCGCATCCAAAATAAAAGTTTATGTTTACATACTATATATTTGTGTACTGTGTCTATTTATTATGTATATATAAATACACACACATACATGTATATATTAAGGAAAAATATTTTAGATTTATATCTAAAAAAATGTATATTTATTTATAATCTAAATTGTATACAGGTGTGTGTATATATATATATATATATATATATATATATGTGTGTGTATATGTATATGTGTATATATATATATATATATATATATATATATATATATGTGTGTGTGTGTGTGTGTGTGTGTATATGTATATTTAAACAAATTCTTTATTTCTATTAAATGGTTTCACAGCTTCCATGTAATGTATTCATGTAACAATTAAAACACATTTCTTAAATAATAAATGTACTTTATATTATATTGATATCTCCAATAACATTCATTCATGACAAAAAACATTGAAATTTGAAGCTAAATGTTTATATGTATACATGTATATAGTGTGTGTATTTATATGTACATAATAAATATACAAAGTACACACACATAAAGTATGTAAACATAAACTTTTATTTTGGATGCAATTAATCACGATTAATCGTCTGACAATTTTTTTTCAAGTAATAATTGTAATAATCTTCCTACAGGTGCGGATCGCCATTCTTTTGACTGAGGCTGGAATAAAGACAAAGGACATTGCAATTCTCACACCATATAATGCTCAAGTGGCGTGTATTAGTCATTCCCTGTACGATAACGGTATAAGTGACATCACGGTCAACACTATCATGAGGAGTCAAGGTAATAATGAGTCTACTAATGGCACAGTGAACATCAATAATATGAGACCTTTATGGAGTCAATCCAGGGCCACATAAATTTGCAAAAGAATTGAAGTATTGCAAAAGAAAATAAAGTTTTGCAAACAAAAATTAAAGTGTTTGGAAAAAATAAATGTGCTTTTTGCAAACAAAAATAAAGAATTGCAAATTTAAATTAAGTATTGCAAGAAGAAAATAAGTTTTGCAAACAAAAATAAAGAATTACAAAATATAAAATATCCTTCACGCTTCACATTTCATGTATAGTTTTCTTTTATTAACCATGTGTGTATTAACCAGCATTGTTCAAACTTCTTTTCTTCTTGCAATAGTTAATTTTAATTTGCAATTCTTTATTTTTGCCTGCAAAAAGCACATTTATTTTTCCCCATACTTTCATTTTTGTTTGCAAAACTTTATTTTCTTTTGCAATACTTCAATTCCTTAGCAAGTTTATGATTGACTCCATAGACCTTGTTTAAATCTTACTCGAACACTCAAAAAACTAAACCTGAAGCCAAATAAAATGAACTATTATTTAGCCCTCTTTTAGAAATTAGAAACAATTCCATGGTTTTATGTTTTTAAGACAACTAATGTAGACATTCAAGGCATTTGAAATTTAGATGTGTTTATAGAACGTTTTTCCACTTTACATGTAAATACAGCTTATATAGGTATTGTTTCTGAATTAAGGTGTGTTTATAGCCTATATAGTGTATATTATTTCTGATCTTTTCTCCTTGGTTTGTTGGCCACAGGAAGTGAATGGAAATATGTCATCATGTCAACTGTGCGCTCTTGTCCCGAGTCTGATATAGAAAAACAACCAACCAAATCCTGGATTATAAAACGACTTGGATTCATCACAGACCCACACCAAGTTAATGTGGGCATTACTAGGGCACAAGAAGGCCTGTGCATCATTGGTTAGTTAATCCATCTGCTCTGAATCTGATGAACAAACAATCCAGGCTTGTGGGAGACAATAATGTGTGAATGATTTGATCCATAACACCTGCTAGTTATTTGAATAATGCAAAATAATGCACACATCACATTTTTTGTCTCTTAAGCATTTTGAGTATTATCAGGCCCTATAAGGGTATTGGCATTATGGATCATTTATCTTAAAAAAAAAATAAAATAAATAAATAAATAAAATCTACAGTTTATGTTAATAGTGTCAGGGTTAATATGTCAAATGCCATTATAATAAACCTAATTTTAGTGCCCTAATTCTGCTACTTTGACAGGTAATGAGAACTTGTTGCGGTGCAATGTGTTGTGGAGAAGACTTCTGGATCATTATAATGAGAAAGGATGTGTTGTGAATCCCGCCCGACACATCCAGGTTCAAAAACCCATTAGAAGTCTGAAAATGAGGAGAACCACTAGAAGATGATGTGCTTCATACAGTTTTGTTTTTGCAGCTGCATTTGCTTTCTTCTGTAGCAACATGTGCACTTTTATACTCCACCTTTACATTTATGCATTACTTTTGTAAACATTTTTGAAAAACAAACATCAGGGACCACTCTTGAATGGCACTTTAGTATACAGTAGTCAACATTTGAAGTGGATCAAAAAAGTTCATCAAAGGTGTCCTAAGACAAGAAGAGGTATTGTTTTGGTTTTAGGACGACTTTGATGAAAGGTTGTGATCCAATTTAAATGTGGACTACTGTATATTACTTTTTAATTACATATTAAAATTAATATATTTAGTTTTTAGTCTGTTTTAGCATTGGAAATTAGACAGTATTTATCTATTTAATTTTCAGAATGTTTGTGCAATTCTTGTAAATTTTGTATACAGTTTGTATAACCATAAATTAATAAAGAAAAAATGTTTTTTGCATTGCATTTGTTTAGAACACTAATTATAATTCTAAAACTAAAGCAAATAGCAATAAATGGCATTTTTGTTCATGTAACTATGAAATATAGAAATGAAGGATATTTTTATTCACCTCGATCTTCAAATCAATTTTACCACAACAGCACCGCTTGTTGATGATTATAACTGAAAACTAATGAAAATCCCAAATTTAGTTTCTCAGAAAATTAGAATATTGTGAAAAGGTTCAATATTGAAGACACCTGGTGCCACACTCTAATCAGCTAATTAACTCAAAACTCCTGCAAAGGCCTTTAAATGGTCTCTCAGTCTAGTTCAGTAGGCTACACAATCATGGCAAGACTGTTGACTTGACAGTTGTCCAAAAGATGACCATTGACACCTTGCACAAGGAGGGCATTGCAAAAGAGGCTGGCTGTTCACAGAGCTCTGTGTCCAAGCACATTAATAGAGAGGCGAAGGGAAGAAAAGGATGTGGTAGAAAAAAGTGTACAAGCAATAGGGATAACCGCACCCTGGAGGGGATTGTGAAACAAAACTCATTCAAAAATGTGGGGGAGATTCACAAAGAGTGGACTGCAGCTGGAGTCAGTGCTTCAAGAACCACTACGCACAGACGTATGCAAGACATGGGTTTCAGCTGTCGCATTCCTTGTGTCAAGCCACTCTTGAACAACAGACAGCGTCAGAAGCGTCTCGCCTGGGCTAAAGACAAAAAGGACTGGACTGCTGCTGAGTAGTCCAAAGTTATGTTCTCTGATGAAAGTAAATTTTGCATTTCCTTTGGAAATCAGGGACCAGAGTCTGGAGGAAGAGAGGAGAGGCACATAATCCACGTTGCTTGAGGTCCAGTGTAAAGTTTCCACAGTCAGTGATGGTTTGGGTTGCCATGTCATCTGCTGGTGTCGGTCCACTGTGTTTTCTGAGGTCCAAGGTCAACGTAGCCGTATACCAGGAAGTTTTAGAGCACTTCATGCTTCCTGCTGCTGACCAACTTTATGGAGATGCAGATTTCATTTTCCAACAGGACTTGGCACCTTGGCAAAGCTAGCAGTACCTGGTTTAAGGACCATGGTATCCCTGTTCTTAATTGGCCAGCAAACTCGCCTGACCTTAACCCCATATAATCTATGGGGTATTGTGAAGAGGAAGATGCGATATGCCAGACCCAACAATGCAGAAGAGCTGAAGGCCACTATCAGAGTAACCTGGGCTCTCATAACACCTGAGCAGTGCCACAGACTGATCGACTCCATGCCACGCCGCATTGCTGCAGTAATTCAGGCAAAAGGAGCCCCAACTAAGTATTGAGTGCTGTACATGCTCATAGTTTTCATGTTCATACTTTTCAATTGGCCAAGATTTCTAAAAATCCTTTCTTTGTATTGGTCTTAAGTAATATTCAAATTTTCTGAGATACTCAGTTTGGGATTTTCATTAGTTGTCAGTTATAATCATTAAAATTAAAAGAAATAAACATTTGAAATATATCAGTCTGTGTGTAATGAATGAATATAATATACAAGTTTCACTTTTTTAATGGAATTAGTGAAATAAATCAACTTTTTGATGATATTCTAATTATATGACCAGCACCTGTATATACTGAAACCCTTATTGTCCTTATTGCATCACGTCTCAAAAGCGCATTTCGAGACCCTCGCGTTCTATGCTGCACTTTTTAAAAACCATTCCTGAGTGCTGTGTTTTGTGTTTTTAGACGTAAAGACATGTTCTGTGTGAATGGCCCCTTAGTGGACTTGTATGATGTTCCTAAATCAACATTGCTGTAGGGCTGCAACAAACGATTATTTTGATAATTGATTAATCTAATGATTATTAGAATGATTAATCAACTAATCGTTGATTATTTCACTGATTAATCTGTAGACTTTCATTGATTATTCATCTTTTGCAATTAGTAAAAATATTATGTTATACATATTCTAACATAAATAAAGGTCACTTCAGCTTTAGAAAAGCATGTTATGTAATTACAATTATTAATCGGTAATACTTTACAATAAGGCTCATTACTTAACATTAGTCAATAAGAACTAAAAATGAACTTTTACAGCATTTATTTGTCTTAGTTAATGTTAATTTCAACATTTGATAATGCATTTATAAAAATCAAAAGGTGTGTTGGGTTTTTTTTTACATTTGGTAAATGCACTGTGATCTAACATGAACAAACAACGAACAGCTGTATTTTTATTAACCAACCTTAATGAAGAATAATACATAAATGTAATAAATGTATTGTTCATTCATTTTAATTAATACATTAGCCAATGTTAATAAATTATACCTTACTGTAAAGTTGTTACCAGTTCATTATACTAATAGATGTATTTGGCATTTAAAATGAGATGACAGAGAAACTTACACACATAATTCTACCTAACATCTCCTTTTGCAAGTCAAAATAAAGGTAAGTGATAAGATGCTCTGTTTTTTGGATAAACTATTTGGTTATAATAACCAAAACAGTCCTGAGCTAGATCAAGTTTTGATCTCTGTAAACCAAACACTTTAATTAAATTGTTTCCCCACTAATAAAAACATTTTCTCATTAGCCAGCTCCACACTGAAGAGCACTGAAGAAATCAAGTTTTCTTGTAATTCTAACTGAAAGCGACAGGTTTTTAATGTTAAATACAGCAAAGCTATTTGGCTATCTATTGCATAACGGACTATATAAATACACATGATGTGAACGGACATTATTGGAGTAAGTTAACAATACTGAACTGCAGAGATCGTCCAAACATCCACATCGTTGTAATCAGATGCATTTTTAACTGTTGCTTTCACACTGCTGTCAGTTTTTTTGTTTATTTCATTGCGCAGGAAAGTGCGCAATATATATTTACATATTCATCAAAACACCGCTCAGATTCTGCTGCGTTTGCTCTGAAGAACTGTGTCTTCTTCTCTTGAATTGCATCCAGGAGGGCTGAATTACAGTCTTGCGTTACAGCAATCTTATATTGTCGACATTATCGATAATGTCGAATAATCATTGCAGCCCTAATTTGCTGTTGATCTTAGAACAAAAAGTCACCTCCCTATCCCTAAACCCAATCTTTACCAAAAATGATGGCCAAAATCTAAAGGGTAGTTGATAAGAATGTTGGTTCTAGCTTCAGTCCTGAGCCAAATCCTAAACAAACCCTTTGCCCTATTTCTAAAGTCTGTCTGGTGTTTATCCAGAAACATGGCCTACTTTTTGCAGTCACCTGGTAGGTGCACAAGGACTGTGTCGTCCTGAAACATTGATTAAAATGTTGAACAATTCTTTACATTGTCAGTGTATGAAGTAACACTAAGATTTGTAATTATTTAACTAGCCAAATGCATTTATTACTGAGGTGTGCACATCCTTTGAAAAAAAAAAAAATTCTTCTGAAAAAAAAAAAAATAATAATAATAATTTAGACCAGCTTCAATTCCTAAATTAACTTGTTTTAGATTGGCATTGCTGGTACGTTACTGACATGAGCTATTAAGATGATTGCTGTTGCAGCTAGACCAGTGGGTAAGTTAAAACAAGCATGAAACTGTCAAAACATACCAGCAATATGTAACCAGCAATGGCATGATCTGGTCATTTAGTATGGTTTTGTTGTTTAGCAGTGCTGAATCTCACAAACTGAGAAAATCAGGACTCTTTATTTCATGCACTTTATTGGATATGATTAATTCAGGTTGGTAGTTTAGATACATTTCAAGAGTCACAGACTCCGATTTCTTGGTTTGTATTTCAGTGACCTGAAAGAATAGCTTAGCTATATGCTGCTAACCAGTGTTGGGGGTAACGCATTACAAGTAATGCAAATTACGCAATAATATTACTTTTTTCAAGTAACTAGTAAAGTAACACATTTCTTTTTCATTTCCAAGAAAATACCTGAGTTACTGAGTTTTGTTTCCTTTATGTATTTAATCCCATTTTATTAACCAATGACTTTGCTGCTGACCTTTGTTGATCCAATTCAACCAAACGTTTTTGCTTAGAACAAGCAAAATAACCTGCCAATGGGGTAAGCAAAAAAATCTTATTTCAAACAGAAAACAAGATTATTTTGCTTACCCCATTGGGAGATTATTTTTGTTTTCAGAAAAAACAAGATAATAATTTTTACTTGTCTAGAAAATCTTTCTTGATTTAAGAATTTTTAGATATTTTAGCTAGAAAATACTTAAATAAAATAAAAACTTACTTTATATTAACTAACATTTGTGCTTTTTTTCCTCATTGCTGAAGAGTGTTGAACTTTCTTTTCCTACAGTTCTACTGTACAGACGTCAATTTAATTTTCCTTTAGCCTTAGCCTTATTCACTTCATTTCATTTTGGTGTAAAAGGGCTTTTACATTTGCTGAGAATCAAACTTTTATTATTAAAAACAAAGCAAAAAAACAAGCCCTGCCCAGATTTAAAAAGTAACGCAAAAGTATTGTAACGCATTACTTTCCATAAAAAGTAACTAAGTAATGTAATTAGTTACTTTTTAGGGAGTAACGCAATATTGTGATGCATTACTTTTAAAAGTAACTTTCCCCAACACTGCTGCTAACTGATTATTGAAAACCATTTAAAATAAGATTAAAACATACGTTTGTAAGAACTGTCATTTTTGCAATTGAGGGAAACTAAAAATGCAGCCAACTGATGATTTATGTTGTTAACACATCAGGCTTTTTTAGACTAACATTATCTGTTGTTTATCACCCTCAAAAGCAATTTAGTATTTTCTGAGTATCTGTGAAGCTTGTGTCTCTTGCAAGTTTTTTGGTTGTATATGACTGTCTAATCAGGTATTAACTATGGAAGTTACTGACACAGCAGTTTCTAAATATAGCTTCTAAACCATTAGAACTTGTATTGCCATTCATAATATTATATGCTCTCAATCGCTACTAAAACAATCATAAAAGCTCTGTAAAAATGGAGTTTGCATACGCGTCATCCAAGGCGAACACTGGCCAAAGTTTGACGGAAATTACAGATAAACGAAACTTAAGCTGGTTTGTTTAGATACTGCTGCTTTTGTTTGCCAAGCTAAGCACACATTGCAGCAAAAAAAAAAAAAAAAAAACTGGGTACTTGTAAGTTGGCAGATCTGAAAACACATCTAAAAGTACACAAGTATGAAATTTCTTAGTCCTAAAGTCAGAGACAGAAGAATAAGGGACAATAGGACATGCAACCATGATATAAAACTGTTTTGTTAGTGGCAAACTAACTTTAAATGATATGACAATGACAGGAAGTGGTCAGGTGGTGGATGAATAAATATTAACACTTTAAATTCACAAAATGTCAGCTCTCAAGGTGCCATTAAAGCAGTTTTATTCACCTGATTTGTTTAATCATTTGTGTACCATTTCAGTCTGTAGTCAAATAAGGCATGTTTATTTTGCACAGATAAAATCATATGCGATTAACCTGAAGTCTTACACGTTTTACTTTCTACCAAATTTACCAGCCAATATAGATTTTCTTCAATGTGAGCATTAAAATACTGTGCAAGAGAAGATTTTAAATAAAAAAAAAAAATTAAGTTGGTTGTAAGGATTAATAGTAAGTGTAATAGTAAAATGTGGTAATGTCCTAGTTTTGTATCTCTGAGTATCCTTTTAAAAGTCTGATAGGAAACAACTTGCATTAAAGGAACACTCCAATTTTTTTTTTTTTTTTTTTTTTTTTTTTTTTTGAAAATAGGCTCATTTTCCAACTCCCCTGGAGTTAAACAGATGAGTTTTACCATTTTTGAATCCATTCTGCCGATCTCCGGGTCTGAAATTAGCATAGCTTAGCAAATGAGCCTATTTCAAAAAAAGTGGAGTGTTCCTTTAAGAGTTTGCAGATAAAATGACTGGTCTGTTTCCTTCCTACACTTTTCATGAGTATTGAAACTGAAAGCTAAATCTGCATTTGCATTGCTCAGTACAAGTGCACTGTGCTGGAAAAGAAAAGTTATTCTTTAATTCTAGGATGGGAGTGGCTTATCCAGCGTTGCTCAACAACATCTCTATAAATTGATTAACCACCTTTAGATGCACATGACACTGAGAACGGCTGAAACATCCAGTGTTACAGGAAGTTCTTGACATAACAGAATATCACTGGGATGGAAAAGAAAATATGAAGGTAAGATGCTGCTGTGCTTTACTAATTCATGATACCTGATTCATGTGTGCATAGTATATTATATTATTTAGTGAAAATGTTGTAGCTTCAGTCACCATTTACTCTAGTTGCTTCTTTTTTTCCAAACGATAAAAAGTGAATAGGGGTTAAGTTATTATTTCTGATAAACATGCCCAAGCCCAACCCCCAATTGCTGAGTGTTAGTCACTCGATGGTGAGTTTGACATATTCACTACACAAAATGATTCTTGCGAAGTGAAACAAATAAAAAATAGAGAACAAAGTTGTAAAAGCTGCAATCCATTACTTATTGGTTAAAATAAACAGAGACTATCTTGTGTTTTTCCATCGGTGCTCGATCTTTTATGGGTGCTTGCTCATGGGCTTCCGCTAATGTTCATCAAGTCTGAAGGCTGAAAAGGTTAACTGATCCTAAAATTAGAATGCATAATTAAAATCGAATTAAAACGCAATTACAAAAAAAGTTGCAAATGGACATTGTAAAATCTTATTCTGATTGCAAATGATTTCTTTTCATAGGAATTTCATGTCTACTGAATCATGGCTCTTGAAGGAAATCAAGTTTTTCAAATGTTAAAAAATCGGTTCCATCTGTGTGTCAGATGTGATGAATGCTGTACAAAACACAATGAGATTTCATACTCATTTAACCACGTCATCCATGACTGTAGAGAAGACATCTTACTGATCAGGCGGAAACGTAAAAATTCAGCGTGGAGGCCTGTTGCCCCCCGGCCACAATGTCCTAGACGTAAAAAGTATGTTGTTTGTCAGTACTTTACTCAAGAAACCGGATGTAATCAGCATGGAATCAAATGTACCTCAGCTTGGAGCTCAGAGGAAGCAGCACTATGGAACATCATGAAGAAAGAAAATCTGACAATTCTTCAGATTGCGAACATGATAAATCCAGACCCAAGCACACTGCAGTCAAAGTCTCAAAAGAAAGGAAGTCAGTTTGCCTGCACATTATGTCAAGTCCACTTCCCAACAGCTGAGGAACTGATGAACCACTGTTTCACTGTGAAGCACAGAAGGCTAATCTTTGATGACACCTCTCAGACTTGGAAATACCGTGATCCGCCACCAACATACAAAGACCTGAAATTGTGTGGAAGGTATTTATATGAAGCGTGACGTGGAATTAGATGTTTGCTTGTATCAAAGTTAAAACAGCATTTAAAATGTTCTCCCACAGATCCCTAATGTGTGAGTACGGTGATAATTGCACAAAGGCACACTGTCAAGAAGAACTTCGTGAATGGCAAAAACGAATCAAGTCTTTGCGAAAAAGAGCCAGCGATGCAGCAAAGAGGGGTCTGCTGTCTTATCAGGACAGTCTTTTGGAGGAATACAGACACAGCAATGACAAGAAAATGATTGTAAGTGGGCCATTCAGTAATGAACAGTGTTGAGGGTAACGCATTACAAGTAACGCAAGTTACGTGATAACATTACTTTTTCAAGTAACTAGTAAAGTAACGCATTACTTTTTCATTTCCAAAAAATATCTGAATTACTTTTTGTTTCCTTTATGTATTTAATCCCATGTTCATTAACCAGTGACTTTGCTGCTGATCTTTGTTGATCCAATTCAACCGTACACTGCAAAAATACTTTTCTTGCTTACATTTTGTCTTGTTTCTAGCCAAAATCTAAAAAAAAATCTTAAATCAAGAAGGATTTTGTACACAAGTAAATAATTATTTTCTTGTTTTCAGAAAAAACAAGTCAAAATTAAGTGAGTTTTTGCTTAGAACAAGCAAAATAATCTGCCAATGGGGTAAGCAAAAAAAAATCTTATTTCAAACAGAAAACAAGATTATTTAGCTTGTTTCAAGCAAAAACACACTTAATTTTGAAAAAAAGAAGAAAATAATTTTTACTTGCCTAAAATCATTCTTGATTTAAGAATTTTTAGATATTTTCGGCTGGAAACAAGACATAAAATCAAATTAAGAAAAGCAGTGCAGTGTACTAATAAGCAAAACTTACTTTATATTAACATCTGTGCTTTTTTTTCATTGCTGAAGAGTGTTAAACTTTCTTTTCCTTCAGTTCTACTGCACAGACGTCAATTTAATTTTCCTTTAGCCTTAGGCTTATTCACTTCATTTCATTTTGGTTTGAAAGGGCTTTTACATTTGCTAAGAATTAAACGTTTTTAAATTAAAAACAAACAAGCAAGCCCTGCCTAGATTTAAAAAGTAACGCAAAAGTAATGTAATGCATTACTTTCCATAACTAAGTAACGTAATTAGTTACTTTTTTAGGGAGTAACGCAATACTGTAATCCATTTTTTTTTTTAAGTAACTTTCCCCAACACTGGTAATGAACAATGTATAATGTCATTAGTTAGTAACACTTGTACAGTATACCAAATGTTGACAGATATACCTCTGATCTTCCTGGAAATGAGCTGGCAGCAGAAATCACACAGAACAGAATGAAATGTTATAATTTCATTTTAGTAAACAACTGAAAACAATTGAAAACATTAGGCCATTGGTTTGACAACTAAAAACAATAATAATTAATGCCACGATTTCAATATTCATAAGGCAGTGCTTCCCACACATAGATTTTACCAGTTTTATACCCAAGTATATTTGGTGACACGTTTGTACCATTTTTATCCTCTTACACTTTTTTTTCCGCTCAATATAATGAAACTAGCCACGATCGATTAACTAGTGGAAAATCATATAGCCAAAACCACCGCATACAGTCACTTTTTAGTGTAAGTTAGATGTATATTGATTTTATAAGACAATGTCACGATTATAAATCAGGTTTTAAGGGCTATAATGTGAGTGATTCCTGGTTGACGTATTATTAATGGGTCGTGTTTACTATTTATACTTGTTTTATGTATGACAGCAGAAAAACATGCTTTGACAGCTTTATTGGGCATTCAGTTGTATTACAGTATGTGACAGTTCATAGAGTAGAAATGATCTGAAGTGCGCAAACTTGACACGATGACGTCATATATAAGCAAACACTGTAAGGATCTGTTTTTAGGTGTCGTCATATGTCAGTATTGTACGTTAAAATGCTAAAAATATGTGAGTATTTGTACATTTAGATGCTGTAAATACGTCAGTATTGTACGTTTTAGTGTCTGGAAAAATGTAAGTAAATGTACGTTTTGTAGAACCACGTTTGGCATAAAATACATACGAATTATCATGAGATCACATTGTTAATGCAGTGAATTTGTGTGTTCATGTTTTCCATTGAGGAAACCAATTCCACTCGCTAAATTAGCTAAAATGAGCTATTAAGCAGTGCAAAGCTGGTGATAATACTGAAGGACATTACATAGGAGTGCTGTGATAGGTGTCACATCCCTATAGGTAGACGTGGATCAGCTGAGAGTCAGCTGATGCGAGCTTGACTATTGTCACCTGCCAGAGCTGACACTAGATTTGTGGAGTTTTACAACTGCCTTTTACAATGTCATAAACATTAATTGAATCAATATTCCTGCAGATCAGCGACACCGTTCCTGATGTTTCTATTAGCTGTGACCCAGATATAGACCGTGTCTATGTAAGAAAAAAAGGAGCGCAGTATACATGGAATTTCACCATTATTTCGAAGGTTTGTATTTAACATGCATATATTTGTCTTTAATTTACAAAATAGTAAAAATAGTTATGGAAAAGTTGGTTTAGTTACTATATTGTAGCTACTAATAACAATACTACATTTGCTCTTAACTGTATGTGAGGTTTATACTTCTCAGCAAACTTCTTGATCAGTTAAATGATAAAAGCTCTTTTTTTAGCCAGTACGATAAATGTATTATACATAATCCATTTTTTTTAGGTCTGTAATCTACCAGTCACCTATGTAGTATTTAAAGGCAGCTGTAAATGTAAGTCAGCAGTGTAAGATAGCCTCTGCAATGACATTTATCTGCACTTCCAAATTCACTTCAATCCATCCAGGAACCTCTAGAAGTTGTTGCTCTACTCAGACAGGAACTAGGGGCGAAATTCAGCCTCAGCAAAGACGCCAATAAGGAATGGACATATTCCACTAGTGCTTTGTTTAAAAAAAAACAAACAGGTGAAGATTGATTATTTCTTACTAAACCCTTAAAGAAAACTTATGGCATGCTTTTATTAATACATATTGATTTTTGAACTGCCAAGCTCACAAATCACTTTCACCTAAATTATGATTTGTTTCTGCAGGATATAAAATCACAGTATTCTTCAGCTCTGACCATCCAGGCTTGTATGAGCAATGGGTAGTGTTTGACTTCAACACGAGACCCGTCCTACGACAAAAAATCAAGGTCAGAGTTGGAGAGAAGAAGCATAAGGGAACACCAGTCACATGTCCAGCACCTGAGATTCTGCTAGAAAAACCAAAGATCACCAGCAATCTTGAGCTCTGGAATGAGGAGAGCCTGAAAATCATTCCTCTTGTTGAAAGAGAAGAGGCAGAGAGAAAGCTGCTTAACAGATACAAGCTCATCACGACAGACCAGATTAATGGTTTGATTAACCACGAGAATTACAAACACAGCATGCACAATTTTTTATATCAGGAGGAAAAAGTAGAAAGTGAACTGATTACCAGGTATATATACAGTATACATTACTTAAAGGAATAGTTCACCCAAAAAATAAAAATTTCCCCATGATTTACTCACCCTCAAGCCATCCTAGGTGTATATGACTTTCTCCTTCCAGACGAACACAGTCTGAGTTGTTTTAAAATTTATCCTGGCTCTTCCAAGCTTTATAATGGTGGTGGATAGTGGCTGATATTTTGAAGCTCCCCAAAGTGCATATAACGGTCGTAAAACACGTCTTCTGAAGAGGATCCATGGGTTTTTATAGCAAAAATATTCATGTTCATGTTTGTGAGTTCCCAGTCAGTGTAACGTTACTCCGGTTCAAACTAATAAGAAGAAAAAACTCAAGCTCTTCTTCTCTTATAGTGAAAACATTTTTTTAACTTCTCATTTTCAACTTTTAATTGATTACCGGCATTTAGTATTGCTGTATCTTCGTTTGTTTATTCTCACCAATGCTTACACTATGAATGCGGCTTACGTCATACATCGAGTCAGAGTTCAACAAAGAAGCTGGATCTCTACTAATGCAGACACACACATACACTGTTGCCGGAAGTCAATGATTTGATTTTATAATTTTAAAAATAGAAACATTTTTGTAATAAAATCCCATGGATCCGCTTCAGAAAACATGTGTTAACCCCCCAAAGGCACATGGGTTATTTTTACGACGGATATATGTGCTTTTTGGAGCTTCAAAATATCAGCCACTATCCACCACCATTACAAAGCTTGGAAGAGCCAGGATCAATTTTAAAACAACTCCGACTGTGTTCGTCTGGAAGGAGAAAGTCATATACACCTAGGATGACTTGAGGGTAAGTAAATCATGGGAAAATTTTCTTTTTTGGGTGAACTATTCCTTTAAGTGTAAATCCAATACTTGACAATTGATAACAATTCTAATGTTCTCTCCTTGTCCCAAAAATGTCCAGGCTAAATCTACGAGGGGCTGCACAGTTGCAAAATAGCCTGTCTGATGACAGGTTTGGTTTGAAATGTGCTTATACCGGGACACTTCTTGCTTCTGTGCCTCTGTCTCACCCACTCACTCCTGATGCTCCTCAAGGTTTCATACTGAAAAGACAGAATATCAGATCTCTTGTTCATGTTATGAATAACAATGATTATCTTGGGCATATTTATGAGGCTGAATTTTTGAAAGATGCTGCCAGTGAGACACAAGTAGTATTGCAGCTTTCCAAACAATGCTGCACTGATTTGAACCTGCAGAATGGACAGCAATGTGAGATGGAAGTCCAGTTCCACCTAAATCGTCTGTGGTTCTGCGAGATGCATAAGGCCATTGATGATCTCCCTAACTTAGACAAAGCCTTACCTGACCTGAAAAGCAGCAAGTTTTGTATTTCTTCCCAGTCACATACAGGAGACTTAAATGAGAAGCAGCAAGCAGCAATGAACTTTGTTCTGGGCGTAACAGGCAACAGAAGCAGAATCCCACCTTTGTTAATTTATGGACCGTTTGGAACAGGGAAAACTCGAACCCTTGCAAAGATGACTCAGGCTCTTGTGCAGCAACCACAGAACAAAATCCTGATTTGCACACACACAAACAGGTAAGGCATCACAATTCCACCCTTCAAAAAGACCCGCCCCCCTTAGCTACTGTTACTGTTACTACGTCCATCTAGCCATTACACTCTGACACCACATATCATGTTCTTATGCAGTGAAAAACTAATGTGGCAAAAAAGGGCACTGACAATATGCTAAAAAGTGCAATGTGCAAGACAGAGCAGGTTACTTTTGGTTACGAGAAGCTACATCACCCTAGCTCAATTTTGGAGTGTATCCATTGAACGCAAACAGTGTACGCTGTTTTCTTTGCATACAAAAAGTATTTTCGTAGCTTATTAAAATAAACCAAAGTTCATTAAACCCTTGATATCACACAGATTACTTTACTGATCTTCTTGCTACGTTTCTGGACGTTGGTTGTGTTAATAACATTGCTGTTTATTGGAGGGTCAGGGAGCTGTCAGAATGCATCAGAAATATCTTAATTTGTGTTTCAAAGATGAACAAAGCTTTTATGGGTTTGGAACGACATGGGAGTTTATGACAAATGTTTCCTTTTGGTGTCATTTGAATTGTTTAATGCAGTCATTGTAAGCTACAGTTAGTTCTCTTTTCCTTGTTACAGTTCTGCTGATCTTTATGTAAAAGGTCATTTCCATGAATATGCAACTGTTCATCATGAAGCCAAACCTTTGAGAATCAAGGCAAAGGAAAGAAATCCCAGATCCACTGATAGCATCACCATACAGTACTGCCATTTATCCAGAGAGGGTGATCAGTTTGAGTTTCCTGATAAAGCTGTTTTAGATTCTACAAGAATCATCATAACAACAACTGCAGTAGCTCGTTTCTTTCATGACATGAAGCTTCCTGAAAACTACTTCAGCCACATTCTGATAGATGAAGCTTCGCAGATGTTGGAGTGTGAGGCTCTTATGGCACTGGGCTTAGCAGGTAAAAACACACGTGTTGTTTTAGCAGGAGATCACATGCAGATGGGACCCAAACTCTTCTCTGTGAGACAAGACAAATGCTCAGAACATACTCTGCTCAATCGCCTCTTCTATTACTACCAAGCCGAAAACAGTGACATCGCCAAACAAAGCCGAATCATTTTCACTGAAAACTACCGTTCCACGAAGGACATTGTGGATTTTGTATCAACACATTTTTATGTGGGAAAGAGTGATGTGATCAAGGCCAGAGGAAATGTTCCTCCTCATCCACACCAGCATGCCTTGCAGTTCCATCATGTAAGAGGAGAATGCTGTTTGGACCCAACAAGCATGTCCTGGTTCAATGCAGAACAAATGCTAAGCGTTGTTGACATTGTGCAAGGAATAATGGAGGAATGGCCTCAAGAGTGGGGTGATAAAGATCCAGGATCAGTCTGTGTCCTTTCTCAAGGCATTCAGGTATCAAACCTACTGACAGTTACTAAGTTAAATGATCTTTTTATTAGTAGCATCCTGCTATTGTATCCGATTCATGCAAGTGTGTTTACACAAGAAGCTTTTGCATCTTTTGTGTTTCAGGTATTGGAAATCAGGCAAAGACTGCGTCAGCTAAGAATGCCCCGTTTTAATGTGGAGAATGCAGAAAATGTGCAAGGTAAAGATGTTTCATTACTCAAATGTAATGCTATGCCATAATTATGTACAAACACAATAGTATTCACTAGTGATTTACAGAGCATGCTGCCTTTTCCCATATTTTGCAGGGAAACAGTTCAGAGTAATTGTGATTTCCACAGTGCACACCAAGGACAGCTTATTGGAGACAGACCGGACCTGTCTTGAATTCTTCAATGACATGCGAGTGCTGAACACAGTTATGACAAGAGCCCAATCACAAATATTTGTTGTTGGAGATGCAGCTGCACTTTCTTGCCAACAGTTCGGTATGTGCTCGAGAGTCTGGAGATCGTATATAGAGGATTGCATCAACAAAGGAAGTGCCCATAACTTTACTTTGGATTCTTTGAAACAAGATCTCCTTGAGATATCTGAACTCTGCAGAAGTGAGGATGAAGACAGCAATGATAGTGAATCAACTACATCTGAAATATCAGACACAGAAGACCCAATACTTGAAGAGCTTCTCGATGAGAGCAAAGACATCAATGTTCTGTTGACAGAGGAAGGCTTGTTCCCAGTTTTTCAACATGAGCAATTTGTCAGTAGTGTTAGCAATCAACCTGCAGTAGTAGATGAAGAGCAACTGTTGACTAACTCTTCAACATATAAACACTGTGAGCTGGTCATAGAGAGTTTTTATAGCGCTTATGCTAGACCACTTGACGAGCCTACTCTGAGAATCAATATCATGGGTAGAGAGAATATCGGACAGGCATTTCCTGGAGACAAGGTAACAGTGGAGATCCTGAATGAAACAAATCCTCCTATGGGAAAAGTGATCAACATCCTGGAAAGTGCAGATACTGTCAAAGAATTTGTCTGCACCATTGAAAGCTATGACAATCAGGTGATGACACCTATCAACAAATGCATCACCAAAATCTACACACCATTTTCAAGGGACAAACCAGACAACATTGCTGTAAGAAATCCAGAGAACCACAAAATTAAGAAGTTTATCAAAATAAACGAGGAGACAAACAGAAAATATCTCTTTGTTGTCAAAGTCCTTCAGTGGAGAAAGTTTTTCAGATATCCTTTGGGGATTGCTGTGGAAGTGTTTCCAAAAAGAACAACTGTAGAAGATGGATTAAAGGTTCTTGACATAGAGTTCCAGTTGAGGAGAACACTTTCTTTATCTTTGAGAAAACAGATGCAAGACATTCAAGGTCTCAATTTATTTGACAAGGGACGAAGAGATTTTCGCATGCTCCCAACATTTACCATTGATCCTGCCGATTCACAAGACCTTGATGATGCAATCAGTGTACGGGATTTGGGTGAGTGCTATGAAATAGGAGTTCACATTTCTGATGTTGCAAGTTTTGTGCCTAAAGACAGTGAACTGGACAAATACGCAAGACAGCTGTGTACTACATTCTATCCCACTGGAAAGGAGCCAATACACATGTTCCCAAAAGAACTGAGTACCAATTTCTTCAGCTTAATCCCTAACCACGACAGACGAGCAATCTCCTTGATAGTTCAAGTAGATACTAAGACACACTGCATAAAGGAAAGATCATTTTGGAAGTCTGTCATTCGCTCCAAGAAGAGATATTCCTATGATGAAGCTGAGGACATCATTGAAAATCATCAGCATTCTGACCTGCTTGAAACCTGCCTTGTGAAAGCATGGACCTTTGCTGAGGTCCACAGGAAACTGAGGAAATTGGACGACTGGTGCTACAAAGCGCCAGATGAAGATGTAGCTCTCGGAAGAAGACAATCTCACCAGATGGTGGAAGAGCTGATGATCATGTTTAACCACATGGTGGCTGAACGCCTTTTGTTTGATGAAAAAACTAGGAGCATAGCTCCCCTGAGATGCCAGGACAGGCCAAAGAGTGAAAAGCTTACTGACCTTTTTGACAAAAATGCCTCCTTGATTCCACTTTCTGTTCACTTCAAGGGTCAAGTTCATGAGTGTGAACTCAATAACCAAGGCTGGATCCAAAACACAGCCATGCCAAACCTTCAGGGTGACATTTCTGATTCTGAAACCTTCCCCATATTAAAATCTGTCTTGAGATGTTTGAAGACGGCAGCAGAGCAGAAAAATATCTACAAAATAATTGACTTTATTGCAACTGATGATATTCACCCCCAACTTCTCCCTTTTGCTATTGCATTTAGAAGACTGTTTCACAAAGCATGCTTTCTGCGTTCAAACTCGTCACATGTCTCAAGAATTGGGCACTATGATTTAGATCTTGACAGCTACACGTGGGCCTCATCTCCCATCCGCCGATATATAGATGTCATTGTGCAGCGCCTTCTTCATTCTGTCAATGACAAGAAAAATGTTAGGTACAAACCTCATGACATTGACCTGTCTTGTAAGGAATTTTCCAGGAAAAACGACCAACAGTCAGCATATGAGAGGAAATCTTGTGCTCTACATTTTGCAATACAACTGTCGACCCAAAGCAAAAAGAAGGTGGCCTACATTGTGGAACTCAATGCATCAGGGACAAACTTCAGATTATCCTTCCCACTCAACAGAACCTCTATATCAGAAAACTTAGACATTATGTACAGGGATCTTCAGTTGGCAGATCAACCAGAGTTTGATGAAGCAAACAACTGCATGATCTTGAAATGGGTGCGAAGGATGTATTCATTTTCCAATCCTCACATCCTTGCTGAAGTGAAACAGCAAAATCCAAACTCAGTCATGGCCTATGTCTCCACAAAGACCTGGAAATTCCTAGCAGCTGCTCTTAGAGAAGAAAATTGGGATAGATTGTCTCCCCTGATTGAGGAGCTTGCTGACAGCTCAAGAGTCCATGAATGCCCAAGACAATTCCATGAAAGACTGAAAAATGCTACTCAGTTCAGAAAAAGTTCAGAAAAATCTGATCCCATGCATGCTGAGCATTATGCCGAACTGTCGCTGAGAATAAAGCCAGGTGAGGCGGTCGAAGTGCAGCTAGGTACAGCCACGGCTCGAGGATTAATGACACCAGCAATTCAACTGTTTGTTGTGCATCCAAAATTTGAGATTTGTTTGGAGCATGTGAAAGATCCAATCAAGTGTTTTTCAAAATATGCATTCCACTCGTCAAAGAATTCATACAAGACATACATGGATTATCAGGCAATATGGAAACCCATGTGTAAAATGGAGTCAGCCTCCAATGCTGTGGCTGAAAATGAAAGCATTCTTCTTGAAGATGCAGCTTTGAAATGGAAAAACTCTTCTGAAAAGAAGCTTAACGGTTTTTTTCTCCTTCCACTTGACAAAAAATCTCAGTGGTCCATTGAATGTGACATCAGGAACAGTTTCCTCTGCATTCGAACTAAGATTCACCAAAGTCAGAGTAGTCCCTTTCTGGAAAACTCTCAGTCCACAGCTCTTATGGATATTCCTTCTGTCACTTGGGTGGCCCATGCAATAATTACAGAAGTGGAAGAAACTGACTCCAAAGAACCAAAGAATTTACAAATTGATTTTCAGATTAACCACATGCCCATGACAAAGATTCCAGAAGCAATATTTTGCGAAAGGACAAGATTTACTCTGGAGCTGATTCCAAAGCTTCTGCCAGATGTGTAAGATTACAAATTATAGATACAATAGCACAATATATTTCATTATTTTTCAAATTCCCAAGTGTTGTTTAACAGAAATTTTATCAACACAGCATTTTTAAACATAATACTTTTTTCATGAAGTTTTTAGGGTTTGTAATACAAATAGAAATAAATGTATAACCAAGAATTTTAAAAAGTCTACTGGTCAAAATTATTAGCTCTCTGATGTTAATAGTCAATAGTGTATCCCTATTGCTTGATAACAGCCTTCAGTCATTTGCTGTAGTTCTCAACAAGTTTCAAGCATGTCTCCTGAGGAATGACAGCCCATTCTTCCTTAGCAAATCTCTCAAGCTCCTCCAGATTTGTTGGTCTTCTGGCACAAACTCTGGACTTTAGTTTTCTTGCACACTGTCTGAGGTTGTCTTTCAAAATCTTCTTATAGTCTTCCTTTTTCATGTTTCCTTCAACCCTGATGAGAATCCCAGTTCCAAACGCACTGAAACATCCCCACAGCATTATACTCCCACCACCATGTTTCACTGTGGGAACCCTGTTCTTGGGGTTGAATGCCTCTCTCTTCTTTCTCCAAACATAGGCAACTTCTCTATGGCCAAAGGACACGTTTCCAGTATGCATCACATTCCCCCCAGGTTGTCCATAGCAAACTTCATTCTAGCTTGGAGGTGTCTTTCTTGGTCGGCAACCTCGCAGTTCATTCCTGTTCAGGGCTCTAGTGACTGTCTTCGTTGAGACATCAATTCCAGTCTTGGCTAGGTCATTCACTAGTGTCTTGGCAGTTGTTCTTGGGTCTTTAGAAACCTCTCTCACTAGTTTTCTGTCCAAAGTTTTTGAAATCTTTCGCTTCCTGTCTCTGCCCGTCTTATTCTCCACTGTGTTGGTCTCTTTAAACTTCTTGATAATGCATCTCACTGCAGTTCTTGACACTTGAAAATGCTTTGATAAACGTGTGTATCCTTCTCCATCTTTATGAGCATTAACAATTCTTTCTCTCAAGTCTAAACTAATTTCTTTTGTCTTTGCCATGATGACAGTGCATATTATTTTACTATTGTTTTGTAAGATACAAATCCTCATCTTAAAGAGCAATTTAAAGGCTTAACTAGGTTAATCAGGTAAATTAGGTTAATTTGGCAAGTTATTTGGACAACAGTGGTTTGTTCTATAGCTAATCAAACTAATAAATTCTTAAGGGGGCTAATTATATTGACCTTAGCAGTTATTTATTTATTTATTTATTCTTTTATTCAAGCAACTATAAGAAATCAGACTTTCTCTAGAAGAAAAAAATATTAGGAAATAATGTGAAAACATTCTCTTGCTCTGTTAAACATCATTTGGGAAATATTCTAAAAAAAAAATTAAAATTTCATTTCAAATAATTTTGTCTTCAATGGTATATATATATATCCTATATCAATTATGATTTTGTTTTGTTTTTTTTTCTTTTGTAGGCGCAAAGAAAATGCAATTAGTAGTCTCACCAAAGCTAACCGGCTTGTAAAAACTATAGCCATTGGTGGAAGTATCAACTCTAAAGAAGGTACTAAAGACTGACTCTTTATTTCATCTTGCATATCTGTATTTCAAACTTCCAGAACTAGCAATTTCCTAGCCTTGTTTTACAAAATGATCTCTTCAAATGTAGTTTAACTAAATCTAAACTAAATCTCCTCAAAGGACCTACAATTTTGAAGCAGATTCCAGCCAGGTTTGAGATTGACAGTTATCTCCCTTCTGGGTTTTCCGATCTCAACAACAGTCAGTGTACAGCTATAAGAGAAGCTATGGCCAACAAGTTCACTCTTATCCAAGGACCACCAGGTAAGATATATAAACTTTCTTTGTTTTCTTTGTTCTTAGGCTATTATAATTTCCAATCCTTCCCTATTATATTACTGTTGTGAATTTTCGCAGGGACTGGAAAAACTGTTGTTGGTGTCCATATTGTATACTGGTTGCTCAAGAATATCCAACAGCTTCCTGCCACCAATTCAGAGAAGAAGAGAGCTGTTCTGTACTGTGGCCCCTCAAATAAATCTGTCGACGTTGTAGCAGGTAAATTTTCTGTATAGCCAATTATTACCCATTTTATCAGTTTGGTGCCAGTAGTGAAGCAATAGTTACACAATTCACATTTAAATGAAGATTACCTGACCAGAGATCACTGCAGCTTAAACTGTTTATATGAATGTGTTGCAGGTCATCTCCTAAAACTTCAAAATCAACTTAGACCTCTCAGAGTCTACAGTCATCAGACGGAAATGTTGGAATTTCCTTACCCCGGCTGCAATCTGAAGCTGTCACGCAATTCTAAAAGAGGAGAAAAACCCAACACAGAGCTCAGGTGTTTGCTAAATGCTTATTTAAGTTTAAATGCTAACAGCCAATGTAATATGTGTTTGTGTGTGTGTGTGTGTGTGTGTGTGTGTGTGTGTGTGTGTATTTAATGTAAGCCTGCTAACAAGATTTGTGTTCTTGTTATATTATTAGTTCCATTGCGCTACACCACCTGATTCGAAAGGATGGCAACCCACATTCCACACAAATATTAGCTTTTGATATGAAAATCAGAAGAGGAGATACATTCACTGATGAAGAAAAAAAACTGTATGTATGGCTCAGTAACTCTTTTTTTGATTCTATGTTATTGTTTCTTGTTTGTTAGAAATTGTTTGTACACAATTTCATAGAAATGAAAAGCAAATTTAAATAAAAAACATTTTTTTAAAGCTACAAAGACACACTCCAACAGGCTAGAGTCCATGAATTACTGCAGCATGATGTCATCTTGTGCACTTGCACAGCAGCCTCAAACCCTACCTTAGCTAAAGTCCTCGACTTAAAACAGATCATCATCGATGAATGTGCCATGGCGACTGAACCTGAAGCCTTTATTCCCCTAGTGGCTCATAAGCCTGATCAGGTACCGTTACAAATAATGTAAAATTTATGTTTGCATTTGACAAAGACTACAAAATGCACTACTATTGAATCCACTTCTAGGTTCTTAATGTGGTACTAATTTCCTATTGTAGATTGTTCTTCTGGGCGATCATATGCAGCTGCAACCTGTAGTCCACTGTGATGTTGTGGAACGATTGGGAATGAGCAAATCTCTTTTTGAACGTTACATAGAGAAAGCGCTCATGCTTGACACTCAATACAGAATGGTAATAAATTATCTTTGCTTAAGATAATCAAATTGTGTTTCAGTTTTTTATATTTATTAATACAGTTTTTACTCTGTAATAGTAATACTCTGTATTATTTAATTGTATGATCTAATCAATTAAACAGCAGTTGTTCTATCTTTATAGTTTTATTTAGTTCAGATTTAAATTTCTTCATTACATGTCTTGTCTCTTATAGCAAGAAGATATTTGTGAATTTCCATCTAAGGAGTTCTATGGTGGAAAGTTAAAAACTAAAACATCACTCAAACCAAAGCTCTTCCTTACTACATCAAGGCAAACATGTATAGTTTTTGGCCATGTTGAAGGAAAGGAGAAAAGTCTGGTGGTCTCGACTGAACGGGGGAATGAAAATTCAAAAGCGAATTTGGAGGAGGCAGAAGAAGTGGTAAGAAGTGTAGGACATTAATAAAGAGTATTTTGGGCTATACTGTCAATTAAACTTTATAGCCTATAACATTCCACAATGGACCTTTTTCACATTTCCGGATTTCTTGACAGTGGAAGTTGTCATATTTTGGTTAACTTCGAGAGCAGTGAATTGGGAGAGTACCACAAATATATTTTTTACATTCTGATAAAGTAAAACTCCACAATAGTGTTTTCACAACTTTCAAAAAGTGGGTCACATTTAGTCTCTCCCTTTGACGCTTCATTAGAAACACCCTTGCATTAGCGTTAATAAGTTTTTGTAATTTGAAGCATGGGTGATATAATACAAAGTATAATGTCATAAATGTTCATAGATTTAATATATATATATATATATATATATATATATATATATATATATAGGCCTATATAAAAAACTTGCAAGGTTTTATGATGCTGATGAACGCTGAAACGCATCATCACAGTCCTGTGAAAAAGGTTTTTTTTGGGCTTCTTTCATTTTGAATGTTGCTGTAGGTATAGTGTGTGTGTGTTTGTTTGTTTATAAAGAGAATGAAATATTATTAAACATTATAAACCTAGATATCTTAACTTCTACATACCATATTAAATATTTAATCAAAGGATGGATCCAGATACGTCTGGACTAAGCCTTAAATATTCACTTACCGTACAGTAGAACCACTCCATTTATATTTTCATAACAACGCGAGCTCAAATAGCTAATTGGCGCCATCTTGAGATTCAAAACTGTCAATGTGATTAACAAACTGACTAAAATACGATCTCACAGGAGAAAAATAATAGGCTATTTAACCTAGCACATCGGGTGGCTTCGTCCATCTTCCGTCAAACTTTTAAAACATCGCAGCAGTTTCTAAACTGTTATTTTCACAAAATACTAATATGAAGAAAAACTACTCACCTAATAACTAGATCATTTAGATTTACGTTCTTCTTCAGATTTACCAGCTTTCCCTCAGCAGATGCCTTTGTTTGCTAAATGTTGGCGGTTAAGTTTCCTATAGGAGACATAACGACTCCTCCCAAAAAGCGCGCGTTTCGTAACATTCAAATTTCAGGTGAATAGGGTAAAAAAATAAATAAATAAAACTAATAGTTATCATCTTACTTACCCAGTTGATTGATTACATTGATAATTTTTGTATTACAAGTTTTCTAAAATTATAGGTTTAAATATGCAAATGGGGCATTGTTTATTGAAATATGCACTGATTTGCATACAATTCTAATACAAAAATCTAAACACTGGATGAAGTTCGTTTCAAAATTCTTGTTGAATTTTATTGACATATTAATCTCAAAATACTTAGAACAGACAAAAAAAAAGTATATATATATATTTACAATTTTGGGGGGGATAAAATGTATGTAATCAATCAAATAATATGTGAAAAGATAAAGTGATAAAAAGTTAGATACAGATAAACTGCTGTTAAAACATTTGGGAGATCAGTATGATTTTTAATGTAATAAAAAAAAAAGTCTCATATGCTATATCAAGCAGTGTTAATTTTGACAGCAAATTTTGATTTAGTCATAGTCTTTTGACTAAAATGCCATTTAGTTTTAGTCAAATTTTATTCATCTGAATTGTTTTTAGTTTTAGTCTAGTTCGCCTCATAAGATTTTAGTCGACTAAATCTACAGTAAATTTAGTCGGCTAAAACTCAGTGGGTTTAATTACAGTGCAATGCATTTATTAAGATTTTCTCTAAAATTTCCAAACTCATTACATAGGTTTGATATTAAGGTTTTATCATGATAAACACACAATTTAACGGCGGTGATACACAACATGCCTTAATATTATTAAATTATAAAATTAAATAAAACTACCTTTTCATAAAGAACATGGTCTTCTTTTCAATGAAATACCAAATCCCTCTGTAAAAACCTTCAGGATATAGACAGGAATAAAAATGTAAAGTTTGGTGTAAATGCTACTGAAGTGGAGACTTATGGCTCAGTGT
Source organism: Cirrhinus molitorella (assembly GCA_033026305.1). Lineage (NCBI taxonomy): Eukaryota > Metazoa > Chordata > Actinopteri > Cypriniformes > Cyprinidae > Cirrhinus > Cirrhinus molitorella. The sequence goes on from CM065130.1 coordinate 37,025,463, forward strand.
AGGAGAAAAAACTCATTTTGAGAAAACGGCCTTTAAAAATATGTATTGTAAAAATAAACACTTAACAGTGTATTTTGGATGTTTTCCTTCCCCTAGTCTGAAAACACACATGAAAAACCAAAAAGCCTAAAATCTCAAATTTGACAGGTGACTGAAAAAACAGTGTTTTTGCCTGCAGTGTCTCGCCTTAAGTAACTTTTTGCCTAGTTGTATTAATTACAAAGATTGATTCATGAATACGGTACATACAGTACATGAAGTTGCATCAAAGTCTAGGTACAGAAAATGAAATATATAAATTAGGAAATTATTTAAATGTCGAAGCCCCACCTAATTTTGCCACAAACTATTTTTGGTTTTAAATTCATAATGTCACCGAAGATATATTATAATATAATATTATAATTTTTCAAACTGTGATAATCTTCCAACAGGTGCGGATCGCCATTCTTTTGACTGAGGCAGGGATAAAGGCAAAGGACATTGCCATTCTCACACCATACAATGCTCAGGTGTCAAATATCAGGGAGTCCCTTTGCGATAAGGGTATAAGTGACATCACGGTCAACACCATCATGAAAAGTCAAGGTAATAACATTTTTCAATGTGTGAAGACTCAAAACTTTCAGAATAGTTTATAATTTTTATATAGGTAAGCACCTTGATTCTTCCAGCTCCTTTCAGTTAAAATATATCATTTGTTATTATAAAGATAAAACTAGCATGTCAGTGAATTACATACTTAATTTTTTATTTTGTTTGGGAAATTTTTTATTCGTAAACACAAATTCTTTAAATCGCAAGCCCTCTTTTACACATTTCTGAATTGAAATTGATGCTTTCCTTAAATCTCTTAGGTTGATTAAAAACAAGAAAAGTGAAAGATTTTTGAAATACTATGAGGGTTGTTTTGCTAATACCAATGATGCATACGTTGTTTTCTTCTGTATTTGTTTAAAATATTTTTATTATTATTATTTGATTTTATTTATATATTTTAAGTTATTATTATTTGTCTGTATGTGTTTTCTTTGTATGTGAAACTTTACAAGAAGTGATCTTTTGTCTTTTTTATTCCTGTAGATGTTTTGTCTGTTTTGTCATGTGTGCATCTGTTTAATGTTTGCATAATAAAAAAAAATAAGACAAAAAAATCAAGGTAATAACAATTTTAACAAATGCCATTGTTAAACTTTTACTACCTTGTTTAAATCTTACTAAAACTTTTAACGCTGAACCTTGACCCATGACAGAACACTACAATTAAGCATTATTTAGCTCTCTTTCAAAAATAAATAAAATGGAGTATTTAAGATTGTATGTTTTGATAATGGCATGTAATTATTGTTTCTGAATTAATGATCTTTTCTCCTTTGTTTGTTTGACCACAGGAAGTGAATGGAAATATGTCATCATGTCAACTGTGCGCTCTTGTCCCAAATCTAATATAGACAAACAACCAACCAAATCCTGGATTATAAAACAACTTGGATTCATCACAGACCCACACCAAGTTAACGTGGGCATTACCAGGGCACAAGAAGGCCTGTGCATCATCGGTTAGTTACACCATCTACTCTAAATCTGATGAACAAACAATCTAGGCTTGTAGAAGTCAATAACGTGTGAATGATTTGATCTGTTAAACACATGCTAGTTATTTGAATAACGCAAAGTAATGCACACATCACATTTTTACATCACATAAGGATGGAGTATTATTAGGTCCTATAAGAGTATAATAATTTTAGGTTGTAAAACAATGTCGATATTATTTATCATCTTTTTTTGTGTGCAGTTTATGTTAATAGTGTCAGAGTTAATATGTCAAATGCCATTATAATAACACTAAACCTCCTTTTAATTTGTGTACATGATGTATTTTAGAATTATCAACAGTTTTAGATTTGATGCTTAGATTACATTGCACTAATTTTGCTAATTTGACAGGCAATGAGAACTTGCTGCGGTGCAGTGTGTTGTGGAGAAGACTTCTGGATCATTATAAGGAGAAAGGATGTGTTGTGAATCCCGCGAGGCTCATCCAGATTCAAAAACCCACTAGAAGTCTGGCAACAAGAAGAACTGCTAAAAAATGATGTGCTTCATGTAGTTTTATTTTTGTAGCTGCATGCATTTGCTTTATTCTATTGCTTTGTTAAATGTGCACTTGTATTTACATTTTTGCATTATATTGTAAAACATTTTTGCAAGACAGACATCAGGGACCACACTTGAATGGCAATTTAGTATGTTTTTTTTATATATATATATTAAATTAAATCTATTTTATTTTTTTAGTCTGCTTTAGCATTGTTAATTAAACTATATTTATGCATTTTAATTTCAGAATTTATGTGCAATTCTTACATTTTGTATAAAGTTTGCATAACCACAAATTCATGAAGAAAACATTTTTTGCATTGCATTTGTTACAAATACTAATTCTGCATATACAAAAGCAAAGTAGCAATAAGTGAATTTTTGTGCATGTAACTATCAAATATAGAAATTAAGGATATGTTTATTCACCTCAATCTTCAAATCAATTTTACCACAACAGCACCATTAGATGATGACTATTGAAATGTTAACATTTGACCACTTAGTGGTGCTGCACTAGCATAGAAAGCAAATCATAAGGCAATTTGCTTTTAGTAACTGTGTATATAAAATTTTATATGTTGTTGAATAACTTCACTTTGTTTACTGTACTGTAATGCAATAACCTGAATGTTCTGTGTTTATATATGTATAAATGTGCATCTGTCTGTAATATTTTTTTTAATAATGCAAGTTTACTGTGCAGCTCTTTACACCATTTGCACAATGATAGATACAGGAGCTGCAGAATGTATTTGAACACTGAAGTCACAAATAAAAATGTGAATGTGATTGATTAGATGGGTGTTCTTTATCATGTTTGAGTTTCAGTGATTAAATGTTGTTTTCACTGGATGTATCATGCCAGTTCTCCTTTAGTTCACACAGGGGAATTGCATTAACTTCAACATCAACCACTAGTTAACAACAAACAATTTCAATACTGACTGTCTTCATCTTTAACACTAGCATTAAAAACCTAACTTGCATGCATTTTTTTTTTTTTGCTTTAATATTTTAAAAAACTTTTCTAAAGTGTAACATTAGTTGGCACATTTGCATTCATTTTTGTTTTGTTTTTTGCTTTAATATTTAAAAAAACTATTATAAAGTGTAACATTAGTTGGCATTTGCATGCGTGTTTTTTTTTTTTTGCTTTAATATTTTAAAAAACTTTTCTAAAGTGTAACATTAGTTGGCACATTTGCATTCATTTTTGTTTTGTTTTTTGCTTTAGTATTTAAAAAAAAACTTTTCTTTTTTTTTTTTAATATATATATTTGAAAAAACTTTTCTGAAGTGTGACATTAGTGTCTGTCACACTTTAGAAGAGTTTTTTAAAATATTAAAGCAAAAAAATGCATGCAAATGCAACACACACACACACACACACACACACACACACACACACAGAGGGGTGTTAGTAAGGGGGAGACAGACGCCAGGCTGGTTTGGAAAAGACTCTGAAGAGAGCTGTGGTTTTGCGGGAGTGTGACGAGACATGGCAAGAAGAGAGAGAGAAACCACTGATGAGAGTGGATAAATGAAGAAAAGACATTACTTGAGAAGCACCGTTTTGTAAAATATGAAGATTTGTTTTGAGAGAACATCTTGACATGGCATATATGGAGGAAAACTAACTTACGTATTCTTCAAAACCAAGTTTTAATAGTTTGTATGAATTGATTCTAAAGTAAATGCATCTTGTTTTATAGAATTTGTTACTAAAACAAGACAAAAATGATTATGAGAATGATTTTTCTCACAGTGCATTGCATAAAAGATGCAATGCATCAAAAGCTGTGCACATGTGCTTGTGTGCAAGAGTGTAGTGCATGTCTTGTTTGGAATTGCATACATGCGTGTGTGTGTGTGTGTGTGTGTGTGTGTGTGTGTGCGTGTCTCATTAGGCTGCGAGAGGCTGGAGCTGCAGCAGGCCGTCTACTCTCACCGCAGCCTTTGATGGGGTTCAATCAGCGCCACATGAGACGGGGAGAGATGAAGTGGAGAATGGAGGGAAAAGATGTGGGATGAAAAGTAGGAGCAATATATAGGGAAGGGGGGCGGAATCTCTCTAATGCATGATGATGAAATTCAGGACATCATGGCCTCTTGCTTGGTCTGTTCGTGCTTTTTATGGTCCATTTCTTATATCATTTCCATTTAATTTATTGACAGATATACTTTCTTAACAAATAATTTAAGAGTTATTTATGATATTATTTTATAAATATAGACCACAACAAATGTTCTTGTTTTCCAGTACAAACATCTAACATTCTTAAATCAAGATAAATTTACTTATGAAGCATAATGACTTATGTCGTTAGGTCTTGTATCAAAAAGTATTGAGTTTTTGCTTTTTTATTTAAAAAATAATCATTTTCTCTTTAAATTAAGGGTTTCCTTACCTCACTAGCAGATATCTTTTCCTGTTTAAAGCAAAAACTAACAAAACAAGACAAAAACATTTTTAAAATTCAGTATATTGAATGTTTTCCAACAGTGTTTTATTAAATCTGCCTTTGTAAGGACCACAGAATTTATAGTATTCACTCACAGCAAAGTGTTTTATATATATATATATATATATATATGTGTGTGTGTGTGTGTGTGTGTGTGTGTGTGTATGTATGCATGTATGAGTAAATATATACACACACACACACACACACACACACACACACACAGTTGTGCTCAAAAGTTTACATACCCCTTGTGTAATCAGCAAAATGTTAATTCTTTTAGCAAAATAAGAGGGATCACACAAAATGCATGTTATTTTTAATTTAGTACTGATCTGAATAAGATAATTTACATAAAAGACAATTACATATAGTCCACAAGAGAAAACAATAGCTGAATTTATAAAAATGACCCTGTTCAAAAGTTTACATACCCTTGATTCTTAATACTGTGTTGTTACCTAAATTACCCACAGCTGTGTCTTTTTGTTTAGTGATAGTTGTTCATTAGTCCCATGTTTGTCCTGAACAGTTAAACTGTCTGCTGAAAAAAAAATAATAATAATGGTAAATTTAAGTAATTTTGTCTTCTTGGAAACATGCAAGTCTCTTCTGTAGCTTCTGAAGGGCAGCGCTAAATGAAAAAATATGATATTTAGGCAGAATGAGCAAAATGTACACATTTCCATTCTGTTCAAAAGTATATATATATATATATATATATATATTGTTTGTGTTTGTGTTTTGTTTTGTTTTTCTTCTTCTTTTTGGTAATGTTGTGCTGCATCTTGGCCAGGTCACTTCTGTAAAAGAGATTTTTAAAAAAAAAATGGTTAAATAAAGGACTGACTGAATGAATGAATGAATGAATATAATACAGATCATTTCGAAGCAGCTCAAAGTAATTTAATAGAAAATAACAGAATCAACTATGCAAACTTCAAATAGTGTCAATATTCAGCTCAATTCAGCTCTCATCCAATTATGCAGTCAAATTGATATCACCCAATATTAAACGTCTTTTAAACCTCAACAAAGCAAGCCAATGGCCACAGCAACAAGGTCTATAGTTTCTTGAGAAGTACAAACAGTACAAATCCTCCATGCAAACTCAATTAGAATGAGCTCATAAAACTGCCTGCGTAATAATTTTACAATAAATATAAAAACGTTTGTTTAGATGGAGAACAGCATGTCGCCACAGGACAGGAGAGATTTGCAGGGCGAAGAGTCACATGTGCAAATCCAGCATCTTATTATTCAGAAGCTCTGTTTTGTAAATGCGATAATTATATGCTGCGAAAATCCCAGCGCACAAAGCAAACGCATCATCCCGTTTCGACACAGAGTCGCGCTCTGTGCTCATTCAAGAAATACTCAATCAATTCACCTGACTGCATAGCTTCATCAGTGACAATTTATGACCAGACGTCCTGTGTCGTCCGTGTTTTTGCGTGCGTACATACATGTGTGAGTCTCCTCGCTCCGGTCGCCACCGTTGTACAGATGTGACCGCAGTGAACCGTGCTCCCCCATTTCTTTCCACAACAAAGCCCAATTAAACAGCGCTGCCTCGCAGGCCTCGCAGTCGACCGCCAGCCGCACTTCCACAAACACGAAGAACAGTTTAAAACCAGAGCTGGAGCGAGGGGCCTCCGCTGATTCAAAACAGCCCCTCCGGTGCTGCCAAAAACTGCCTGCCTTACTCTTTAAATTAGTCCCATATTATGTCTGATTGTTTAGGAAGCACTTACAAACTTACTAAATAGCAGTTAGCTTGAAAAATCTATCAAATAATTACAGGTCACTGGAAGAATACTGTTTAGGCCTGCTGTGCGTGAACGGCTCTCTAAGAGAGGGAAACGTGGGTGTTTACATGGTTGAATAAAGATAATGTGTGTGACCTTACTAGCACAAGCTTCAGTTTTATTTTTTTAGACTCCTGTGTGGTATTGTTCATGTAAATGTTGCTACCTTGACTCTTTTATATAGAAATGACACGTATGTTTCAATATACTTAATATCACAAGCCACTAGGGCTTTTCTCTGTTCTTAGCACTGTACTACGCATTTTACAGGGTTTTCTGGGTAACTGGTATGGCATACCCTCCTGAAAAAAGAGCATATGCTGTTTAGGTTTTTTAGGTTTTGATGCTGGTATGCTGGTCCTTTGCTGGTTTATGCTGGTCCTTTGCTGGTTTAAGCTGGTCCTTTGCTGATTTATGCTGGTTCTTTGCTGGTTTATGCTGGTCCTTTGCTGGTTTAAGCTGGTCCTTTGCTGATTTATGCTGGTTCTTTGCTGGTTTATGCTGGTCCTTTGCTGGTTTATGTTGGTTCTTAGCTGGTCCTTTGCTGGTTTATGCTGGTTCTTTGCTGGTTTATGCTGGTTCTTTGCTGGTTTATGCTGGTCCTTTGCTGGTTTAAGCTGGTTCTTTGCTGGTTTATGCTGGTTCTTTGCTGGTTTAAGATGGTCCTTTGCTAGTTTATGTTGGTTCTTAGCTGGTCCTTTGCTGGTTTATGCTGGTCCTTTGCTGGTTTAAGCTGGTCCTTTGCTGATTTATGCTGGTCCTTTGCTGGTTTATGCTGGTCCTTTGCTGGTTTATGCTGGTCCTTTGCTGGTTTAAGCTGGTCCTTTGCTGATTTATGCTGGTTCTTTGCTGGTTTATGCTGGTCCTTTGCTGGTTTATGTTGGTTCTTAGCTGGTCCTTTGCTGGTTTATGCTGGTTCTTTGCTGGTTTATGCTGGACCAGCATAAGCCAGCAAAAGACCAGCTAAGAACCAGCATAAACCAGCAAAGGACCAGCTAAGAACCAGCATAAACTAACAAAGGACCAGCATAAACCAGCAAAGGACCAGCATAAACCAGCAAAGAACCAGCATAAACCAGCAAAGGACCAGCTAAGAACCAACATAAACCAGCAAAGGACCAGCTAAGAACCAACATAAACCAGCAAAGGACCAGCATAAACCAGCAAAGAACCAGCATAAATCAGCAAAGGACCAGCTTAAACCAGCAAAGGACCAGCTAAGAACCAGCATAAACCAGCAAAGGACCAGCTAAGAACCAACATAAACCAGCAAAGGACCAGCATAAACCAGCAAAGAACCAGCTAAGAACCAGCATAAACCAGCAAAGGACCAGCTAAGAACCAGCATAAATCAGCAAAGGACCAGCTTAAACCAGCATACCAGCATCAAAACCTACCTAAACAGCGTATGCTGTTTTTTCAGCAGGACCCGTAGTCAGAGTAGCACACTATTTCAATTTCAACAGATTGTAGCCTATTTTTGTTTAACAACATACCAATCCCTGCAAAAATTAAGCATGCTACAAATAAAACAAAAAAAACATGGATACTATAGTTAAACAATGACAAAAATTAACCTTGGCTTGTTATTATAGTTTGACCATGTTATTTGTGAATAAATACGCCAGAAAAAACACAGTTACTATACTTTTACTATAATAAATCTATGGTAAATTTTCAAAAAGAGACTGCTCAGCTCATAAAGCATCTTTACAAAAAAGAAAATGTATAAAACAATTTTAGTTGTAAATTGTGAAAATTGCATGATTGTTACATGATTGATAATGCATTTTCATGCTTAATAAATTCAGTATGGCATCTAACGTGAAAGAACTACAGTTTTTAGTGGCTGTTTCCATTGCCAGATTGGGCGGGTTGCTGCCCAATTGGGCTTCTTTAGATTGGCTTGGACCGGAGAGTACACAAAATTTGACAATCAGCTGCTTTTTTTCTTAGCTTTTATCATTAGTCGTGTTATTTTAATATGTTCAAGCTCAAAGTATCACAGTAAAATAATGTTTAGTGCAGTCATCAACTCATATTTTCCTTAACGCAACCCTTATTTGTTCAGTTTAAAAGACCTGTCAATCAATTTACCATCTTTTATGTTGGTGAGATGTGATGACTCGTGAGTGACAGGGTTTTGGCGCTATAAACAGCAATTTTGAATGTGCAGCTATATATTCATTCATTTGTTTTATTTAAGTGATTGCAATGGCAAAGTGGCCTAAATATAAAGCACAACAAAAAAGTGTAAGTGAAAAAGTTCTTTATTATGTTCTAAAAATACATGCTGGAGTTCTGTCTGAAGATAATGCACAAGACATTCATTGTTTTTATAATTATTATTTTATTTTTGCTATTTGATTATCATACAGTATGTATTAATTAATAACATCCCTGTTGAAAAAACCATATGCTGGTTAGGTAGGTTTTGATGCTGGTATGCTGGTTTTTGCTGGTTTAAGCTGGTCCTGCTTAAACCAGCATACCAACATCAAAACCTACCGAACCAGCATATGCTGGTTTTTCCAGCAGGGACATCTTTGGCTGTCATGGGTGTGTGCATGAACGAGAGTAAATGCCAGCTAAATTACATGCTTTCTGATCACTTTGTGCACTGTTTGCACAAAAAAAAAATACTTATTTTACTGGGGGTTAAAGTCATCGGTTAATTTCTTGATTCTCACTTTCTGGATATTTTAAGCATATTTTCTCTCTTTAATGCATTTTACCTGTTTTGGTCCATATTCCTGTGAAATTTATTTATCTTTATTTTATTTTGTCATCATTATTTTTTAAAGAGGTAAAATGGTCTTTATCTGCCGTGATTGACATGGCAATACAATTCTATCACATTTTGGCAGTTAAAACTTTGGGCTGGTTTTTGTTGAAGTGGACGGGTTTTGGGCTGGAAATCGTCAAACCAATCTGGCAACACTGAACTTCACGGCAAATTAAAAACAGCTCACCAAGTGAAATAATACAAGAGTCTATATGTGTTTGTTTTGACCAACAGAGGGCGCTGCTTGCTATAGGCTATAGCGTATTCAATCCGTGTTATCGCGTCTTCCTTTTCCAAACAGTTACTCACGTTAGTTTTGTCTTAGAAAACTGGACCAGAATGAACGACCGCAAGAGTACCACCACCTTATTATCACCATCTTCAAAGTAAGGCATATATAAACTCACAAGTATATCTAACTGTGTACGCAAATTACATTATACACCGCGATTTGCTTCGTTCCTTCATTTCTATAGGCCTATGTAAACATAAAAAGCGCGCGCAAATTCTTACGTTCCTTCGGGGACGTATCGCTGTTTTTAGCGCCTTGCGCCATGATTTGTTTTAAAGAGCATTGCATAATGAACAATATAAAATGAATGTGTAATGAGTTTATCAGAAAATGTGCCCAATGTTGTTTGTCTCATGTTTCTGAATTCTGTAGTAATTCTTTATTCAGGTTTACATTGCCTGCTTGTGTATTTTTTGTATTGTGACAAACTGAACTTTGTTCTGAGCCTTTAAAGTTTTTGCTTATGGCCAAAGTGCATTTTAAAGTAGTATGATGGAGTATGATACCATAGTTGATCACATTTATGTTGATAAAAATGGATGAAACCTGTGCTGTCCCTGTAGGGGAGAGTGGGGTAAGATGTGCCATTTTTTTACTTATGTGGTCCTCAAGATAAGGGAAAATGAGGCAGCCGTACAGTAAAAGTATCTACAGTAATTTCAGGATGCTTCCTATCATTTTAAGTTATCAGAATGTATGACAAAAGGGTTCTGAAATTATGGCTTTTTATAAAAAAGTGTCCCTGTGGCTCAATTTGCCCCAGGTTTAGGGGTAAGTTGACCTAAGTCAGTGGGTAAGATGACCCATCTGAGTGAAAACTGACCATCTGACTGAATCTGATTCAAACCCATGTGAATTTTTTAAAGATAATGTATCTCTTTTAAAAAGTAACTTAATAATCAAATTTCATTTTATAAACAGTCATATTTCTTATTTTAAAGCTAACTTAACATAAAACCAATCAAATCTTTAATTGTTTGCATTTCTGAAACAATACGTAGAACACCAAAGTTTTAACCTTCCCTAAAACAGACTAAACAGAGTTTGTTGAGTAAAATGAAATAAAAGTTTAATTAGAAATTAAAGAATAAATGTCGCTGAAACTAATAAACATTTTTGTCAAAAGATTCTTGGCATGGTAGCTTTTTTGCAATATCGAACAGACCATTAGGGACTAAGGTGGAAAGGTATATTTGATTATAATGTGATGAAAAGCATCTTCTGGTTTTCAGAGAAGGATATGGTGCCCTTTCACGCCAAAATGAAATTAAGTGAATAAGACTAAAATTAAACTGACGTCTGTATAGTAGAACTGTAGGAAAAGAAAGTTCAACACTCTTCAGCAATGAGGAAAAAAAAGCACAAATGTTAATATAAAGTAAGTTTTGCTTATTAGTACACTGCAAAAATAGCTTTTCTTACTTTGATTTTTTGTCTTGTTTTCAGCCAAAATATCTAAAAATTCTTAAATCAAGAAGGATTTTCTAGACAAGTAAATATTATTGTCTTGTTTTTTCAAAACAAAATTAATTTAACAAAATTAAGTGTGTTTTAGCTGGAAACAAGCAAAATAATCTCCCAGTGTTGTAAGCAAAATAATCTTGTTTTCTGTTTGAAATATTTTTTTTTGCTTACCCCATTGGCAAATTATTTAGCTTGTTCTAAGCAAAAACTCATTTAATTTTGACTTGTTTTTTCTGAAAACAAGACAATAATTATTTACTTGTCTAGAAATTTTTTTTATATTTTGGTTGGAAACAAGACAAAAAATGTAAGTAAGAAAAGTACGGTTGAATTGAATCATCAAAGGTCAGCAGCAAAGTCATTGGTTAATAAAATGGGATTAAATACATAAAGGAAACAAAAAGTAACTTCTGTTACTTTTTTGAAAAAGTAACTCAGATATTTTCTTGTAAATGAAAAAGTAATGCATTACTTCACTAGTTACTTGAAAAAAGTAATATTATTATGTAACTCGCATTGCTTGTAATGCATTACCCCCAACGCTGGCAATAACCCTGGAAATTTCAGTGATATATTGAGCGCTGGACTAAAAATGTCCCCAGTTTCAATTCAGAAATGTGGTTTTAAGCCAGTAAGTGAGTGTTTGTTGTGTTGTTCCTGCTAAAGCAGTGCAGAGATCCCCTGATGGAAACCCTGTAGCAGAAATCCAGCCTTGAGTTTGTCTTGAGTGGTTAGCGTGGTATGACTAGAGACGTTAAACTCCAGGCAGACGTTAGAGGAGACAAGAAAAATACAGCAAGGGTTCCCCTAGTTGTGTTTGAACTGTGTAGCTCGCATTTTTCTAAAAGAGAATACAGAAAGTTCACGGTGAAACCATTTTTAAGTCCTTGTGGTGGGAGCAACACGTTTTGAAAAACCTTAACTTTTTATTGTTGAAACTTAGTCTGATTGAGTTAAAAGTTTTACGGTAACCACAAGCAATAAAGCATCAAGTGATAACTAATCTCCTGTTTAAATCAACCATAAGCCCTGTATGCAAGATCATGCAATCAGTATTATATGCAAATATCATCTGTATGTTCATCTTTAGAAATAAATGACCTTTAAGGCAGTTAATGGGGAATTCACATATAAAACATTCTGATGGGCTGTGGTTGTTTCATGTCACTTTTATTGTGGACAAACGATTTAAGGCTGGAATAGAACCATAATAATACTAATAGATGCCATAAATCAAAATCGAGACTATAGCTGATAAAAATCTGAGCATGTCACCCAATTTCAGGCTGTCCGAGCTGTCGCATTTCACAAAGAAATAATGTACACTTTTAAAAATAAAGGTCCTTTACTGGCATCTATGGTTCCATAAATAACCTTTAACATTCATGTAACCTATTCGATGCACAAAAGGTTCTTTTAGATTATTAAAATGCTGTCAGCGTTTAAAAAAAGGTTCTTTGGGGGACCCAAAATGGCGAAAAACCCACTTTTGCAAAGTGTCACTGACTTTGAATTTATCTAGTTTGAGGATATCAGACATAATATTGTGTGTCTTTTTTTGAAACACATATTGCTTTCATTTGTCATGCATCTTCTACAGTAGCAACGCAACACATGTTCTTCTATATTTTGTTGTGTTTGTAACAACTTATAAGTCTGGTATTGTGTGTGATCCTCAGTCGTTTACTGCATGATGCAGAATTTTTCATTTACAAAGGCACCAAATGTATGACACCTAGTGTTTCTAAATCTGTTCAGAATTTAAAAATTGTGTTGTGATGTAATGTGGACAGCCAAATTACTCAGTTATTAATGCATCCAGATATTGTACTTGTAATTCTCATTATTGTCAATGCTAATATAAATCACTGCATCACTTTTATGCAGAACTGCCTGTAAATACTTTACAATTTAAATGAAATAATATAGTATTTCTTTTGTAGTGCAGCCACCAGCCAGTAATGATAATGTGACTTTGTGGTAATGACAGTTTCACATGGACACTTACTCACACTCTTTCTATATGTGCGGTAAATAAATAAGAAATTCCCTTTTTTATTTTTCTAGTCTGTGGCATTTTGGGTTAAAATGTTCTTAACAGAAATAAAAATTGTAATGATTTTGGTTTAAATGTGCTTGTTTTTAAACAATAGGCTCTCTTGCACTCTTTCTATATGGCTGTATCTAATAAAAATGTGCAGAAATCTATGAAAATGTGATATTTTTTTTCCATAAAAAGAGTGGTATTTTTGGTGTAATAGCGTTTTTCATACTACTTTGTTAAATTAAATGCAAATACTATAACATTTTATAGTTTATAAATAGTAAAATAATATGTACAGTGTATATTTTTATACTGTGGTTATGAAAGTTTTGGAGTATAATGTGCTTCATTGTAATGAAAATTGAAATGATTTGATGGTAAATTTTACTTAATTGTGGCACATTTAACAATTTCCTTCCAAATGGCTCAAATGGAACCAGAAATTTTAATAATTCAAATCACTGCATCATGTTTATGCAGACATGCCTATAAATACTTTACAATTTAAATAAAATTATATAGTATTTTTTATAGTTAATGTGACTTTGTGGTAATGACAGTTTTAAGTGGATGCTTCCTCACCTTTTTCTATAGGTACATAAAATAAACAAGAAGTTATTTATTTTTCAATTCTGTGGCAAAAAATAATTTTCCCTACATTGAAATGTGTAAAATGTTCTTAACAATAATATTTTCTTTTAAGAATTTTGGGTTGAATGTGCTTATTTTTACTCTCTCTGTATGGCTGAATCTAATGAAAATATGCGAAAATATGCAAAAACAAAAGGATTTTCATAATATTTAGTTCAATTAACTTGAAAATGCAAATGCTATAACATTTTATAGTTTATAAATAGTAACAAATATTACACAGATATATTCACAATATATATTAAACAGCATTTCTTTCATATTACAGTAATAAGAATTACTTTTTTAAGTTTTGGAGTAGAATGTGCTTGATTGTAATGAAAATTGTAATGATTTGATGGTAAATTTTGCTTAATTTACAAAAATTCCTTATAATTTCTGTAATGCATCTATTTTTTCTTATTAATCTCTTGTAATTCAAATTATTTTACATGTTGATTCAAAATACTAAACCACTTTTTAGTTCAGTTAATATGAAAATTCAAATATTATGAAGTTGTTTATAAATGCAAAATAACACAGCACTTTTCATATTAAAGTAATAAGAATTAAATGTCTACATTGTGTTTATGAACATTTTAAGGTCAAATTTGCTTAATTGTAGTGAAAATTTAAATGATTTGGGGGGTAAAAAGGTGTGGTGTTGTGTATTTCAGTCTCTGCTTGAGGCATATTGCATCATGCTTGTTTAGGATGCAGAAAACTGGTGACACTTTACCAATTGATTTGCAAATTTATGTCATGCATTCATGCATTTTACCTGCAGTACTCATTGTTCTCAATTTAGATTTGAATTACTGTATCACTTTTTTAATTACCATGTGACTTTGTGGTTATGACCATTTTGGTTGGAAGTGGAAATGCATGAAACATTGGTGAATCAGACAAAACATGCGTGTGTTTTGCACATTACAGGTGGAGGGATGTGCAGAGGTGCAACTGTCGGTCGTGGCAGCTCCAGTAGGGGGCGTCGTTCACCAAGCTGGCCCGTGTAACGTGGCGTGGGTAGCTCGCGGTGGTTTTGGTCAGGCAGACTGGAGCCCTTGGGCGCTGGCATGCAGCTCAGTGTTCGGGAGGGGCCCCCTCAAAAACCATCTCCTCAGGGGCCACACCCACCGCGCTCGCTCTCTGTGGGGGGACGGCGCGTTACTTCAAGCCAGGCCTCCGGATTTAGAGCGGCTCTCAGACCGCTCGCCCCAGCCGGTGGAAGTCAAAGCATTCGGCTTTATTTTGGAGCCCAGACTGCGTGGCATGCGCTCGCTCCGAGCCTCCGCTTGCGCTTCGCATGCACACATCTGGGAAAGTCTGTTTACAATCACTTCCTCCGTTCGAGTCTGGGACGACAAACCCAAACTGTCCTTGACCCAAACATCCAATGTCAGTTTCTGATGGTGGTCTTGACATTTATAGCGCTCCTGAGGGCATGAGCGAGAAGAAACGGCCATACGGTGAGGAGGTGGAAAGAGCTTCAGACCCAGAGTTCAGTGTTTTTCTTATTTCACCACCATCGCTGTGCTTTAGCTGCAGGGTGTGGGTGCAGCGTTGGGTGGTCCGAGCTCTCCTTGAGCGTCTGCTGTGGGTTTCTGACCTGCCGTGTTTTGTTTTGGTGTTTAAAGGAAGGGCTCTCTTTAGGTAAAACGTGCTTATTTTTACACGGGCCGCTCGCTCGCGCTCTTTCTATATGGCTGAGACTCATGAAAACGTGCGGAAAGTAAATACGAAATTTCATTTTCCGTAAAATGAGGGTCTAGTAAGAGTTTGACAATATTTCTTTCATGAAAGTTAAGCACTTCCCTTTGCTACAACGCATTCAGGCTATGCTATAAATACTATAAAATGGTTTGAAAATACTGTATAATATACATAATATGGCATTTCTTTCATATTACAGTAAAAAGAATGAGTTTTTTGTTTATAAACATCTTTATTCTGACATAGAATTAAAAAAAAAAACATTTTGACTATACTACACAAAAGTGTATATCTTGCAATTGTTTTTTTTTCTTCTGCTACTGAATAAAAATAAAAAGGTAATTAATTATAATTGATCTCAAAATTCTGACTTTTTTCTTGCAATTGTTTGCAAGAAATAGTTTATATTTCACATTTCTTACTTTTCTTGTCAGATTTGCAAGTTTATATCTCACAATTGTTGCTTTTTCTCAGAATTGCGTGAAACAAAGTCAGAATATTGAGAGAAAAAGGCACAGTTGCCATTTTCATTTTTTTTTTCTGTGGTGGAAACTTACTTCCAAACATTTTGAGGTAAAATGTGCTTAATAGTAATAAAAATTGTAATAATTTTGGGGTAAAAATGTGCTTACTTTTACATGGTCTGCTTGCTCACACTCTTTCTATATGGCTGAGACTCATGAAAATGTGCGGAAAGTAAATACGAAATTTCATTTTCCGTAAAATGAGGGTCTAGTAAGAGATTGACAATATTTCTTTCATGAAAGTTAAGCACTTCCCTTTGCTACAATGCATTCAGGCTATGCTATAAATACTATAAAATGGTTTGAAAATACTTTATAATATACATAATATGGCATTTATTTCATATTACAGTAAAAAAAATGAGTTTTTTGATTATAAACATTTTTATTCTGACATAGAATAAAAAAAAATTCATTTTGACTTTGTTCCACACAATTCTGAGAAAAAAAGTCAGAATTGCAAGATATAAACTTGGAATTGCAAAAAAAAAAGTCTACAAAAGTGTATATCTTGCAATTCTTTTCTTTTTTTTCTTCTGCTACTGAATAAAAATAAAAAAGGTAATTAATTATAATTGATCTCAAAATTCTGACTTTTTTCTTGCAATTGCCAGTTTATATTTCACATTTCTTACTTTTCTTGTCAGATTTGCAAGTTTATATCTCACAATTGTTGCTTTTTCTCAGAATTGCGTGAAAAGTCAGAATATTGAGAGAAAAAGGCACAGTTGCCATTTTCTTTTTTTCTTTTTTTTTTCTGTGTTGGAAACTTGCTTCCAAACATTTTGGGATAAAATGTGCTTAATAGTAATACAAACTGTAATAATTTGGGGGTAAAAATGTGCTTAATTTTACACATTTCATATTACAGTAAAAAGCATGTTTTTTGATTATAAACATTTTTATTCTGACATAGAATTTAAAAAATACATTTTGCTTGCGTGCTCTTTCTATATGGCTGAGACGCATGAAAACGTGTGGAAAGTAAATACGAAATTTCATTTTCCGTAAAATGAGGGTCTAGTAAGAGATTGACAATATTTCTTTCATGAAAGTGAAGCACTTCCCTTTGCTACAACGCATTCAGGCTATGCTATAAATACTATAAAATGGTTTGAAAATACTGTATAATATACATAATATGGCATATCTTTCATATTACAGTAAAAAGAATGAGTTTTTTGATTATAAACATTTTTATTAGAATTAAAAAAAAAAACATTTTGACTTTGTTTCACACAATTCTGAGAAAAAAAGTCAGAATTGCTAGATATAAACTTGGAATTGCAAAAAAAAGTTTAGATCTCGCAATTCTGAGTTTATATCTTGCAATTCTGTTTTTTTTTATTTCTGCTACTGAATAAAAAATAAAAAATAAGGTAATTCTGACTTTTTTCTTACAATTGCCAGTCTATATTTCACATTTTTTACTTTTCTTGTCATATTTGCAAGTTTATATCTCACAATTGTTGCTTTTTCTCAGAATTGCATGAAACAATGTCAGAATATTGAGATAAAAAGTCACAGTTGCCTTTTTTCTATTTTTTTTTCTATGGCTGAAACTTGCTTCCAAACATTTTGGGGTAAAATGTACTTAATAGTAATACGTTTTAATAATTTTGGGGTGAAAATGTGCTTACTTTTACATGGACTGCTTGCTCACTTTCCGTAAAATGAGGGTCTAGTAAGAGTTTGACAATATTTCTTTCATGAAAGTTAAGCACTTCCCTTTGCTACAATGCATTCAGGCTATGCTATAAATACTGTAAAATGGTTTGAAAATACTGTATAATATACATAATATGGCATATCTTTCATATTACAGTAAAAAGGATGAGTTTTTTGATTATAAACATTTTTATTAGAATTAAAAAAAAAAACATTTTGACTTTGTTTCACACAATTCTGACTTTGAGAAAAAAGTCAGAATTGCAAGATATAAACTTGGAATTGCAAAAAAAAAAGTGTACAAAAAGTGTATATCTTGCTTTTTTTCTTCTGCTACTGAATAAAAATTAAAATTATTTAATTAATTAATTATAATTCATCTCAAAATTCCGACTTTTTGCTTACAACTGCCAGTTTATATTTCACATTTCTTACTTTTCTTGTCATATTTGCAAGTTTATATCTCGCAATTGTAGCTTTTTCTCAGAATTGCGTGAAACAAAGTCAGAATATTGAGAGAAAAAGTCACAGTTGCCTTTTTCTTTTTTTTTCTATGGTGGAAACTTGCTTCCAAACATTTTGGGGTAAAATGTGCTTAATAGTAATAAAATTTGTAATCATTTTGGGGTAAAAATTTGCTTATTTTTACACGGGCCACTTGCTCACACTCTTTCTATATGGCTGAGACTCATGAGAATGTGCAGAAAATAAATTATACATTTTATTTGTCATGACATAATGGGTTTTTTCAATTTATTAAGATTTTCACATTATTTTTACATGAAGGTCAAGCACATTTAACAATTTTCTTTCAAATTCTCTTTTCTTTAGAGTAAAGCTGTGTGTAAATCGATTAATCGATTCAAAATAAAAGTTTTACATACTATATGTGTGTATACTGTGTATATTTATATATAAATACACACATATATATACATTTTTTTTTAAATATTTGTATGTTTGTTTATTTGTATGTAAACACGTGTATCTAAATATTTTACATTAATATATACATGGATGTGTGTGTATTTATATATACATAATAAATATACATGTGCACACACACATAGTAAGAAAACAAACTTTTATCTTGAATCATTTAATCACGACTAATAATTTTGCAGCTCTACTTCAATGCATCCAGACCTTTTAATTCTAATTACTGTCAGTGTTGATTTAAATTGGCTTAATTAAATGGTTTATGAATATTTTACAATATAAATAATGCAGCATTTGTTTCGTATAAATTTCATTGTGGTTCTAAATATTTTGGTGTAAAATATGCTTAATTGTAACAGTTTTAGGGTACTGATTTTTTTTGTGGGAAAAAAAGTGCTTAATTTGAATAATTTTAGGGTAAAATGTGCGTAATTGTAACAATTTTGGGGTAAACTACAGATTTCTCATGGAAAAAAGTGTGTAATTTGAATATTTTTGCTGTAAAATATGCTTAATTGTAATAATTTTGGGGCAAAATACTTATTTCTCATGGAAAAAAGTGCTTAATTTGAATGATTTTAAGGTAAAATGTGCTTACTTGTAACAATTTTGGGGCAAAATACAGATTTTTCATGAAAAAAGTGCTTAATTCGAATAATTTTGGTGAAAAAATGTGCTTAATTGTAACAATTTGGGGGTAAAATGCAGATTTCTCATGGAAAAAGTGCTTAATTTGAATAATTTTAGGATACAATATGTATAATTATAAAAATACAGATTTTTGATGGGAAAAACTGCTTAATTCAAATCATTTTAGGGTAAAATGTGCTTAATTGTAACAATTTTGGGTGCAAAATACAGATTTTTTCATGAAAAAAAAATGCTTAATTTGAATAATTTTAGGATACAATATGCATAATTATAAAAATACAGATGTTTCATGGAAAAAAGTGCTTAATTCAAATAATTTTAGGGTAAAATATGCTTAATTGTAACAATTTGGGGGCAAAATACTGATTTCTCATGGAAAAAAGTGCTCATTTCAAATAATTTTGGTGTAAAATATGCTTAAATGTAACAATTTTGGGGCAAAATACTGATTTCTCATGGGAAAAAAGTGCTTAATTTGAATAATTTTAGGGTAAAATGTGCTTAATTGTAACAATTTTGGGGTAAAATTCAAATTTTGAATGGAAAAAAAATACTTAATTTGAGTAATTTTAGGATACAATATGCATAATTGTAAAAATACAGATTTTTGATGGAAAGAAGTGCTTAATTCAAACAATTTGAGGGTAAAATGTGCTTAATTGTAACCATTTTGGGGCAAAATGCAGATTTTGGGGGAAAAAAGTGCTTAATTTGAATAATTTTGAGGTAAAATACAGATGTTTCATGGAAAAAAGTGCTTATTTCAAATAATTTTAGGGTAAAATATGCTTAATTGTAACAATTTGGGGTCAAAATACTGATTTCTCATGGAAAAAAGTGCTCATTTCAAATAATTTTGGTGTAAAATATGCTTAAATGTAACAATTTTGAGGTAAAATACAGATGTTTCATGGGAAAAAGTGCTTAATTCAAATAATTTTAGGGTAAAATATGCTTAATTGTAACAATTTGGGGTCAAAATACTGATTTCTCATGGAAAAAAGTGCTCATTTCAAATAATTTTGGTGTAAAATATGCTTAAATGTAACAATTTTGGGGCAAAATACTGATTTCTTATGGAAAAAAGTGCTTAATTTGAATCATTTTAGGATACAATATGCATATTTGTAAAAATACAGATTTTTGATGTGGAAAAAAAAGTGCTTAATTCAAATAATTTTAGGGTAAAATGTGCTTAATTGTAACCATTTTGGGGCAAAATGCAGATTTTGGGGGAAAAAAGTGCTTAATTTGAATAATTTTGAGGTAAAATACAGATGTTTCATGGAAAAAAGTGCTTATTTCAAATAATTTTAGGGTAAAATATGCTTAATTGTAACAATTTGGGGTCAAAATACTGATTTCTCATGGAAAAAAGTGCTCATTTCAAATAATTTTGGTGTAAAATATGCTTAAATGTAACAATTTTGGGGCAAAATACTGATTTATCATGGAAAAAGTGCTTAATTTGAATGATTTTAGGGTAAAATGTGCTTAAATGTAACAATTTTGGGGTAAAATTAAAATTTTGAATGGAAAAAATGCTTAATTTGACTAATTTTAGGATACAATATGCATAATCGTAAAAATAGATTTTTAATGTGAAAAAAAGTGCTTAATTCAAATAATTTTAGGGTAAAAATGTGCTTAATTGCAACAATTTTGGGGCACAATGCAGATTTTTGGGGAAAAGTTTAATTTGAATAATTTTAGGGTAAAATGTGCTTAATTGCAATGAAATTCATAATGCATTTTCTTTTCTTTATGCAAAATATCATTTCTAATGTTGTTCTGATTTGGGGCTGGAATGCAACATGTTTTTGACAGGTTTTGTGAGCTTCACCCATGTTATTACTCCATGCGATGTGCATTTTCTGAGTTCTTCATTGCTCCTGTGTTTTGAGTGCGCTTCATGAGTGATGTTGAACTCCGTTAAACTGATGATTTGTGGAGGACACTTGTGGTGGAGCTGATGGGGGCGGACGGCAGCAGTAGTGGTAACTCGGTGCCATGTTTAGTATAGTCTAGAGTGCTGAGTAACCAGTAATTCATAAAATTGCCCTCTTTGTTATGATCATACTGGCTCCTTCAGGCCCCACACAGTTTGACATCCAATTCATGAGTATTTCTCTGTCCTCAGTTAATGACCTGCGTAAAGCACAACCAAAGCTGTTTTTTTATTGCAGAGAAGTCTATTGTAGATGATATTAAGCTTTTCCCGTTTTCGTCCCATCTGACTGTCTTTCTCGCTCATTTTTCCATAGAAATTCCTGTTTCTGTGACCACACGGTCTGGAAAAAGCCATCTCGCTGTGAGGCGAGTTTGTCCCTGACCCTGTATCTCCCTCTCACCACATTTCCATCTCCAAAGCCACTCACACACGTCTAATCATTTCACTTTTTCCTTGCGTGGCAGCGTTATTAAGAAGTTTAATTCGCTGAGGGCCCGGGCTCCGAGAGGAATTCAGGGAGAATTATTCCATTGATTCCCATTTAACCACAGTCAAATCCTTGGTACTCTGATACGGAGACTAATGATGAAAGCATATAGACCTTAAAACCCAAAACTGTAAAACTAGACCAAAGTGAGTTATGCTAAAAGACCCTTAGTTCGTATATTTAATATCTATAAACTGGCCAAAAACGCTGATATTTCAGCTAATGGCGCTGCCACGGGTCGCAATGACTTTAAATGCATGCAAAAAGGAACGGCGATCCAAAAAAGTAAACTTGATTTATAAGAGTACTTATTTGGAGAGCGTTCAAAACCGTGGCATTTGTGAGCTACTGCTTGGTAAATGTTACCTACGCTGAAACATACGTAAGTGATTCTCAATGCTGCTTTAGGGCCCAAACATGGTTGCAGGTTTGTTCTGATTGGATCACAGTCAACAGGTAAGAAGAAACAAAATATATTACATGACAAAAAAATTTTTTTATTATTGGATCACAGCCAACAGGTAAAAAGAAACAATGTTAAAATGCAAAAAAAAAAATTATAAATTTATGCCAATTTTACTACTGGATCAGGGGCAACAAGAAACAAAAGAAAACAAAAAAGTAAAAAGAAAAAAGAAAGGTAAAAAGGCACAAAATATTACATGCAAAAAAAAATTAAGGCCATTTTACTATTGGATCATGTTTAACATGTAAAAAGAAACAATTTTAAATGCGCAAAATGCCCTAATAAGAGCAAACAATATTAATATATTTTACTACTGGATTACAGTCAACAGGTAAGAAGAAACAATGTTAAATGCAAAAAAATATTAATACATTTATGGCAATTTTACTATTGGTTCACGTTCAACAGGTAAAAAGAAACAAAATATTACATGCAAAAAAAAAACTGAAAAAATATTAATACATTTTACTACTGGATCACAGTCAACAGGTAAAAAGAAACTGTTTAATGCAAAAAAAATACTAATAAATGTAAGCACGTTTTATTATTGGATCACAGTCAACAGGTACAAAGAAACAATGTTAAATGCAAAGAAATACAAAAAAAATTAAGCACATTTTGTTAATGGATAACTGTCAACACTTAAAAGAAACCATGTTAAGTGCAACAATACAAATAAATTTAAGGCAATTTTACTACTGGATCACATTCAACAGATGAAAGGAAACCATGTTAAATGCAAAAAAAACAATTCCCCAAAAAAGGGCAAAAAATATTAATAGATTTCACTACTGGATCACGGTTGACAGGTAAAAAAGAAACTATGTTAAATGCAAAAAATAACTAATAAATTTAAGGTCATTTTTATTATTGGATCACAGTCAACACGTAAAAAGAAACAAAATATTACATGGGAAAAAATCTGAAAAAATGTAAGGCCATTTTACTATTGGATCACATTTAACAGATAAAAAAAATATATATATTAAATGCAAAAAATGCCCCCAGAAAATACAAATAAAGTTAAGGCAATTTTATTATTATATCAAGGTCAACAGGTAAAAACAAACAATGTTAAAAAACAAAAAATACTTATAAATTTAAAGCAGTTTTTCTATTGGATCACAGTCAACAGTTTTTTTTTTTAATCCAAAGCAAAGGTTAAAAACCTTATTGATGTGTTTAAATTGATCTTTTATAGTGTTTGAGTTGAAATGCCAGCAAACCAACCAACATTTGATTTTCGACATTAAATCTGGATCTCGCATCAGAAGCGCTGGAAAACCACTGGTTTACAGCAATGTATATTGATGTAGATTATTAGGAAAAGCCACTTTATAGCTCACACACGCCCTTCATTAACACAATAATCAGCGGTGCTTTTCACAAGCCATTACCTCGCCCAGAGAGGAAGACGTTTCAATGTAAAATGCAAAAATAGAACAGATAAAAAACACTAAATGTTTTCCTTCAGTTTCCCTCTAAATCTCTAATTATAGATTGCTTTCGCGCCACTTTGAAGGAAGCTGTTAGTGGGGATCAAGCGTTTACAGCTCCTCGGAGTGATAAAGGATATCCCAATAAACTACTTACATCCAGCGGCTCTTTATACGCCACTGCTGCACCTCTCCTTTCAATTTCAGCCCCTTCAGGGTGTGGGATTTCTGATCCTCAAAGGGAAATAGGAAAGCTATTAGGCCAAATGGGGAAACCACATGCAAATCGTTGGGAAGGCAGTTCCCTCAAACCATGCCGAACCCTCCACATGTGGCACCGCGCGCCACAGTTTAGATCTTTGCGTGTTCAGTCAATTTCGGAAAGGCACACCCATTTCAACCTTAGGTTTTTTTTTTTTTACTCTGATTATCATGTTTGTGTGCTGTATGTATACAAGTACATATTGTGTTTCATTCAAGCATCAACTTTTGCTCTTAAAATTCCTTGAAAGAAATAAAAATAGGCATAATTGAGTCACTGTAGTGTCATTTCGAAGAGGAATGTTTGAGTTCATGATGAGAATGCTTGATTGCAGGCTTTGGACTGCAAAACATATTTTTCTTACTTAGATTTTTTTTGTCTTGTTTCCAGACAAAATATCTAAAAATTATTAAATCAAAGGATTTTCTAGACAAGCAAAAATTATTGTCTTCTCCAGAAAAAAAAGTCAAAATTAAGTGAGTTTTTGCTTAGAACAAGCAAAATAATCAGCCAATGGGGTAAGCAAAATAATCTTATTTTAAGCAGGAAATAAGATTATTTTCTTCTTGCTGCTTTGACTGTTTTCCGACTTCTACTTCTTTGACTTCTTCTATGGCTTTTGCTTCTTCAGCCTTTTTCGACTTTTACTACTTTGACTTCTTTGCCTTCTGCCTCTTCGACTTTTTCTTCGACTTATACTTTTTCGACTTTTTCTTTGACTTCTACTTTTTCTTCGACTTCTGTTCTTCAACTTTTTTTTTTACTTCTACTTCTTTGATTTCTTCTATGGCTTCTGCCTCTTTGACTTTTTCTTCAACTACTACTTTTTCGACTTTTATTTCAACTTCTACTTCCTTCGACTTCTGCTTCTTCAAATTTTTTTCAACTTCTACTACTTTGACTTCTGTGGCTTCTGCCTCTTTGACTTTTTTCTTTGACTTCTGCTTCTTCAGCTTTTTCTTAGATTTTTACTTCTTTGACTTCTATGGCTTCAGCTTCTTCAACTTTTTTTCAACTTTTACTTCTTTGACTTCTTCTATGGCTTCTGCTTCTTCGACTTTTTTCAACTTCTGCTTTTTCAACTTTTTCTTCAACTTCTACTTCCTTCGACTTTCTGCCTCTTTGACTTTTTATTTGACTTCTACTTCTTTGACTTCTGCTTTCTCAGCTTTTTCTTAGATTTCTACTCCTTTACTTCTATGGCTTCTGCTTCTTCAACTTTTTCTTCAACTTCTACTTCTTTGACTTTTGCTTCTTCAACTTTTTCTTCTTTGACTTTTGCTTCTTCAACCTTTTTCGATTTTTACTACTTTGACGACTTCTTTGCCTTCTGCCTCTTCGACTTTTTCTTCAACTTCTACTTTTTTTTTTACTTTTTCTTCAACTTCTACTTCTTTTGACTTCTGCCTCTTCGACTTTTTCTTCTTTGACTTCTTCTATGGCTTCTGCCTCTTCGACTTTTTTTTCAACTTCTGCTTTTTCGACTTTTTATTTGACCATTACTTCTTTGACTTCTGCTTCTTCAAATTTTTTTTCGACTTTTACTTCTTTGACTTCTTCTATGGCTTCTGCCTCTTCGACTTTTTCTTTGATTTCTACTTCCTTCGACTTCTATGGCTTCTGCTTCTTCAACTTTTCTTCAACTTTTAAGCAAAACCTCACTTAATTTTGACTTCTTTTTTCTTAAAACAAGACAATATTTTTTTCTAGAAAATTCTTCTTAGATACTGGAAACAAGACACAAAATTGAAGTAAGAAAAGTGTGCAGTGTGGGATCTTGGCAAATCTGAGTTTGAGAAATTGAGATCTCTTTCTGAATCAGAATCAGAAAGAGCTTTATTGCCAAGTATGCTTGCGCATACAAGGAATTTGTTTTTGTGACAGTAGCTTCCAGTATACAACAACAACACGGACAATAAGAAAAATACAATAAGGTGAGAATAAAAAATATACATATTTAAATATAAATAGACAAAAATATATAGAAAACTAAATTAAGAAAAGAATGTGATGAATGTGAGATTCTGTTGATTGTATAATTGCAATAAAGCACATCAGTCATTTCCCAGAGTAACATCTCCATTAATTCTCTCCATTGGGAAACTGATATAGATAGATATTAATTCAACTTATTTTTTAAAATAATTGTTTAACAGCAGAATTTTTGGGTGAAAAACTACATTACCCATGATGCTGTAGAAAACATTCCACCAATCAGAGACTCGCAGAGAGCAAAGCTCCACAATTTGTGTGTGTGTGTGTGTGTGTGTGTGTGTGTATATATATATATATATAGTGTATTTGTTTTAAATATAAAATTAAAATACCTAAAGCTCTTAGTCTTGTACTGCAATTTTGTCTTTTTATCTGATTTTTTATTTATTTTTTGCTTCATATAAAAGTTTGTAATATTTTCGTTCTCCTTGTAGCTGGTTGGTTTAATTCGAAGCTTGAAGACTTTTTTAAAAAACTCTATGGAAAAAATACCAGTGCCACTGAAAAAGTGCCACTAATGCGCTTTATTTTTATTAAATGTAAAGTACATTCCGCAGAATTGTGAAAATGCTTGTTCGTTTTGATTGTATGTTTATTTATAATGCAGTATGATGAAAGGAAAAAAAAACTTGACCTGCTAAATTACAAGTCTACATTTTTTCCTCTTCGTTGAATCATTCTGTTCTTCCAGTTGCATCATAAGTTTTTAGCAGCACATGCCTTTGCATATGTTTCCATTCATTTGAGAATTAAAATAAAGAGATCAGATGAGCAGACGAGACTCGGGATAAATGCATGAGTGCAAAGTTATTAGGCCATCCCCAGCAATTTACAAATGCACATGCATTAGTATTGAGAAAAAAGATGCTTTACCTTTCAACACATGCTCGGGCTCCTCCAATTATAGTGAATATTAATTAAAAGACCCCAAAATTGCTTAACGAGCATGCTTTGCTCATGCTTTACCATGTCGATGTATTTCATCAATGTTTTGAACTGTTTTACAGTTGGATTTTGTGTATACCTGCTTAAAGTTTAATTAGTCACTGTTTAGTAAACAGCGCAAAAGTGATTTCATAGGGTCTTTAGATGGTTTTCCTATCTCGTCTAGCAGCATGGGAGAGTTTACTGCATTATTTACTTCCACCAAAGTAGGAGTGTGGATTACTGCTGCTAAGAGCTCCAAAAATGAGCTAATCTAACATTTAAATCTGCCAATAAATCACTGTGTGGTCTTTGCTCCAGTGTTTCTGACAGCAGCGTGATTCATGTCGTTAGAAATAACAGTGCCCCCTATGGCACCAATCTAATTAGCCAGTGCATTTCAATACTATGATTGCAGAAATTAATGTGTTGCATGATTGTGTGTGTGTACGTGTGTGTGTGTATTTCGTTTTTGTGCTCTGCAAGGTAGAGACGCAGGGTCAGTTGAAGAGCAGACTGCTAAATATAGTCTGTGTGTTACTGTAAGGGCCAAACTCTCACAAACTACAAGCTTGCTCTGACCATGCCTTGTAATTGAGGGAGAAAATAAAGAATGAAATTACATGTTTATTTTTGAAAACAATTTTAATCTTCTCTCCCCTCATTTTGGAAAAAAGCAACACCCACAAGGACACTCAAAACCAAGATGGGCTGTCGGAAGGCTGTTCCAACTGTTTATTCACTTGATGGATGTCTGAAGCCAGAGCGAGGCTCTTAACAGCTGACAAACTTCTCCGCGGTGCATGAGCACACTCACAAACCAAATATGGAAAAATGAACGGAAAAAAGCAAAAGTGCATTTTGGTTTCATTTGGTCAGACAGAGTAAAAATGCAGTCAATGTCAACTAAATAAACAAATGCATTTAGTCATTTAGCAGACATTTAGTAAATGCATTTAAAGTTTATGCAAGGCTGTTAAAAGCATCTTTCATGCACATGACTAAAACATGACTAAATTTGTCCAGAAAGTTTCGGAATTTCAGAAGACATACCCTTTCAGAAGACATTCTTTTTAACAGTTGATTAGAATCAGTTTCTCACAAGAAACAGCATGAAATCGAATTTAAATGTTGTTTCTCTTTTTAGCTGAGAGTTTGTTTTAGCCTTTAAATTGGCAGAATAACAGTGTACTTTCTGCAGTCTGCAGTCTTTGACATTGTCTTCACAGTCATCATTGACTGAAACCACAAACATCACTTAGATATAACAGGATTCTCTTGATTTGATGGACATTGTTATTGAAATTTCTTATTTAAATCTGTGATTGGATGTTATCGTAAACAAAATGATTTTCCCTACTCTTAAGGTTTGAAAACAATTCACTTGGAAAACTAATATTAACTGTATTTACCTGAATTGTGACATCTGTGCAAAGCTTTGAATGACTGACACAAGCAGATTTTAGCAGCTATTTTCCTCAAGGTTTAAATGCACATATTCTCACACTTCTCCCATCCATATTTTCACTTAATCATCACAAAATCATTGCAATTTTTGATTATAAGCACTGATGAAGCCATATGGAGCCAAATGCATGAATGCACATATGCAATAACTGCATATGCAGTAATATTGACATAAGTTGCTTTTTTTAGCTCTTGATTCAAGATTTAAACAGCTTTTCTAAAAAAGATAGAACATAGGCCTAGGCCTATACGATGTGTTTGTGGATGGGTTCATGCGATAAATCCTGCATTTTGTGTTCATGCGCATTTGCGAATCAGTCCGAATTAACAATATAATGGCGTTGATGGAAGAACTCAATTTTAAAAGCAAGTAAACAACTCACACATTTAGATATAACCATGCACTTTGTCAAAATAGGATATAAAATGGGATTAAAACATGGTCTGTGGGAGTTTCTGGTGAGTAATCAGTGAAATTTAAAGTAAATATCTGTGTCTGTGACCAATATTTACCGAACTTTGACTGATAATCCAAAAAATTCAAATATAGTTAACTATTAAAAAGAATAAAATGTGACCTTGGACCACAAAACCAGTCTTAAATAGCCTGGGAATATTTGTGGCAATAGCCAAAAATGCATTGTATTGTCAAAATTATAGAGTTTTTTTTTATGCTACATCATGTTCCACGAAGATATTTAGCAAATTTCCTACCGTAAATGCACTCTTAAAAATAAAGGTGCTTCATGATGCCATACTCTGAATGGTTCCATAAAGAACCTTAAACATCTGAAGAACCTTTCTGTTTCACAAAAGAACGGTTCAGAACCTTTGACTGAATGGTTCATTGTGGAACCAAAAATGGCAGAAGAACCTTTTAAAGCACCTTTATTCTTAAGAGGGTATGTCAAAACTTAGTTTTTGATTAGTAATATGCATTAAGAAGTTAATTTGGTCAGCTTTAGTGATTTTCTCAATATTTAGATTTTGTTGCACCCTCAGATTTTCAAATAGTTGTATCTCGGCCAAATAATGTCCTATGCTAACAAACCATACATCAACGGGAAGCTTATATTTATTCAGCTTTTGCATGGTTCTGTGGTGAGGGGTCACATATATTGTTTCAGTTGTTACTACCTTGGGTTACTTTGGAATACATGTAAAATGCTTAAAAACACTATCTTGATGAGATTCATACTTTGCTTTAATAAATAGGATATTTAAAATTTAAAATTGAATGTAAAAATATAAAATAGAATTATTTTTCTTTCTGTATGTATGTAGGTAATGTTTATTTAACCAAAATGTGACAAGGACATGAATTTATATTTGATTTAAAAAAAAAAAGAAAAAACTTTGAGGACTTTGCCTTCTCATTTCAGAACACAAATGAGATAGATAGATAGATAGATAGATAGATAGAATTTTAGTAATAAATTTAATAAATCCATTCAATGAAATTACAGAATTCATTACATTTTACTAATGTAGAGTGTTTTGTACTTGCAAAACCAACATGCAAACCACTGAGAGAGAAAACGAGCATTTGTGCAGTTTGTAAAACTTGCTGATATATCCATGCAGGCCTTGTGAAAACTATTCCTGGCCCAGTGTGAAAATTATATAAATAACTGTTTAAACTTAATTTAACACAAGTTTTGATCAAAACAGGATTTTGTGGCATATTCGATGTGTAAATTTATAATAATGTGAAAAGTAACAGTAGTTTGCTAAACGGTTGCTATGGTTACTCCTCACGCTAACGCGATTTCTTCCATTTATCGCTCGGACTAAGTTTTTGCGTTTGTTTGAAAACGCTGTTGAAACGTATATAGACACATATGAAGAGTTTATTCGCAAAAACAACTCCGTTTTTAACAATTAAAAAAAAAATCATGTTTTTGTTTTTCATGGTGCATTGCAAGTAGCTAATCTCAAACTGCAGTTGTGTTACTTTAAGTAAAAAATAATTAATATAGGCTAATACAGCGACTAAAATAACTAACAGTGAAACACATAAAAACAATCATAACATCATAAAAACATTTTTGAAATTTTGAAAAAAAAAAACGGAATTATCTGTTTTTGCAAATAAACACTTCTTATCAAAACAATGCATACTTTTGAGACCCCCAACCTTTTTATTTGAGTTCTTTAGGGGGTCTCAAACTCTAATTAGCAAACCCACCATAGTTCGCGATCTCTCTCTCTCTCTCTCTCTCTCTCTCTCTCTCTCGCTCTCTCTCTCTCTCTCTCTCTCTGCGGTTGTTCAAAGTCTCCTGAGTCTCCTGTCATTAGGAGGCGGGTCTCCCGGTATCCGGGTCTCCTCATAGAAGAGTCGCTGCGCTCCGGCGGAGTTTATTTCAGTCAGACTCACCCGGACCGCGAGCTTCTCCTCCTGCTTTTGGACTGAACTTCACAGGACTGCTTCCTCCGGGATGGCCGCGTCGATTCTGGAGGTACGGAAAACATATAGTTGTTTTCATTGTGCTTTAATATCGGATTTCTATAAATATTTAAGAGCGCATCAAACGAGGTGTTTTAAATAACTACTATACGGATGTTTGGTTTACATATCTTCTTACTCTGGTTACTGAATAACCTGGACAGCTTCTGTAAGAAATTAAAAGCAGAACTAATTTTAAGTAGATTATTGGCTGAGTTATGTGACAATGACAATATAACTAAATAACACTGAAATTCAGTCCATGTTGTTGGGAAGGCTTTGCACTCATTGGAGAACTTTCATAAGTTCCTTAACTTTTTATTCTGTAGTCCTTAGAAACCTTAATGGTGTTTTAAAAACCTAGACACCAGTTTACTTTGTAAGAACCACTGAGGAACCTTTATTGTTGAGTGTAGGGTTTGTTTCTACGCATTCAAAAAACTTTTCAACTTAAAAGATAGAGATATTCCAGCCTAGACTCTGAATTAAGAAAAAAACATTTGGATTTCTATAAATATTTAAGAGTGTATCAAATGAGCTGTTTTAAATAAATACTTTACGGATGTTTTGACCATTATTGGTTTACATATCTGATTCTGGTTACTGAAGTTATTGGAAAGCTTCTGTAAGAAATTAAAAATAGAACGCAAACAACTTATTTTAAGCAGATTATTGTTTGAACTGTGTGATAATGTCATAGTAAATCTAAATAAAACTGAAATTCAGTCCATGTTGTTGGGAAGAATATGCACTCCAGCCAAAAAGTGGCTTTGCACTCATTGGAGAACTTTCATAAGTTCCTTAACTTTTTATTCTGTAGTCCTTAGGAACCTTAATGGTGTTTCAAAAACCTAGACAGCAATTGAACTTTGTAAGAACCGCTGAGGAACCTTTATTGTTGAGTTTAGGGTTTGTTTCGACGCATTCAAAAAATGTTTAAACTTAGCGGATAGAGAGATTCCAGCCTAGACGCTGAATTATGAAAAAACGAGGAGACATAAAACTCTTGCGGCAATGGTTTTGGATGTAGGCATCAAATTTAAGCTCCACGCGGTAATGGGGAGCAATTAACCTGGAAACGGGAGCAGAACCCTTGCCAAGACGAACCGCACACACTCAGCGGGAAATATCATCATCACACACTGCGCCTTACTCATTCATTTATCATCACTTCCCGACGGAAAATAGGGTAGACCACTGCAATTCCGAATGGAGCAGAGTCCAAACTGTAGTCTGCAACTGTAAGGTGACGGTTTGGACTTAACATCTACAGTCTACTTTTTAATTCAACACCTAAACTGGCTTTTTATTATTCAATATTGACTCTAAACATGGTTACCAAATGTTGTCCTGTGTTTGAGTGTGAATCTTTAGAAAAGAATTGACTACTTTGATCTCTAAAGCCTCCACATCTTCGAATACACAATCGGTGTTGATTGACAACCCAATTGTTTGTTCTTCCAAACAATATCATTGTTGAAAACCGCTTGCTTTAATGGACAGAGGGTCGCTATAGAGATGCAAACGTGTTAAACCGGAACTCCATGTGTGCTGACATTAATTATTGTGTTGTGAGCGCTGGTGCATATTTCTGTCTAGACTAATAACGCAGCAAGGATGTTTTTGCAATCTCTTCCAACGACGTAGATTGCGTACTGATCTCTCATTCTCTTCTCAGGAGGAAACACGTTATGGATCCAGTCCCTTGGCTATGCTGACTGCCACCTGCAACAAGTTTGGGAACACCAGTCCGGTCCGAGACTCCGCCACGCCTGGTAAACCTGGAAGCACAGCGCCGCTTAAGAAAGCCTACAGCATGACTTCTGAACTCCAGAGCTCTAAAAATAACGGACGGGGCAACGAGGGCGTCGCGGACTCTTACAGCGGCTCCTTCAGCTCCGCTGGGGGGTTGCTCACCCCGACCGGGAGCCCTCCTCCCGCTCCCACAGGAGCGTACGGCTCCGAATACAACCCGTTCTCCAGTTTCCAAACCTCGAGTGCCTCGCAGGACCCTTCGCTCCTGGGAACCAAAGCCACTGCGGACTGCCTGACCAGCGTCAACACCTACTTGGACATGACCCACCCCTATGGCTCCTGGTACAAGGGCATCCATCCCGGGATCACGGCCGCGCCGGCGAACGCGACGTCTTCTTGGTGGGACGTCCACACCAACTCAAACTGGCTAAGCGCTGGACAGGCTCAACCCGAGAGCCTCCAAGCGCCCTTGCAACCGGTCGCTCCTCAAGCGTCGCTCAATCCGCAGATGCCCAGCTACACTCCCGACTTCACGCCTCTGAACCCGGCGCCGTATCCCTCCGTAGGATTGAGCTCGTCCTCGCACCTGCTCCAGTCCTCGCAGCACATGCTCCCCCAGGACATGTACAAACCCAAACCCGTAACCACTTCGGGAATCCTGGACAATTCCATGGGGCTCAAACCGGCTCGGGGGTCTCCCGGATACACCGGTGGGTCCACCACCGGAAGGTCTACTTGCGATTGCCCGAACTGCCAAGAGCTAGAGAGGCTTGGCGCTTCGGCAGCGTCCCTGCGCAAGAAACCCGTCCACAGCTGCCACATTCCCGGCTGCGGGAAGGTCTACGGCAAGGCGTCGCACCTGAAAGCCCACCTGCGTTGGCACACGGGCGAAAGGCCCTTCGTCTGCAACTGGCTCTTCTGCGGGAAGCGGTTCACCCGCTCCGACGAGCTCGAGCGCCACGTCCGCACCCACACGCGGGAAAAGAAGTTCACCTGTCTCCTGTGCAATAAGCGCTTCACTCGTAGCGACCACCTCAGCAAACATCAGAAAACCCACACGGAAGCCAGCCTGCAAGCCAAGGGGCCCGAAGAAGAGGCGGAGCCCAGAGGAGCCGAGGAGCCGACGGATTCCGGTAAAGCGGCTCCTGCGGGCGGCATGCAGGACCCCGCGGTTGCGGGAGAGGAAAAACCAAGCACGGGGAACGGCGTGGACAGCAGCAGCGGGCTGCTGGAGATATAAAAAAGGCTGTGTGAGAGACTCTGACAAGTGGAGCTACTGTTGCATTGGTGCTAAGCTGTGTATAAAATGATACCCTGTGTTTTTATTATGCAATCTGTCTTTAGGAACTAGTCGAATGCGCTCCAGATGAGCAGCGTATCATGGACGTTTGTAGACTGGCAGGTTTTGGGAGGAAAGCTCCCAAGAATCATTTTACACAAGAACTTCAGACCTACGTTTTTAAAAATGTTAATGTCTACAAATTATTATTATTATTATTATTATTATTGAATTATTTCTCGTTCTTTGTTTCAAATTCCTTTTTTGACAACTTTCAGGTGCGGCTGTTTTTTTGAAGCTTCCAATCGATGGACATTTTTGTCCTATTGTTTTTTTTTTATTATTTAAGTTTTATTTTTTTAATCCCGAACACTTTCTCGAGGACTCCTTAGTTTTTGAATCGGTCAGGACGTAATCTTGGGTTTAGGCCGCGTATGCTTTTATTTCATTATCGGTCCTGCCGCTTGTCGTTGTTTTATTTAATTTTCTTATTTACATCAGATCTAATTTATGTTTTAAATTATGAGACAATGTTGTGTTTCACTGGTTTTGCTGAATGGAGGTAGACCATGAAGCAAGTCAATTTATGAATAAATTAAGTCTTCTCATTCATGTGATGGTTTTATTTATTTTTTTATATTTGGACGGATCGATTTGAGCTTCTTTTGATTGCAGCAGATTTTTAAAACATTATGTTTAAAACAACATTTTGAAGTCAAATTCTAAATAAATGGTGGAAATAAGAGACAGATTTTTTAAGTCTATACATTATCTTTTATTTATGTGAGTTTCACAGAAATGTTCAAGGACATCTCATCTATTTCACCCTACAGACAAAAGAAAGAAAATATACTATGCTTAACCAAATTTAACTTTATTTATGAGACCCTTTTTTGCATTAATGTTTTAGTTTTATCAAAACAAAGAAAATATATTTATGCTTAACTAAAATTTAGTTAAAATTTACTTTTAATGCTTTTTTTGCATTACTTTATTTTTTTATCAAAAGGAAAAATATATTATGTGTAAACAAGATTTAGCCTCATTTCAAAAACTTTTTTGCATTAATGTTTTTTGCCTAATTTTAAGAAATATTTTGCATTAATGTTTTATGTTTATGAAAAGAAAGAAAATATATTTATGCTTAACTAAAATTAGGTTACAATTTTATTGTAAGACTTTTTTTGCATTATTTTATTGTTTTATCAAAAGGAAGAATATGTTATGTAACCAAAATTTAGCCTTATTTCAACATTTTTTTGGGAATTCTTTTTATATTTATATCAAAAGAAAGAAAATATATTTATGCCAACTAAATTTTTGCCTAATTTTAAGAATTTGTTTTTGCATTAATGTTTTATTTTTATCAAAAGAAAGAAAGTATATTTTTGCTTAGCTAAAATTTAGTTAAAATGTAATTTTTAAAGTTTTTTTTTATTATTTTTTTTATCAAAAGGAAGAATATATCATGTGTAGCCAAAATTCAGCCTTATTTCAACATCCTTTTTTTTGCAATAATGTTTTATTTATATCAAAAGAAAGAAAATATATTTATGCCAACAAAATTTTTGCCTAATTTTAAGAATTTGTTTTTGCATTAATGTTTTATTTTTTTTATCAAAAGAAAGAAAATATATTTATGCTTAACTAAAATGTAGTTAAAATTCAATTTTAAGGCTTTTTTTTTTTTTTGCATTACTTTATTTTTTATCAAAAGGAAGAATATATTATGTGTAACCAAAATTTAGACCTATTTCAACATTTTTTTTTTTTTTTTTTT
Organism: Cirrhinus molitorella; assembly: GCA_033026305.1. Lineage (NCBI taxonomy): Eukaryota > Metazoa > Chordata > Actinopteri > Cypriniformes > Cyprinidae > Cirrhinus > Cirrhinus molitorella. The sequence goes on from CM065130.1 coordinate 37,060,797, forward strand.
TTTTTGCATTAATGTTTTATTTATTTCAAAAAAAGAAAATATATATTTATGCCAACTAAATTTTTGCCTAATTTTAAGAATTTGTTTTTGTATTAATGTTTTATTTTTATCAAAAGAAAGAAAGTATATTTAGGCTCAACTAAAAATTTGGACTAATTTTAAGACTTTTTTTGCATTATTTTATCAAAAGGACGAATATATTATGTGTAACCAAAATTTAGCCTTATTTCAACCTTTTTTTTTTTTTTTTGCATTAGTGTTTTATTCATATCAAAAGAAGAAATTATATTTATGCCTAATTTTAAGATTTATTTTTATTTTTATCAAAATAAAGAAAATATATTTATGCTTAACTAAAATGTAGTTAAAATTTAATTTGAAGACATTTTTGTATTATTTTTTTAATCAAAAGGAAGAATATATTATGTGTAACCAAAATTTAGCCTTATTTCAATTTTTTTTTGCATTAATGTTATTTTTTTTTAATCAAAAGAAATATGCTTAACCATAATGTTTTGCTTTGTTCATGAGCTAAACACATTTTCCACTCAAATTATCATTACTCTAAAACAAACAAATACATGAATAAATAAATAAACAAACAAACAAATACTGATATGATGTGAATGGCCAAGCATTTTTACATAAAAGTTTTCATTGTAAAATATGATTTATTGCAATTCAAAACAGTGTTACATTATAATTCTATAACAGAATGTTTTGTATTGCAGTAAAACACAGTTTACTGGCAATAATCTAAAGTAAAACTTCCAGAAGCATTAGAGAAATGATGAATCGAACGAGGGACACACTGCAAAACGAACCTAATTAACTGAAAATTGCTTAATACTCTTTTGGTTTGAAATATGACTTGTTTTTGTGAGATTCCTTCACATTTATTCATGACGCATCTGTTTTTAATATATTAAAGCAGCATCCAAATGACCAAAAACCTGCATGCTGAAATATTGAACAATGATAATTGTAAGAAAACATCTTTGTGTTCAGCCAAGCTTTTTCTTTGTTGTGAGGTTTGGCCTGAGAGTGCTTTAGTGTTTGAGTATCACAGCAGCATATTGAATCCAGAGACGCTGCATGTGGGATGTCGTAAATCAAGTGTATGAACGCTCAGAATAAGCTGACCACAAAGTGTGAGTAAAACCTTTTTTCTCCAAAAACGAAGTGTCATTGCTTTGAATGTTTGGCCCGTGAGTAATGGTTCGCGAAGGGAAAGAATATAAAACCGGATAACCTTTCCTCGTGCCATATTTTCCTCATGATGTGAGTTTTTTGAGCTTCTTTGCTCCTGCTCTGTCATTCGTACTGTCTTACGGCTCAACAAATGCTTTAATTAGTTTTTGCAGCACAAACAAAGCAGAGCTCTCAGTCACACAAAGAGTCTCTCAGAACGCCACTCGAGGAAATTAAACCTCCCCCGCTGTCTGCGAGGACCAATTACCCCCACCGGCCCCACCGCCGGACAATTACCCCGCATAACGCTGCAGGACGGCCGGCTCGGGACAGGAGATGATCCGAGGAGACGACTGACCACTCGGCTCACCCAAGAGTGCAGTGAGGGTTTTTACATTTATTTTATTTTATTTTATTAAAAAAAAAAAAAAAAAAAAAAATATTTTATTTTATTTTTTATTTAAAATAAATATTTTATTATCTTATTTTATTTTATTTTATTATTTTTTGGTTTAAACAATATTTTAGTTTTTTTCTAAACCTTGCATTTTTATGAAATTCCATTTTATGAAGTTTTAAAATTTCCCACTTGCATTGTGGGGACGTTCCACATTCAGAATCTTAAGTGACAAAAAGGTATCAACATGTTTGCATATGTATTTTTTTATTTTTTTTTTTTTATGAGAGAAGAGACTCCTTATACACTGAGGGTTTTTATTTATTTATTTATTTATTACAGTGTTTGAAATTTCTCCTTTTTTTATTCTTTATGATTTTGTGCAGTTATTTTAGCTCAGGTGTGCTTAATGTGTTAGATTTTTTTTTTTTTTTTATAAACATTTAAGTTATAAAATTTCACACTTACACTCTGAGAATGCTCCAAATTCAGAATCTTAAGTGACCAAATGAAATTGGAATATATTATTATTAATTTTTTTTACTATTTTGTTTTTCTATTTTATGAGAGATGAGAGTGTTTTAATTAATTTCATTTATTTATTCATTGTTTGTTTGTTTTAATTTATTACAGCACTCATGAGGAGCCAATTTCTTACAGATTTCTCTTTTACAGTTTTTTTTTTTTTTTCTTTTTGTAAACCTTATATTTTTATGAAATTTAAGAACAATTTTAGATACGTTTGAAAAATCTTAAGCTCTAAATATAAAAGGTAATTGGACTACATTTTATAAACAAATACATAAAAATACTATTAGTTTTTCTCTTATTTTTGTTTTATTTTATGACACAAGAGATTCCTTATACACTAAGGGTTTTTATTTATTTATTTATTTATTTTTTATAACAGTGCTTGTGAGGAAGCACTTGAAAATTCTCTTTTTATTCTTTATGAATTTGTGCAGTTATTTTAGCTCAAGTGTGCTTAATGTGCTAGATATTTTTTTTTTATTTTTATAAACATTTAAGTTTTGAAAATTTCACACTTACACTCTGAGGATGTTCCAAATTCAGAATCTTAAGTGACAAGATGAAGTTAGAATTTATTATTATTTATTTATTTATTTATTTTACTATTTTTATTCTATTTTATGAGAGATGAGAGTGTTTTAATTAATTTAATTTAATTATTTATTGTTCATTTTAATTTATTACAGCGCTCATGAGGAGCCAATTTCTAACAGATTTCTCTTTTACAGTTTTTTTTTATTTTTATACACCTTATATTTTTATGAAATGTAAGAACAATTTTAGATTTGTTTGAATAATCTTAAGTTCCAAATAAAAAAGGCAATTGGACTACATTTTGCAAACAAAAAAAATAAAAATACTATTTTAGCTTTTCTCTTATTTTTGTTTTAATTTATGAGAGAAGAGACTCCTTATACACTGAGGGGGTTTATTTATTTGTTTATTTATTTATTTATTTATAACGGCTCTTGTGAGGAAGCACTTGACATTTCTCTTTTTTTTTTGTTTATGAATTTGTGCAGTTATTTTAGCTCAGGTGTGCTTAATGTGTGTTAGATATATATTTTTTTTATAAACCTCCTATTTTTATGAAATTTAACATTAAAGTTTTAAAATTTCCCACTTACACTGTGAGAATGTTCCAAATTCAGAATCTTAAGTGACAAGATGGAATTGGAATTTAAATTAAACTTTTTTTTACTATTTTTATTCTATTTTATGAGAGATGAGACTCCTTATGAGGGTGTTTTAATTTATTTAATTTATTTATTGTTTGTTTGTTTGTTTATTTTAATTTATTGCAGAGCTCATGAGGAGCCAATTTCTCTTTTACAGTTTTTTTGTTTATTTTTATAAACCTTATTTAGATAAATTTTCATAAACAATTTTAGATACGTTTGAAAAATCTTCAAAATAAGTTTTAAAAATCTCCTACTTATATTCATTGGGGGGGAAAAAGATATTTTAAAGCTGTAAATAAAAAAGGTAATTGGACTACATTCTACAAACAAATAAATAAAAATACTATTTTAGTTTTTCTCTTATTTTTGTTTCATTTTATGAGAGAAGAGACTCCTTTCACAGTGAGGGTTTTTACATTTATTTTATTTATTTATTTATTGTTCATTTATTTTATATTACTACAGCATTCGTGAGAAGGCAATTTCTAACTGTTTTGTCTTTTTTTATTCTTTCCGATTTTTGGTTAATTTAGTTTATTTTTATAGACTATAGACTATATTTTTCAGAACATTTAAAAAAAAGAAGATAAGTTTGAAAATCTCCCACTTTTATTCATTAAAAAAAAATTTAAAGTTATAAATAAAACAAAGATAATTGGACTATAGTCTACAAACAAACAAATAAATAAATGAAAATACTATTTCAGTTTTTCTCTTATTTTTGTTTTATTTTATGAGAGAAGAGACACAGTGAGGGTTTTTAAGTTTATTTTATTTATTTATTGTTCATTTATTTTATATTACTGCAGTGCTCATGAGGAGGCTAACTGTTTTCTTTTTTAATTCTTTATTTTTTTTTGTTTATTTAGTTTATTTTTATAAACTATATTTTTAAGAACATTTAAAAAAACAGGATGAGTTTGAAAATCTCCCAAATACATAAAAAAAACAAAGTTATAAATAAAACAAAGATAATTGGACAACATTCTACAAACAAGCAAATACATAAATAAAAACACTATTTCAGTTTTTCTACTTTTCGAATTAAATTTAATACTTGCCTATTCTTTGTAATTATTTGTAAAATCTAGCCATTTCTGAGTTAAAAGTGATTCTGTACCACTTTTTCCGGTGAATTTTTTGCATTTGGACTCTTAAGTGAAAGGATAGCATCAACAAGTTTGCATATAGCTTTGTGTTTACGCTTTTTTATTTGTATGTCGTGAAGATGTAGAAACACAGCCATGCATTTTCCCTGTGTAAACTACAAAAATGGCAAGATGCAATTGCAGGCACGCTCCTATAAACTGCAAACGCGAAAGCTGTGAGTTTCGGAAGCATTGCACACATAAGAGATTTTATTTCTATGATGAAATGCACGCATCAGCCCTCACATAGAGCGCTCTTCTCATCCGACTCGTCTTTGCCTGGGGATGTATGGTTCTAATTTACTGGCTCTAATGAGCTGGAGTTGAGGTCAGTTGGTATAAAGCATCCCGGGGCCGGCTCTGTCATCAGGGCCTGACATGTTTATGGTGGTCTGAAGTGGGCTAGCGGTCGCGTCCGCAGCTTTAAAGGCCCGGGCGAGCGGGCGGAGGCTTGGGTGGGGTGTGCGTCCGTGGGTGGGGGTGTAGGAGCTTTATATGGGGGGTACAGGAGGGTCCGTGGCTTCTGACTATTATTTTTGAACTTTTATACTCCCCTGTGGTGGCGGTAACCTTGTTTTATTTTTGTATCTTTATGTTGGAGGGGGGAAAAAAAAGGAACGACGAGGATCTGCCTCGAGTGAAGCCATAAAAAGATAAATATACTCAGGGCCATGAGAGACAGAGAGAAAAAGAGAAGGAAAACGAAAAGATGAACTCCTCCTCAAACGTGACTCTCAGATGGTCAGTGCATAAATACAAACCGGAGTTTTACAGGTTCTTGTGTGTGACTTTGTTTCCAGGGCACTGCATTGCAGTTGCTAAGGTGACCACTTTTTAGGTGGTTTCTTATTGGTCCAGCACTAACCGTGTGGGACGAGTTACATGTGGAAGTATTATGTTAGAAATCTAGATACAATCTTCGTGGTGCAGGTCAAACTGGCCCTAATTGAATTTAGTATAATTCAGGAAACAAACACATATTTTAACATTTATTAAAAGTTTTTTAATGCATTTTAATGCCTTTTTGAACAGTACATGTAAACATCCTTAAAATGTAGTTAAAAAATGACAAATTTTGCATGCATTTTTTTTTTCATGTGAAAAAAAAAACAACTGAAAAACTGTAAGAATAAAAAAAAGAAATCTGTTAGAAATTGCCTCCTTGTGAGCACTGTAAATAAAAATAAAAAATTAATTTAATAAATATGTTAAAAATCTAGATCCAACCTTTGTGGTAATTTAATTTAATTCAGGGGGAAAAAACACATTTTAAAACACATTCAAAATTTTTTTAATTAACTTACATTTTTTTTTAAAACATTTTCAAAAGTACATGTAAACATCCTTAGAATGTAGTTTAAAAAACAACTCAAAATACTGTACATATATATTCTGTACAGCTGACTTTAACCATTTCTATTGGTAATACAAATTTTGTATATAAACGTTTCACAAATTTTGCATACATGTTCATTTTAAAAATACATTTTAATGTTTTTTTTTTCCAAAAGCACATGTAAACAGGATGTAGTTTAAAAACATGACTTAACAAAATACAGTTCATCATTATTATATATATATATATATATATATATATATATAAAATCATATAATCCAATATTTCTGACGAAAAAAAAACATAGCATGCGTGTAATTCACCAAAAATAACAAATCAGATAAAAACACTAAACCTTTATTTTTAATAATAATAAATAAATAAAAAATAAGATAATAAATTAATAAATAAATGCATGTTTGTTTTTGTTTTTTTACCTTTTTAACACAAATTTTAAAATTTTTTTTTAAAACATTAAGACGTTTGGAAAAGCACTTATTCTGTTTTCCTGTGTTCAATTCCCAGCAAAATTGCTCAAATTTCTTCGGATAAAAGCATCTGCCAAATGCATAAATGTAAAAAAATAAAAAAATAAAAAATGGGTAGTTGAGAAAATGACGTAACAAAATATGGACCTCAAAACTAGTCTTAAATAGTGCAGGTATATTTGTAGCAATATCGATTTTTCTTGTATGCCAAAAATCATTATAAGTAAAGATCATTTCCTACTTCCTAAATTTCCTACCATAAATATATCAACACTTAATTTTTAATTAGTAATATGCATTCATAAGAACTTAATTTGGACAACTTTAAAGGTGATTTTCTCAATATTTAATTTTTTTTTTTTTTTTTTTTTTTTTTTTTTTGCACCCTTAGATTCCAGATTTCAAATAGTTGTATCTCGGCCAAATATTGTCCCATCATAACAAACCACACATCAATGGAAAGCTTATTTATTCATCTTTCAGATTATGTATAAATCTCAGTTTTGAAAAATTGACACTTGTGACTGGTTTTGTGGTCCACGGTCACATATATGTTTTTGGTGAGTTTCTATAACTGCCCTTAAGCATGAAATTACTAATTATAACATAATTTTTGCATGCACATTCCATAAGTGTTGAGACTTTGCATGCATGTGCATGATCCTAAATAAGAAAAAGTCACAAAATATAAAGAATAAAATCTAGGTTAACTCAAGAACAGGGTCAAATTGTTAAAACATACGTTTTGAAATCCCCTAAAGTACGAGCAACAGCACCAACGCTGCTTGACTAAACAAACGCCACTAATTAAACAAAAGTGTGTTTGCATGCATTTGTAGCAGAAAGATTACCAGGATTAAACGATGGAGTTTGCCTTCTGTCTAATTGTTTTGTAGCCAATAAAAGCAGCAACAATGGCCCTGACACTAATCTCCAGGCCTTTATTTCCCCTCGTGACGCCCCGAGGAGCGGGAGAGGCAGATTTCCACAGGAAAGGGCGCAGGTGTGCGCAGGTGAGCGCCTCATTGTTTTAGGGCCGCTGAGGGGCGTGTGACGCCTCGGGGCTCCGCTGCGTCCAACAATGGCTCTAAAACAAATGATGAAGGGGAAGAGGAGAGAAAAACGGGGAAACCTAAAACAAGAAACCGAGGTCGGGGAAGGTCAGATGGAAAACTGATTAAGAAAAAAGGAAAGAGAGCATTCAGTTTGGCAACGCAAATGAAGATTGATCATCATTAGCTCATTTAAATTAACTGCGTTGGCAACGGCTTGGTGAATAGAAGCACTTATCTGAGCCTTTACGGGCTCCAGTCTGTAACTGAGCTCGCCGCTGCCCTGAAATGTATCAAACGCACCACTAAATGGACCAATTCTGTTTATAGGAACTGTGGGCAGGCTGTGGCAGACTCCATGCCCCTGTAAAAAGATAATATGTTCCCTATTAAATGTCCCCTGGATGACAAATTGCTTCCAGAAAAAAAAAGAAATGGAAGTTAGGGAAATGAGCTGTGACATTTCAAAATAGACATCCACTCTTAATTCCTCCAGTTTATAATTCTAGACGCTTTACACTTCCTTTTTGTCACAAGTTTTACACTCGTCTGTGTTATTCACTTAATGAATAGCATTTTTGTGCGAGTGTGTAAAGCGAAGAAAGTAGTTTTATTTCTTTCCGCATTTGTTTTGCTTTTTCACAGAGCAAACACAAAACATTGTGCGTTTTTGTCATGCTTTCTAGCATAAATATCTACAAACTCTTAAATCAAGATTAAATTACTTTACAAGTAAAATAACTTAAGATAGTATGTCTTGTTTTCTGAAAGAAAAAAAAAGTTTAAATGAGCAAAAATATCTGCCAATGGGGCAAGAAAAATAATCTTGTTTTGGCTTTAAAATAAAATAACATTTTATTTTATTTTAAAATAAAACCCATTGCCAGATATTTTGGCTTATTTTATGTAGATATTTTTTTTCAGTAAACAAGACATAATATCTTAAGTCATTTTACTTGTCAAGTAAATGCATCTTGATTCAAGACAGTTTAGAAAAAACTAGAAGACAAAACAAAAAGTAAGAAAAAAAAAAAAAAAAAAAAAAATATATATATATATATATATATATATATATATAATTTATAAATTAAATAAATATATATAAATAAAAATGGCTATGAGCTTGTTTCCGCAACAGAATAAAAAAATAAATAAATAAAATTGTGACTTTCAAATATTTTTTCTTATTTTAAGCAAAAAGTAACAAAATGTTGATTTTTATTTTTCAGAAAACAAGACAATATCTTAAGTCATTTTACTTGTCAAGTAAATGCATCTTGATTCAAGAAAATTTAGAAAAAACTAGAAGACAAAACGCTAAGTAAGGAAAATCTTTTTGCAGTGAATGAAGAACTACTGTGATAAAAAAAAAATAAATAAATAAATAAAAACGTAGAACAGTTAAATAACTATGAGCTTGTTTCCGCAATGGAATAAAAAAAAAAGTTAATTGTGACTTTTTCTCACAAATTTGAGTTTATATCTCGCAATTCAGATTTTTTTTAACAGTTGCAATATAATCTCACAATTCTGAGAAGAAATGTCTGAAATATGATATATAAACTCACAATAGTGAGGAAAAATGTCAATTGTGAGATGAAGTGTCTTAATTACCTTTTTTATTTTTTGTTTCATGGTGAAAAACGAACAGAATTTTTTTTTTTTAAAGAGTTTATATATAAAAAAGATAAATGTGACTTTATATTTCACAAATATGACTTTTCCCTTGCAATTTTGAAAAAAAAGTCTGAATTTATATATGTGTATATATATATATATATATATATATATATATATATATAATATTTTATTTATTTTTTTATTTTATTTTTTTTCTTGCAATTTTGAAAAAAAAGTCTGAATTTATATATATATATATATATATATATATATATATATATAATGTCACATTTATATGTATTATTATGTATTATTCCATGGGCTTCCATAAGGAAAAAATGCATACAAGATTAATTATCATTGGATGGGTAATGCTGTAACAAAATTAAAGCTTGTAAATACAAGTATAAACTAAAATAGTAATAGGATTTGATCTACCACTATAACTTATAATAATAATAATAAATGGTCATAGTAATAAAAAAAGATATATAACATATTATCCTGACTACTGTCAGCCATCTAATACCTACATTAAAGGGTCATTTTGTTGTTGTTTGCTGTATTGCCATGATATCGGTATAATGTCATGCTCTAATGCCCTGAAATAACAAGTATCATCATTTGTGTACTCTAGCCATTTCTTTTGTCTTTCTGTCTCAGCGTTTTTATTAAACAGTGGGACGATATTACAATTCTACGACCAGTTTTTGATTGCAGCTTTGGGTTCCTTTAAAATGCAGCCCGAAGTACAACGCATTAGAGAACGGCATTTGAAAACTGCATAAACAAATGTTCAGAGAAATTAAAATTTGATAGGAAAATAGCTTTAGAGTGGGTGAGAGAGAGAGGAGAGAGAGAGAGAGAGAGAGAGAGAGAGAGAGAAATGGAAGGATGTTGAAGTGAGTGATTTGGGTTGGCAGGGTTCTGGTGGAGGAGTGTGGTGGTTCTGAAGTCCTCCAGAAAGAGGCGCCAGTGTGTCCGGCAGGGGCCCTGACCATGAGCCACTTCCCCCTCGTCTCCCCCCCGGAGTCACGGCCACAACGCCCCCCTAAACTCACCCGCTGGCAGGCCGAGGGCCGCTGCCACCGCATGCTTCTTTAATATCCAGCAGAAATTGAAATATCTTTGTGGGTTCGCACACAAACACACACACACACACAAGTGTTCGCCATCATGCACGCCGACGTATAACCCGATACACACATGCGCGCACTCAGACACAACTGTTTGGCATCATGCACGCTGTCGCGCGCACACACAAGCACGCAGACTTTACATGCATTTGTGCACGCTCACCACCAAAAATAAATACATAAACTGAAATCATCTCATTCTCTCATTTAATGCCAAGAGCGGTTAGAGAGACATTTTAACATGATGTTACAGCACGTAATGGGAGGATGAAAAATGCTCGACGCTGCACAAACCAGTTTGGCTTCTAATAGCAGGAACGACTTTAAACAACTGCAACGCTTGACCTAGTGCGCCGCGTTACGCCGGTCGGAAGTGTGTTTATTTGAGCGCCGGTAACTTAAAGCAAACTTTTTACTGCACAAATATACGAGACAATCCTCATTCGGTCTGTTAAACGGTTTTAGTTCAACAATTAAAACATGAGGCGTAATGCTTGACAGGCCAGAAACACTACGCACACATTTGGAAAACTTACTTTTTTGTGTTTTACTGTATAAATATATATTGACATCATTTAAAATGGTTAAATAAGCATCCTAAGAGTATAATAAAAACAAAACAGAGGGAAAATGACACTTGTGTATTTGATTTTACATTTATGTCCCTGGAGCACAAAACCAGTCTTAAGTAGCATAGGTATATTTTTTGTACTATTTGCATGAAAATGCATTGCATGGGTCAAAATGAACAAATTTTCTTTCATGCCAGAAATCATTAAGATGTTCCATGAAGATATTTAGGCAATTTCCTACCGGACATATTTTAATTTTTGATTAGTAATATGCATTGCCAAGAACTTCATTTGAAGGTGATTTTCTCAATATTTAGATTTTTTTTTTTTTGCACCCTCAGATTCCAGATTTTCAAATAGTTGTATCTCAGCCAAATATTGTCCTGTCTTATCAAACCATACATCAATGGAAAGCTTATTTATTCAGATGATGATGTATACATTTAAAAAAATGACTAGTTTTGTGTTTCAGGGTCACATTTATTTAAAAAAAAACACTAAACAAGTGAGATAACTCAAAAACATGAATTTTCAAAAGTAATGTTTTCATTGCACATTCCAATTAATATCAAACTGCAGTCGGGTTATTTTGATATAAATAAAAATAAATTAAAAAACAGCTGACACAATAAAACACAAAGAAAACATCGTAACATAATAAAAAAATGTGATTTTTTAGTTATCTTTTTTTGCACGTAATCTCTTGAAGTATTGTTTTAGATTATTTATAGAGTTAAAAATAGGCTTGATTTTCTGATTAATGTAATTGAATAAGCCCAGGGTTTTTAACTATGGATCTATTGGCCCCTGGGGGTTACTGAAGGTACATACAAGAAGATAAAAATATAAAATATAAAAAAGAGATAACTTTTCATGTTGCAGGTTCAGTATTATAAAGTCTAAAGTTGTACGAGAGACATGATTTGTCTTTGCTAGTTTAATTAGTTAACTTAAACTCAAACTACACTGAAATAAATTTGGTGTAGAAGCAATTTTCTCTCAGAAATCACAAGTAAATTTCACAGTAACAAAGAAACTGCACATAACATTGAATTGAATGTCAAATTTTGAGGTAGAACAACTAAAACAGTATTTTCTTGTAAAATCAGTGATCAACACTTTTACTTTGTCACTTTAAAAAAACAAAACAAATAAACGTTAGCTAAAAATAATATATAACAAAGGTTAAACTTTGTTTTATTTAATTATTAAGTGTCAATTTTTCGAAATGTATACATCATCTGAAAGTTGAATAAATAAGCTTTCAATTGATGTGTGGTTTTAGTATAGGACAATATTTGTCTGAGATATAACCATTTGAAAATCTGGAATCTAAGGGTGCAAAAAAAAAATAATAATAATAAAAAAAAAATATTGAGAAAATTGCCTTTAAAGTTGTCCAAGTGAAGCTCTTAGCAATGCATATTACTTATCAAAAATTAAGTTATATATATATTTACGATAGGAAATTTACAAAATATCGCAATGGAACATGATCTTTACTTAACATCCTAATTATTTTTGGCGTAAAAGAAAAATCTATATTTTTGACCCATGCAATGTATTTTTGCCTATATACCCCAGCGACTTAAGACTGTTTTTTGTGGTCCAGGGTCACATATCAAAGCTGAAATAAAGATCAGTACAAACAAAATTTAAAAAACTACTAAGAAATACAAAAGAACTAAAGCTAAAATTCAAATAGAAACAGTAAATATCAAAATAAAAACTAAAATGGCACATCAGTGATACTAAAATAACCCGAGGCCACTGAAATATTTCAGTTCCACCCAGTCTAAAAGGATGTTTCGTTTCTTCTTTAAGAAGTAGAAGAAGAAGGAGGTTTGGTCTGCTGCATTCATGTCGCATGATGCACGTCAAGATGCATGTACAGAGGGGCGACGTGTTGTTGAGGGACGTGCTGAAATTAACGCGCGGCTCGTCCTGCAGTTAGTGTGAGCCCATAATGACGCTGATCATTACAGATGAGAATTCCCTTAAACAGCCTGGGTTTGGATCCGGAACGCTCCACTCCATCTCTAGAGCCACCAACCGCCGCTGCCGCCAAAAATAACACAGCAGCGCCACTCCAGCCCGCGCCTCACCACAGAGCGGCCCGCCGCAAGAGCCGGGATCAAAACACACACAAAAAAGGAAACACAGCATATTGGGGGAAGGAAAAAATTGTTCATATAACTTTACTCGACTTCTTATAAGATACACAGAATCTGCTGATGATTTTGGCTCCTGGTGAAGCCACAAAATCGAATCTACAGACGGGGCCAAGGCTACAGTGTGTGTTAGCATGTGTGTGTATGTGTTGTGAGCTCGATGGAGATTTGATGAAATAAATTGCCTGCAGTGGTGGTTCATAGTAAAGTCATTCAGCAATGGCAATTACATTAATAATTCAGACGGCAGTGAACAGCTCATCAAATGCTCAGATTAAAGCTTGATAAATGAGACGGTATGGCACTGCACAGCCAAACCCTGCTGAAAAAAACAGCATATACTGGTTTAAGCTGGTCCTTTGCTGTTTTATGCTGGTCCTTAGCTGATCTATGCTGGTCCTTAGCTGGTTTATGCTGGTCCTTAGCTGGTCTATGCTGGTCCTTAGCTGGTTTATGCTGGTCCCTAGCTGGTCTATGCTGGTCCTTAGCTGGTCTATGCTGGTCCTTTGCTGTTTTATGCTGGTCCTTAGCTGATCTATGCTGGTCCTTTGCTGGTTTATGCTGGTCCTTTGCTGGTCTATGCTGGTCCTTTGCTGGTTTATGCTGGTCCTTTGCTGGTCTATGCTGGTCCTTTGCTGGTTTATGCTGGTCCTTTGCTGGTTTATGCTGGTCCTTAGCTGATTTATGCTGGTCCTTAGCTGATCTATGCTGGTCCTTTGCTGGTTTCTGCTGGTTTCTGCTGGTCCTTAGCTGGTCCTTAGCTGATTTACGCTGGTCCTTAGCTGATCTATGCTGGTCCTTTGCTGGTTTATGCTGGTCCTTAGCTGGTCTATGCTGGTCCTTAGCTGGTCTATGCTGGTCCTTTGCTGGTTTATGCTGGTCCTTAGCTGGTCTATGCTGGTCCTTAGCTGGTCTATGCTGGTCCTTTGCTGTTTTATGCTGGTCCTTAGCTGATCTATGCTGGTCCTTTGCTGGTTTATGCTGGTCCTTTGCTGGTCTATGCTGGTCCTTTGCTGGTTTATGCTGGTCCTTAGCTGATTTATGCTGGTCCTTAGCTGATCTATGCTGGTCCTTTGCTGGTTTCTGCTGGTTTCTGCTGGTCCTTAGCTGATTTACGCTGGTCCTTAGCTGATCTATGCTGGTCCTTTGCTGGTTTATGCTGGTCCTTAGCTGGTCTATGCTGGTCCTTTGCTGGTTTATGCTGGTCCTTAGCTGGTCTATGCTGGTCCTTAGCTGGTCTATGCTGGTCCTTTGCTGGTTTCTGCTGGTCCTTAGCTGATTTACGCTGGTCCTTAGCTGATCTATGCTGGTCCTTTGCTGGTTTATGCTGGTCCTTAGCTGGTCTATGCTGGTCCTTTGCTGGTTTATGCTGGTCCTTAGCTGGTCTATGCTGGTCCTTAGCTGGTCTATGCTGGTCCTTAGCTGGTCTATGCTGGTCCTTTGCTGGTTTATGCTGGTCCTTTGCTGGTTTATGCTGGTCCTTAGCTGGTCTATGCTGGTCCTTAGCTGGTCTATGCTGGTCCTTTGCTGGTTTATGCTGGTCCTTTGCTGGTTTATGCTGGTCCTTAGCTGATTTATGCTGGTCCTTAGCTCATCTATGCTGGTCCTTAGCTGATTTATGCTGGTCCTTAGCTGATCTATGCTGGTCCTTTGCTGGTTTATGCTGGTCCTTAGCTGGTCCTTAGCTGGTCTATGCTGGTCCTTTGCTGGTTTATGCTTTTCCTTTCCTTGTTTATGCTGGTCCTTAGCTGGTCATGTGCTGGTCCTGCACCAGCATAAACCAGCAAAGGACCAGCTTAAACCAGCAAAAACCAGCATACCAGCATCAAAACCTACCTAACCAGCATATGCTGTTTTTTCAACAGGGAAGATTTATATGCACAAGCTCTATGTGAAGAAACGTTGTCATTTCAAATTTATTTTTTTCTGCTTTAGCACACATTACAACTTCATTGAGTGGAACACTGACTAGGCGATTCATTGTAGTCCACAAAACACTATTTATTTTATTTATTTATTTGGAACCCCATTAGCCACTATGGGATCCAACAAGTAAAAAAGATACAAAAACTACATTTTAGTTATTTAGTTATTTAGCAGACGCTTTTATCCAAAGCGATTTATGAGGACAAATGAGGACAATGGAAGCAATCCAAATCAACAAAAGAGCAAGAGTCTCAGATTAGTTTAGTGCAGTGCAGTGCAAGGTTTTTATTTTAGTAAATAAAAAGAAAAACAGATAGAATGGAAAAAGAATAAAGAATTGTTTTTTTTTTTTTTTTTGACAAAATAAGTTTTTTTTAGAAAAGAAAAAAGATAGAAAGTTAGAAAAGATGAATGACAAAAATAGTTTTTTTTTTTTTCATTTTTTTTTTAGAAAAGATAGAAAGATAGAAAAGAGAGATGACAAAAAAATAGAGATAATTTTTTTTACATACATAAAAAATATACTTTTAATGCATGCTTGGTGTTAAAATTATGACTAGCACAATGAGTGTAGGACATTGGGAACTCTAGACTACGAGATATTTCTTATAAAACAAAGCAGAGAAACCTAAAATTATGTGCATTCTCATAATATTAACCCTTCTATTACAGTTGCTCTATTTTGATGTGTTTAATTAAATGTTTCCTCATTCTAAATATTTAATTAAGAAGAGTAGATGTTTATTTCTAACCAGATTAAAATAATAGGCAAAGATTTAACAAAAAAAAAAAAAGTTGGTTTAGCTTTTTAAATGAGGGCAGGTCAAGATGAAACACAATGCTGCCCCACTGAGGAGACATGAGAGATGCACATAAAGAATGAGAGAAACAACAAAAACTTTACTTTAAAAAAATGTAATATCTAAAATGAACAAGAAAAAGAAAGTCTGCTCCATTATGCTTGGGCGTTCTTGTGATTGGCTAAGATGTTGCTAATGTTTTTTGCTGAAGCTTTATGAAGGCTTTTAGCCCGTTGCTATGCGGTTGTTGGGGCGCTCTGATTGGCCTTGGCGCGTTGCCATGCTGTTGTTGCTCTGTTCTGATTGGTTTTAGCGCGTTGCCATGCGGTTGTTGAGGTGTTCTGATTGGTTGCTTACCTCATTAAAAAGCCCCAAATCTGACAGAAACTTTCTGTGATTACGAATCTTATTTATTTTATTTTTACCAGCTTCTGTTTTGTTGTAATAAAGTTGTTTAATGTTCTTATATATATATATATATATATATATATACACACACACACACACACACACACACACATATATACATACATGTATATAAAGAAACTCTGTGAAATGTGGCAAGGACCTCAGCTTTGAAACTATGGGATTTTGAGTCTGATCTTGAGTCTGATCGCTTATAAATGTAAATGTTTTTAAAGTTTAGAGTGCCACTAACAGTAATTACGAATAATATCTGGCTCATTAAACTTCATATAGGCTATTCACATATGTGACCCTGGACCACAAAACCAGACATAAGGGTCTTGTTTGTTTAGAAATTGAGATTATACATAATCTTGAATAAATAAGTTGAATAAATTAGTTTTCCATTGATGTATGGTTTGTTAGGACGGGACAATATTTGTCTGAGGTACAACTTTTTAAAAATCTTGAATCTGAGGTTGCAAAAAAAATCAAAATACTAAGAAAATCGCCTTTAAAGATGTCCAATGAAGTTCTTAGCAATGCATATTACTAATCAAAAATTAAGTTTTGATATATTCTAGACAAAACATTGTTAAAATATAAACCACAAAGACAGTTTTTGTCAACGGTACAAAGGTTGATTTTTTTTGTCTGTTAATGAGCAAATAATTGTTTCTCCACTAGATGGAGCCAAAGATGTGTATTTGGTAAGTAGTTTGGTTTGTACAAAAGATACAGAAAAAATACATGTAAAGTAAAATATTGGAAATTAAGGTCAAATATTTAATTTAGATTCATTTTAGAATCGCATTCACTTGATATTGATAATAAAGATACTAATGATGATTGTGATGATGATGACGATCGGCTGTCTAAAATTGTCAGGGAAATCCTGTGAATACAGTGTCCAAATTTTATGTTTTATACTGAGCAGCAGTTTTCCTGTATGTGTTAATTAAAACAGATTATTGACTTAATTTAGAGCCCCAAATGTTCTAAGTACAGTTAATCTAAATATATTCAATTTAAGGGCAGATACTGTGGGCAAAAACATTGTTTTTTCATGCACCTGTCAAGTTTGAGATTCTGGTCTTTTTGGTTTTTCGTGATTTTTTCTAGTAAAAATAAAACATCCAAAAGACACTGTGGTAGGTGTTTCTTTTTATAGCATTTTATCTATTTGTGTCAATAGATTTCAATTGCAATATTTTTAAAAGCCGTTTTCTCAAAATTAGTTGTCTTTCCTACACTGAGCCATAAATCTACAGCACTTACACAACAAACATTTTTATTCCTGTCTATATCCTGAATTTGTTAACACAGGTATTTGTTCATATAATTTGCTTGATTATATACAACATTTTATTCCCCCCAAAAAACAAAAAGAAGAATTTTTAATTCATCCAGTGTTCAGATTTTTGTACTAGAAGTGTATGCAAATATGCATTTTTCATTATAAATAATGCCTCATTTGCACATCTAAACCTAACATTTTAGAAAACTTGTAATACTTTTTTTTTTTTTTTTTTTTTTTTTTTTGCAATTATCAGTGTAATCAGTCAACTGGGTAATCCAATAACTTTTTTTTTTACCCTATTCACGTGCCGTGCCTCGCCTTATTTCTACCAGAACAAAGCATTAAACAGCCTCATTGTATAAATAAAGTCTGTTGACGTTTGTCAGCTTCATTATTTATTAGTAAATTATTGTTTTGATTTTAATGTGGCGGCCTCAAGCGCCCTCTGAAGGAATGAAGCAGAGTAAACAAAGCTGTATTGACATGATTATGATTATTA
Source organism: Cirrhinus molitorella (assembly GCA_033026305.1). Classification (NCBI taxonomy): domain Eukaryota; kingdom Metazoa; phylum Chordata; class Actinopteri; order Cypriniformes; family Cyprinidae; genus Cirrhinus; species Cirrhinus molitorella. The sequence continues at coordinate 37,078,550 of CM065130.1, forward strand.
TTATTATTATTATTATTTACATTTATAATATTGCCCAAAATATAGGATAAGTACAGTAAAGAAAACAGAAAATAAATAAGGGAAAAAAAATTAAGGAAACGAGGGGAACATAGATAAAATAAATAAACAGTTATTTACATAAGTAAATGAACCACTTAAAAATAAATTGTATGTAATAATCACATATTTTGTGTTTCATTGGAACCATTATTATCATTATATTTTTCGCGCCAGTGGACTGACTGGCCTACATTCAAACATCGATTTAACCACAAATCAAAACTGAGCCAAGCGCCACATCGCACTGGCCTCCCATTGGCTGTGTTCGTCCGCGCTGCGTCACTTCAGTGGACGCCGACCGAACCGATGAGCGTGAGTCCGCTTGCGTGTGACGTCATGCACTACTTTCAGTCGACCGCTTGATTTATGTGAATCGTTCAGACGATGTGATCGCGAGGGAAAAAGGGAGGCGTAAAACAGCGATAACGAACGGAACACCGAAACGTTTGCGCAACTGCAGTCCTGGTTTAAAACACCCGCTCTATGAGAGATAATCCGCGGGTAAAATCAGAAGCGCGACGAGTTTGTTTGTCTAGTCTAGTCGTGACTAAATGAATGTTTGATTTCAGCACCAGCCCGAGGACAGCACGCGGTAACATGTGTTTTTACTATAGTAAAACGGTGTAAACGCGAGTGTGTTGTGGAGATCAGAGCGGAATGGCACCGTGGTGGATCACGTTCATCGCTTTACTGTGGGGTGAGTCCAGCCTGCTCATGTTTAATGTCCATCTGCTGCATATAATCCACGACAATCCTCCAATAACACTGAGGTAATAGTGTACTGCCATCTTTGTATGTTACCAAAGTGGAATATTCATCTGCATACTTCAAATATGAAGATACAGTATGTATTTAGTGGTATATATCTAAGTAAAATGGCAATACCTTGTTGTCTATAGTAGTATTCCTTGGAGTAGTATGCAAGTACCATAGTATAGGAATATGGTAGTCTTTGGTTATGTCATGAGAGTACCATACTTACAAAATAGTACCATGGAAATGCTATGTTTTTTTGCACTTGGCAGACTGTTATCCAAGGTGACTTGCATTTGTGACCCTGGACCACGAAACCAGTCATAAAGGTCACATTTTTGAAATTGAGATTTATACATAATCTGAAAGCTGAATAAATAAGCTTTCCACTGATGTATGATTTGTTAGGATAGGACCTATTTCACAGAGATACAACTATTTGAAAATCCTAAATACTGAGAAAATCAACCTTTAAAGTGGTCCAAATGAAGTTCTCAGCAATGCATATTGCTAATCAAAAAGTAAGTGCTGATATATTTACAGTAGGAAATGTACAAATATTTACATAGAACATGATCTTTACCTAATAGCCTAGTGATTTTTGGCATAAAAGAAAAATCTGTAATTTTGACTATTAATACAAATGTACCCCAGCAACTTAAGACTGGTTTTGTGGTCCAGGGTCACATATTTTAATCAGTTTATGCGTTCCTTGGGAATCGAACTCATGATCTTGGTGTTGCTAGCGCCATACTCTACTGGAATACGTTTTTAGGAAGCACCTTGGTGTACCATGTAAATACTTTGTGCTTTTGGTCATTTAATGTCATTTATATCTAAGTAACATGGTTCTCTATTCTTGGGAGTAGCATGTAAATACCAATTATATAGGAATATTATAATCATTCAAAACTATATTTCAATGTATTTGTTATGTCATGGTAATGCCATGTTTGTTTTTTTGACATGTACCATGTTTTTTTGCATTTACACATTTGGCAAACACCACCTCCAAAGCAACCTGCATTTCATTTAATATATATTTTAATCAGTTCATGCATTCTTTGGGAATCGAACCCACAACCTTAGTGTTGCTAGCACCATACTCTACTGTACATTTTAAGTACTCATCTTGGTTATTTATTGCCACACACACATACACACACACACACACACACACACACACACACACACATATACACATATATATATATATATATATATATATATATATATATATCTCAGTGTGCTTTGGTATTACCATCTGATACAGTGTTTTTTTGTGTACAATTAATTGATCCTGTGACTCTAGTTTAGTGTCAATATTTCAGTAATTGAAGACATATGGTCTTTCTTTGACCCTTAATTTAATGTTGGCATTGTCACAGAAGCTTTATACAACACTTTATATTATGCATTTGGAAGGTTTTTTTATCCAAACCAAGTTATATTGCATTTGGGGTACACATTTACATTTAACCACTTCTTGAAGTTTGTGAAAACGGCTTTGCATGTATTAATGACTACTCTGTAAAAATGATTTATTTTTCTCTTTTTCTTTTTTTATATAGCACAAATAAAACAACCAAAGTTGAAGTGCTTTACACGTGTACCAGAAATAAAACCACGACTAACATGACAGCACAGATAACAGAATACAATTCCTATACCAGTTCAGAATGAATTTATAAAGTTATAAAAGATATAAAAAGAGCAAAATTACATCTTTTTTTATCACAACCAACCATTCTAGCCTATTAGAGATTTAATGTTCTAAAACTAGTTTATGAGAGGTGTCAGTGAAGAGATTGATGAAAATTGATGATTGAAAAATCAAGGTGAATATCACTATTTTTATTGTATGCTTTTTCCAAACAAGCCGTAATTTGGTGCAAGTATGCAGAAAATGTTAAAGTAATTTTTAAACGTTGTATTTAGGATGCATCAAATACTGACTAGAAGATATTCAGTTTATTTTCTAAAAGTGGACAGTTTTACCAGTTCTTGTTTTCCTTGGGAATCGAACCCATGACCTTGGGCTAGTGCTTGATCTGCAGGAAAGCACAGTACTTTCATACAGTACAGCCTTTCCTCCATTTCCACACAGCATAATAATGACATCATAAAGTACGTATAAGCTGTGCAGGATTTCCACTGGCCTGCTGCTCTGGTTGCGCTTTAATTACGCATCTGATCCGCTTACAGCTTCTCTTCTCCGGTCATTATCGGAGGGTGAGTGTGGTCACTTCCCATGAGTCACCGAAACTAGACTGACCTGCCAGAAAAGCCTGATGCCAGCCAGAGAACACTTGCAGAAATGAACGTAATTTCCACCAAAATACAGTTATTGTTAGTAACCGCCATAACAATAAACCAGAAATACATATTTTAAAGAAATGAAAATGTCAAACATCTTTTTGCCTAATTAAAATGTGCTTTGGATTTGCTGTCATTGTAGTTATAGTAACATGTCAAGTGCTGCTGTCCTGCGGAGAGACCACATTGAGTACTATGGTTTTCTAGGAGAAACTAGTACATTTTTGCCATGGAAACCTGTCAACACCTGTCTCGCTTTTCAGGCTGTGGTAAATGTTGTGGTTAAACAGGACAGGTGACATCATACTTATGTCAACACTCAACCGCTTTACAATAGACTAGTTTATCTGAACTTGTTTACATATCTGCATTTGCAATCAACAGTCAAACACTGAGTCACACAAAGACAGCTTACTAACTGTGGGAATAGTTTTGCATTGAAGTCAGACGTTTACCTCTTTAAATAACAGCTCATTTTTATTTAGAGACTTAAACTGAGCAAAATTATGTCATTTGGTGCAGATGCTGATGTTTACAGGGACAAAAAGTAGATGAAGTTATGATGCTTGTAATGTAAGTCAATGAGATCTTTGTAACGTGTAGCAGATCCTTACATAAAATGATCTAAATATCAGTGGTCAGTATATATCGCCAATAATATGTCTTAATAAGATGGAATTTAAATGTTCCAAACATATAATGCAATGCAATCCAATGATGAAAAGATTTTGAGATGTTTTGGAGGCTTGGGAAGATCATTCCTCCACTGAGGAATGGTGGAAGTAAAGCTTCTGGACACAAACATTCCTCAAAAAATTCTGATGATCAGATGTGAGATGCAATGATTTTTGTAAAAAAAAAAAAAAAAGATTTTTTTTTCAAGTAAAGTAAAGCCGGTAAGTGTTTATCTGCAAATCTTACTACAGTTTTTTTTTCGTTTACTTGATAAAAATCAGTCAAGACAGCAAGGTGGATGTTTGTACAATTACACTAAAAGACCTTTGACTTGATAAACTCTTAAGCTTTAAACTACTAAACAAACAGCAAATTTGGATCTTGTTAATCATTAAAAGTTCATGTTACAAATGTAATGCAACTTATCCTGTATGTATGTGTGTATGTATATATATATATATATATATATATATATATATATATGAGAAAGAGAGAGAGAGAGAGAGAGAGAGAGAGAGAAAGAATTAATGAATTTCAAATGCACTTTATTACAAAATCTAAAACATTATGCAGTCATTTACACATAATTAAACAAAAACAAATAAATACCAGTTGTCATCAGTGACCTCACACAAAGCCCCCTTACAGCACCAAATCAACTCAAAAGAAACAAGATCATTCATAACTTTTTAAAAAATCTAAAATCAATTAAAATCCTGGATTTCACTGAATTGAAAAAAGCAACCTCTAAATTACAGCTCGCATTTTGTTCAATTTTGAGTTTTCTAGTATTAGAAATCGCCATTTTGGCTTGGCCTAACAGAAAATTCATAAGCTGACATTTAAATCGGTGTCTCTGAACATATTTAAAACCACAAATAAAAACCTTGACAGAAAAGGGAGATCGAAAGAGAAAAAGAGATTTCTAGCGAACCCCCCCATTTATATGCGGATGTATGCGTTACTCCTGAAACTTGCCACTTTGGTCCTCTGAGCAGCATCAAAAACATCATGTATTCAAATTCAGAATGGACTATATATAGACGGAAAAGCTTGCAAAGCTTAATCACTAAAAAGCTCAAATCTCTTATTTACGTTGCGTCTACTCTTGGTTATAATATGAGGATCCGCGAGTTTCCAGAACTCAGTACTGAACAAAAATTTGGCGAGTGGATTCTGACTAATTGAAACGCCACTGACGAAGTGATTGGCCGTTGCATTTCGGAAATCAACAGATATGTCTGTGATTGGCTACAGTATTTAACACTGCAAAACAGAGGACAAAATACACGTTGGATTCTGCAAAAGGCAACTGCCGCTTACTTTTGTTTTGTTGTTTGTGTTTATTTAGTTATTAAAGTTCATTTCGCCGGTTCCCGCTTCCTTACTCCTCAAATCTTGAACTTTGCACACACATGCATACATACATACATACATACATACATATACTGTAGGCTATACAATTCCCTCAGATTATCCTGGCCACCCTTTTTTTTTTAAAGTCTCTAAACACTCTAAACCAGTGGTTTTCAAACCCTGGGACCCAGGTTTTGAAAACCACTGGTTTAGAGTGTCTGTCTGGTTTATATCTGCTTCTTTTAGCAGAATGAGGATGTTTGTAAATAACCCTCAGACAGATCTGCAAAATGACTTACCCACTTAAAAACAATGAGTTCAGCTGTGACCTCACAGGTTGTAAAACGGGTGAAGAGTGGCAGAATGGAATTATTGTTCATTATTCAGACCCTTTCATTCAGAGACGCATTACAGCACACAGAAACAAAGGGTGCGCATGAATAAACAATACTTATACCCATTTCCGTGTATATATGGGACGATGTTTGACGGTGCCCTCATTTAAGTGGGAATATTGTGGATGTGCTAATTTATTGATCTCATTTGGATAACTTTGCGTATATTGATCCCTACTGTATAAAAATGATTTGGCTTTCTCTGTTTGTCTTTGTATTTATATAGCATTAATAAAACAACCAAAGTTTAAGTGCTTTACTCATATACCAGAAATAAAACCATGAACATGACACACCACAAATCACAACATATAATGTCTGTTCAGTTCAGATTGAATTATAAAAAGTAAACCTTTTATATAAATTATATAAAAGGAAAATTAAATCATTTTCAACACAACCAACCATTCTACCCTATTAAAGATGTAATTTTTAAAAACTACACTGACCTGGTGTCATTGAGGAGATTGAGCTTAAATATGAAGAAAAATCAAGGTAAATATCACTGTGTTTATTGCATGCTATTTCCAATCAAGCTGTAATTTGGTGCAAGTATATAGAAAATGTTCAAATATTTTTTTAATATTGTATTTGGGATACATCAAATACTAACTAGAGGATATGCGGTTTATTTTCTAAAAGTGGCCATAGATGAAGAAACGCCTCCAGATATTTGCAATATTTGTTATTGCTTTAATCATAAACTCACTTTTGATCAGTTTCACACTTCTTAAGTAAATGTGTTTTGATTTAAAAAACAAAAAAACAAGACGGGTATACTGACAAAAAAATATCACTTTCTTGCACTTTGTGTGATCAGAAGGTACAGCAATGTTTCCAAATTGTTGTGGTTTGGAGCTGTACAAGACTTTTTTAAACAATTAAAAAGTAATAGAGATGATTGGAAGTTGCATTTTCAAACTTTAATGTGTTGCTAATACAAATAAACTATTAAACTATTAATGCAAGTTGATCTTAAAACATCTGTAAAAAAAAAAAAAAAACATTAAATATAAAAAGTAAATAATTAAAGTCTTAAATATGCAACCTGCAGAAGCCCTGTATATAATATTTAAATATGATATAAAATATAATGTATTGCTAATACAAATAAACTATTAATGCAACTGTTAATTAACGTTTTAAAAATTTATCTACATCTGTAAAAAAAAAAAAATAATAACAATAATTAAATAAATAATTAAAGTCTTAAATATGCAACCTGCAGAAGCCCTGTATATAATATTTAAATTTAATATAAAATATAATTTTCATGTTTTTGTGTTTGTTTGTTTGTTTTGTTTTAAATGTTTTTACGTTCATCACCTGTGCTTCAGTAGGTGTGGAGTAGATGAGATTTAGTTTGTATTTTTAGGCACAATATTCCCATTTAAATGCAATGATTGAAGTGGAAATATTGTGCAGTGCGAGTGAGCTAATTTATCGATCTCACTTGGACAGCTACTTTGCATGTATTGATCGCTTTAGTTAACATTCTGTCTCTCTTTGTGTTTTAGAGCTCCGGTGTTGTTTTTGCCGTGAGGTCACACTTCCCGCTGGGCCGCTGTACCGGGTCGCAGGTTTCTCGCTGTCCCTTCCCTGTGCCGTTTCGGGATACGAAGGCCCGCGGACGCAAGATTTCGAGTGGTATCTGTACCGGGAGGATGCTGGGGGTCGGCAGATCGGTGTGGTGTCCACACGGGATGCGGGCTTTCCGTACGCGCCGTTCCAGAGCCGTGTGCAGGCCGGAGAGGTTCGGGTCGAGAGGGATTCGGGCGACAAAGCCAGACTGATAATCCAGAGGCTCCGTTCAGATGATCAGGGCCGCTACGAGTGTTACACGCCCAGCACTGACACCCGATTCCAAGGAAACTACAGCTCATCAGTGGTGGTCAAAGGTAGGTGGTATATCAGAAAAAGTACAGATGGGTCAATGATGATGAAGATTATTTAAAAAAAAAAAAAAAAAAAGTATTTCAGATGCATGTGCTAAATTATTACTAGGGGTTTCTGTGGGTCTCAAAGTCTTAATTCACCATTTTTTTCATGAGAGGTGTTAGTGAAGTGATAAAATAAGAAGAAAACTAATGGTAAAAATTACCATTTTTATTGTGTGTTATTTCCAATCCAACTGTACTTTGGTGCAAGTATGGAATAAAAATGTGAAAATATTTTTTAAAGATTTTAAAGTATTTAGGATACATTAAATGCTAGCTAGAAGATATACAGCTTATAATCAAAGTAAAAGACGAAGAAAAATAATGGTAAAAATCACTATTTTTATTGTGTGTTATTTCCAATCCAGCTGTACTTTGAGGCAAGTATGCAAAAAATGTGAAAATATTTTTTCTAAAGATTGTATTTAGGATACATTAAATGCTACCTAGAAGATATCCAGCTTATTATCAAAATAAAGTAAGAAGAAAAATAATGGTAAAAAACACTATTTTTATTGTGTGTTTTTTCCAATCCAGCTGTACTTTGGTGCTAGTATGGAAAAATTGTGAAAATATTTTTTAAAGATTGTATTTAGGATACATTAAATGCTAGCTAGAAGATATGCAGCTTATTATCTAAATAAAATAATAAGAAAAATAATGGTAAAAATCACTATATTTATTATGCGTTATTTCCAATTCAGCTGTACTTTGGTGCAAGTATGGAAAAATTGTGAAAATATTTTTTAAAGATTGTATTTAGAATGCATTAAATGCTAGCTAGAAGATATCAAGCTTATTATCTAAATAAAATAAGAAGAAAAATAATGGTAAAAAAACACAAAAACACAATTTTAAACTATTAAACAACAATAAACTATTAGTTGTTGTTTTTTTTTAAGTTGGTCTTAAAAACATCTTTAGAAATTCTTACATTTACCTTCCTTCATGCAACCTGCACAAGCCTTGTATATGATATATCAAATATAATATATGAAATATCATTTTCATGTTTCATATTTAATATTTTTTTAAAACCTTCACACCATTTTTCATCTAAAATTGTAAAGCAGGATTAAGTAGCAACACATTTTCTTTACACTTTGAAATTGAGTATACACTACTTATAATAAATAAATACATTTTAAATATTTATTGTAAAATGTGTATTGTCTGTAAAATAGTATGAAAGTTTTGAAACCATATAAAAGCAACATGAATACAAATCATTTACACTCTCTCTCTCTCTCTCTCTCTCTCTATATATATATATATATATATATATATAGTAACTAAAATACAAATGTACATTTTAAATAAAATTTAAATGCATATTTTGACTTTTTCCTGTGGTTTAGCATTTGACATGACCTATAGAGTCGTGTCATTTAAAATGGTCAAAAAATAATTTTTCTGAATGTTTTTAAGAAAATATGAATAGAAGTAATTTTGTCCTTTATTTCCGCAGTGATTCCAGACACCCTGCTCATAACACACTCTCGCATTCTGAGCGGCCAGCCCGTTATCGAAGGCACAGAGCTTCAGCTGACGTGTGCAGCGTCCATCCAGTCAGATCAGCACACTCACGTGTCCGTAACGTTCGGTGTGCGGAGCAGCAGGGGAGCTGAGTCTCTGGGCCACAACCTGAGAGAGATCATCGCCATCGACCGCGAGCTGCGGGTGACGCCGGGCCACAGCGGCACGTACGGTACAAGATACAGGGATGGAGAGATCGCTGTGGAAAAGCGCAAAGGGGACGGAGGCCGGGATCTGTACGTGCTGAAGATGAGCGCTCTGGCACCGGAGGATTCTGGGTCGTATTTCTGCGAGGCTGCGCAGTGGATCAGAGATCCGGATGGCAAATGGGAACGCATCGCACAGAGGACCATGGAGCTGGGGAATCTCACCGTTCAACCGCTTGGTTAGAAACAACCTCTTATTCGATATATCTATAGACCCATTTGGATTAGACATCAGAGTTACATTTACATGTAGTTATTTAGCAGATGCTTTATCCAAAGCGACCTACAAATGAGGACAATGTAGGGGTGTGCGTTATATATCCTCTGCGATAATATTGTAATTGTTGTTTCAACGATGTGCAATTTGACATTATCAAGTATAATGCGAAAAACTGTAGTAAGTAAATGAAATGTAGTAAGTATGCATTTATAGTGCTGCATGATTCAGTCTATTAAAGTGCATTTAGAATGATCACATAATTCAAGATATGGGGCAGAAAATTTATATATTTATATCATTTAATATAGTTAAACAATATCACACAAAGAGTGCTGTTTTTTCCTTCAAAAATCAACATGACTACAAATGTGATATTGATTTTATACAACAGTTCAATAAACAAGAAGTTAATATTAAAAGACTTACGTTTTACACAGCATATTTCCTGTTTTTGCTTAATTTCAGCAACAAAAATCATTCCAGACACAGCACTGTTTTGTGTCTCTGAGCAGCATGAACGTGTTTCGTTTCTGAATGAATCAATTGTTTAAATGATTCGGTGCAACCGCACATTTATGCAGGATGTAACATACTCTGTTAACTCTTTTGGGGAAAAAAAAAATGGATCTAAAATTGTCGTTCAAACTCAAACCAACAAATCTTTTTTTTTTCTCTTGTTAGCGGAAAATCTGCAATTTGTTCTAATTTGTTTTTCTTAGGAGCACTTGTGCTCCTAACTTAAAAAATTTAGGAGCACAGTCAAAATTTTAGGAGCACCTTCCAATCAATAATCAAATAATCTGAAAGTGGTATTTGACTCCTTAAAGTGATTTACAGGGGAATTTTGTTTTTACCTTTGAAATTACATTTTTGGCAATATTACAAGTATGTCATTTTTTTTTAATATATATATATATATATATATGTATATTTTAAGCTTTTTTAAAATGTCTAATTAAAACAACAAAACCAGAACAAGTAGAATAAGAGTATTTTATCAATCAAATGAAATCAGTATTAACTAAATTTATTTGTACTACAGAGGTGACACAGAAGAACACAAAAGTGGTGTATAATGAAGCTCAGAGGAAGCATGAGTGCAATCAAATTCCTAAATTAATGTTGAGATTAATTATTGACATATACAATTTTGAATACAGAAATATTAAATGACTTAAATGACATTTAAATAACTTAAAAGATACTTTAAAACTGAAACCTGCCAATAGGGGTCGGTAAATCACTGATTTATTTACTGAATTATATCATTCATTTGATTCGTTCGAATGACTGATTCTTTAAGGAATAAACTTGTGAGTGTCTTTATGAATGTGAAATTGAATCATTGATTTGTGACACGTTATTACATAAACAAAGCACGGCTGTTTGAATGGAGATGCGCAGCGGGTCGGTTGTGACTTCTTTCACGCCATTTTTGACGACGAAACAGCAAAATCGGGCGATGGGTTATAGTCAGACAATGTAAGTCACTTAATATTAACTACTTGTTTATTTTACAGTTGTATTAAATCAATATCTTATTTACACACCCTTAAAAGTGATCTTAGTTCATCCAAAGTTCCTTTATAATCAGCGAATCTCTTAAACTCTCTCTACACTTTGTTTCTGAAAGGATTCGTAAAATATGTCCGTGATAAAGTAGCTAATCAACGTTGCAAAAACACTATGAAGCTCCCCTCTGCGCAAACACAAATATGCTGATCGGGTCACTCGCACATGGTGCGCCTGGTCTAAATAAACGGCAAGCAGAATGGGATCTGTGCTCAAACAATAAACTCTTTGAAATCCATCCTGAAGTAGGAAGAAAATCAAATATTTGTTTTAACTCAAGACATGATGAGGTTGTTTACACAAGATGTTGTATTGGACACACCAGACTTACACATGGACATTTATTAAAAGGAGAAGAAGCACTAAAATGTCAATATTGTAATTGTGTACTAAATGTAAAACACATACTTTTGATATGTCCGATTTTTAATGTTATGAGACAACGTTTTTTTAACGGAAAAAACCTTGAAGGATTTGTTTTTAAATGTGATCCCTTTAAAAATTTTAGAGTTTTTAACTAAAGTGAATTTAAAAAACCTTCTTTGATGTAATTTAGCATTTTATATTCTTTGTTTTTGTTGTTATTGATGTTTTTATTTATGTAAGTGTTTTATATAAATATGTTATTTATTAATTATTTTTAAAATTGTTATCTGTTTTGCCATGATATAGCCATTGCAGCTGATATGGCAGTAAATAATAAATGAATGAATGAATGTTAAATGACGGTGCAGCAGCAGCTGACTTCTGCCTTTAGAAATGGCAGTAAGACATGTTGGTTAGTCTCTATTTAAAGATCTAAATGTAATAACCAGCCTGTGTGTTTCCTGTTTTCTCACCAGCGGACACGCTGAGCGTGCGTTCGGTACCGGATGGTGACGTCTCTCTGCAGCCCGGCGCTCCGCTCAGCCTCATCTGTCAGGTGTCCGGCGTGGGAGCGTGGAATCGCTCGGCTCTACTGGTGCAGTGGATGCGGCGAGGGCCGGCGGGCGGCGTGGAGGTGGAAGTGGCACGAGTGTCTCCCGACGGCGTGGTGGCCTGGGGTGATGATGTCAGCAGGGCGGGAGGCGGCAGCATGGAGAAAGAGGCCGACGGGAGGTTCTCTCTGCGCCTGTTCTCCGTTCACCCGGCGGACGCCGGACTCTACCGCTGCGCCGTTAGCGTCTACGCCGGAAGGAAAACACCAGGACCGGCGAGTCCTGCCACCATAACGCAGAGATCAGACTGGGTCACCGTTAGCCTGAAGACTGAAGGTACATGAGAAAATGTGACCCTGGACCACAAAACCAGTCATAAGGGTCAGTTTTTAGAAATTGTGATTTATACATCATCTGAAAGCTGAATAAATAAGCTTTCCATTGGTGTTTGTTAGGGCAATATTTGGCCAAGATACAACAATTTGAAAATCTGAGGGTGCAAAAAATCTAAATACTGAGAAAATCGCCTTTAAAGGGATAGTTCACCCAAAACTGAAAATTTTGTCATTAATCACTTACCCCCATGTCGTTCCAAACCCATAAAAGGTTCGATCGTTTTCGGAACACGATTTAAGATATTTTGGATGAAATCCGGTAGCTTTTTGACTGTCCCATTGACTGTCAAGTACATTACACTGTCAAGGCCCAGAAACGTATGAAATACGTTGTCAAAATAGTCCATCTGCCATTTTTGGGTGGAGTAAACCTTTAACCCTTTAACTGTCACTCCCATTTTTGAACATAGACGTTAAAATGCAGTATTTAAACTTGATATTTGATGTACATTTTCCATTATAGTGCAGTGTCTGATTTTAAAATGGTTCTCAAAGGATGAATTTTGAAATTTTAAGTTTTCAAGTGGTCTATAATTTCTTATGATTTCTAAAGCATGATAGAGAAAAAGGCAACGAAGAAAGTCTTTTTGTGACAAAGGTCAGAACTGTTATGAAGTAGATGTTTGAGGTGCACTCTTATAAATTAATCTATTACTTTTCCTACATAATTTGTAACACAAAAAAATTGTAAAATATCTATTTAGGGGTCTTAGACCTTTCCAACGATATATAGTTTGTCATGATTATATTAGGATTTATTTGTAAAATGGTGAAGTAAACTTACAGGTGGGACGGGTGACAATTAGGGGGTTCAAGTTGTCCAAATGAAGATCTTAGCAATGCATTTGTGACCCTGGACCACAAAACCAGTCATGTGTGTCAATTTTCGAAATTGAGTTTTATACAACACCTGAAAGATGAATAAATAAGCTTTCTGTTGATGTATTGTTTATTGAGATATGACAATATTTGCTCGAGATACAACTGTATGAAAATCTGAAATCTTAGGGTGCAAAAAAATCTAAATATTGAGAAAACCACCTTTAAAGTTGTCCAAATGAAGGTCTTACCAATGCATATGACAAATCAAAAATTAGGTTTTGACATATTTGTGTTAGGAATTGTATAAAATATCTTCATGAAACATGATCTTTACTTAATATCTTAATGATTTTTGGCATATAAGAAAAATCTGTAATTTTGACCCATACAAATAAAAAATTAAGTTTTGATGTATTTGTGGTAGGAAATTTACAAAATGTGTTCATGGAACATGATCTTAATATCCTAATGATTTTTGGCATAAAAGAAAATAATTTTGACCTACGCAATGTATTGTTGGCTATTGCTACAAATATACCTTATAGCTACTTATGACTGGTTTTGTGGTCCAGGGTGACAAATGCATGTTTTTGAGCACATTTATTTGAATATATTGTTTATTGCATCATTTTCTAGAATCAGTTTGAAGGGTTCAGTTTAGTAAATTGGTCCAAAACTCTTAAGAACTAAGAATAGCTGTTTTTTTGTTATGTATTGTTATATTAATGCATCTAAAATGCTAACATATTATTCCTTGTGTTCATTTACTAAAGAACAGTGTGGAAATTTTAATTACTTTAAACTAGACTTGTACAGTATTTCACTTCATCCATTTTGGAGCAAATATATATTGTGAACTACAGTTAAAAAGTTTGAGGTTTTATTTTATTTAGTGATTTTAATACTTTTATTAAATACTTTTATATTCATACTTTTATTCATCAAGGATGCATTAAATGGATCAAAACATTGTGTAAATGGACATTTATAATGTTCCTGTTTCACCAAAGATGTCACTTTCTATTCATCTGTGAATCCAGAAAATATAATTTATATGTGTGTGTATATATAATTTTTTTTTTAGTTTTTTTTTTACATAATTTTAATTAGCAAAATATTTGTATGAAATTTAAGCAAAATAAAAATAAATTCTTTAAGCAAAATTTTTGTAATAAATAATAAAAATAATAACAACTCATAAATAATAATAATAACTCAAAAAACACTGGTAAGTAACACAATAAAAACGTAATAAAACTCGTATTTATGAAAATTCTGCTTTTGCAAATGAACTTCGTATATATTCAGTTTTGTTTAGTTTTTTTTGCATAATGTAATAATTTTATTTGCCATAATATTTTTATGAAATTTAAGCAAATTTACAACCCAAATGTCACTTTTTTCATTTCTGTAATGCATAATAATAATAATAATAATATACAAGCAGTATAATAAATCCTACAATTGTTGTACTATTTACACTTAAGAAAATATCAAATACATTATTTTTGTAATTAAAAATTGTTTTTTTGTTTGTTTCTTTCTTTCTTTGTTTTTTTGCATTACAGTGATTCAAATTGTGGGTGGAAAACTTTAAATATTGTGAAAAATGTAGAAAATCTAAAAAAAAATAAATTTAGTGGTAAAATATGCTCCAGGCATTTCGTGACACATTTTTCTTCACCTGAATAGTTCCTTTCCTGGACGATTTATACATCATCTGAAAGCTGAATGAATAAGCTTTCCATTGATCTATGGTTTGTTACAACAATATTAAATAAAAATAGGACAATATTTGTCACAAAATACAACCGTTTGAAAATCTGGAATCTGAGGGTGCAGAAAAATGTAAATATTGAGAAAATCGCCTTTAAAGTTCTTCAATATCCTAATGATTTTTAGCAAAAAAAAAAGATAATTTTGAAACATACAGTGTATTTTTGGCTATTTCTACAAATATACCTTTGCTAACTTTGTGATCCAGGGTCACTATGTGTATGTGATGCATTTTCAAAATGCCAAAATCGTAATGGCTTAATAAATACGAATACATAAGTAATTATCTATTTTTTCCTTTGATTTTAGAGTAAAGTGTGACCCAAATAAAACATTTATTAACATAGTGTTTGTGTTTATGTGTCCATTCAGAGGTCCGCGTATCTGCTAGCATCAATTTGCCGCGCCGGCCGCTCCTGAAGCGTGGCAGCACTGTCACCCTCTTCTGCAACGTCTCTGTGGAAATCACCGGTGCTTCACAAGTGGAGGTGCAGTGGCTTCACAAGCCGGAAGACTCGACAAAGAAAGACGCCGCGCTTTCTGAGGAGAGCGCAGGCCGCCTCCTCGCGACGCTGACCTACGACGGCCTGACGCGCATCTACAGCAACGGCAGCGATTTGAGCGTGGACCGCGTGTCTGCAGGCTCCTACAGGCTAAGGATCTTCTCGGCCGCTGAGGAGGATAAGGGACACTATCAATGTCGAGCAGAGGTTTGGTCGCAGGATCCACGCGGCGGATGGTACAACACCGGCGCTAAAGCAGAGTCGGTGACTGTACAGCTGTACCTGTATGCACGAGGTGAGTTATGATCAGATTAGTGAAGTCTGTTTCTAATAGGAGTTCTATAACACACCGTCTCATTTAATATTTTTAAAGAAACATCAAGGCTGTTTTCACTTGATCAAAAATACAGGAAAAAAATGTAATGTTGTGAAATATTATTACGATGTAAAGCAATGTTTTTCTATATTAATATACATTAAAATTTAATTTATATCTATAATTAAAGTTGAATTTCCAGCATCATTACTCCAGTCTTCAGTGTCACATAATCCTTCAAAAATCATTCTAATATGCTGATTTATTATCAGTGCTGGAAACTTATAAAAATACTTTTTCCAGGATTTATTGATCAATAAAAAATTTTAAAAGAACAGCGTTTATATAAAATAGAAAGGTTTTCTAACAATATACACTACTGTTCAAAAGTTTGGGGTCAGTACATTTTTATTCTTTCTTTTTTGAAAGAAAATAATACTTTTATTCACCAAGGATGTGTTAAATTAATAAAAAGTGGTGGCATAGATTTACATTGTTAGGAAAGATTTATATTTTGAATAAATGCTGTTGTTTTTAACTTGTTATTCATCAAAGAATCCTAAAAAAAGAATCGCAGGTTGCATAAAAATATTTGTTTCCAACATTGATAATTCTAATAATAAATCAGTATATTAGAATGATTTCTGAAGGATCATGTGACACACTGGAGTTAGAGCTGATGAAAATTCAGCTTTGCATCACAGGAATAAATTATATGATAAAGTATATTAAAATAAAAAACATTATTTTATATTGTAATAACATTTTGCAATATTACTGTTTTTTTCTGCATTTTTGATCAAATAAATGCAGCCTTGATGAGCAGAAGAGACTTCTTTAAAAACATTAAATGAGAGGGTGTGTCCAAACTTTTGACTGCTAGTGTATATATGTTTTTTATGTTTAAAACAATACTGTTGCACTATATGGACAAAAGTACTGGGACACCCCCTTCTTTAGAACAGAAAAAGGCACTTCCAAAACTGTAGCAACAAAGATGGAAGCACAATTCATGTATTTAAAAATTGTATTTCCATCTCTGTTGCTTCAGTTTTGGAAGTGTCTAAAATGACTGTACCCATAGTTTTTGGCTCAAGGTTTGCATTTAAAGTCACACCAGAGGTGTTCAGCTGGGATTAGGACTTGGCCACACTGACTGAATTAAACATTTCTCTATGAACCTTGCCTTAAACACAGAGGCATTGTCATGTTAGAATAAAACAGGGTCCTGCCAAACTTTTGCTATAAAATTAGAAGGACACAATTCCCTAGAATATCATTAAATGCTTAAACATTAAGATTAGTACTCATGGAAATTACTAAAGTAGTCAAACCTGTTCATTAGAAGGAGGTGTGCCAATACTTTTGGCAATATAGTGCGTGTCTGACTGTGTGTATATTGTTATACATTTTTTAAATTAAATTAATATAAAAATTATTTTAAAATATATTTATTTCTATAAAAAAAATACTTTTTTTCTTATGTGTGCACAATAAATTTTAAAGCACTAAAACGCATTTTATGTATTTTTTTTCTTCATTTTTGACCAAATATGACCATTTTATTCTTTTTTTTTTTTTTTTTTGCCATTTTAGAATATTTTTTATACACATTTTGTACATTATATATTTGTATTTAAATATAAATATTTACTTATTTTGTTTGTGTGTACACAATAAATTTGAAAGCACTAAATATAAATATTAATAATGTATATATTCTGCATTGTAAATGGTGAAGTTAACAAAGAAATGACTGGATTATATTTTACACCAAAATCAGAAGAAAAAATATATTTTGTATACAGTGTGCATAATATTTTCTTGAAAATTAAGCAAATTTACAACTCAAATGGCAAAATTCTATGAGTTTGAGAGATATATATATATATATATATATATATATATATATATATATATATAGAATCATGTTGTTTTTGCTTTTTCAAACTGCAGTTGGGTTGTAACTCAAAAAACACCGGTATCAATTAAAACATAACAATAAAAAGCATGGTTTGTGTCAATTATTAATAACAGAGCTATCTGCTTTTGAATATATATGTTCTGTTTTTTGAATAATATAATTTTTATTTGGCATAATATTTTTAGGAAATAAAAAAGCAAAATAAAAATAAATTTCTTTAAGCAATTTTTTTGTGTGGATATATATATATATATATATATATATAATTTTTTTTTTTTTTTTTTTTTAATTATTATGTTTTTTCCCCTCAATTTCTTTGTTCTAGTGCTTTCCTCTTTGTTCCATAGTATCAAAATTATTCATAATTTAATTTAATTTAATTAATAAATATTATTTTTATTGCTCACCACAGAAAGTATATTTGAGTAATGACAGACTCATTGATATGTTTTAATTTATTTTCTCCCCAGTTGCTGATTTGCTGCTATTACCTCTTGTGATTGGTGTGTCGTCGGCTCTGTTTGTGGGTGTATTGATTATCGCCACTGTGACCTGTTGCTTCATGAACAGACTGGCTAGACAGCGCTCCCGCATAAGGAAGTAGGAAGTACAAGAGGGACTTTCATGGAAAAGCATTCAATGACTTGAATGGAGCAAAGAAAAACGGGTTTTAAACAGGTTTAAGGTATTTGTCAGACTTGACACAATGTGCGCTCACAATTCGGAAGGTACAATACTAAAAATGTACTGAATGGCCACATTATATTAATCCATATGTGGATGCTAACAGTTGCATAAACACAAACGCACATAGATTCACTTCAAGCTGTGACATTGTGATTTGCACTGTGTCTATCCACTCCACTTTGACAAAGTTAAATATTAATTTCTCTGTGTTTGCTCAGAACGAACGAGCATCACGTGATGGATATAAATCCCTTTCTCTCTTTAAACTAGAGCCTCGGTGCTGATTTGTTTTGGAGAACTAGCAGAACCACTAATAATCAATCCACAGATGTACAGCACTGTAATCACTCACTGTTTTCCAGTGGACGCACTGCACTGAAATGTGCTTGTAATGCAGTGTAAGAATATTTGTTAGTATAAAACACGTTTACGACACTTTACGTCATGCCATAGTTTTTTATTTTTCGTATTTTTGTAATAGAATGAAATGCATTGAATGTCCTGAGCAGTGAAATGGGAGCAAATGTTTCTCTAGCCATATTTGTTTCACAGTGATGTGTTCATATAGATTGTAGCATTGTAAATCGTGAATTTAACAAAGAAATGTCTGGGTCATATTTTACACCAAAATCAGAAGAAAATATATTTTGCACCAGTTTGTATAATTTTTTTTTAACACAGTGTGCATAATATTTTCTTGAAAATTAAGCAAATTTACAACCCAAATGGCAAAAATCAGTACTCAATACTAATTTTTTAGATTTTTTTGATATATATATATATATATATATATATATATATATATGTGTATATGTTGTTATTATTATTATTATTAGTAGTAGTAGTAGTAGTAGTATATTTTTTTCTTATTCAGCTTTTTTGTCTTGTTTAAATAATAACTCAAAAAACACCGGTTAACACAATAAAAATATAACAATAAAAAGCATGATTTATGAAAATTATTAATAATAGAGCTATCTGCTTTTTACAAAAAAAAAAGAAAGTTTTTTTTGTTTGTTTGGATTTGTTTTGTATAAATAATAACTTTAAAAAAACACAGGTAACTAACACAATACAAACATAACAATAAATATATATTCTGTTTTTGTTTCCATAATATATATATATATATATATATATATATATATATATATATATATATATATATATATATATATATATATATATACATACATACATACATACATACATACATACATACACATATATATATATATATATATATATATATATATATATATACGCATGTATGTATATGTCATGTTTTCTTTTTTTATTCAGCTTTTTCAAGTAATAACAATCAAACTGCAGTTGGGTTGTTTTGTTTAAATAATAACTCAGAAAAACACAGTTAACTAACACAATAAAAACAATCAAAAGCATGATTTATGAAAATTCTGCTTTTGCATGATATAATAATTTTATTTGACATAATTTTTTATGAAATTTAAGCAAATTTACAACTCAAATGCCACTATTTATCATTTCTATAATGCATCATATAATAATAATAATAATAATAATAATAATATGCAAGCAGTACTACAAATACTATAATTGTTATACTATTTACACTAAATAGTATCAAATAATATATTATTTTTGTAATGAAAATTTTTTTTTGCATTACAGTAATTAAAATTTGTGGGTGGAAAATGGTTTAAATATTGTGAAAAATGTAAAAAATCTTTAAAAAAAAAAAAAAACATTTAGAGGTGAAATATGCTCCAGGCATTTCATTTTTTCATCTCCTGAATACTTCCTTTCCTTTCCTTCCCTTTCCTTTTCAAATGTGACAAACAAATATATAAATTATATGTAAGTGATCAGAACCACTGAGTAACAAGGTCTGAATAAGTGGATTATTTGTAGGGAACTTAAAGAAACAAAGCCACTTTACCTTAAAAAGACAGAACTGAAAGACCAGATAAGTTTACCTGTGACAGCTCTCATCTTATAAAGATAAATGAAGTTTCTCACATAAACGCAACTGCAGCTTTGAGCCGAGAGTCTACTTGAAATGCTGTTCAGGAAGTTTATTAGTAACGTTTGCCAGGATTTCCCACTGCTCTTACAGAACCAGAGTGGGACAAGGACCAAATCTCGTTTGAAAATCATCCTAATGTTTAAACCTGTTTTTACTGTGATTTTACAGTTTGGTGCATCTGGTTGTTATACAAAACAGGTGCCTTTTGTGTCCCTCATTAACGTGTAAATAATGACTCCAGCAGTGAACTAGTGTTTCCAGGTTCAGATATTGTGCTATTCTCTGCTAATGACCACTTTAATTAAATTCCACTTTAATCAATGTCTTATATTTTGATAGCGTTCTCAAAAGGACACAATCTAAAATGGTCAAACCTGACTCATGTTTTTTTATACAGTGAATTATTTTTAAAAATTTATATTTTTAGAAATATTACACACTTACCCTGTCGTGCCTTTTCTGAAGGCATAGTTACATTCCACCGTTTATTAATATTTGTTAATTTAGCTGGAAACGGTGCAATGCCGTTAAAACGCTCGGTTTAGTGTGCAACAAAAATCAATGTTTCATAGAAAGACCCATCTGATAAAATAGTGTTTTTGAAGCATGTTATCTTTATTTTCTCCTATGCATTCACCAAAAAATGGGTTAGTTTAGATGGACGAAAGATTTCGATTGAATCAATGCAATGGCGCACTGACGTCTCTGCAGTTGCTCTCTCTGGGATTGTACTAATGTGAAAGCCACATTAACATGGAAAAAAAGGGATTCTGCGCTTCTGTATTTATTTACAGCGTTCAGACGCTGAGATCTGATTTATCCTCTTACGCTGAGAGTAGCAGAATATTCTCTGGATATTAATCCTCTTGTTTATGGTCTGAATTGTTTCAGACAGTAGCCATCATGTTCTTTTTCCTCAGCTGTGATCATAAGAATTTTGACAACAGAGTTGCAGATCGGGAGTATATTAACAAGACAAAGTGTTTAGCTGGAAGCTGTCACGCTCAAACGTCAACGTTTGTTGTCTTACCTTGTCATGTGCATTATATAATATGCAGTAATGCGCTTTTGTGACACTATGTTCTTGCGCTGCGTTGTAGTCGATGGTTTTATTGTCTGCTTCTATTTTGTGTTGATGGTGCTTGAGGTTCCTGAATAAAACCGTGCTGATACGAGATGTCAGAGCGTTATTTGACACACAGTAGTGCACCAGTAAGAATGTTGACATTATTGTGAATTAAGTCTAGTGTTGCATCGTCTGCTGTGGGTTTTGCATTCGTACGGAATGCGTTTGCTTTGAAAAATGTGAGAATTGGACTAAAATCGTATCTTTGAAAAATTGCTTTGTAAATCAATCATTTTTTGCTACATTATCAACTAATCTAGGATTTAATCTGTAACCGTTTACATAGTCTTTAATGTATAATGCATTATTAAGGTATTCATAATGTACACTTCGCCATCAGTAAGACTTGTAATGTTTTAAAGAAGTCTGCATTTATTTGATCAAAAATAAAGAAAAAACGGTAATATTTTGCTAAATGTTATTACAATATAAATAAATGTTAGAAACATGCTAGCAATTTGCTAGTAAAATGTTAATCATGCTAGAAACATGCTAGCAGCTTGCTAGTAAAATGCTAATCATGCTAGAAACATGCTAGCAGCTTGCCATAAAATGCTAATCATGCTAGAAACATGCTAGCAACTTGGTAGTAAAATGTTAATCATGCTAGAAACATGCTAGCAACTTGCTAGTAAAATGCTAATCATGCTAGAAACATGCTAGCAGCTTGTTAGTAAAATGCTAATCATGCTAGAAACATGCTAGCAGCTTGTTAGTAAAATGCTAATCATGCTAGAAACATGCTAGCAGCTTGCTAGTAAAATGCTAATCATGCTAGAAACATGCTAGCAACTTGGTAGTAAAATGCTAATCATGCTAGAAACATGCTAGCAGCTCGCCATAAAATGCTAATCATGCTAGAAACATGCTAGCAACTTGGTAGTAAAATGTTAATCATGCTAGCAAACTTGCTAGTAACATGCTGATCATGCTAGTAACAGGCTAATCATGTTATAATCATGTTAGCATATTGATAATCATGCTAGCAACTTGTTAATAATGCTAGTGGCATGCTAATCATGTTATAAACATGCTAGTAAACTTGTTAGTAACATGTTAATCATGCTAGAATCAAGCTAGCAACTTGCTAATCATGTTATAATCATGCTATCAACATGTTAGTAACATGCAAATTGTTAGTAACATGCTAATCATGTTAGAATAATGCTAGCAATGCTAGCAATTTGCTCATGTTGGCAACTTAGTAACTATAATCATGCTAGAATCATGTTGCAACAAGTTGCTAATCATGCTAGCAACTTGTTAATATTCCTAGTAACATTATAGTTATGTTATAAACATGCTATTAACTTGCTAGTAACATGCTAATCATGCTAGAATCAAGCTAGCAACTTGCTAATCATGTTATCAGCATTCTAGCAATGTGCTAATCATGCTAACAACATGCTAGTAACTTGCTAATAATGCTAGCAATATGCTAGTAACTCGCTAAACATTCTAGAAACATGCTTACCATTCTAACAGCATGCTTGTAACATGCTAACAACATTCTAGTAACTTGCTAATCATGCTAGGAACATGTTAGTGGCATGTTAATCATCCTAGAACCATGCTAGTAACTTGCTAATCTATCTAGATATCCATCTATCTGACTTTATTGTCTTCAAAACATTTACAGATTCCCCCAAAAAATAAGCAGCACAACTGCTGCTGGATAAAAGCATCTGCTAAATGACTAAATGTAAATATAATGTAAATGTAAACTCTTTTTTTTTTAGCATTGATAATAAATCAGTATATTAGAATGATTTCTGAAGGATCATATGACACTGAAAATGTAGCTTTGTATCACAGGAATCAATTACATTTTAAAATATATTCACATAGAAAACAGTTATTTTAAATTGAAATAATATTTTACAATATTACTTTTTTTTTCTGTATTTTTGATCAAATAAATGCAGCCTTCATGAGCATAAGAAACATTTTTAAAAACCATTAAAAATCTTATTGATCCCAAACATTTGCATTATGCATTGCCTTTTCATAAATAATATAACCAAGGTTAAAATGCATTATACTCTTTAAAGGTTTGTCATGTGTTTTCATGCATTATATTCTCTAAAGGTGTAACAATGAATAGATGAGTATTATAATGCATTATATCTGTGGTTGCAATTAATCATGAGATCATAAGATCCATTATATATGGTGCAAGGCATAATTAATGCATTAAAACTACTTTTATAATGCATTATACGTAAAGGCTAAAGGGTTACCATTCACAAACTTTATATAGCATATACTTGTTTTCTTTCAGTCAGCACTGGTTTTGTATTTCTGTATGGAACTGGTTGATCATAATGCATGTTTTTAAGTTACTATTGGCCAAAATAATCCACAAATAATGCTTTTTTCACTCAAAAACTGAGATGCATGAGCTCAGAAAGAATAAAAGTTAATAAGATTGAATCTAATATTTGGTAATACTATTGTATAACATTTAGAAAAATTAAGGCCAGTGGGTTTTGACCAGAAACACCATAAGGTGGGAAATAATCCCCTAAGAATAATAAAAAAGGGGGACACAGTTGTTATAGTGCATGTTTATGTAGAAAAACGGTGGAAAGCAATGCACTGGAATGAAAAAAAAAACAAAAAAACAAGCCCCTTATATTTGCATAGTATTCTAATGCAGTGCTGACCTCGTTACTTTAGCAACCTCTCCTTTACGACTGCCAAAGTCAGCTTGAGAAACATTGAAAGTTTTGTCATTTACCTCCAAGGTTGCACAGAAACTCTATTTCTTTTTAAGCTGCCTCCTTTAATTAAGCGTCTCAAAAAACAGCATTCCTGAGAAACAAGAAGCACTCCTTCCTCCTGCGCTTAAACCACATTCAAAGATACTTCCCACTCCTCGAAATAAATGCTTATATACACTCATCTTGTTTCCCCTTCTCTCTCCTTTCCTGCATTTGTGCTTCTGCTTCTGCACTGCTGTGGTTTATTCTACAATCTTGCCTTTTCAGAATGGCAGGTTTCATTGTTCTTGGGTGCTCAACTGCTCTTTGTTCAGTTCCTCATTGGTTAGTTGCTTTGTATAAAAGCTTCTGCTAAATGACAGTATAAGATAGCAATGACAAACCACATTAGATACACACACGCTTTGAAAAAATCACTTTTTACAGTGTAGATCAGAGTCATTTCACCTTCAGAACCAAAACTTCTTGTGTTTTGGAGTTTTGAAGCCTGAAATTCATTTGTGAAGCACTATATATATAGAGAGAGAGAGAGAGATTCCAAATAAAATAATTTAAGCTGTTTCTAGTACACTTCTCTTTGCTGAGGTGCATAAAATAGGGTCATTTTAAGCTTAAATCACCAATGTGAAAGTATTCATAACTTTTAATAATGTGCATTGTCATAATCATTTAAATATATACAGTCATTAAATTCAAATTAACATTCAATTGCGGTAAAACTCATTTACAGAGAGGCTGAAGTCATTATGTTATGTAATATATTTCATAATGTGTGACGGCTGATCCCTGAGCAGCAGCAGATACTGATGATGATGATGAAGAGCTGATGTGGTTTGTGTTCAGTGCAGATGTCACTGATAGTTGCACGTCCATGAGCGCGGCGTCACCAGCTCCCAGAAACTTGTCTGTTTGGACAAAATGCATGAAAATATGGGCTTATTGACATTAAATATGATTTGCACAGAAAATAAACACATTTGTGTTACCTTATCTTGGACTTGCACAAAGAAATGCTTGTTGTTAAAGGGATAGTTCACCCAAAAATGAACATTTCTATCAATTTTATCACAAAGTGATCCTGCAGTGCCCCCAAGTGGATATTTTATTTATTTATTTTTTTTTTTTTAATTGCCATTTTTACTGTTCTATGATTTATTTTATTTTATTTTATTTTATTTTATTTTATTTTATTTTATTTAACATTTTCTATTTCTGTTATTTTATAACACTATGCATCTCTGTCTTTACAGGGCTAGACACTATTTTTCCCAAGGAGCAGAGGAAAGACTCTATTTAATAATTATTTAATCAATATTATAAACATTGAATTAAATGGCAGATTGAGTTTATTGTATAACTAAAATAGCTTAATAATAGCTTATATAATTAATGGCAAATTAATATATTATTGTAATTTACTGTACAAATTATTGAAGTACATTTTACAAGAATATTATTATTATTACTATTATTTGCTTTTTGTTTAATTCAATGTTACTTGCAGATTCTTTGTAATTATTTATAACATTTACTGTTTTATTTGAAAATAAAATATTTATTATCTATATTTTTAAAAAAAAATAATTTTCTGATTGTACAGTTTATATTTAGAACTGTTTATTTTCTGATAGTACGGTTTTTATGTTTTCTGGATTTAATAAATGTATCTTTATTTATATTTTTGACAATTAATTAAATGCCAGATATTGTGTAACTGAGATAAAACAAACAAACAAAAAAAATACAATTAAAAAACTAAAACATTGCAATTTAACAAATTCCAAGTTCCCACTATTTTTTTCCCACCATGAAAATAATAAATAATAATAATAATAATAATAATAATAAAATAGGGGGATGTAAACTTGGAATTTGTTAAATTCATAATTGTGAGATTACATTGCCAAAGAAAAAAAATCTAACTATTTTTATGCATTTATGCCCAGTGATTGCTTATGATATATATAATAATGATGGTTTGTATGGCAATATGTTTTAGTTTTTTAATTGTGTATATATATATATATATATATATATATATATATATATATATATATATATTTATATATATATATATATATATTTATCTCAGTTACACAATATCTGGCATATATAAAATATATAAAAATATATATAAAATATATGTGTGTGTGCATGTATGTGTGTATGTGTGTATATATATATATATATATATATATATATATATATATATATATATGTATGTGTGTGTGTGTGTGTATATGTGTGTATATATATATATATATATATATATATATATATATATATATATATATATAGAATTGCAATTTATATCTGTGTTTATTTCTAACAAATCTGAGAATTGCAGGTCTCAGAATTGCAAGGAAAAGGTTCTGAAATGTGAGGTAAAATTGCTTTATTTCTGCTATTTTATTAATATTATTATTTATTTCTGTTGCTGAAACAAGCTTGCATAATTTTTAGTCACAAATCCCAGTGAAATGCAATGCACTGCCTCAGATTTCTTGCTGTATTTCAGAGCTGTAAGCACATCTCACAGCATCTGTCAGTGTGTTCTTGGGTTGGCTTTGCTGCTCCTGTAAACTAATCCTGGACTGAAGTTAATCGTCACGCTCTCAGAGCAACATCTGCACTCTGAGCTTTGGTGTTTAAACAGTGATCCGTTAATCGCAGAGCTAAAGTGTGAGTGTCTTCTGTGAAGGGTTTACCCCTGAGCGTGGGCACTGGATCTGAGCGTACCACTCCAGACAGTACAGACTCACATGGACCCCCTGACCGATGAACAGACACGTCCACATGATGATGTTGCACACGGGGCTCTTCCGCTTGTCGTTCATAGCGAAGTTGAACACCACTGGAAAGATGAAAAACAATCAGGTGCTCTCCTTAATGAACATGAAAGACAACTTACCTATCTGCTATTTAAATGTTTTATTCTTCTTCTTATCCAAAATGTTTTGAATGCTACTCATCCTAGAGCTTCAACTCTACAAACTCCAAACTCAGCCCAGATCTTCAGACTGATCTGACTCCAGTTGCTGTATCTTTTCTAACTGATCGGACTTACGATTTTCCTAAAAATAACGATTAAATCTAGGAAAAATCCCATCGACTTACATTGACGGAATGTTCAAATGAGCCAAGACTATTCAAACTCCAAGAAACATGCTAGCAACTTGATAATCATGCTAGCAACATGCTAGTGTCATGCTAATCACGATAGAAAAGTGTTAGTAACTTGCTAATCACGTAAAAAACTTGCTAGTAACATGCTAATCATGCTAAAAACAGGTTAACGACATGCTAATCATGCTAGAAACATGTTAGCTACTTGCTAATTATGCTAGTAACATGCTGACCATCCTAAAATCATGCTAGCAATGTGTTAGCAACTTATTAATCATGATCGAAACATGTTAGTAACTTCAAAATCATGCTATAAACATGCTAGTAACTTGCTAACCAAGCTAACATGCTAGTAACTTGATAATCATGTTAGCAACCTGCTAGTGTCATGCTAATCATGCTAGAAAAATGTTAGTAACTTGCTAACCATGCTAACAACATGCTAGTAACTTGATAATCATGCTAGCAACATGCTAGTGTCATGCTAATCATGCTAGGAAAATGCTAGTAACTTGCTAACCATGCTAACAACATGCTAGTAACTTGATAATCATGCTAGCAACATGCTAGTGTCATGCTAATCATGCTATCAACATGTTAGTAACTTGGTAATAATGCTAACAACATGATAATCATGCTTGATAATCAAGCTTTGAAACTACTTTGAACTTCAAACTATTTCAGACTGAAAACTATTTACTTTTCAAACTTAACACTTTTTAAACTTTTAAAGCTTTTTCAAACTTTCTAGTCAAGGCTTTCTCAAGCCAATTTAAAGTTTGTCTTGAATAACTTTTTATCTAGTTTTAGTTATGATATTATCGTTACAAACTTTACTAAAACTTGTAAAACTGTAGAAAACGTTTTTGATTATCATGCTTGATAATCATGCTAGCAACATGCTAGTCTCATACTAATACTAGACAAATGTTAGTAACTTGCTAATCATGCTAAAAACTTGCTAGTGACATGCAAACCAGTTTTAGTTATGATATTTTAGTTACAAACTTTACTAAAACTTGTAAAACTGTAGACAACTTTTTAATAAAATTCATAAAATGTGCTCTATAAACTGTGCATGACTTGTTTTTAAATTACATTCTCTGTGAATGAAAGTTTCATAACACTCTTTTGTATGTTTCAGACAGGATCTCTTGCTTTCTTACCACCGATGCCCGCGAATGTGCAGAACATCACAGGGTAGAAGAATCCGAAGCCCAAGGTGAAGGCGTATTCATGAACTAATGCAGACACAGCAAAAACCAACAGCGTGGCGACCGATCGGAGCTTCTGACCCGTCAGCTGAGGAATTAAGAGGATTGCATGACAGAATTATTAAAACATGACATGCATTTCACACATGAGAATCAAGAGTCAGTCCTCACCCAGAGAAAGTCTTTGTAGCTGTAGTAATAAAGCCAGTCGTGTACGACGATGTTCCACGTGCGATAATAATTAGCGAAGGATGTCGAGTTCCACCAGTCCTTGTAAAATAATAAATGTACTGTATGTTATGTTACATTTGCTAATCGTGTTAAAATAATGCTAGCAACTTGCTAATCATGTTACAAACATGCTAGTAACATGTTAATCATGCTAGAATCATGTTAGAAAAATGCAAGCAACTTGCTAGTAACATGCTAATCATGCTAGAATCATGCTAGAAACATGCAAGCAACTTCCTAGTAACATGCTAATCATGCTAAAACATGCTAGCAACTTGCTAGTAACATGCTAATCATGCTAGAAACATGCAAGCAACTTGCTAGTAACATGCTAATCATTGTAGAATCATGCTAGAAACATGCAAGCAACTTGCTAGTAACATGCTAATCATGCTAAAACATGTTAGCAACTTGCTAGTAACATGCTAATCATGCTAGAAACATGCAAGCAACTTGTTAGTAACATGCTAATAATGCTAAAACATGCTAGCAACTTGTTAGTAACATGCTAATCATGCTAGAATCATGTTAGAAAAATGCAATCAACTTGTTAGTAAAATGCTAATCATGCTAGAATCATGCTAGAAACATGCAAGCAACTTGTTAGTAACATGCTAATCATGCTAGAATCATGCTAGTAACATGCTAATCATGTTAGAAACATGCTAGAAACATGCAAGCAACTTAGTAACATGCTAATCATGCTAGAATCATGCTAGAAACAATCAAGCAACTTGTTAGTAACATGCTAATCATGCTAGAATCATGTTAGAAAAATGCAAGCAACTTGCTAGTAACATGCTAATCATGCTAGAATCATGCTAGAAACATGCAAGCAACTTGCTAGTAACATGCTAATCATGCTAGAATCATGTTAGAAACATGCAAGCAACTTGCTAGTAACATGCTAATCATGCTAGAATCATGTTAGAAACATGCAAGCAACTTGTTAGTAACATGCTAATCATGCTAGAATCATGTTAGAAACATGCAAGCAACTTGCTAGTAACATGCTAATCATGCTAGAATCATGTTAGAAACATGCAAGCAACTTGCTAGTAACATGCTAATCATGCTAGAATCATGCTAGAAACATGCAAGCAACTTGTTAGTAACATGCTAATCATGCTAGAATCATGCTAGTAACATGCTAATCATGTTAGAAACATGCTAGAAACATGCAAGCAACTTGTTAGTAACATGCTAATCATGCTAGAATCATTCTAGAAAATGCAAGCAACTTGCTAATCATGTTAGCAACTTGCTAATCATGTTAGCAACATGCTAATCATGTTATAACATGCTAGCAACTTGTTAGTAACATGCTAATAATGCTAAACATGCTAACAACTTGTTAGTAGAATGCTAATCATTCTAGAAAATGCAAGCAACTTGCTAATCATGTTAATAACATGCTAATCATGCTAAAACATGCTAGCAACTTGTAAGTAACATGCTAATCATGCTAGAATCATTCTAGAAAATGCAAGCAACTTGCTAATCATGGTAGTAACATGTTAATCATGCTAAAACATGCTAACAATTTGTTAGTAACATGCTAATAATGCTAAAACATGCTAGTAACTTATTAGTAACATGCTAATCATGCTATAAACATGTTAACAACTTGCTAGACATGTTAACGTGATGCTAATCATGCTAGTAACTCGTTTATCATGCTAGCAACATGAACTTAAAGTTTGTCTTGACAAACTTTTTTATCTAGTTTTAGTTATAATATTATTTTAATTACAAACTTTACTAAAACTTGTAAAAATGTAAACAGAGATGGAGTTCACTAGGTAAAACAAAGTACTTTTTTATAAAATTCACCCTCAGGCCACCCAAGATGTAGGTGAGTTTGTTTCTTCATCAGATTTGGAGAAATGTGTCATTCCATCACTTGCTCACCAATGGATGTGAATGGGTGCCGTCAGATTGAGAGTCCAACAGCTGATAAAAACATCACAATAATCCACAAGTAATCCACACCACTCCAGTCCACCAGTTAACATCTTAAGAAGACAAAATCTGAAACAAATCCATCATTAAGATGTTTTTAAACTAAAATACAAGCTTTCTCCAGTGAAAAAAAATGTTGTCTCTCAAATCAAAATTCTGTCACATATTTGTTTAGAGTTGTTTTGGCTTGCAATCTGTGCAGATTTCACTCCTGATTCAGACCAAAACCACTTTTTCACTGGAGGAATCGTTATTATTAATTATAGACTCTATGTTTTAATGGTAGATTTGTTTCAGCTTTTGGTTTCTCAAGATGTTAACTGTTGGACTGGAGTGGTGTGGATTACTTGTGATGTTTTTTTTATCAGCTGTTTGGGCTCTCATTCTGACGGCACCTATTCGCTACAGAGGATCCATTGGTGAGACAGTGATGGAATGACACGTTTCTACAAATCTGATGAAGAAACAAACTAGATCTCTGATGCCCTGAGTGTAAGAACATTTGGTTAATGCTGAACTATTCTTTTAAACGAATGGGACTTCCACTTACGTTGTAAAACATTCGGTCAGCAAAACGCAGCATCTCAGCAAAAGCATTGAGCCAGCAGTGCAGAAACCCGTAGAAACCCAGCATTAACATGAGCATCCCTGAACATGACAGTAAACAGTCTTAAATCACACAGACTGCCGGAGAAATGCTAAATAGTTTGTTAATAATAAATAATATTAACATTATTATTATTAGGACAAATGAAAAGTCAGAAGTGAGTTATTGCAATTTGATCCACAATTTGATTCACTCTGGATCCCTCACACTTTCACATCCAAG
Source organism: Cirrhinus molitorella (assembly GCA_033026305.1). Taxonomy (NCBI): domain Eukaryota; kingdom Metazoa; phylum Chordata; class Actinopteri; order Cypriniformes; family Cyprinidae; genus Cirrhinus; species Cirrhinus molitorella. The sequence continues at coordinate 37,110,135 of CM065130.1, forward strand.
CCGTCCCCTCTTTTTTTTGCCATCTTTTGCCATCTGGCTGGTGCTACAGAGACAAAAAATACCAGGACGACCGGGCACAAGAACAGTTTCTTCCCCCATGCAATCCACCATATAAACAGCTAAATGTTCACCCCATTAATAAAAATTAATTAATCAATCTATTCTATTCCATTATATCATCTAGAGCAGTGGTTTTCAAACCTGTCCTGGAGGCACCCCTGCCCTGCACATTTTGCATGTCTCGCTTATCTAACACACCTGATTCAAATCATCACGTCATTAGTGGAGACTCCAAGACTTGATTTGGGTGTGTCTAATAAGGGAGACATACAAAATGTGCAGGGCAGGGGTGCCTCCAGGACAGTTTTGAAAACCACTGATCTAGAGCGCAAATGTACATACCACTTATTTACTTCTCAATATATTTTTATATATATTTCGTCTATTTATATTTGCATTTACATGTGTATTTTTTTTCCCATCTTATTTTTATTGTCTGTGTGTTGTTGTCTCTGTGCACTGGAAGCTAGTGACACAAAAACAAATTCCTTTTATGTTGACTTTGAGTTGACTTTGAAATATGAGTCTGTAACCTATTGTTGTTGTGTGTCTAAAACAGTGCGTTGTACCTGGAAAAGCAGCATGGAAGACTGCCAGGATGAGCGTCCGTGTGCTGAACGGCTGATTGCTCTTGTTCCTGAACACAGGGATGCACAAACGCACCAGGATGAAGTACAGATAGAACAGACTGGCCAAGATCTGTGAGGAACACAGGAATGATAGATTTAAGGTGGGTAAATGACATCATTTTCATGACAAACACACTTCCCTTGTGTTAAATCTACTGTAAATAAATGTCCTTTTTAAAGAAATGTGTTCATCAGTTCACTGCTCATTTGATGATCTTATACATGATTTGAGAGTATTACTGTACAATTAGACGATCAAACACCTGTTACACTCATATCTGCAGTCCTTGTATATATATATGTGTGTGTGTGTGTGTCCAAATCATTGTTGTGTTTTTATATGCTAAATATTTTTTGTTTGTTTGTTTGTTTAAAAAAAGTTTTAAAATCTGGAATCTGAGGGTGCAAAAAAAAAAAAAAACAATAATAATAATATTTTAAAAAGTTGTCGCTTTTAAAAGTTGTCCAAATGAAGTTCTTAGCAATGCATATTATTATTAAAAAATTAAGTTTTTGTATTTTAAGAGGAATATCTTCGTGGAACATGATCTTTACTTAATATCCTAATCATTTTTGGCATTTGTACATATAATTATATGTATAAGTACAAATATAAGTACAAATCATTGTTGTGTTTTTAAATGCTAAATAATTTTTTTTGTTTGTTTAAAAAACGTTTGAAAATCTGGAATCTGAGGGTGCAAAAAAATCCAAATATTGAGAAAATCACCTTTAATATCCTAATGATTTTTGGCATAAAAGAAAAATCTATAATTTTGACCCATACAATGTCATTTTGGCTATTGCTACAAATATACCCATGCTACTTAAAACTGGTTTTCCAGGGTCACACACATATATGTATATATGTGAATAATATAATATAATATAATATGACCCTGGACCACAAATATATATAATTACAAGTACAAATTATTGTTGTTTTTTTTTATATGCTAAATATTTTTTTTATGTTTTTGTTTTAAAAAAAGTTAGAAAATCTGGAATCTGAGGGTGCAAAAAAATCTAAATATTGAGAAAATTACCTTGTCCAAGTTGTCCAAATGAAGATCTTAGCAATGCATATTACTAATCAAAACTTAAGTTTTTGTATATTTATAGTAGGAAATATCTTCATGGAACATGATATTTACTTATCCTAATAATTTTTGGCATAGAAGAAAAATCGATAATTTTTACCTATACAATGTATTTTTGGCTTTTGCTACAAATATACCCATGCTTTTGTGGTCCAGGGTTAAACACTAATATAATATAATATATAATATAATATAATATAATATGACCCTGGACCACAGATATATAGATATAGATAAGTACAAATCATTGTGTTTTTGTATGCTAAATAATTTTTAAGTTTGTTTGTTCAAAAAAAGTTCAATCTTGAGGTGAAATATGACCCAGATATGTGGTCACGTGAGCGATTAATCAATTCCACCTTCATAAAGTTCACGCCAACGTAGTTCCACCTGATGTACGGGTTTCTGAAAGAGAACAACAAACAGTGAGGATATTGATTTGTAAGTTTGTCACGTTGTGTTACAGTCGTTCGTCACAACAAATGCCGTTTACCGCGGATAAACCTCCCGATAGATCAGAGTCGGGCAGAACAGGAAGTACAAATAGCTGGAGAGGGATGGATAGTGTGGAGATTCACCTGTGAGAAATGATCAGGGTTAGAGCATAAATATTCCCTGAGTCTGGCATTTGAGTATATAACAACATGCAGATGTTAGATTAAAGTGCATATATTGTGTTTATCAGCGTTACCCTTCTGCGGTGTGCTTGTGAGAACCGCTGGTGTGGTTTCACGGATGAACGAGTAGCTCTTCATCACAAATCTGATCTGAGGAGGAAAAGCAGGATTTGGCAGATTTGCACACGTTCATAACATCACATCAAACACTCGATCACAGGATGGTTGTTGTCTGTTTGACTGTGAGTCAAAACTAGTTTTGTCCATTAGGCCGCTGACCTCTGACCCCCTGTTTGAGCACATCAGTGTTTTACTGTTTTCTATGACGATATGCAGCCAATAAATCAGTGGCCTATTTAATTTGGCAAAGAATGGCAGACTTTGGTCTCTGAACCCAAATGAACACTGGCACAAAGCTCTGGGCTCTGCTTTAAATCTGGCACATCCTTATAAAAACAATTCGTTATCCATTAATTTGTTAAACCTCTATCTTCATAGTGTATGATGTAATGCTTCTGAAACTATATGTGACCCTGGACCACAAAACCAGTCATAAGGGTATTTTTTTTATTGAGAATAAATCACATAAATAATTCACATAAATCTGAATAAATTAGCTCTCTGTTAATTTGTTTCGAGATGCAACTATTTGAAAATCTGGAAACTAAGGGTGCAAAAATATCTACATTTTGAGAAAATCACCTTTATAGTTGTCCAAATGAAGTTTTTAGCAACACATGTTACTATTCAAAAATTAAGTTTTTATATATTTATGGTAGGAAATATCTTCATGGAACATGATCTTTACTTAATATTCTAATCATTTTTGGCATAAAAGAAAAATAAAGTATTTTTACCCATATAATGTATTTTTGGCTATTGCTGCAAATATACCTGTGTTACTTAAAATTTAAGTAATATTTATATTACTTCAATGGGTCAAAGATGAAAAAGGGTTTAAGCATAAAAACAATAAGTGTGATACTGCTTTAAATTGTTGTTTTTTCTCAAAAAAATGTAAACGTTTTCTGTTTAATTTAATTGCATTTTTGTTTTGTTTTTTCTGAACAAAAAATAAATATCATACATTTCTACCCACTAAAATGTCATTTAATGTAACAATCTTGTCATATTTACAACAAAAAATCAATGTGACATATTAAAAGATTAATTACTTTTACCGCAAATACTAATTAGTTGTAATTCTACATTTTTAGTCAGTAAGAATTTTGTACTCATTTAAAACACAATAAAATTGAACATACTCCCTTATTCTTTTATATATTTTAATGTGTACAAGTCAGAATAAGCATGCTTGATTTTTTGCATAAATATTGTGTTACACTGAATGACAATGCAACATTATTTCAACCAAATTTTGACATTTTATTCTCCAAAAACCTATTTGAAACCTTAAAAGTAGACACTTTGCTTACATTTGATGCACTTTTTATGGACAAAAATCACTTTTGATGTGGAGAGGTGGCTTTTAGAGGGCTTTGCATCTGAACTCTTACATACAAATGTGACCCAGGATCACAAAACCAGTCATAAGTGTAAATAATATTTTAGAAATTGAGATATCTTCATCTGAAAGTTGAATAAATAAGCTTTTCATTGATGTATGGTCTGTTATGATAGGGCGATATTTGGCCAAGATACAACTATTTGAAAATCTGTAATCTGAGGGTGCAAAAAAAAAAAAAAAAATACTGAGAAATCGCCTTTAAAGTTGTCCAAATGAAGGTCTTAGCAAAGCATATTACTTATCAAAAAGTTAAGTTTTGACATATTTACGGTAGGAAATTTACAAAACATCTAAAATGGAACATGATCTTTACTTAATATCCTAATGATTTTTGGCATAAAAGAAAAATCAGTAATTTTGACCCTTACAATGTATTTTTGGCTATTGCTACAAATATAACTATCAAACTTAAGACTGGTTTTGTGGTCCAGGGTCACACACACACACACACACACACACATATATGTGACCCTGGACGACAAAACCAGTCTTAAGTTTCATAGTTATATTTGTAGCAATAGCCAAAAATACATTGTATGGGTCAAAATTATCGATTAATTTTATGCCAAAAATCATCAGGATATTAAGTAAAAATCATGTTCCATGATGATATTTTGTACATTTCCTACTGTAAATATATCAAAACTTAAAGGCTTAAAACTGATCATTTAAAGGCGATTTTCTCAATATTTAGATTTTTTTTTGCACCCTCAGATTCCAGATTTTCAAATAGTTGTGTCTCGGCCAATTATTGTCCTATCTTAACAAACCATACATCAATGGAAAGCTTATTTGTTCAGCTTTCAGATTATGCATAAATCTCAATTTCAAAAAATTGACACTTAAGACTGGTTTTGTGGTCCTGGGTCACATAATATGTATATATATATATATATATATATATATATATATATATATATATATATATAATATAATATAATATAATGCAGATGATATTTAATGCCATTTTTTTTGTCATTTTTTCTCAAATATATATTTTTAATAATTTATATAATAATTATTTAATGTATTATTATTATTATTATTATTATTATATTTAAAATTTAATATATGTGATATTTAATACATTAAGTAATTGCATGTGTGTACCTGTTCTAATATGATGATGAATCGTGAGGCGGGCGGCAGCTGATAATGCAGGACAGTGTAGACTGGAAATATTCCCAGCATGCTCGTCTGAGCAGCACACAGTGTTAGCACTGCTACTGCGGACACACATGTTCTCCAGCCGCAGCTGTGGTGCAGTGAAGCCCAGACGCTCAGAATGTAATACGGTCCGAGCAGAGTATATGCGAACATGAGCGTCCAGGCCCATACGACTGTCCCCAACTGACCAAACGCGTAATAAAACAGATCAAAGTCCAGAAACATCCTGAAAAACACACACAGAGTCAGTCTGTAAGTCATAATTCAGATGCTTAATTTATCCACACATACTCACTTGCCCTGGTCGATGTAGTCCACTGCTAAAGTGCTGATGGTGAACAGGAAGAGGGCAGCGATGAACATGTGATAGATGGTCCTGATGTGACTGATCTCGAATAACTCACTGGAGAGAGACATGAACAGATGACTAAATAAAGAACCATTTTAAAGTACTACCTCATTTTTAGACTTTCTGACAAAAATGTGAGCTTGGACCACAAAAATAGTCAGAAGGGTCAATTGTTTAAAATCTGTAGGATAAGAAAATATTTGGCTGAGATACAATTATTTGAAAATCTGCAATCTGAGGGTGCAAAAAAATCAAAATGCTGAGAAAATCACCTTTAAAGTTGTCCAAATGAAGTTCTTAGCAATGCATATTACTAATCAAAAATTACGTTTTGATATATTTGCGGTAGGAAATTTACAAAACATTATCATGGAACATGATCTTTACTTAATATCCTAATGATTTTTGGCATAAAAGTAAAAATGATCATTTTGACCCATACAATGTATTGTTGGCTATTAATATAAATATAAATACATTTTTATAAAACTTATAAAATTTTTTTTACTTTTATAAAATTAAAATTAAATAAAAATAAAAAAAACATCTGGTACATTTTAAAAAATTGCATTGCACTAAAGTTTTTTTAAAATTCATCAAATTTGTTATGATTTGTAGCTATAATGCTGCAATAATAATACATTACATAATACTAATTAATCATGACAAAAAAACATATATAAATATAATACAAAAAAAAACATAAAAATAAAAATTAAACAAAAATAAAAAAAAAACAATCTGCTCTGAATTTAAAGCCATCTGGTACAGTTTTCAAAAGCCCAATTCATCAAATTATACAGCTATAATGATACAATAGCATTAATAATATTCATAATTTTAATTTAGCATTAAAAAATGTAAATGTAACAAATTTGCTTTGAATTTGAATTTGTTTTTAAATGTTGAATTGCAGCAACGCTTTAAATAGTCAATTTCAGATTTCTGATTATATGTAGACATTATGATACAGTAATATTAATATAATGATATCATATTCATAATATTAATTCATTATTAAAATACAAACACATTCATACATACGTAAAGCTCTGAAGAGTTTTGGTAAACTTTTCGAGTTTGAGTTGCAGCAATTATTGTCAGATTAATTCTGTGTCATTTTTTCCCTCTTTTTTTAAGTCACTTTGGATGTACATTAAAATCATATTATAAATGTTTTTGTTCATGAATTATAAAAATTGAAGTATGGATAGTGCCATTTTCATGTCTATGTTCAAATTGGGATTGACAGTTAAAGGGTATTAAAGTAATTGTATTAATTTTAAAGAAATGTTATAATTATCCAATCTAAAAAATTAAAAAGAAAATATAATTAGGATTTTTTAAGATCAAAAGATTTTTTTTTACTATTATTTTTTCATGACATTTTTGACATTCACAGTCTCATTCAAAAACGGTGCTAAATTATTTATTCAACATCATGGTATTTTTGTACATTAATCAGATTCAAGTGGAAAATAAATTTACGCTGATTTTAATTAAATTAAAGCATTAAATAAATTTTATCAGATTATTACAATAATGTCATACCTTTTTTATTTAAATCAGCTTAAAAGGATTGTAATAAATTGGACCTTTGTCACAAAAAAGCTTTCTTTGTTGCCTTTAGATCACGCTTTAGAAATCATAAGAAATTGTCAGATTAATTGTGTCATTTTTTCCCTCTTTTGTTAAGACACTTTGGATAAAGCTATATCTGTTAGATTAGATAAATGTGAATGTAAACTAGGCTCTACATCTTTAAGTGTAAAAGTGTAGGATAGTGATAGTGAGGTAAGTCTAGGGTAGTTGTTGTTCTCCACTGAATGAGTAATGAGTCTCCAGTGAATTTTAATACTCACTCCAGCAGGGAGCATCGGGCCACAAACACCTTCCCCTGCCCCGGTTTGTGCCTGAAAAAAAGAGACCAGATGTGCTTTTAAACCCTCCTCAGAATTGAAGCTGATTGGCTTGTAGGAAGTGACATCACAGTGCTCACCTGTCCTGGGTGTGTGTTTGATCTGGCTTTGTTCGTGTGTTTCTGTAGAGCGACTGCATGGAGTCTGATAACGCTCGCTCTAGAAGCTCGTTCAGATCAGACTGGATGTGTCGAATCAGCTCCGCTTTCATCCTCTGATCACAAACAGTCACATCACTCCTGTCATCAAGAACCACTCTAATCAAGCTGCTCTGTGGTGGTCTAAGAGGGTTTTGGCATTTTTAGCTGGTCAGTCTGTGACCAGCAACCCACTTTTGATGGATTTTATTAATGAACTCTTAACTCTCACCACTGTTTTGTGTTACAAATTATGTAGGAAAAGTAATAGATTCATTTATGACAAGAGTGCACCTCCAAAATCCACATCAAAACATTAATTCTGACCTTTGTCACAAAAAGACTTTCTTTGTTGCCTTTAGAGCACGCTTTAGAAATCAGAAGAAATTGTATGTTAATTGAAAAACTAAAATCTCAAAATTCATCCTTTGAAAACAATTTTAAAATCAGACTTTGCATTACATGGATGGTGCATTTTCATGTCTATGTTTAAAAATAGGAGTGCCAGTATTAAAGTAATTTTATTAAATTTAAAGAAATGTTAAATAGGTTTAAAAACATTATTATCCAATCTAAAAATGTAAAAAGAAAATATAGGATTTTTAAGATCAAAAGATTTTTTTCTGATACAAAAATGGTGCTAAATTATTTTATATATAATATAATATAATATAATATATATGCATTACATTAATTATCAGATTATAACATTAATGTCATTCCTTTTTTATTTAAATTACAAATTATGTAGGAAAAGTAATAGATTCATTTATGACAAGAGTGCACCTCCAAAATCCACATCAAAACATTAATTCTGACCTTTGTCACAAAAAGACTTTCTTTGTTGCCTTTAGATCACGCTTTAGAAATTAGAAGAAATTGTATGTTAATTGAAAAACTAAAATCTCAAAATTCATCCTTTGAAAACAATTTTAAAATCAGACTTTGCATTACCATTGAAAATGTACATTAAAATCATATTACTAAATGTTTTCGTTCATGAATTATAAAATTGAAGTATGGATGGCTCAAAAATGGGAGTATTAAAGTAATTTTATTAAGTTTAAAGAAATATTAAGTATGTTTAAAAAACATGATTATCCCATCTAAAAATTTAAGAAGAAAATATCATTAGGATTTTTTAAGACCAAAAGATTTGTTTTTACTAGTATTTTCATGGCATTCACAGTCTCATACAAAAATGGTGCTAAATTATTTTATATATATTATTTTTATTGCAGTATCAATACAACATTGTGGTATTTTTGTACATTAATCAGATTCAAATGAAAAAGAAATTTACGCTGATTTAAATTAAAAAATGCATTAAATTAATTTGATCGGATTGTTACATTAATGTCATACCTTTGTATAATTTATTTAAATTAGCTTAAAATGATTGCAATAAATTGTAAAAATTTATGGTACAATTTCATCAAATATGTGATGATTTTAAGCTATAATCATACAATAACATTAATAATATTCATACTTTTAAATTATAATAAAAAAAAAAGAATGTAAGAAATTTGCTCTGAATTTGAAGTTTTTTGCAGGAAAGCTTTAAATGGTCCAATTCAGATTTCTGACTAGAGATATTATGATACAGTAATATTAATATAATGATACAATGTTAATATGCATAATATTAATTGTGATCTTGAAAAGAAAAGTTATGTAATTTGACCAAATTTACGCTAATTTAAACAATGCATTAAAGTAATTTCATCAAATGATTACATTAGTTTTTATTTAAATCAGCTTAAAATGATTGTAATAAATACAAAAATGACTTATTAAATAACTTTTTTTATATTAAGCTGATTTAAATGAAAAAAAAATATTCAAGTAATTTAACTAAATTAATTTAAGCCGATTTATAGTAAAAAACACCTAAAATTACTTTGTAATTTATATTTTTCAGTGCAGCAAATCCCACACTGATCTATAAATAATGCCATTAAAATGCTATATCATTGTTTTTATGAGTGTCTCACCTCCATGTCTTCCTTTCTCAGTGTTATATCGCTCGTATTTGTGTGATTGTCATCTGCAGGCAGACAGAAACACTAAATACAGTAATCATTTAGACTGACAGATCAGAATAAAGTCAGGACTCACGCGGTCTGATGGAGCCGTTCTCTGTGGGACTTTCTGTTCGTCTGCTTGTGCGACGCACCGCTGTGTTGCCTGTGTCATATGTTGACATGATTCCTCTGTCTGTTTCAGACAATCAGAGTCCTGGTGAAATGTCTAAGACAGACAGAAGAATTATATTAGTAGAGATGCAGACAGATCATACTGATGGATGCTAATGCAGTTTAAGTTGCTAGTTTAAAGGTTGAAGTTTAAAATATGAAATATATATTTGATTTAATTTGATAATTATTTTATATGTACATTTATGAAATAATATGCACATATATGCACGTATATTACATGTGGGTCAAAGATGAAAAGGTGTTTAAGCATAAAAACAATAAGTGCAATACTGCTTTAAATTGTTGTTGTTTTTCCAAAAAATATTAAAAAGTTTTTTTTTTTATTTAATTGCATTTTCATTTTTGTTTTTCTAACCAAAAAATAAATATCATACATTTTTCCCTGTTTTCCCAATTTACAGAAGACACCCACTAAAATGTCATTCAGTGTAACAATCTTGTCAGGCATATTTACAACAAAAATCAATTCATGACATTAAAAGACCAATTAATTTCACCCCAAATACTAGTTGTAATTCTACATTTTTTAAATGGTTTTGCCCATTTTTCATTTAAAACAATACAATTTAATATGCTCCCTTATACTTTTATATATTTTAATATGTAAAAGCCAAAATAAGCATGTTGTTTAAATGTTTATGTAAATATTATTTCAAACAAATCTAGACATTTTATTTTTCAAAAACATATTTGAAATTTAAAAGTAGACACTTTACTTACATTTAATGTGCTATGGAGATAAAACCACTTTTGTAAATTTCTTTTGACGTGGACATCTTAACATCTTTGACCCATATTTATTTTAATAATAGACCTTTTTCACAATCTGATGGTGTGTTTCCAGTTATCAACATTGTAAATCTAGCAACGTTTCATCTTGAAAAATGTCAAGTTCATTTATACCTCTGTTTTGTGCTTTTTTACCTTTGCATTTATTTAATTTCAGTAATTAATGCTGCTTTTGGGGTGTTTCTAATACAGCTGCTAAGGGAGTGACCGCAATGTTGACTTTTTTTCTCTCTTCTGACCAACATAATCAATCTCTTCATATGTTTTGTTCTTCTAGAAAGTCACACACTGCAACAACTGCAACAAAAATGCTTTTCTTACTTAGATTTTGTGTCTTGTTTCCAGCCAAATTATCTAAAAATTCTTGAATCAAGAAGGATTTTCTAGACAAGCAAAAAATATTGTCTTGTTTTCAGAAAAAAAGAAGTTAAGATTAAGAGAGTTTTTGCTTAAAACAAGCAAAAAAATCTGCCAATGGGGTAAGCTAAATAATCTAGTTTTCAACTTGAAAGAAGATTATTTTGCTTACCCATTGGCAGATTATTTTGCTTGTTTTAAGCAAAAACTCAATTAATTATGACTACTTTTTAAAAAAAAAACAAGACAATAATTTTGCCTGTCTAGATTTAAGAATTTTTAGATATTTTGGCTGGAAACAAGACAAAAAATCTAAGTAAGACAGCATTTTTTGCAGTGGTCTTCTGCTTTTGGAGCAAATGAGATTTGCAAAAAATCTATTGTGTTAAACCATAACACAATAGATTTCCCTAAGGTCCCTGGAAGTGTGAAAAGGCTCTATTAAATAAAATGAATGACATGTATTTATAAAATGAACCCATATTTGTTAGAGAGCACATACACTCTAATGCATTGTGACCTTTTGACCCCTGCTGAAATGAGTTGCCCTGAAGTTACCTGTGTTATATTTGGCTCTAGGTTACCCAACTAAATGTAAACAGTGCTAATGTTTGACTGAGGATGGGTCCCTCAGACAGATTCATGACCCACAGTAACCTCTGCCACTGTACCCTTTACTGTGTGCGTTTACCATGTGTATCTTAGCTACTGTGTGATGTATTCTCCTGCTCACAAATGACTTCACTTCAGAGATAAAGCAATGCCATAAATAATCAGACTTAAATGTAATGAATATGATCAGTAATAGCTGATAAATGCTAATAGAGTTGGGCTTGTCACTGACGTTTGTCCGGTGAAGAAATCAGTTCAATGTCTATTAATCTCCATTTTGAAGAATTGAATGCATTGTCTTTAAATCCTCATTAAAACCTGCTAAATCAAGGTATTTGTAAGAAAGCATTTACGAATCAATCTCATACATGTCTGACTCATATTCTACCCAGAAATCAAATAAATTAAAACAATAAAATAAATGATTACTTAAAAGCTCAGACAAGAATGACAAAAAAAAAAAAAAGTTGTATGTGTTACTATACATTTTTGGATTACTTGGATTCCACAATGATGAATTTCTTATTATATATATTTTATTATTCTTATTACTCTTTCTCACTGTAATAAGTTTAAACTTTTACAGTAAAATTACTTACAATATTCCTTTTTTACTTAAAAAAAAAAAAAAAAAAATGCTTTTCTTACTTATATTTTTTGTCTTGTTTCCAGCCAAAATATCTAAAAATTCTTAAATCAAGAAGGCAAGCAAAAATGATTGTCTTGTTTTCAAAAAAGGAGTTAAAATTAAGTAAGTTTTTGCTTGTAATCTGCCAATGGGGTAAGCAAAAACTGTTTTTAAGCAAAAACTCACTTAATTTTGACTTCTTTTTTTCTGAAAACAAGACAATCATTTTTACTCATCTAGAAAATCCTTCTTGATTTAAGAATTTTTAGATATTTTGCCTGGAAACAAGACAAAAATCTAAGTAAGAAAAGCATTTTTTGCAGTGCATTTAAATAATCACAAATTAAGGACAGTGCTATAGTGATGTGTAAACACTGCAGTTAAAAATATAGCATTGTTTATAAGAATTTGGGAGAGATATGCGATTATCGTGAAACTATGAACATGAAAATGTGTTCTTTTTTCGGACATTGACCAATTTTGTCAATTATTTGTCAAAATTATTACGTATTAAAAGTAAAAAAAAGTCCACACTAATTTTGTATGAATCACTGAATAGGAATATGAATTATTTGTTGAATGAAGTGTTGTGTAATGATCCTGTACTCACCGTCAGCAGTGTGTGTCGCCAGTTTCTGTCAGCTATGACTGTACATGTGTTTATATGTGAGCTTTGCTCTATCCTGTCATCAGTATCACAGTGTTCAGCTCCACAACATTATCGATCTGTTTAGAAACTCTGCCCTGCTGACCCTGCATTCATCTCAGCTTGACTCATAATAACAGCAGAAACCATCACTCATTATACAGTGCTGCTTGAAAGTTTGTGAACCCTTTAGAATTGTCTGTATTTCTGCATAAATGTGACCCAAAATATCATCAGATTTTCATATAAGTTCTGAAAGTAGACAAAGAGAACCCAATCAAACAAGTGAGTGAAAAATATTTTCTTTGTCATTTATTTATTAAGGAAAAAGTATCCATTGTTGCATACAAGTATGTGAATCTTTGCTTTCAGTATCTGGTGTAAGCTCCTTTTGCTTCAGTAACTGAAGGTACAGTTTCTTGTAAATGCTGACCAGTCCTGTGACGTTTTAGCCCATTCCTGCAACTCTGTGTTCTTGGTGGGTTTCCTCCTATGAACTGCTTGTTTAGGTTCTTCCACAACATTTTAATTGGATTAAGGTCTGGACTTTTTGGTAGAATGGCTCGTGTGCTTGGGGTTGTTGTCTTGCTGCATGACCCACATTCTCTTGAGACAGGTGTCCTGATGTTTTCCTTTAGAATTTGCTGGTATAATTCAGAATTCATTGTTCCATCAATAATGGCTGGCTGTCCTGGACAAGATGGAGCAAAACAGGCCCAAGCCATGATACTACCACCACCATGTTTCACAGATGCAATAAGATTCTTAAGGCCCCGATATACTTCAAACGAAGTTCGTTTTCGTTGTTCGTTTGAGGGCAAAAAGAAGTTCGAAAAGGCAGAGGGACGGTATACTGTTTTCGAACATTCAGACACCCCCGCTGCTGGAGGCAACAACAATGGCGGCTGTGAGAGAAGAACAGTTTTGTAAACGTCTGGCAGTAGCATTGATCTATTCAATGGCAAAGAAAAAGAACAAGAACAAGCGACGTAGATGGTATGTTCGTCCTCTTAACGAAAACAGAAAGAATGATGGCGAGTTTGCGCTTTTTATTCAGCAAATGCGAAGCACAGAAGTGCATTTTTCACGAAGAGCGATCGTACAGGTGTGGATGCATCTGTACCAGCTCTGCTACTCGACTCTCCAGTGTATTCATGTTGCTACCTTGGAGTTGTTGTTTTGGATGTTACTCTGGATGTTGTTCTCCTGTCTGACTTCCGTTGAATGAGGAACAAACCGGGGGAAAAAATTCACACGTCAAAGCATGTTCCAGAACATGCCCATCGACTGCGTAATTGCCACAGACCAATGGACGCTCAAAGGTATTTAGGAGCCAAAACGAACTCCCCCAAAAAGTTCGCTTTGGTGAGCTGTTTCGAACTGCCGAAACAAACCCAAAACTAACTTCGTTTTGGCCTGATTTTGTTCGAAATTACATTGTTTCAGCTCGTTCTTCGATTTTGTTTGAAGTATATCGGGCTTTCAAGCTGGAATGCACTGGGTTCTTTTCTCCAAACATAATACACTCTTAAAAATAAAGGGGATTTAAAAGTGATGCCACAGAAGAACCATTTTTGGTTCCACAAAGAACCATTCAGTCAAAGGTTCTTCAAAGAACCATATTTTTCTTACGTTTTTATAATCTGAAGAAACTTCTTTAGCCAAAAGAACCTTTTGTGAAACAAAAAAGTTCTTCAGATATTAAATGTACTTTATTAAATGTTCTCCAAAAAGTTCTATTTTTGTTTCATCCATCCATTAAACCTTTCTCCAATAGTCCTCTGGCTTGTCCACATGATCTTTAGCAAGCAGTTTTCTTTTTGGAGAACAGTGGCTTTCTTTTTGCCATGCAAAACACCATTGGTTGCTCAGTGTTCTCCTCAGAATCAGAATCAGAATCAGAAAGAGCTTTATTGTCAAGTGCATACAAGGAATTTGTTTTTGTGTCATTAGCTTCCAGTATACAGAGACAACAACAACACACAGACAATACAAATAGGATGAGAATAAAAATAAAAAAATACACATGTAAATATAATTAGACAAAATACATATATATATATATATATATATAGTAAAATAAATTGAGAAATAAATAAGTGGAATGTACAGTTGTGCTATAGATGATAGAATGGAATAGAATGGAAAGAGATGCAGGGATGTATTAGGATGGAGGTGGTAACAAATAAATATAACGTTATTGCGTACATTTTTATCAATGGGGTGAACATTTAGCTGTTCATAAGGTGGATGGGGGAAAAAACTGTTCTTGTGCCCGGTCGTCCTGGTATTTGGGGCTCTGTAGTGCCAGCCAGATGGCAAAATTTCAAAGAGGGGACGGCTTGGATGTGAGGGATGGTGGGCTTATGAACATTAACATTAGCCAATGTGAGAAAGGCCTTTAGTTGCTTAGAAGTCACCCTGGGTACATTTGCAACCTCACAGACTATTACACGTTCTGCTTTTGAGTGATCGTTGTTTGGTCGACCACTTCTCTGGAAGGTAACAATGGTTTTGTATTTCCTCCATTTGTACACAATCTGACTGTGGATTTTAGAGATCTTTAGAGATGGTTTTGTAACCCTTTCTAGCCTGATGAGCAACATCAACTCTTTTTTCAAGGTCTTCAATAATCTCCATTGTTCGTGACATGATTCACTTCCGCAAACATGATCAGACTTTGATAGATCCCTGTTCTTTGAAAAAAAAAAAACTGGTCACATACTGACATTTTTATAGTCATTGCACTGACTGAAAACACATATGCACAAATGGACTCTAATTTCACCTTTAAATTAACTGCTGATCCAAGAGATTCACATACTTTTGCAACACACAGATATGTAACACTGGATCATTTTTCTCAATAAACAAATGACAAAGAAAATATTTTTCTCTCACTTGTTTGATTGGGTTCTCTTTGTCTACTTTCAGGACGTACATGAAAATCTGATGATGTTTTGGGTCATATTTATTCAGAAATATAGAAAATTCCAAAGGGTTCACAAACTTTCAAGCAGACTGTATATGAATGCATATGCGTGTGTGATTTAGACACTATCACAGCCGTTCTCTAATTACTCTAACGCCCTTGTTGACCTGTTTAGACATTGACCCGTCCTTAAATTACCTTTATCACTCAGTTAAAGGGATTATAGATTATATCATTATTATTTTATTTGTTTATTACTATTATTTAAATTGACACAGGTGCAGGTTCAGATTTGAACACTTAATTCAATAAATGACGTTCACACATTTTTTACATATTTTCAGAGAATTGTTGACTTCTGTTCACAGTTTGAGTATTATATCTACTTTTATTCATCTAGAACTATATTCTTAAATGAAATAAAGTGTTCATGGACTAAAATTGTTTTTATGGCAAATTAGCTGATACTCTACATTAAAACATTAAAATCATCATAAAATATAAAATATATGTTATATATTTATATATAATGTGTAAAGAACTGATATTGTAATGTTTGTTTTTTATTAGTATATGTGACCCTGGAGCACAAAACCAGTCTGAAGTAGCAGGGTTATATTTGTAGCAATAGCCAAAATACATTGTATAGGTCAAAATTATACATTTTTATTTTATGCCAAAAAATCATTAGGATATTAAGATCGTGTTTTATTAAAATATTTAGTAGTAAGATATTGAAACTTAATTTTTGATTAGTAATATGCATTGCTAAGAACTTAATTTGGACATCTTTAAAGGTGATTTTCTTAATATTTAGATTTTTTTAACCCTTAGATTCCAGATTTTCAAATAATTGTATCTTGGCCAAATATTATCCCATGCTAACAAACCATTAACATCAATGGAAAGCTTATTTATTCAATTTTCAGATGACATATAATCAATTTCAAAAAGTTGACCCTTATGACTGGTTTTGTGCTCCAAGGTTACATATCATCTATTTTGCATGGTCCCATTCATCAATGCATTGTATAAATCCATTATTAAGTTCAATTATTAAATGAAATTATTAATTGCATTTCAATTTAGTTTAGTATTATGCCTACTTTTAATCATCTATATCAGTATTCAAAAAACACAGTTGTTCATGGACTGGATTCTCTTTATTGAAACGTAATGGCAAGTTCTGCGACAGGCCTGTTTGTCCATCATGCACTACAAAAACCAACCACAAAAAACAATTCTAACACACATCCTTGAGTCCATCATCATTTTGACTGACACACAGATCCTCAGCAGTGTTATTCACATTTAGATGTGGCTTGAAATGCGCAGAATCTCTTTTAAAACCAGGCGAGAAACAGCATGAGATCTTATGTAACTGCATTTCCCAGCAGAAGCTGAAGGCCGATGGTACGAGATGCAGAAAATGGCCACATGAGAATCTTTTAAAGTGCTGCATGTAGACTTTATAGAGTGAAACGTAAAGCAAAAAACGCAACATTTTACTTAAAGCCTATACAGTATATACATTTTATATAGTTAGTAAAATATAAAATGTATATATAGGCTGAACAATTATTTATTTAAGGTGCAGAATGGCTAAAACCACTTAGAGAACCTTAAAATTATTACCTATTTTCTTTCTCTCTGAATCTGTTTTATCCTGACTGGCAGATCAGGAATATGCAGACAGGTCAAAGGTCAATCTCAAAAGCAACCAGACCCTAGGTCATGTAATCAGAGGTCACACTGACCAATGTGAGTGTTTGATCACATGTGTTTGTTTGTTCCTGTTTCTCTCTCATCTGAACATATAAATTGTAAAGAGATTAATTTCTCAATTAATTTCTGCATTTATGATGTATAAAATCCTAATTTTTCAGTCTGATCTACTTAGATATGATTAGAACTATTAATATATTTAATCTTTTGTCATCTCACTGTCAAACGTCTCTCTAGAGCTTTTTGTTATTTTGTTAAAATAATAGTTGTTTTCTTTATACAACGATTCTAGTAACACAAATAATGCATACAAATCAGCGCATACCAAACACACCGGCCAACAAAAGCTAGTCTGTCATTTAAATATGAGTATAAAAATAGTTACAGCTACATAAAAATAGCTACAGAATTTCATCAACATCACATTAATATCGACAATGACTAACACCATCAAATGGTCTGTTTCTGGGTCGTTCTCAGGAAACACTGTCATTTATCATATATATGTCTGCGTGAATTTCTACTGATATAAAGAACTTTATTTTGTTTTTGTTTTTATTTTAAAAGTTTGTTTTTCATTACTATACAAATTTGCAAGGCCACATTTATCAATGCATTGTATAGGATTATTCAAATGCAATTCAATTATTAATTTAATTCTAAATGAAACTGATTTAATTTCATAATTTTAATTTGGCCACATTTATCAATGCATTTTCTAGGATTATTCAGACTAAATTTAATTACATTAATTTTTTACAGTAAAAATGTGTGTGTGTGTGTGTGTGTGTGTGTGTGTGTATATAAATGTGTGTGTGTGTATATATATATATATATATATATATATATGAAGAGTTCAGATGCAAAAGGCTCTAAATCCATCTGACATCTTTCTTAAAAAAAAAAATGCATTTTTATCAGGCTTCGATGTATAGGTTTCTATGAGTCCTGGTACTTCTAATTGGGCTGAGAGTGGGATTTTAGCAAGTTTGAAGTAACAGTATTTGATGTATGATGTATAATATGTATGATGTATAATATGTGTCGAGAGCATTCACTCAGTATCATTATTTCATTTTTGACCGAGATAGCTGGTTTTGCATCTGAACTTTTCATATGTATATATAATGCAATAATTTAAATTAAATTAAATAAAAAATTTAATAAAAAAAATAAAAAATAAATAAAATAAATAAATACATTTTAAATTAAATTAAATTAAATTAAATTACTGTGTCAGTGTAGTTATTTCTAATTCCTAATAATAATTACATTTAAAAAGAGTGATATTGTGATATTGATAGTAACTGTTATAAAGTTTTGGAGAATAATAGTCTCTAAAGAGTCTCTGAAAACCCACATTTGCTGACCTCTAATCTGACATACTGAAAGTTAAGCAAAAACCCTTGCAAAGAAAATGCTAAATGAAAATGTTTTGGCAGAAACAGCATTGTTTTCTGAGAACGAGCCGCTTGTTGACGACTGCATGACCTCACATATAAACTCTTCTGATCGTGGTGTCATTCGCAGTGGAAGCTTTTTGAAGCTTTGCTCATTCAGAGTCTGGAAACTGAACGATCTGAGGTTACATGGCGGATTGGAGTGAGCGGACAGGTTCATATTCATCACTGGATCTGCAGGCAACATGCAAATATACAGAGGAGGATTCAGAAGAACAGATCGCCTGCAGAGAAAGACAAGAAAACAAAGACAACGGTGAATATTCTCCAAGTTTCTTGTCTTGTTTTCCATTAGAAATACCTACTTATTAGGGCTGTGTAATATTGAAGAAAAATGTGATAATCAATATGCGATACGATAATGCCTAAAGTGCCACATGCTCAGTTAAAACAGTTTTACTCCACTGTTACTAAGTCAATTCTGTGAACTTCCATAAGTGTCATATATATACACATATGGTTATTTACATGCATGTATGTTTCAAGAGCTTCTGTAAAACCACAACAAATTCCTTCCTGAATAAAGCTCATTCTGATTCAGATTCTACTATATCTAGCATACATATTTAACTTTTTGTGAGAAGAAAGCACCCCTACAACGACTTCTGAAAGTGAACGCTAGTGTTTTACTCTAGCATTACATAAAAAGGTCATTTTAACATTAGTGTAATCATTTTAACATCAGTTTAGGAACTGAATACTAAAAAGGAAAAGTAAAACACTGCTTAGTTTTCCTTGTATGAATTCAATATGCACTGATTCTTATTTAAGCTACAAAAGTTATTTAGGCAAGAGCAGAAAGTGATTTTCTCCTTGTCTTTTGTTCATGGCCCCAAATATTGCAAGATGTTGCGATATGTACATTTGCAATATTTCGATAATTTTGATATATTGCACAGCCCTACTACTTATTCATAAATCAAGTTACATTTACTTGAGTCTTGTTTTCTGAAAAAATTATAAAAATTAAGTGAGTTGTGCTTAAAACATAAATATCCGTCAGCAGGGCCAGAAAAATCTATGTAATTCTTCATTCAATATTACACAATTAATATACGTAAATAAACAATGTAATTTTTTTAGAAAACAAGACTTAAGCATGGAATTTTTAAGTATAGAATCTTGTTTTTTGTTTATTTTTTATATCTTGAAATTCTGTTTAATTATAGAATTGTGAGATATTTATAAAACATCTGACTTTTTCTCACAATTACAGACATTTCTACTAGAAAACAGGGCACAAATACTAAGAAAGAAAATCATTTGCAAAGCATATGGTTGCATTTGAAACATTCGAGTTGCATTTTTTTAATGTAAATACTATTAATAATATAAAATGTCGTTTACCTGTGTTTGTGTGTTTGTGTTTAGCTGGCGGCGTGTTGCTCTTGCAGGTTGTGTTTGTGCTGGAGATCATCTGATGCTTCATCGCTGACGGATTCTGAGTGACACACACTACAGCAGAAAACATCATTAGATTATGAACTTATTACAGTATGTGCTTTACAGTCGCACACACTCATCCTCACCTGTTCTCATTCACATCTGTGGCATTTCCTGGTAAAATAAGAACGAATATGTATTAAAATAAATATATGCATGTTTTAAAGATGCATGCAAGGTCATTTGAGTTGCTGCATTGTCAAATTCTACATTTATCTTTTTATTTGGAAAACAGAGGTGATGAGCATGGCGTTATGGTGTCTATGGATGTTCCAATCAGGTCCCATGCAGCCATTTCTTAAAGAGCAGACCGATGAACTGGAAAGAGCGATTGCTGAGCGATAACATTTTATTCAGGTAATAAAAGAGAAGTGCATTTACCGTTGGTGATGTTGAGTTTGTGTGTGGCGTTCACGTGTCTCTCGTCGTCTGACAGCGTCCTGTTAACATGATGAACAAACACACATCTGTAGTAAAAATACACACAGTTTAATCAAACATGAGCCAGAGACATTGATACTCACTTGTTGGTGAAACTGGACTCAGTTTTTGTTGTTTTGGGTTTTTCAGTGGCGCTGTTGAACATCGCATTGCTGAACGTAATTGGCTGATCCCTGCTGCGCATGAACATGTGATTGACAGATAAGGAGGCGGGGTAATGTCCTGGGCGAATCGGTTTGGCTGCGGACAAAAAATAGATATGTTATAATATACATACTTATAATAAAACAATTTTTTTTATATTGAATGTAGTGCTGTCAAACGATTAATCGCATCCAAAATAAAAGTTTATGTTTACATACTATATATTTGTGTACTGTGTATATTTATTATGTATATATACATACAAACACATGCATGTATATATTAAGGAAAAATATTTTAGATTTAGATTTATTTATAATCTAAATTGTATACAGGTATAAATATATATATATACATATAAATATTTTGTTTTAATATATACATGTATGCCATAATTGGCTGAACTTCCTGTCAGCCATTTTGATATATGTTAAAAACATACTTTTTCAAACTCCTCCTAGACTATTGGTCCGATTTTCACCAAATTTGACAATTTTGAACCATCTTTAGACCATGCTGACAAAAAGTTATGGAATTCAATTTGGCTAATCGAACTGTTTGGTGTATTGAGACCAAACTTGGTGTGTGCTATAACAACCTTGACCTGAGGCTACCTGCAGTTTCGGCGCAGTGCCACCTAGTGGTCAGGAGATATGAAAATGGCTATTTTTGCTTATAACTTCTGAATGGTTGGGCCAAAAATCACAAAACTTTAGATTCGGGGAAGCATGCCGAGTCAATTGATATCCAATTTTCCCATGTCAGCCATTTTGGGTGTTGGAATTTTTAATTTTAACATAAAATGCTATGTTTTATGAACGCATTGATGTATCGTTACGAAACTCAGTATGTGTCCTTGGCACCATGCTCTGATGGTATTAAAAAAGTTTATAATGAAATTTCTAAAAATGCTAATAACTTTTGGTTATATTAGCCTATTGTATTGAGACTGATCTTCATAGATTCCTTGGATCATGCCGAGAACATCGATACCAAATATGCCATAATTGGCTGAACTTCCTGTCAGTAATTTTGATTTATGTTGAAAACATACTTTTTTGAACTCCTCCTAGACTGTTGGTCCGATTTTCACCAAATTTGACTTGGACCGTCTTCAGACCATGCTGACAAAAAGTTATGGAATTCAATTTGGCTAGTCAAACTGTTTGGTGTATTGAGACCAAACTTGGTGTGTGTTATAACAACCATGACCTAAAGCTACCTGCAGTTTCGGCGCAGTGTCACCTAGTGGTCAGGAGATATGAAAAATGGCTATTTTTGCTTATAATTTCTGAATAGTTGGGCCAAAAATCACAAAACTTTAGATGTGGAAAATCATGTTGAGTGGAATGACACCCAATTTTCCCATGTCAGTTATTTTGGGTGTTGGCCATTTTGAATTTTATCATAAAATGCTATGTTTTATGAACGCATTGATGTATCATTACGAAACTCAGTATGTGTCTTCAGCACCATGCCCTGATGGTATAAAAAAGTTTATAATGTAATTTCTAAAAATGCTAATAACTTTTGTTTCTATTATCCTATTGTATTAAGACTGATCTTGATAGATTCCTTGGATCATGCAGAGAACATCGATAACAATTATGCTATAATTGGCTGAACTTCCTGTTGATTTATGTTGAAAACATACTTTTTCGAACTCCTCCTAGAATATTGGTCCGATTTTTACCAAATTTGACTCAGAGCTATATTATTATAAAAGCTATTAATATAATTAATGTCTTACCTAATATATTTAGTAATGCTTTTAGTAATTTAATAAATTTACAATTATAACATTTAATGTAAATGTATATTTAATATATAATATCTACATATTTAATGTATTATAATTAATAATACAATCATATATAATAATTTTGTAATAAATAGTTACTATTACTGTTACTATAAAATAAAATATTTTATATTTATTTATTATAAATCTTATAATGTAACATTACGTCTTATTTCATGTTTATGAGGAATCAATATTTTAAAGCAATGTTATATATCATGACATAGTTGTGCTGAAATGTAATAAAAATTGCTGATAAATTGTCATAGATGGGGATAACTATTTTCAGATAACCCAGTGAATAAAATACTTGACAGAAAGGCACTTTATCTCATGTTGAGTATGAGAAATGGCACTTAAGATTCCAATAGAGATTAAAGGCAGGCCATCAGCTCAAATGGGAGCTGGACTGACCGATGAGCGCAGCATGAGGCCGTCTGAAAGGGTTTCTGGTCCTCATGACGTCTTTGATGCGCTCGACTTCCTGCTGGTAGCGCCGGCGGTCCTTCATGGCTCCTTCTTTGGCTTCTCTCAGCGCATCCTCCAGCGCACGAACCCGCTCCGCCGTAGAACGAAGACGCTTCTCCAGCTTCGGAAGCTCACAGCGCAGATCTGCATTATCACGAACCAGCTGAGAGACAGACAGACAGACGCCATCCAGCTCAATCAGGTGACATGACACCATGAATATGTCTTTAAATCTCTCTTACATCCTTTAGATATTTAATGAGGCTGTTAAACAATTAACATTGGCATTGTGTGCAAACTGTGCATATGCTCATGTAACTGCAGTCAAAGTTTCCAGGATCTGATTTACTCCTCGTCTGAATGATTAACTGACCTGTTTGTGAACTTTTGTAAGCTGTTCCAGGTTGTTCTCAAGAAAGGAGATCTTCTGTTTCTGTGTTGAACATCCTCCGCTGTCATCCGTCTCCAGCTCAGAGCTCTGAGACACAGATGAGGACGAGGAGAAGGAGAGGTAAGGAGAAATGCTTATATGATTATTTTTTCTTCTCTTTAGCTAACACTCAACAATAAGGTTTCACAGTAAGGTTACATTAGTTAAGAACAAACAATTGGAAATACTTCTAAAGCATTTATTAATCATGGTTTCTGTTCATTTCAAGATTTTATAATATATTATTAAAAATCATAAATCAATATTATTTTATGGACCTGAGCTAACAATTTTTATTAACTAATGTTTACTAACAAAAAATAAATAAATAAAAATACATAAACAATTGCATTGTTACAGGAAATCATATTTAATTTTTTCATATTTATTTATATTTTAATACAATCATATTATATTTTTATTATTTAGCTTTTAGAAAAGTGTAAATACTGACAAAATTGTATATTTTAGTATAGTCATATTTACTATATGATGTTGTAATATTAGAAATCTGTTATTAAATATGTAAAGTATTATAATAAATAATTTATTGTAATATGCATATTATTGTAAATAAAAAATAAAGCTTTTAGTAATTTACTAAAATGTGTTTATATATAGAATTACTATATTCTGTAGTATTATACATAGTTATAATATTTGTAATGTTTGTTATTAGATATAATTACTGTATTATTTGTATTTGATATGTTTTATAAATGTAATAAATTATTAATACAATGATAACATAATATCATAATTATATTATATTATAATATACAACTAATATTACAAATTATTAAATATACTGAATGTATTATTTATCCTACGTAATAATATGTTTAAAATATGTTGTAATTCTTCAGAAATGATTTTATATTATAATTATATAATATATTTGTATTATAATTGCAATGTATTATTATTAATAAAACAATAAAACTTAATATATTTTTTAATAGTTGCTGATTTTTTTTTCCATGATGTACAGCACTTTTTTGTTTAAACATGCTTTATTAATAAATGTGACCCTGGACCACAAAACCAGTAATACGGGTCAATTTTCATCGGAATAAATACACTTTCCATTGATGTACGGTTTGTTATGATAGGACAATGTTTAGCTGAGATGCAACTATTTGAAAATCTGAGGGTGCAAAAAATCTAAATATTAAGAAAACAACCCCTAAAGTTGTCCAAATGACGCTTTTAGCAATGCATATTACTAATCAAAAAGTTTTGCTATATTTACGGTAGGAAATTTACGAAATATATTCATGCAACATGATGTTTACTTAATATCCAAAAACAATTTTGACCCATACAATGTATTTTTGGCTATTGCTACAAATATACCCATGCTACTTACGATTGGTTTTGTGCTCCAGGGAGATGCATTAACTTATTGTAAAGTGTTACTATCGTTTGTGCAGCAAATCAGTCATAATTTAGTTGTTCATGGCATTTTACACCTGGTCAGTTACTGTATGTTTTTCCAGTCCATCAGGCTCTTTATAAGTGTTTGCGGTTTGGCTGAACGCACCCGTTTGACTCGAGTGGTGAGGTCTTGAACGAACAGCTTCCTCAGATTATGGAGCGTCTGGAGTTCACGAGCCTTTCAGAGACAAACGAGCAGGTGTCAAAAATCTCATTATATCACATTGAAATCATTTCATTCTAAAGCGTTTTAGAAACTCACAACGGTCTCCTCCAGACCCTTCATGTCCTGTCTGGTCTGCTCTTGCCGTTCATGCAGATATCTGCAGAAACAGTATGAGGTGTTACGTTCTGCGCTTCTGGAGTCTGTTGTGGTGATGATGAGTCTGTTCTCACCTGAGCTCCTCCAGCTGTCTGCTTTTCTCCTGCTCTCGGCTCTTCAGGACGCTGAACTCCACGCTCATCTGCTCCAGCTGCAGATTCAGCCTTTGGTTATCACTGCACACAAACACAGCAGTTACACACAAACATACAAACACACACAGAGAGTGAATCAGAGAGCATCGTGAGGGTTTCTGACTCTTTGAGCTCGTCGATGATCTTCTGTTTGTGGTTGATGTCGTCGCGCAGACGGCCGAGCTGCTTGTGCTGCGGCTCACGATGAGCGTCTGCTTTCTGCTCCGCAGATCTGTGAGACTGAAACACACACACAAACTGTTAGCAATTCTGCATTTTCTGCATTTATTTATTATTTTTCAGTTTTCTGCCAACAGATCAGCCACAACAGCATGAAACTGTTAGCATCGTAAAAATACATGCAGAAATTCACAATTCTGCATTTATTTATTTATTTATTTAGATTATTTGCCAACAGATCAGCCACAACAGCATGAAACCAAATAGTGGAGGTTTATAATTTATTGGAAAAACCAAAAAGTACCTTGACATTTGTAGACTCGTCAGCGTCCAGTGGGTTATCCTGAGCGCTTTCTGTTAGCAAAGACAATCGAAACTTCTTATCGGAAAATGTTATTGTATTTTTAAGACGTGCTTCTCAGGATCTACAGACAGTGAAACATGTTTCTTTAATAGATAAGTGATGATAAAGTGCTAAAATTCAACTAAAATTAAAACTAGGAAACTAAAATTGTTACTTAGGAAAAATTTAAGTTGAAATAAAATAAATTACTTTATTTTAGCTTTAGTTTGCAAGACAACATTTCTCGTTTCTTTGATGCACTATAATAACTACTAAAACTGAAATGAAAATTAAAAATACATATATTTAGACATATTTAAGAACCACAAAAACCAATACAAATTGAAAAAGCACAACGAAAATATTAAAAGTTTGACTAAAATTAACTTGAAAGCAAAAATACAAAACTAAAATGAATTCACCTCTTATTCAAAATATTCCGAAAAACTATAATAAATAATAAAAAACTACAATATCTAAATGATGTGAAGCTTAAAACTTCAGCACCATCAGTACCATTTTCTGTTTATTTTATTTTGATACAAAACAACTAATGTTAAAAATAAAATGTATGTTTATATAATAAATCATTTACGAAAATTAAAAAATTAATTAATATTTATTATTTTTATTTATTTTATTCAATGCTTTTATATTCAGCTTTCAGACGATGTATAAATCTCAATTTCCAAAAATTGACCCTTAAGGCTTATTTTGTGGTCCAGGGTCACTAATGCAATGCAATGCAATGCAATGCAATGCAATGCAATGCAATAAAATGCAATAAAATAAAATAAAATAAAATAAAATAAAATAAAAAGCATGTGTGTGTGTGTGTGTGTGTGTGTGTTTTGTACCTGTGGTCTGTAGTTTGGCAAGTTCTTCACTCAGACAGTCGTAGTTTTCCTCCAGTTGTCGTTTCTTGAGCTCCACGTTCTGCATGTATTCAGTCAAAGAGCGAATCTTTGCTTCATGCTGGAAACACAGACAGACTTTAGCATCTGTGACTCTGTGTGTGTGTGTGTGTGTGTGTGTGTGTGTGTGTGTGTGTGTGTGTGTGTGTGTGTGTGTATTTACTGGTGGTACTCACTATGTTATGGGGACCAAATGTTTCCACAAGTATAGTAATAGCTGTAAAATTTGTCCTTGTGGAGACATTTTTGGTCTCCATGAGAAAACAAGCTTATAAATCACACACAATGTATTTTGACAATCTAGAAATGCCTTTAGTTTTGTGTGAGGAGTAGGTTTAAGTGTAGGGTTAGGGTAAGGGGATAGAAAATACAGTTTGCACAGTATAAAAAACATTACATCTATGGAATGAACCTGGTGATAATTGCATTACAAGTTACATAATCAGATTACTTTTTCAAGTAACTAGTTAAATAACACACGACCTTTCAAGGACTTCCAGATCCAATGCCCTCAAATTCAAGGAAATAATATGGGGACACATTAAAAGTGAGAGCAAGGTTACATTGCCTTGTAGAGATTTTTGTTTTTGTTTTTTGTTTTGTTTTTTTTTGCCATAGGACAGAGATCTGATATTAAATTTGTTGTCCTTTGGCCCGTTTCCACCACTGAATAAAAAAATGATCTTATTTTTGTGTATCTTCACAATTGCGAATTATAAAGTCA
The DNA here is from genome assembly GCA_033026305.1 of Cirrhinus molitorella. Lineage (NCBI taxonomy): Eukaryota > Metazoa > Chordata > Actinopteri > Cypriniformes > Cyprinidae > Cirrhinus > Cirrhinus molitorella. The sequence goes on from CM065130.1 coordinate 37,137,793, forward strand.
GAATTTATAGACTTGCAGAAGATATAAACTTGCAGTTCTGAGAAAAAATGTTGCAATTGCAAGTTATAAAGTCAGAATTGCATGATAAAAACTTGCAGTTGTGAGTTATAAAGTGAGAATTCCAAGATTCTGAGAAACAGAACTGTGTGATATAAACTCGTAATTGCGAGTTAATAAATAAGAATTGTGTGATATAAACTCACAATTCTAACCCAATACTTAGTTACTTTTTATGGAAAGTAATGCGTTACATTACTTTTGCGTTACTTTTTAAATCTGGGCAGGGCTTGCTTGTTTGTTTTTAATATAAAAATGTTTGATTCTTAGCCCTTTCACACCAAAATGAAATGAAGTGAATAAACCTAAGGCTAAAGGAAAATTAAATTGACGTCTGTACAGTAGAACTGTAGAAAAAAAGTTCAGCACTCTTCAGCAATGAGGAAAAAAAGCACAAATGTTAGTTAATATAATGTAAGTTTTGCTTATTAGTACACTGCAAAAAATTCTTTTCTTACTTAGATTTTTTGGCTTCTTTTCAGACAAAATATCTAAAAATTCTTAAATCAAGAAGGATTTTCTAGACAAGTAAAAATTATTGTCTTGTTTTTTTTTTAAACAAGTCAAAATGAATTGTTTTTGCTTGGAAAATAATCTGACAATGGGGTAAGCAAAATAATCTTGTTTTCTGTTTGAAATGAGATTTTTTTGCTTCATTGGCAGATTATTTAGCTTGTTCTAAGCAAAAACTCACTTCATTTTGACTTAAATAATTGAAATTGAAATTTTGAAAATAATTATTTACTTGTCTAGAAAATCCTTCTTGATTTAAGAATTTTTTTATATTTTTGCTGGAAACAAGACAAAAATTCTAAGTAAGATTGGATCAACAAAGGTCAGCAGCAAAGTCAATGGTTAATAAAATGGGATTAAATACATAAAGGAAACAAAATGTAACTTTTTTGAAAAAGTAACTCAGATATTTTCTTGGAAATGAAAAAGTAATGCGTTACTTTACTAGTTACTTGAAAAAAGTAATATTATTACATAACTTGAGTTACTTGTAATGCGTTACCCCCAACACTGATCCCAACACTGACTATAATGACAGGAATAGCAGTGTATTTGTGTGCGTGTTTGCTGTTTGACCTGTGATATGAGCAGCTGACAGGACGACAGCTCTCTGCCGGTCTCCTCCATCTTCCGGTGACAGTCGGCCTGTAAAGCCTCCAGCTGTTGGCAGCGTTTCACTACTGACTTCAGCTCAGATTTGACTTTGCTCACATACACACACACCACAGCATATTCCTCCTCCAGAACACCCGACAGGTCACACGGCTGATGGACACACAAACACCACATTTACTGTCTTATTCTGCATCTTTACTTCATCCCTTTGTTGCATCTTTTTCTAATGTTCAAGTTACAGCCAAAAAGAGTTTTATAGATCATTAGAAACACACTCGTTCTCACACTTGCTCACCAGTCTGAGGTCTCCATTCCCCAGAATGAAGCTGAAGTCGTTGATATCCTTCATCAGGGTGTTCAACACCTCAGTGATGCGCTTCCTCTGCTGGCCGCTCACTTCCTGTAGCCGGGAAAACTCCGCCTCCAAACACATCAGATCCGACTGAGAGAAGACCGAGAATTACATTTAAACATTTCAATTATTGGATCACTAAAGCTTTTAATTGCAGCTCAAGAAATGTTTACATTTGTTAACATTTATATGCATGGAGTACTAAAAAGTATGCAATATGCAGTATGCTGCTGTTCTAATAACAATGGCTGAATCATCTATAGCATACTACATGTACTATTTTTGCAGTATGCATACTGTGCACAATGTCAATTTTCTATAGCATACTACATGTACTATTTTCGCAGTATGCATACTGTGCACAATATGTCAATTTTCTGTATGCATTGAGTACTAAAACAGTATGCAGTATGCTGCTATCCTAATAACAATGACTGAATCCTCTATATCACACCACTTGTACTATTTTTGCAGTATGCATACTTTGCACAATGTCAATTTTCTGCATGCATTAAGTACTAAAAAGAATACAATGTGCATTATGCTGCTATTCTAATAACAATGGCTGAATTCTATATAGCATACTACTTGTACTATTTTTGCGGTATGCACACTGCGCACAATATGTCACTTTTCTGAATGCATGAAGTACTAAAATAGTATGCAATACGCAGCATGCTGCTATTCTAATAACAGTGGCCGAATCCTCTATAGCATACTACATGTACTATTTTTGCAGTATGCACACTGTGCACAGTTAGTTACTGTTAAAATCACTGCTGGAGTTTATAACGCTATAGATCTTACTTTAACTGCTCAATGAATACTATGCTGTGGTTGCAAAACACTAATGGCAACAAGGCAGTAATAATAAAACCAGTCTGAACTGAGCTTGAGTCAATAAATTCTGTCATTTGTACCACAGATTGGGAGAAACACCTTTTTGTACCCCTTAATCTTGGGATAATTAAGATTTTAAGTCTCCTCTGCTCACCAAGGTTGCATTTGTTTGGTAAAAAATACTTTACAAATTGTGAAATATTATTACAATCTAAAAAAGCTGTTTTCTATGTGAACATCTGTTAAACTGTAATTTATTTTTGTGATCAAAGCTGAATTTTCAGCATCTTTACTCCACACCATTCTTTAGAAATCTTTCATATGCTGATTTTCCGCTCAAGAAACATTTCTGTTTATTATCAGTGTTGAAAATACTTGTGCTGCCCAGAATTATAGTGGAAACTGATGCATTTCATGAATAGAAAGTTCAAAAGAACACCATTTATTTAAAATAGAAATAATTTGTAACATTATAAATGTCTTTACTCATGCAGGGCTGTCACTTTTGTTCCATTTAATGCATCTGTGATGAATAAAAGTATTAATTTCTTTGAAGACCTTTGGTAGCATAAATTTGAGAAACAGGAATGAATGAATAAAAGACGAGAATATTCAGCTCTAGTTAATATGCATGAAAGCTCTGTGGAATATGTAGGTCATTGTGAAGGAAACGCGTGTGTGAGATCAAAGCAGAACATGTGGCTTCTCCAGCCAAACAGCGTGTGCTTTATTAAGATACGTACGGTTTTGTGCGACAGCTCCTCGATGAGGCGTCTGTTGTGGATCCTTGTGTCTTCGGCCTCCTGACTTTTCTGGTCATAGTTCAGAGCGAGTTCCTCCAGAGCCTGCAGAACCTCCTTCACCTCGGCCTTGGCGCTGTCGCTGTCCGACTGTAGACGGCTCAACTCGCACTGCACACGCTCACTGTCTCCACGTGACGACGCTAGCAGCTAAACACACACAAATACACTGAGTATGCAGTTTCCCCGACCTATTTTACACAACAAGATTCAAATCATCCACTATGCTGTTTTATCTTCATGTTTTATCCTATTCATGTTTTAGCATACTACTCATACTAACTTTGCAGTATGCATACTGTGCACAATCTGTTGAATTTTCCGCATACATGGAATATTCTTATAAAGTATGCCATTTATTCTGCACAGTTTGCAGTATGCTAGTATTTCAGTGTATACAGTGCCTAAATCCATAATATTACTTTAGCATACTACTCATACTATTTTTGCAGTATGGACACTGTGCACAATATATACATTTTCTGTATGCCTGAAGTACTAAAAAAAGTATGCAGTATGTTGCTATTCTAATAAGCTCTATAGCATACTACATGTACTATTTTTGCAGTATGCATACTGTGCACAATGTCAATTTTCTATAGCATATTACATGTACTATTTTGCACAATATGTCAATTTTCTGTATACATGGAGTACTAAAAAAGTATACAATATGCAGTATGCTGCTATTCTAATAACAATGGCTGAATTTTTGCAGTATGCATACTGTGCACAATGCCAATTTTCTATAGCATACTACTTGTACTATTTTTGCAGTATGCATACTGTGCACAATATGTCAATTTTCAGCATGCATGGAATATTTTTATAAAGTATGCTATACATTCTGCACAGTTATTTCAGTGCTTAAATCCATAATATTACACTAGCGTACTACTCATACTATTATGCAGCATGCATACTGTGCACAATATGTGAATTTCCATATACATGGAATACTAAAAAAAAGTATGCAGAACATTTTGCACCGTATGCGATGTACAGTATAGTATTCCAGTGTATATTTGGCTAAATCTGTAACATTACACTAGTGAATTTTCTGTATGCATGGGAAAATAAAAAAAAGTATAGTACATTCTGCTGAGTATGCAGTATGCTAGTATTTCCGTGCATACAGTGGCTGAATCCAGAATAGCATACTACAATACTACTTGTGCTATTTTTTCAGCATGCATACTGTGGACAATATGTCAGTTTTCTGTATGCAGTATGCTCTGCACAATATGTATCTGAATCTGGAATATTACAATAGCATACTACTTTTTTAAAGTATGCTATACATTCTCCACAGTTTACAGTGTGCTAATATTTCAGTGTATACAGTGTCTGAATCCATAGTATTACACTAGCATACTATGCATACTATTTTTCAAGTATGCATACTGTGCACAATACGTGAATTTTCTGTATGCATGGAAAACTAAAAAAGTATGCAATGTGCATATGCTGCTATTCTAGTAACAGTGGCTGAATTCTCTGCACCATACTACTTGTACTATTTTGCAGTATGCATACTGTGCACAATATGTGAATTTTCTGTATGCATGGAAAACTAAAAAAATGTATAGTACATTCTGCTCAGTATGCACTATGCAATATACTAGTATTCCAGTGTGTTCAGTGGCTGAATCCAGAATAGGATACTACCATACTACTTTTGCAGTATGCATACTGTGTAGAATATGTGAATTCTCTGTATGTGTGCAGAACTTAAAAAGTATGCAATGTGCATATGCTGCTATTCTAATAACAGTGGTTGAATCCTCTGTAGCATACTACTTGTACTATTTTGCAGTATGCATACTGTGCACAATATGTGAAATTTTTTCATGCATGGAATCCTTAAAAAGTATGCAGTACATTCTGTGTGCATTCTCAAAGTATTCAGTATGCTGGTATTCCAGTCTATACAGCGGCTGATTTCAGAATATTATAGTACCATACTACTCGTACTGTTTTTGCCAGATAAAATTGTGGTAGTATGCTATCATAATTTCAAGCAAGTCTTTTACCTCTTCTTGATCCAGCATTTGCTCCTTCAGTTTTTCCACCAGCTGACACTGTAAATTAATCTCATCGTCCTGTCAGAGAGAAAAGAATCAATCACAAAGTCAATTTTTCCATGCATAGATCACAGGCTGTTTACTCCCATCGTTCTGCATGTGTGAGCATGTGTGTGTGTGTGTGTGTGTGTGTGTGTACCTTGTCGTCGAGCTGTTTGTAGAGTTTGCGTATTTCTTCTTCATATTTGATCTTGTCTTCCTCTGGGATTGGCTCGCACGCGCCGCTGCTCTGATTGTCTAAATCTGCATCTTCAGTAACTTCAGAATCAGCAGGAATCACAGCCATGAGATCCAGCGGCGTGACAGATTCACCTGCAGCACAATCACACACTCATTTACCTAAATGATAAATGTTGTGTTTTTTTGTAATAAAAAGAGAGAAATATTACATATTCCCTCACCATTATGCCAGTGGTTAAGCTCCGCCTCCAATCTCTGGATGTTCTCTTTCAGGACCTTGTTCTTTTCCTTCTCTTTCTCATATTTCCTTTTCCACTGTTCTGCTGTCAGCTCCAGGTTCACAGACGCTGTGTTCTTGATGGTCTTCGCTCTGAGAGACACAGAGGGCCCTATTTTAACGATCTAAACACAAAGCGTAAAGCGCACGGCGCAGGTGCGCTCAGGGCGTGTCCAGATCCACTTTTGCTAATTTAATGACGGGAAAACGGTCCGTGCGCCTGGGCGCATAGTCGAAATGGGTTGTCCCTATTCTCTTAATAAGTAAGGGGTGTTTTTTGGGCGTAACGTGCAATAAACCAATCAGAGTCTCATCTCCCATTCCCTTTAAGAGCGAGTTGCGCTCCTCAGTAAACTGAGGAGTTCAACGAGTGATGTTTTGCTGAAATGACCTGTTAAGTGGCCAGTCAATATTTCATTCGTCTGCGTTGGATGCAGGCTTTCAAATAGCTCCGTGCGAGGAGTCAGTTAATATATATGTGTGTGTATTGGCACGATTGTTCAATTAATTAGCCAATTTCATTCATCATTATAAGTACTAATAGGCTGAACTGCAAATAGGTAGCCTAATTCTGCTACACGCAGTGGCTATCCATCATTACATTTTTTATATTGATGTAGCCTACACAATAATATTGTTTTACACTGTAATCCTTTTGTTTTTAATATTTGGCACGTTTGTGTGATGCGCATCCCTGTGTGTAAAAAGCAAAGTGAACGCGCGTTGTGGACCTGCCCAGAGGCGCATGATCTACCAATGCACTCTTTAAATAACAAAAAAAAATAAATATTGCGCCATTGACTATAGACTTTAGACCAGGTTTATGGCGCAGTCTATTTTCAGTTCCTCAAAATAGCAACGCGCCAACAATGCGCCCGAACACACTTCTTGTTTAGACCAGCACGCCCATCGGCGCACAAACGGGCGCAAATGCATTTGCTAATTGAACGACGCGGCGCTGGACGGGAAAATGCGAACTGCGTCGGACTTAAACTAGCAAACACATTTGTGCTGTGCCTTGCGCCACATTGCGCCGGGTGTATGATATATCGGTGTGTGTGTTTGGTTTAGTGTGTTTGTTGTGTTACCGTTGTCCGAACATCAGGGTGGATTTGGTCTCAGCGTCGTTAAAGGCTGAAGGTGAGCAGCAGATGAACATTGTGGTTCTACAGTTTCCTCCCAGAGAGTCCTGCAGGATCCGCGTCATCTTACTGTCGCGGTACGGCACATGAGTCTTCTGCTCACACACAGCGAGTTAAATACTGAGTTATAATTTCATGCATCTCTACTGTATATGAGTTATATCCAGCTGTAACTCACCGTTCCTTCAGCCAGAGCTGATATGACGTTCCCCAGCGCAGAGAGAGACTTGTTGATGTTCTTGGCTTCGTCCAGGACGGCTCCTTCTGCACCTGTCTTACTCACCTGAATGACAACAGACAGAGTGTGAGTTTATATGTGGCTGTTCACATAAATTACAATGTTAATTCTAGTGTAAACAGTAGCTAATTCCGGAATTTTACACTAGTATACTACCTGTAGTATGCATACTATGCACAATATGTGAATTTTCTGTATGCATGTAATATTTAAAGTGTGCCGTACATTCTGTGCAGTATGCTAGTATTCCAGTGCATACAGTGTCTGAATCTGGAATGGTAAAATACCATCCTACTATTTCGTAGTATGCATTCAATGCACAATATGAGAATTTTCTGTATGCATGAAATACTAAAAATATAGAGTATGCCGTGCAGTATAGTAGTATGCAGTACATTGTGCAGAGTATGCAATATGCAGTATGCAATGCATACAGTATCTGAAATGGCAAAATAACATGCTACTCATACTACAGTAGCCAACATTTGAAGTGGATCACAGAAGTTCATCAAAGTTGTCCTATAACAAGTACGGGTATTATTTTGGTTTTAGGACAACTTTGATGATTGTCCTTGTTGACTACTTCTTTTTGTAGTATGCATACTGCACAATTTGTACATTTTCTGTATGCATGGAATACTATAAATATGCTGTATACATTACATTTTGAGAATGGCATGGCAAAATACCATACTACTCATACTACAGTAGTCAACATTTGAAGTGGATCAAAAAAGTTGTCCACTTGATCCACTTCAAATGTTGACTACTGTAGTATGAGTAGCATGGTATTCTGTCATTTCAAATAGACACTGTATGCACTGAAATACTAGCATACTGGACAAAATGTACTGCATACTAGTTAGTATTCCATGCATACTGAAATAGTATGAGTAGTATGCTAATGTATTATTGTGGATTCAGCCACTGTATATACTGGAATACTAGCATACTTTGTTGCATACTGTGCACAGTGTACTGCATACTACTCAGAATGTAGTATATACAGCGTATTTTTAGTATTTCATGCATACAGAAAATTCACATATTGTGCACAGTATGCATACTACAAAAATACAGTAGTCAACATTTGAAGTGGATCAAAAAAGTTGTCCGAGGATTGCATTCTGAGTAGTATGCAGTATACTGTGAACAGTATGCAATATAAAGTATGCTAGTATTTCAGTGTATACAGTATCTGTATCTGGAATGGCATAAGACCATACTACTCATACTACAGTAGCCAACATTTGAAGTGGATCACAAAAGTTAATCAAAGTTGTCCTATAACAAGAACAGCTATTGTTTTGGTTTTAGGACAACTTTGATGATCTTCAAATGTTCACTACTAAATTACTTTTGTAGTATGCATACTGTACAAGATGTACATTTTCTGTATGCATGAAATACAAAAAAATATGCTGTATACATGGCATTCTGAGTAGTATGCAGTATACTGTGCACAGTATGCAATATAAAGTATACTAGTATTCCAGTATATACAGTGGCTGAATCCACAATAATACATTAGCATACTTCTCATACTATTTTTGCAGTATGCATATTGAGCATATTCAAATTTTCAGTATGCATGGAATCCTAACTAGTATGCAGTACATTTTGTCTGTATCTGGAATGGCATAATACCATACTACTCATACTACAGTAGCCATCATTTGAAGTGGATCAAAATAGTTCATCAAAGTTGACAACTTTTTTGATCCACTTCAAATGTTGACTACTGTATTTTTTGTAGTATGCATACTGTGCACAATATGTGAATTTTCTGTATGCATGAAATACTACAAAATATGCTGTATACAGTACATTCTGAGTAGTATGCAGTATACTGTGAACAGTATGCATATATATAAGGTATGCTAATATTCCACTATATACAATGTCTGAATCCACAATATTACACTAGCATACTACAAATACAATTTTTATTAGCTATGTTTCCATTTCCAAAGTTGTGAATCTAATATATGCGGAAATATTGGAATATTGCATATTTGCATAAATAAATTCCATCCAATGTGTTTAAAAGAGCAAAATCATAATTGTCTGGGAAACTGGTGCAGATGATCAAATAATAAATTCACCGTGACTGTTTTTTCCTACATAATAATTTATTTGCACATGCAATAACAAACGCTGTCGTTTTTTCTTCCGTTTGGATGCCTGATGTTTGGACTCAATTATGTGAGACAGTTCATTATAGCAAATGATTCTGATGACAGACTTTGCTTCAGGAAGAAGAAAATGAAAAACAACTTGAGACGGTGTGTGATGAGATCAGTTCACTGGTTTGACAAAGTCGTGTGTAAATTTGTTTACATTGTAGTTTATCTACCTCATTTGAGCGCATATGCACATCTTGGTGTTTTCATTTAGCATTTTTTTATGCAATACTCCAAACAGTTGCATCAAAATATGTATTTGGAAACACAGCTATTGACATTAATGAGATCTCATTCAGAACTCTTGTGAAGCCGAAGGATGTCAGAGTGTCTAAAGAGTGTCTAAAGCACCTTCTCGCTCCCGGCCAGATCCACCAGGTAAAGTTTCCCACAGAGTTTCTGCTCGGTCTCCACATGCTCCTGTTTGATGTTGATGAGGAATATGCTGTGGCTCCTGGAGCTGTGCTCATTCATATCTGACACAACAGCACAACAGTCAGATCACTTCATTCTAACACTTTTACCTCATTGACATTCATGCATTGGGCAGACAGCTGTATCCAAAGCAACTTCCATTGCATTGAAGGCTTGCATGTGATTAGTTCATGCATCCTCTGGGATTCGAACCCATGACCTACTGTTGGAGCTACAGCAAAGCTTCTGTGCTTTTCTGTTAGTGTGCATTAGAGAAACTCACTTGTAACAGCGACGTGACGGTTAGCTTTGCCCTCGTCGATAACATCCATCACTTCTTCAGGACTGGAGACGAAACGTTCAGTACAGCCCTGTGCAAAACACACACACACACACACACACACACTGATTGTAATCTTTATGTAATAATAGCAGGTGTTCCTTGAGATCACACTGTTCTTTCACAGTGAATCTCTCGTTTGTAAAGCAGCTGACACAAGATGGATTTGTTAAATGAGTCTGTTATCTTTCAACACATCGTTATTACTGTCATGTGTGTTACTGCTTCATATTACAGGCATAAATATCACATCATATATATGATATATGATCTAATATTATGATATTGTGTGATACAACAATACCATATAAAATCTAAGTGATTTCATATGATATATGATACAATGTTAAGATACTATACAATACAATATGTGACCCTGGACCACAAAACAAGTCATAAGGGTCCGTTTTTCAAAACTGAGATTTATATAATACATATATGGTTTGTTATAATAGGGCAACATTTGGCCAAGATACAACTATTAGAAAATCTAGAATCTGAGGGTGCAAAAAAAAAAAAATATTGAAAATCACCTTTAAAGTTGTTCAGATGAAGTTCTTAGCAATGCATATCACTTATCAAAATTAAGTTTTGATATATTTACAGTAGGAAATTGACAAAATATCTTCATGGAACATGATCTTTATTTAATATCCTAATGATTTTTGGCATAAAAGAAAAAGCAATAATTTTGACCCATACAATGTATTTTTGGCTTGTGCTACTAATATACCCCAGCGACATTAGACTGGTTTTGTGCTCCAGGGTATCATATTTGATATGATATGAAATGTGACCCTGGGCCACTAAACCAGTCCTAAGTAGCAATAGCCAAAAATACACTGTATGGGTCAAAACATTTTCTTTTATGCCAAAAATAATTAGGATATGAAGTAAAGATCATGTTCCATAAAGATATTTTGTAAATTTCCTACCATAAATTTATCAAAACTTAATTTTTGATTAGTAATATGCATTGCAAGAACTTCATTTGGACAGCTAAAATGTGATTTTCTCAATATTTTTATTTTTTTGCACCCTCATACATCAGTGGAAAGCTTATTTATTCAGCTTTCAGGTGATGTATAAATATTAATTTCACAAAATGGACTGGTTTTGTGGTCCAGAGTCACATATATCAAAAGTTAATTTTTGATTAGTAATATGCATTGCTAAAAAATTCATTTGGACAACTTTAATAAATATGATGCAATGCAAAATGTAATTTATACTATGGTACGAAATGATACAATTGATGCATGATATATCATACCATATATATTATGTCATATATCATATGACGAGGAATAATACTATTTATGTCCCATTTTTTTTCAGTTTAGTTTCATTTTTTTGTTCTAAAAGTGACTGTTTTCACAGTTCAGTGAACTTATTTATTTGTTTATTTCAGGAAAGTTTGATTGCTTCTGATCTTTGACCGTCTGCGTGTTCATGCGACGTGATTCAGCTCACCTTCACATAGGGAACTCTGTTCTTGTCTTCATGCACAGACAGGTTTGTCTTACTCACTGAGAGAAAGAGAGAGAGAGAGAGAGGCTGATGAAGCTGAAAGAACAAAAGACAGAATTGGACATGCACTGCAAAAAAAGAGAAAGAACAAAGAAAAGAGGCTTAAAGGGTTTGTTCAACACAAAAAAAAAAAAAATATATATATATATATATATATTAAATTCAGTCGCCCGAACCCATGTCATTTCTTTTGTGAAACACCAAAATGTTTCACATGATGATGATTCGTACTGTAAGCTTGAAAAGCACCATGCAAATCATAAAAGTATTCCTTTAGTGCTTCAGGTTCTTGCGTGTCTGATGTATTTAAGTCTGTTTTTCTCAAAAATCTGACGTATGACTTCAGAAGTGTTGGAATACAGTTTGCAAGTTGTATAACTACTGTTTTGATATTTTTTATAATGCTTTTGGGGAGTTCAATATTGAAGAAGCCTTTTTTTATGTCACAATTCAGATTTTTTTTTCTTAGATCTTGCAATTCTGAGAACTTACCTGGGAGAGAAAAAGTTCAAATGACCTTTTTTTATTTATTTATTTATTTTTCCATTTTGGAAACAGGCTTCTATTATTTAGTGTTTAGATACTGTTGTAATTTGTATTAATTATAATTTGCATTATAGATTTTTTTTTAAGTTCTAGTAGTTTAGTTTTTTGTCATTTACATGTGTCTATGTATTTTTATTGTTTTTTTTTGTTTTTTTTTACTTTTATTTTATTTATTTAGTTTAGTGTTTTATTTATTTTTTGTTATTTTGAGTACATTTAATTTTTTAAATAATATTTATTATATTTAATAATATTTAATAATTTGACTTATTTTTACATTTTACTTTTTTAAGTTCTAGTAGTTTAGTTTTTGTCATTTAAATGTCTATATATTTTTTTTAATTTTAGTTTTATTTATTTATTTAGTTTATTTTTATTTATTTTTTTGTTATTTTAGTACATTTAATTTTTGTAATAATAATTTGAATTATTTTTACATTTCCTTTTTTTAAGTTCTAGTAGTTTAGTTTACATTTACATTTATTTATTTGTATATATGTGTGTGTATATATATATATATATATATATATATATATATAAATTATTATTATTATTTTTTTTTTTTTCATATTTATTTCATAATATTTTGTGGCTTCAGTTTTAGTTAACTGCAATAATTTTAGCATGAACTTTCGGCTAAATGTTTTATTTCAGGCTCCTCAGAAGAAAGAAGGTCAAACGGCTTTGGAGTGACATGAGGGCGAGTAAAGGATGACAGAATCTTCATTTTTGTCTGAATTATTCCTTTAATGAGCACATGCGCATGTAATGCACAGACAGGCCTCAGAGTTCATTATGACACTTCAATGATGTAACGACCCTTTGAGACAGAAGCCCAGTATAACCCAAAACACACACACACACACTAGAGAGAAACTTCATATGGGTCTCTCCAGATATGAAAGCGCATATGTGAGCGTCAGTTTCCTTTTAATCAAATATAGATAGAGCGAGACTGACGTCATCTCATCTCCTCCACGCCTGCCGATCTCTATCTGTCTGCTCTCCTCTGCTTTCATTACTCCTCTCTCTCTCTGACCGCAGGTATTTTCCCAGATTGCTCAGTGACTCAGCGACTCGCAGCTGAATACAGATGAGCAGCGCCTTCATCCATCCAATCAAAATGCAGGGAAACATCACAGATGGACGTGTGAATGTATTCATAGAGCAGATGTGAACATAAATGCTCTTGTTTGACGCTTAAATGCTTAAAATAAACCAGCTTGAGGTGATTGCTGGTCTTGTTACCTGGTGAGGGTTGATCCTAAACCAGCTGGGAGCATTAAACTAACTTAAGCCTGTTTTTTTTTAGCAGGGGTTATTTTATAGACAATAGCATTTCTTTTAATTGAAAAACAGTAGAAATTGTGAAATATTATTAAGTTGATCTGCAGACTGATCTGAAGTTAGTTGCTATATATTTTCCAACTGATTGGACTTACGATTTTCATAAAAATAGTGAATAAAACTGTGAAAAATCCCATAGACTTACATTGACGGAATGTTCAAATGAGCCAAGACTATTCAAACTCACACTGACAAAACTCCCACAATCCCTTCAGACTTCTATCTACTATTTCTAATCCATTCAAACTCATCCAAACGTTGCTAATCGTGCTAACAGTATGCTAATAAAATGCTAATTATGGTAGAAACATGCTAACAACATGTTAGCAACTTGCTAATCATGCTAGAAACATGCTAACAACTTGCTAAACATGCTAGAAAAATGCTAGTAACATGCTAATCATGCTAGCAAAAGGCCAATAATGCTAGAAACATGCTAGCAACTTGCTAGTAACATGTTAATCATGCAACTTGCTAATCATGCTGGGAAAATGCTAGCAACTTCTAGTAACATGCTAATCATGCTACAATCAAGACAGCAACAAGCTAACAACTAGCTAATCATGCTAATAACATGCTAATAATGCTAGAAACATGCTAGCAACTTAATAATCATGTTAACATGATAGTAACATGTTAATCATGCTAGCAACATGCTAGCAACTTGGTAGTATGCTATGCTAATTGTGTTAAAAACATGCTAGCAACTAGCTAATCATGCTAATAACATGCGAATAATGCTAGAAACATGCTAGCAACTTGCAAATCATGCTAGGAACATGCTAATCATGCTAGAAACATGTTAACAACTTGCAAATCATGCTAGCAACATACTAGCAACTTGCTCGTAACATGCTAATCATGCTAGAAACAGGCTAGCAACTTGCTAATCATGGTAGAAACATGTTATTCATGCTAAAATCATGCTAGCAACAAATGTTAGCAACTTGCTAATCATTGTAGAAACATGCTAGTAACATGCTATTCCTGTTAAAATCATGCTAGCAACATGCTAGTAACTTGCTAATTATATTAACAACATCTAAGCTTTTAAAACTACTTTAAACTTCAAAAACTTAAAACTTTAAAACTTCTTAAACTTCTTAAAAACTTTTTAAACTTTATAAACGTTCTGGTCCGGCTTTCTCAAGCCAACTTAGAGTTTGTCTTGACCTAGTTACAATTTAGAATCACTGTTTCTATGTGAATATCTGTTAAAATGCAATTTATTTCTGTGTTCAAATCTGATTTTTCAGCATAATTACTCCAGTATTACTCTAGTCTTCAGTGTCGCATGATCCTTCAGAAATCATTATAATATTCTGATAATATTCTGATTCAGATTTGCTGATTTCTTAAGCACAATATTTTTGTGGAAAGAGTCATACATTTTATTTATACATTATACATTTTATTAGGATTCACAAATGAATAAAAAATTCAAAAGAACAGTGTTCATTTGAAATGAAAATCTGTAACATTATAAATGTCTTTACCGTCACTACTAATCAATTTAATGCAAAAGTATCAAATAAAAGATATATTTTGAACAGTAGTGCACATAAAAATGATTGTAAATACATTTGTAAAAAGTCCATTAATGCACTTTTTATATGCATTTTAAATAAACTATACCCACACAAATAAATGATATCAATGCATTTTTAAATATAGCAAAGCCAGTTTACATTACATCAAGAAAAAATGCTTAAAAATGATTCTCTAGACTAGAGTCTGGTCTGTATTTAGGTCGACCTGAGAGAAAACACACTGACTCACCGTCAAGTAGGTCACGGATTTTATCCATGTAGATTTCAAAATAGGAAACCTTGAGAGAAAAACAAGAACATCTAAATAGGTGGAATTATATGAAGGCATTCCAATTTCCTTTATTAGAAAGCAAAATGATCTGTATATATTTGTACATGTTAGTACCTTAATGTGGAACTCGAGGTTTTCGTCCATGGTGTAAATGTGGTTGAAGATGTCTTCAGCGATCCTCGGGATGATTCCCCTTCCATCAGGATCATGCAGTTTTCCCTGAGAAAGAGAGAGAGAAAGCTGTAAGTACACTTTAATTGTGCTTTTATTGTGCTTTTTTAATGTGAACATTCTGCTAAACGTCCAATTTTGTGTTCCACAGAATAAAGTTTTACAGTTTTGGAGCATCATGCGGGTGAGTAAATGATCTAAATCTTAATTTCTGAAAGAATTGTTCTTTATTAATGACTAGTGAAGAGCAGCGTAGAGCTGCTTTACCTCCATAGTGTAGGTTTTACCAGACGACGTCTGTCCGTATGCAAAGATGGTGCCATTATAACCATCCAGAACATCTGTGGAGAAATAAACACTAAATAAACAAAAAAGTTTCATGTTTCCTGACATCACCATCAGCCCTTAAAAACAATGTGGAGTTACTTTTAAATTGTAACACTGTAATAGATATAAATGTAGCATGTGCAGGATAATGATGATGATGATGATGATGACGATGATACAAAGTATCATCAGTGTGCCAGTATAGGGATAAAAAGAAACAGTTGCTGATTTAGTTGTTAAATGTATAAACTTTTAAAGGATGTATAAATGATTTCTGATATAATAATAATTATTAAGTTGTCTTGAGAAAGCTGACTTACTGAAATGCTATTTAAACTTATTATTAAACTTATTATTATTATTATTAGCTTATTATTATTCTTCTTCCAAAATTTCTGACTGCTACTCCTCCTAGAGCTTCAACTCTACAAACTCTACTAACTAATCAGACTTACGATTTTCGTAAAAAATAACGATTAAAACTGAGAAAAATCCCATAGACTTCATTGACGGAATGTTCAAAGACTATTCAAACTCAAACTGACAAAACTCCCACAATCCCTTGAGACTAGCTTCCCTTCTATGTACTATTTCTAATCCATTCAAACTCAAACTAATTTGCTAATTATGCTAACAATATGATAATAACATGCTAATCATGTTAACACACTAGTAACTTGCTAATCATGCTAGAAACATGCTTGCAACTTACTAATCATGCTAGAAACATGTTAGTACCATGCTAGAAACATATGCTAAAAACATGCTAGCAACTTGCTAATCATTATATAAACATGCTAGTAACATGCAAATGATGCTAGAGTCATGCTAGAAACATGCAAACAACTTGCTAATCATGTTTGTAACATGGTAATCATGCTAGTAACATGCTAGCAATTTGCTACTAACATGCTATTCATGCTAGAAACATGCTAGCAACTGTCTACTAACATGTTAATCATGCTAGAACCATGCTAGCAATTTTCTAATCATGCTAGAAACATGCTCGCAACATGCTAATAAAATGTTAATCATGCTAGCAACTTGCTAATCATGCTAGAAACATGCTAGCAACTTGCTAATCATGTTAGTAACATGGTAATCATGCTAATAACATTCATGCTAGAAACATGCTAGTAACATGCTAATCATGCTAGAAACAAGTTATCAACTTGCTAGAATCATGCTAGAAACATGGTAGCATCATGTTTGCAACTTGCTAATCATACTAAGAACACGCTAGCAACTTGCTAGTAACATGCTAATCATGATAAAATCATGCTAGCAACTTGATAATCATGCTAGGAACATGCTAGTAACATGCTAGGAACATGCTGATCATGCTAGAATCATGTTAACAACTTGCCAATCTTGCTAGTAACACGCTAATCATGTAAAACCATGCTAGAAACATTTTAGCAACACGCTAATCATGTTAGAATCATGCTAGCAACATGATAGTAACTTAAACTTCAAAAACCTAAAACCTTTTAAAACTTCTTAAACTTTTAAAACTTTCTGGTCCCACTTTCTCAGGCCAACTTAAAGTTTGTCTTGACAAACTTTTTTATCTAGTTAATATTTATATACAGTGTTGCCAAGTCCGCGGTTTTCCCTTTAACACTATTGCTATTGGTTGTTTTGGATGTCTGCGGTGTGAATCAATGTCATATTTAGCCCCTGAAATGCTAATTTACCAGGGGAACCCTGACAAAAAAATGCGTATTTTATCCCCCAGAATGCGTTTTTTAACGGGGGACCCCCCTCAAAATGCCATTGGGCTAGTTTTGGGCTTGTTTTGAGTAGCAACTGGGCAGATTTTGTTGTAAAACCTGGCAACCCTGTTTATACATTTAAAAAAAAAAAGTGTCTGTTTAAAATTGTATTTTGCAATTTAGTTAAATAATAATAACTGATGCCAGACAAAGCAGAATCCCAGTAAAATAGTTTCATCTGAAAGGTAAAATTGTTCTATGATTTATATACAAGCTATGAATATTTACATATTTTAATTGAGCAGCACTATGAATGCAAATTTAATGATTCTACTTTTAGTTTTAATAAAAGTGGAGATGTCTGAAATCTAATTCATGTAAATAATAAATAATTAACCTAGTATTAAATTGAGTTTTAAAATGAAAAAGTATTACATTGAAAAATAATAACTACAAGGGTATAATTTGATCATTTAAAATGTGACCCTGGACCACAAAACCAGGCAAATTTTCTGAAATTTAGATTTATACACCATCTGAACGTTTCCATTGATGTATGTTTAGGATAGGACAATATTTGGCCAAGATACAGCTATTGAAAATCTGGAATCTGAGGGTGCAAAAAATTTAAAATATTGAGAAAGTCGCCTTTAAAGTTGTCCAAATTAAGTTCTTAGCAATACATATTACTAATCAAAAATTAAGTTTTGCTTTATTTACAGTAGGAAATTTACAAAATATATTCATGGAACATGATCTTTACTTAATATCATAATGATTTTTGGCATAAAAGAAAAATTAATCATTTTGACCCATACAGTGTATTTTTGGCTATTGCTACAGATATACCCTTGCTGCTTAAAACTTAAGTTTTGTGGTCCAGGGTCACAAATCTAAAAACAATGTGTCCACAAATCCCTCATTAACAAATAGACACAAAAAACATTGATATTCAACATAATGCAATGTGAAAGACAACTGTTTTCCACAAAATTAAATCAGATAACCTCAAGTCTGACTAAATCTCACAAAGGTTGATGTTCAGATGAAATGCAGTTATCTCTATTTATAACAAACATAGTGTGCTATGCATTATTATAACACTATATTTAATATTTTTTGCAGAATACACTCACCTTTGACAATTTGTTTGGCACAGGTGTTGTACACCTGCTCCTGTGTGCAATTCGTGGGAAAGACTTTGTCAAAAACATACGGCTTCCCCTGTAAGACAGAAACACATACAGTTATATACAAATAATTATATGTTCAGATGTGCCAGTTTAACTTTCAGAGTCACTGTAAGTCATCATTGGATGTGCATTTGGGGCGGGACTATCAATTTCTAAGGTGCATGAAAACAATTACCACAGTTTGAATATACAACACACCCTTCCTGTGAAATAATATGCAACATGCTAACAAAATCTCTCTGTTGTAATTAAACATGAAAGCAATTAGAGGTGAAGAAGAATACTGCGAGTGCTTCAGTCAGTAATTAGGCCATCTTTGCTGTTCCCATGAGTTTTAATTGATCCTCAGAAGAGCATCAAATCCTCCCAAGCAGAAAAACAGCTGAAGAGTCTCTATTAGTGTTGGGGGTTGTAGTGTTGTTTCCAGCCAAAATATCAAAAAATAATTATTTAATTAAGTAAATAATTTTGGTTTTTTTGTTTTTCAGAAAAAAAACTAGTCAAAATAAAGTGAGTTTTGCTTAGCACAAGCAAGATAATCTTCAAAAAAATCTTATTTCAAACTGAAAACAAGATTATTCTGCTTACCCCATTGGGAGATTATTTTGCCTGTTTCAAGCAAAAAACACGCTTAATTTTGACTTTAAAAAACAATTTTTACTTGTCTAGAAAATCCTTCTTGATTAAAGAGTCTTTAGATATTTTGGCTAGAAACAAGACAAAAAATCTAAAAAAAAAAAAAAAAAAAAGTAAGAAAAGCATTTTTTGCATTGTACTAATAAGCAAAACTTACTTTAGATTAACTAACATTTGTGTTTTTTTGTGTTCTAGCATGAGTGTTGAACTTTCTATTCCTACAGTTCTACTGTACAGACGTCAGTTTAATGTTCCTTTAACCTTAGCCTCATTCACTTACACTGCAAAAAATGCTTTACTTATTTAGATTTTTTGTCTCGTTTCCAGCCAAAATATCTAAACATTCTTAAATCAAGAATGATTTTCTAGACAAGTAAAAATTGTTGTCAAAATAATCTAGTTTTCTGCTTGAAAGAAGATTATTTTGCTTACCTCATTGGCAGATTATTTTGCTTGTTTTAAGCAAAAACTCACTTAATTTTGACTGAAAACAAGACAAGACAAGACAAGAAATTTGACTTGTCTGGAAAATCCTTCTTAATTTAAGAATTTTTAGATATTTTGGCTTGAAACATGACAAAAAATCTAAGTAAGAAAAGCATACACTGCAAAAATGATTTTGTTACTTGGATTTTTTTTTTTCTTGTTTCCAGCCAAAATATAAGTTGTTTCTAGGTAAATACAAATTATTGTCTTGTTTTCAGAAAAAAATAAGTTAAAATTAAGTGAGTTTTTGCTTAAAACAGGTTAAATAATCTGCCAATGGGGTAAGCAAAATTGTCTAGTTTTCTGCTTGAAATAAGATGAGGCAGATTATTTAGCTTGTTTTTAAGCAAAAACTCACTTAATTTTGAGCTCTTTTTTCTGAAAACGACAATCATTTTTAATTGTCTAGAAAATCCTTCTTGATTTAAGAAATTTGAGATATTTTAGCTGGAAAAAAGACAAAAAAATCTAAGTAAGAAAAGCTTTTTTTGCAGTGCATTAAGAACAAACAAGCTAGCCCTGCCCAGATTTAAAAAGTAACGCAAAAGTAATATAACACATAACGTAATTAGTTACTTTTTTAGGGAGTAACGCAATACTGTAATGCATTACTTTTAAAAGTAACTTTCCCCAACACACACATTATATGAAGCAGGACGCAGACAGCGTTGCGTGTTTGTGATGACAGAACACTTAACCTTTGCTTTCAGCTCTTGGTGAGTTCACTGTGGCGCAGTCCCTCGACGCGTCTTAAAATAGAGCGTCACACAGACTGCTTTATGTCTGTCTGTGCTTGCAGGAATCATAATGAGTGTCATAAAACAAGAGCACACAGTGTTTATGGTTTAAATCTGCGGTGTGATGAGAGAGAGGCTGCGGCGATGAGATAATCAACACGTCTCCATACGTGTGCATCTGTTTTAATAATATAACGACTGCCCAGAGTAATACAGGAAATCAAATTAAGGCCGAAGAGCGAAGGCTGTGCAGAGAGATAGAGAGCCAGCGGCCGCATCTGAGCGTAAGGGATTGTGGGATACGCTCTAATAGCTTTAGTCCAGCAGAGCTCTGCCATTTGCATTTACATCTTTAACAGCTTCATCCAAACACCCATCTATTCCTCTCACTGCTGCTGCGGTTCACACAGCAGATTGGCTACAGATGGACATTTATTTACTTCTTTCCCTGCATATGGTCATGTTTACAATGATAGAAACCCAGGTACACATTATATTGTTTTGAAATGTAACCCTGGACCACAAAACCAGTCATAAGGGTCAATCTTTTGAAATTGAGATTCATAAAATATCTGAAAGCTGAATAAATAAGCTTTCCATTAATGTGTGGTTTGTTAGGATAGGAAAATATTTGAAAATCTGGAATCTGATGGTGCAAAAAAAATTCAATTTTGAGCGAATCGCATTTAAATTTGTCCAAATTAAGTTATTTTTAATCAAAAATTACATTTGGATATATTTATGGTAGAAAATGTACAAATAATCTTCATGGAACATGATCTTTATTTAGTATCCTAATGATTTTGGCATAAAAGAAAAATCGATTTTCCATTTTGACTCATACAATGTATTTTTGGCTGTTGCTACAAATAAACCTATGCTACTTAAGATTGTAAAACATTAAAATGCCCAGCTTTCCTGTAGTGATTACCAGAAAAAATGTTTCTAACAACATTCTACTAACTTTATTTTCAACCAAAAAAAGAAAAAAAAAAAAAAAAAAACTTATACGGAGAAAAATCCTGGAATGTTTTCCTTAAAAAATCTTGAATATCTCGGATGACATGGGGGTGAGAAATTATCAGGAAATTTTTATTTTATTTTGAATGTTAGCACCAAAAAGATTATCATGGAACATTTTTTCCTAGACATTCATCTAATGCTTTTTTTTTTTTTAATTTGTCCAAATTAAGTTATTTTTAATCAAAAAATTACATTTGGATATATTTATGGTAGAAAATGTACAAATAATCTTCATGGAACATGATCTTTACTTAATATCCTAATGATTTTTGGCATAAATTACTGTTTCTTACAACATTCTACTAACTGTATTTTCAACCAAAAAAAAAAAAAAAAAAAAAAACCCTTGTCAAATAAAAAACAATTACCTGAGTGTTTATTTTTTAATATTTTCACATTTAAAATTCAAAAGTTCAAATGTGTAGATTATAACATTACTCAAAGGATACAAAAATATTTCTGACAACATTCTAAAAACATTATTTTCACCAAAAATGTAACATTATTGAAATGTTTATTTTTACTTTTTTTGTTGTGATTATGTTGTTATGAAAATGTTATTTCTGAATGTCCAGTTTTAAAAACTTTTTTTTTTTGATTATGTAAAGTTTAAGGGAAAATTCCATTTTATAAATTTGCGAACATTATGAGAGTTACATTTGAATGTTTTCTAAATGTTACTCAAACAAGTTGCATCAAAAAGTTTAGTCCAACTAAACCATTACAGAAATAAAACATTCCATAATTTACTTATCCCCATCACAAAGAAATTAATTTTTTTGAGGAATACATTCTAAGACTTCAACAGACTGAAGGTAAAAATGCAGTTTCAGTGCAGCTTCAAAGGGCTTTAAATGATCCCAGATGAGGAATAAGGGTCAACAAACAACATACTGTCTTGAACTGGAATACACAG
The DNA here is from genome assembly GCA_033026305.1 of Cirrhinus molitorella. Taxonomy (NCBI): domain Eukaryota; kingdom Metazoa; phylum Chordata; class Actinopteri; order Cypriniformes; family Cyprinidae; genus Cirrhinus; species Cirrhinus molitorella. Next base: position 37,160,276 of record CM065130.1, read on the forward strand.
AGTAAGCATACGTATCGCAGAGCTAGACAAGAAGGCCAAAAAAAGTGGTTAAAAAGTGTATAAATATTTATTTATTTCAGAAAATGTCAAATAATTATGCTATAGATAAGACCTTTATTCCTCGGCTGGGGTTGCCTGGAGCCCTTTGAAGCTGCACTAAAACTGCATTTTTAATCTTCAAGTCCACTATACGGAGAAAAACCCTGCAATGTTTTCTTCAAAAAACTTGAATATCTTGGATGACATGGCGGTGAGTAAATTATCAGGAAATTCTAGACATTCTAGGCTTTTTAAATATTGCTACTTATTTTAGAACGTTCAGAGAACATTCAAAAGTAACATTTTCATTTCCATAGTATTCGCATAATGTCAAAATGAAATATTCCATTAGCGCTTGTATAACCAAGAAAACACGTATAAGAAAAACTGGACATTTTGAATAGAAATAACATTTTTATAAAGCTGAATAGAAAGAGCAGAAGCACAGAACAGCGCAGACTGAACTGAAGCGAAAGGCAGAAAAACGAGCAGTTGAAGGAACGGTGGGGCAGATCTGAGATGAGGATGTGATCTGAATGTGTTCTGCAGGGACGTGATGCGTGATGCTGAACAACAACACACACACATATATAAGGATAACCGGTCGCACAGGGAGCTCAAATACACAAGGGACCAGAGTGAACCAGATGCACATGAATACAGAAACACAGCGCTGATGTTTGCATGAGTGAGTGGGAGGACTGCTTTGATTTGACATCACTGACAGATGAACTTTGACTGAACCCACAACCTTTGAGGAATTATCTTCTCCCCCCTTTTAAAGGATTATCTTCTCTAGCTCAGCATGATTATATTAGGACCAGTTTTATTACATTTAGCACTTTCCCCAGCTGTCAGAACAGACCTGTGACCTGCTGGTTTAACCAGTGCATTAACTAACAGTGACTACCGGACCTGGAGTTAGTTAGGTGTTGTCTACACGTGTGTGCGCACGTGCATTTACATGCATGCTCCATAAAGTGCCCTGTGGCTTTGGCATGGAAGTCAAGACTTATTCTAACAAGAAAAGTAGAGGCTGGAAGATTATCACGAATGCATTCTAAAAATGTCACATTATAATATTAATACAAACAGATTAACATTTTGAAATTCAAATTAAGTATTCATTAAAAATACGAAAAATATGAATTTAGAATGCTGATTATAAATATAACATTTGACACATTTTCAACATAAAGCTGTTTTCAACCTTGAGTCTTTATTAGACAATCATCACTAGTTCTAGTGATCCTAGTAATGTAAAACCTTCTGTTGAAGTGTTAAAGTTCAGTGTGATTGTGCTCTAGGCATTAAAAATCCAAATATAAAATATATTATCAAATGAAGTAAACGCATTATGAAACCTATTAGAAATTAAACACACAGTTGTGACCCTGGACCACAAAGCCAGTCATAAGGGTCAATTTTTTTAAATTATCTGAAAGTTGAATAAATAAGCTTTCCATTGATGTATGGTTTGTTATGATAAGACAATATTTAACCAAGATACCACTATTTGAGGGTGCAAAAAAATCTAAATATTGAGAAAATAGCCTTTAAAGTTGTCCAAATGAAGTTCTTAGCAATGCATATTACTAATCAAAAATTAAGCTTTGATATATTTACGGTAGGACATTTACAAAATATCTTCATGGAACATGATCTTTACTTAATATCCTAGTGATTTTTGCCATAAAAAAAAAAAAAAAAAATCAATAATTTTGACCCATACAGTGTATTTTTGGCTATTGCTGCAAATATACCCCAGCGACTTATGACTGGTTTTGCTCTCAGGGGTCACAAATATGTATTTAAATTGCATGTATCACAATACATCACAATGCAATATGTAGCTGTGCTCATGAGTTTACATACCCCTTGCAGAATATGCAAAATGTTAATATTTTAACAAAATAAGAGGGATCATGAAAATGTAATGCTATTTTTTATTTAGCACTTAATAGTTGTTTATATATGCTCCACAAGACAAAATAATAACTGAATTTATAAAAATGACGTTTTTGTACTGTTTTTATATTTAGTGATAGTTGTTCATGAGTCCCTTGTTTGTCCAGAGCAGTTCATCTGCCTGCTGTTCTTCAGAAAAATTCTCCAGCTCCTGCACATTCTTTGGTTTTCCAGCATCTTCTATATATCTGAATCCTTTCCCAATGTGAATATATGATATTCATTTTGTGTAAACTTTTTTTATTAGATGTTAAATATTATCCTTATATTGTCTTCTGGGAAACATGTAATATTTGTGACCCTGGACCACAAAACCAGTCATAAGTCGCTGGGGTAATAAAACTGGACATTTTTACATTCAAGTAAAAATAAATGTTTCAATAATGTTACATTTTTGGTGAAAATAATGTTTTTAGAATGTTGTAAGAAATATTTTTGTAACCTTTGAATAATATTATAATCTACACGTTTGAACTTTTGAATTTTAAATTTGAATATTCAAAAATAAATGCTCAAGTAATTGTAAGTTTTTTTTTGTTTGTTTTTTTTTTTTTTTTTTTGGTTGAAAATAAAGTTAGTAGAATGTTGTAAGATAATTTTTTCTGGTAAAAAAGAAAGCTGGTCTTAAGTAGCATGGGTTTATTTGTAGCAACAGCCAAAAATACCTTGTATGGGTCAAAATGTTTTTTTTTTTTTTATGTCAAAAATCATTAGGATATTAAGTAAAGATCATGTTCCATGAAGATATTTTGTAAATTTCCTATAGTAAATATATCAAAACACTTTTAAAGGCGATTTTCTCTTTCTTTTTTTTTTTTTTGCACCCTCAGATTCCATATTTTCAAATAGTTGTATCTCATCCAAATATGACAATATTTGGTTTTGGTTTTCACATTCTTTGGTTTTCCAGCATCCAAATATGACAATATTTGGATGCTGGAAAACCAAAGAATGTGCAAGAAATATGAAGAGTTCAGATGCAAAACCAGCTAAAAGCCATCTCGGTCAAAAATGAGATAATGATAATGAGTGAATGCTCTGGATACATATTATACATCCATCAAATACTTTTACTTCAAACTTGCTAAAATCCCACCCTCAGCCCAATCAGAAGTTCCAGTACATAGAAACCTAAAAAATGCATTTTTTAAAGAAAGATGTCACATGGATTTTGAGGCTTTTGCATCTGAACTCTTCATATACATATATATATATATATATCTGCTGTGTGAAATAGTTTATTCAGGACAGTACTAAGCAAATAATAACATGCAGTTTTCATGATCCCTTTTATTTTGATAAAATTATTAACATATTTGCATATTACGCAAGGGGTATGTAAACTTTTGAGCACAACTGTATGTCATATAGGACATTTCCACATTAGGACAATATTTGACATCATAAGTGTCTAACAAAAACATGTTTTCTTGCTCTGTGGTTTAGATGAATGGAATATGACACATGCGGACAGCTGCATATCGAACCGAGCTTGTTCTGAACTGCATTAGAGCGTCTCAGATAGCAACAGTATTGAGCTGAGATGCATTATGTGCTGCTGCTGTTGCTGTAAACTGATCAGTCTGCAATGTAGCCCAAACTCAGAGCAAATGAGCTGCTCTCTCTCTCTCTTTCTCTCTCTCTCACACACACACACACACTCAATTTTCTGGTGCGTTCTTATCTTTCTTCTTCATATCTCTGTCTGTCATTAAATCCTCCAGCGGTTCGTCTCTACAGCGGCTGCTGATTTGGTGTCAGAGCGAGTATCACACGGACAGACTTTCAGCAGAGATTTCTTAGATGAGGATGATGAAGGTCACTGACATCTTACATAAGTCCTGAGCTTTTATCAGATTCACTGAAAGTGGGGAAAAACGAATGGATACTGCATCCGCTGCAGCATAACAGAGGAGCTCATTATTAAGTGATTTCTGGGTTACTACACTAAGAAATAAATTATAACAGGCTTTTCAGGAGTGTGCCATTGAAAATTAATTTGGAATGAAATCTAATTTACATTCTGGAGGAGCGTCACATTTATTTCAATAGGAATAGTTTACAAAAAAATAACATTTCCTAAAAATGTGCTCAGCATCAGTTCATCAACGATGCGGGTGAGTTTGTTTCTTATCAGATTTGTGGAAATTCATCAATCCATCAGTTGTTCACTCTGCAGTGAATGGGTGCCGTCAGAATGAGAGTCCAAACAGCTGATAAAAACATCACATAAATAACATAAATAACAATCGTGAAAACAAAATTTACAAATGCAAGTAAAAATATATTGCACAAAATGTAAAAATGAAAGCAAGGTTTTCAGAATAGCAAACAATGGTCACGGAGTGAAAAATAATACGTGAAAAACAAAAAATCAATAATGCATTTAAAAAAATAATAAGCATGAATTAAAACTTTAAACACATTTAAAATTATATTGCACAAAACTGAAATATGAATGCAACATTTTCCGACTTGCACACAAAATCGTGTTTTCCTTGGTTATATTTCTCTGTTTTTCTGCTCTCAGACATTTTCTGCTTATATTTTTATTTTTTGTATGCTGCGTTTGCTTTTCCAAATGTTGCATTCATATTTCAGTTTTGTGCAATATCATTTTAAAAGTGTTTAAAGTTTTGATTCATGCTTATTATTTTTTTTAATGCGTTATTGATTTTTTGTTTTTCACTTATTATTTTTCACTCCGTGACCATTGTTTGCTATTTTGAAAACTTTTAAATTTTGTGCAATATATTTTTACTTGCATTTGTAAATTTTGTTTTCACAATTGTTCTTTTTTTTTTTTTTTTTTTTTACCTGTGACCGCAATACATTTGGCGGGACACTGATCCCATACAAATCCATCATTAAGATGTTTTTAACTAAAATACGAGTCCATAATCCATAATAACGCTTCCTCCAATGTTGTCTCTCACATCAAAATCCATCCACATATTTGTTTAGAGCTGTTTTGGATTGTAAACAGTGCTTGATCTGTGCAGATTTCTCTTCTGATTCAGAGCAGACCACTTTTTCTCTGGAGGAAGCGTTATTATGGATTATGGACTCACATTTTTGTTAAAAATGGAGTGGTGTGGATTACTGTGATGTTTTTATCAGCTGTTTGGACTCTCATTCTGACGGCACCCATTCACTGCAGAGGATCCATTGGTGAGCAAGTGATGAAACGATACATTTCGACAAAAATGATGAAGAAGCAAACTCATCCCAATCTTGGATGGCCTGAGGGTGGGAACATATTCAGCACATTTTGGGTGAACTCTTCCTTCAGTCTACCAGGAATAAAACCTAAACCACAGTTTGCAGCTATAAACAGCTTAAATCGTCTGAATTGAGTCAGATTTACTGAACAGAAAGCGTCTCTCGCTGTTTGCGACACTTGCCTCGAGCCATAAATTCAACAATAGGCGAGTAGTTCACACAACTATTTCATGATATCAACACTCTGGGTTTATAGGGAGTTTTGAATATGTTTTTTGCTGAGTTCAGCATGAGCCACGCAGCAAAAATAGGCTGAAGCAGAGCAATAATCTGGGTTGCAGCGTTGCAAGGCTTTTAGGAGTATATTGAGCTGGAAGCCATTAAACTCTCCTTTAAAAGGGTCTCGGATTTCAGTTTATGTAGACTTATATATATATATTATTTTTATTATTTATTTATTTTTTTTGCATATGGCAGAAAGTAGATTTTTCCAGCCAAAATACATTCAAAATATATATAGCAAATAATGACATTTAATTAAATGTATGTTTTTTTTTGTTTGTTTGTCACATTCCAGCATATTTTTGAGGGGGCAACTTCCTAATTGCTAATCCTTATTTAAATTTGTATTGAAAAAAATAAAAAAATAATGAAAATAATTGTAAATGCTTACTAAAAAATATTAATATTTTTATATGTTTTCAGAAACATACATACATTTTGGCAGAAAATATATTTTGAAACATATTTTAACATATATTTTGTATATTTCAAAAATATAAAAAAAACAATAGCCGTATGTTTCACTGTGAAAATCCATTTTCACTGTTTCTTTTCTTACATTGAATCTATCTGGCTCTTGAGTCTTAATATTGTTGCATTTGAGGTTTAACTAATCAGCATTTTCCAAAGGAAAATTGTAACTGTTTAATTTAGTTTTATTTACATAATGCGCATATAAATAATAATGTGGCAGCATCTAAATTAACTGCTTCTTTCAAGACATGACTGAATCAACATGCTTACAGTACATTAGGTTACAACAAAAACTCATTTTTAGGGGTCAGATCAGGTAGAAATAATTCTAGCTGTAAAGTCTGGCATTTTGACAGTGACACAGAAGCCCAACCAGGACTCTCTCTGACATCAACATACATCACACACGTCTACAAACACAGCAGCATCGATCTGTTCCTGACATCCACTCCTGACCGCAGACCAGACAACAAAGTAGCGTGCATGACACCGTGCCTCCTTCAGGTTGTATGCTGCATGTTTTTAAAGGCTGTGGACATAATCAAAGCCGACAGCCGCCTTCCTTTGACTTCTGATGCATGTCAGGATGCGAATCTATCAGTCCGCTGGAGAGCAAAAATCATCTCTCCACAAATGACACTCGACTCGAGTTCAGCAGCACACAATGATCATTTATCCTAATGCACGGAGCTCATTTATCTCAATGCTTTACTAATGAAAAACCTGAAGAGGGTGCGGAATGAAATAGAAAGCAAACGCTGTGACGTTCATTTGAAAGCAACGAGTGCAAAATGGGTTTTACCAGCCGTGTCAGAACGATTGGGTCAGACCTATTATGAAGTGTGTTTTTAATACTCCCTTCGTTTATCTTTTAATATACTGCATTAATTATTCAAATATAGACTGAAATCAAATTAGTTAGGGTTTCCACAATATATTGAAGTGAGCATAATGTAGGGCTTCATTTTAAATAATTTCACTCTTTTGTTTTATTTTTAATTAGGTATTAATTTATAGTTTTTTACTGTACTCTCAATATCATTTTCTATCCTATCAGTCTTTTGTAAAATTCAGTCTTTCTTAATGACAAAATCTTCCAGGAAGTGACACACAAAACATGGGAAAACATCAACACAAACATCAGTAAGTATTCTATCTTGCAGTTATGTTTAACTTTAGTCTTTATTTGACCCTCCAAATCTAGCACTCTATTCTATTTCTATTTCTATTCTTTAAAAAAAATCTACTCTATTATTTTTTGTCATCTTTAAAAAAACTTTTCTAACTTCCTATCTTTTCTTTTTTTTTTCTTTAAAAAAATATTATTTTTCTCAAAAAAAAAAAAAAAAAAAAACACTATCTTGCTCTATTCATTTTCTATTCTGTTTTCTTTTTATTTACTATATAATTAAAAAACCTTGCTATGTATACTGCACTAAGCTAAAGACTTGTCATAGCACTTGTCGGAGCATTGCTCTTTTGTTGATTTGGATTGCTTCCATTGTCCGCTTTGGATAACAGCGTCTGCTAAATAACTAAATGTAAAGGTAAATGTAAATGTAGAATCTTAATAGAATGTTCATTCATAACCTGGCTGTTACTAATGTTCTCAAAATGAACACTGATACATTGATACAATGTTCATGGAATTTTTTAAACAGCTTAGAACCTTTTTCTCTTGTGTTTTAATTGTTACTTGTTTCGGAATGTTCAGAGAACATTCAAAAGCAGCATTCTTTTAATGTTTGCAAATTAATACAATGTAATAGATCCTTAATGCATAACAATTTCTTTAAAAACCTTTAAAAACAGAATGTTTCAGAAATGTGACCCTGAACCACAAAACCAGTCATAAGTGTCAATTTTTCGAAATTTACATTTATACACCAGCTGAAAGCTGAATAAATAAGCTTTCCATTAATGTACGGTTTGTTAGGATGGAACTATATTTGGCCGAGTACAACTATTTGAAAATCTGGAATCTGAGGGTGCAAAAAAAAATTGCCTTTAAAGTTTTCCAGGTGTTCTTAGCAATGCATATTACTAACAAAAAATTTAGTTTTGATATATTTACGGTAGGAAATTTACAAAATATCTTCATGGAACACAATCTTCGTTTAATATCCTAATGATTTTTGGCATAAAAGAAAAATGTATAATTTTGACCCATACAATGTATTGTTGGCAATTGCTGAAAATATACCTCTGCGACTTAAGACTGGTTTTGTGGTCCAGGTTAGCTTAATGTTAGCAAAATGTTCTTAGAACATATTTTCATTAGCTGGATCAGTGGATTTGATGAATTTTGTGATGTTAGTTTGTTTCACTATGTAAAACTCATCCTCTTTGGTAACAAATCAGTTTGATAACGTCAATTTTAAAAGATGGTTAAATTATGAAAATAAACTTCAAGTTGACGTCCTTATGTAAACTAACTGTTCTTTTATTTTTGAACATCTGCTATGTGCTTTTACCGAAATGCTTATTCATATTCATGTTTTCAAGCGTTGCAGAGTTTGTTGTGGAGTTTCTGCAGAATAGGAATGACCCATTTATCAATGTCAGCCTCACACACACACACACACACACACACACACACACAAACACACTCATCAATAACTGCAAACCTGCGTTATCACGCTGACACCGGGCCATACAGACATATATTTATTTTGCGACACACTATCTTTAATCTGAGCTTTAGAGGCTGATCTATTTGTGCTGCTGCAGCACTGGGAGCCGGTTATGAGAGCTGCGAATACTCTTATATTTCTGCCAAGGAGATCAATGTGTGCGTCTGAGAGCGTTCACACTCCCGGAGGAGCTTCTCTGTGTTTTAACCCTCAGCGTATTTCAGCTACACTTAGTATTTGTGGCCATTTTAGCACACATAGAGAGGGCTACATCAATAATTACTGCATTTGGAGTTTAGGGGCCAATAAACTGCTGATTTAGGTTTTAAGGCCCAACAGATTTGTTAAGGGAATAGTTCAACAGCAACATTTTTAATCCGAGATGTTGGTGAGTTTGTTTCTTAATCAGATTTGGAAAAATGCAGTATTCCATCACCTGCTCACCAAAGGATCCTCTAAAGTGAATGGGTGCCGTCAGAACGAAAGTCCAAACAGCTGATAAAATATGCAATATGCAGTATCTTATTCGATAATGTAGTAAGTTTTGTTGTAATGACGTGCGATCTGACATTATCAAGAAGGTTATCACCAAATCACACAGAGTGCAGGCGTGTCGATTTATTAGTCTATTAAAACTCAAAATTCCAGGCTTTCTAAATTGTAGATGACAAAATGCTTCTGTATTTTATATTTCTATAATTTGATCTAATTAACTTGATCTATATCCCACAAAGAGTACCGTTTTTAGCATGATAACACATTTAATAATCATTTTATACAAGTTCAGTAAAGCAATAAGTGACTTTAGACATCATATTACTTGTTTTTGCTCAGTTTTGCAACGAAAATAGTTCCAAACACAGATCACAGCACTGTTTTGTGTCTCTGAGCAATGGATGGTATTAAATGAATCAGCGTTTTGAACTAATCGGTTTATCAAAATGATTCAGTGGTTCACTCATTAACGCAGACAGATGCTTTTTCTCAGCCATTTGAATGAATTGGTTGAATCTCAGTGACTCACTCACTTGTGCAGTTTTAATTTCACATTTCAACTAATTTTCATGTCTGAAATTATTTCAAATATCAGCATTCAACGTTTTAACTAAACATTACGCTTATTAATGAATCTGCAACTGCCTTTTAAATGCATCAATGCCCCCCATACATCTAAATGCTATTTCAAATGCAGATTCAAGAAATGTTTTCTTATGTTGGAATGAAAGACACTAAGTACAGGAAGAAGTGCTTCTTATTCTTACCCAAAAATACAAAATGGAAGAAAGAGTTAAAACAGAACACAATTTTGCTACTCAAGCTGTGTATGAACATTTTATATATATATATATATATATATATATATATATATATATTTGCTTCTTTTCTATTTTGCATTTACTTGTACTTTTACTTTTACAATACTTAAGTATGTTTACTATAAAACAAATACTTTTTGTACTTAAGTACAATAAATATCACATACTTAAAGACTTTTACTCAAGTAATATTCTAAACAGTGACTTTAACTTCTACCAAAGTCATTTTCTGGTAAGATATCTGTACTTTTACTTAAGAATGGTTTTCAGGTACTTTATACAACACTGTCCACACCACTCCAGTCCATCAGTTACCATCTTGAGAAGACAAAAGCTCAAACAAATCCATCATTAAGATGTTTTTAACGTTAAAGCTTCCTCCAGAGAAAAGTCCATCTTCTGTTGTCTCTCACATCAAAAAGCGACATGTTTGTTTAGAGCTGTTTTGGCTTGTAAACTGTGCTTGATCTGTGCAGATTTCTCTCCTAAATCAGACCAGAATGTTATTATGGATGATGGATACGTGTTTTAGTTAAAAACATCTTAATGATGGATTTATTTCAGCTTTTGTCTTCTCAAGATGTTAACTGATGGACTGGAGTGGTGTGGTTTGCTTGTGGAATATTGTGATGTTTTTATCAGCTCTTTGGACTCATTCTGACGGCACCCATTCACTGCAGAGGATCCTTTGGTGAGTGATGGAGTGCCACATTTTTCTAAATCTGATGAAGAAACAAACTCATTAACATCTTGAATGGCCTGAGGGTGAGCACATTGTCAGCAATTGTTTATTTTTGGGTGAACCGTTTCTTTAATCTTGTGTAACTATATCCTTCTTAAACAAGGTTTGCAGTAACCGATTTTGCATCAGGACACAGATTTTACTCTTCTGCGGAGTTTGGAGCAACTGAATCAGTGTTAGCAAGAATTGGGCTACTTTTACACTGTTTCGGAGGGTAGTTTTTGATGTCTGCGGGTTGAAGCGACCCCAATAACGTCATATTTAACCCCTAAAATACGAATTTACCATGGGAACCCCAACAAAAAACATGTATTTTACCCCCCAGAACGCATTTGTTTAATGGGGGGCTAGTTTTGAGTAGCAATTGGGCGGGTTTTGGTGTGAAAACCTGGCATCCCTGAACTGAATTAGCATCTAAACCTTAATTTAATACAAGTTACTCAATCCTCATTGCTGCAATTCACCCACATAGAGATTTTTTTTTTTTTTTTTTGCATGAGTCATAACCACAGCACATAAAAACAAACACTTTAATTCAGACTGTCTTTCCATCATTGCTCTTGCATGGATGCATGGACTTGCTCACTGGATTTTAACAGCAGTGAAGTCCATCGTGTGTGTGTGTGTGTGTGTGTGTGTGTGTGTGTGTGTGTGTGTGTGCATAGGTGGGCGTGTGTATGTAAATGAACACAGAGGAGACATGTAGGTTGATGCCAAACTGAATCTATATTTACAGTGTAATAAAACATGCATTTATTCTACCTGATCTCACTCTGTGATTGTGATTGTGTTTGTGTATGTGTATATATATATATATATATATATATATACATACACATTTACGTGTGTGTGTGTGTGTGTGTGTGTGTGTGTGTGTGTGTGTTAATGACTTTTACTCCTCCGGGAACACTGTGCCGAACCCTCAAATTCTCACACCTAAGGTGTTTTAATATATATTTATGTGTATAAATGCTTAACCACTTATGAAGTTCTCATTCAAGGGAAATGTTGTTTAGATATTTATAAATGCACTTGTGTGCATGCATAAACATGCGCACACGACACAAATCTGAATTAATCAGATGATCAGCATGCAAGTATTTAATTAAACATTAACATCGCCATCTGGAGGAGCGTGAAATGAAACTTTGAACATAGGCGTTGATCCATCTGCGTCACTTCACCTATAAACAACTTGCTATTTATAAAACATCAAGAGGGAAACTTGTATGAACTCACCCCGATGATAACAGTGTCATCTCCTTGAAATGTGGGGATATATTTGTCCCCGCGGAGGATTTCGGACTGGTTGAGGGGTCTGAATCGACACAACACCCTGATGTTGCATTCTGCGCTGACATCAGCCATCCTGCGATGCTGCACTAAAGCCGCCTTTAGATACAACAATGCGTTTCTCTTCTGATCTATGAATAATTCGCGCACTCCTCTGTGGATGAACGCCTTTTACTGACAGGCGAAGCGATCAGGATGAATGATCCGCATGCAGCGAGTCAAAACATCTTGCAAAGCGCGTCCGTCGTTAAAGCCCGAGAGCCGAGCGGGTGATAGTAAAGAGTGTTTCTGTGAATCGCTCTCTCGAGGTTGTGTTGTGAGTGTTAGTGCTGCAGAAGTGCAGCGTGATGCTGCAGGGATACGGAGACACACGCGCTTGGCACCGCGGCGCTCTGATTGGCCGGCATTTGACAGGGGGCGGGGCGTGTGCTGGCTCTCGCATCAGCACCGCTGGTCGGCATGTCAACTTATATTTTAAACAAAAACTCACAAAATGAGAAGAGCACACAGAAAGCTTTGTGTTTTGCGTGTTGCATTACTGCTGATCCACAAAATCTGCAGAGAAAGTCAGTCTGCTTTGCTGGTCTTTGCTGGTTTACCTGACCAGCTGACAACTGCTCCGAATTCGACACAGAATAATTAATAAATTATACTACAATAGGCCTATATAAAAGCGAATTATAACATAATAATTTAAACTTAAGTGGGGTTAATCAATATATTGCAAGTAATTTTAATTCCTTTTTTGTCATCTGCTTTTTTCTTTCTTTGGGAGAATAACGAATAGTTTTTGGCTGTTTCTTGTGACAGAAATAATTGAAATAATTTATGAAATAATTAAAAAATATCCTGTTAACCTGAATTAACCCTTATAATTGTTGTTGTTTTTTAATAAATAAATAAAAAATATTAAATAGTGAATTATATAAAAGAGAATTATAACAAATTAATTTGAACTTAATATATTTCCGCTAATTTTAATTCCTCTTTTTCTTTTTCTTTTTCTTTTTTTTTTCTTTGGAAGAATAACAAAACTTTTTGGGCCATTTCTTGTGATATGAATGTTTGGGATGTTCCCAAATAAATAAATAAAAACGATTGATAACAAATTGATTTGAACTTAAGTGGAGTTAATCAATATATTGAAAGTAATTTTAATTCCTTTTTTTCATTTTCTTTTTTTTTTTCTTTCTTTGGAAGGATAGCAAACTTTTTTGGGGCTATTTCTTGTTTAGGATGTTCCCAAATAAATAAATTAATAAATATGAATTATAACAAGTTAATTTAATCTTAAGTGGGGTTAATCAATATATTGCAAGTAATTTTAATTCCTATTTTCATCTGCTTTTTTCTTTCTTTGGGAGAATAGCTAATAGTTTTTGGCCGTTTCTTGTGACAGAAATGTTTATGAAATAATTAAAAAATATACTGTTAACCTGAATTAACCCTTATAATTGTTGTTGTTTTTTAATAAATAAATAAAAAATATTAAATAGTGAATTATATAAAAGCGAATTATAACAAATTAATTTGAAGTTAATATATTGCAACTAATTTTAATTCCTCTTTTTCTTTTCTTTTTTTTTCATTGGAAGAATAACAAAACTTTTTTGGCCATTTCTTGTGATATGAATGCTTGGGATGTTCCCAAATAAATAAATAAAAACGAATTATAACAAATTAATTTGAACTTAAGTGGAGTTCTTTCATTCTTTGGAAGGATTACAAAACTTTTTTGGCCATTTCTTGTTTAGGATGTTCCCAAATAAATAAATAAATAAATAAATATGAATTATAAAAAGTTAATTTAATTTTAAATGTGGTTAATCAATTTATTGCAAGTTTTAATTACTTTTTTGTCATCTGCTCTTTCTACTTCTTTCTTTCTTTCTTTGGAAGAATATTTTCTTGTGATAGGAATTATTAGGATGTTCCCAAACAAACAAACAAATAAATAAGAACTTAAGTGGGGTTAGTCAAAATATTGCAAGTAAATTTTAATTCCTTTTTATTCTGTCTTTCTTTCTTTCTTTTAAAATTTTAGGATGTTCCCTTTTATGAAATAAATAAGTAAGTACTTTTACTATATTAAAGTTTTTATTTTATTACTTATATTTGGTTAATTTAGATGAACCGGGACAAAAAACTCCATTTAACTTTATTAATAGTAATTTGAATTCCTTTTTAAATCTGTTTTTTTTTTTTTTTGGAAGAATAACTAAACTTTTTGTTCATTTCTTGTGATATGTTTAGGATGTTCCCTTTTATGAATAAATAAATAAATAAATATCACTTTTATTAAATATTTTATTACTTAACTGTATATTGGATGAAATCAGGTAAATTGGCACACACCTTTTGCTGGAAAAAAAAATACCCCAGTTAACTTGAACCAACTTCTATAATTGTTTTTTATTTCACTAAATAAATACATTAAATACTAAAATATATAAAAGCGAATTATAGCAAGTTAATTTATACTTCAGTGGGTTCAGTCAATATATATTGCAAGTTATTTAGAGAGTTTTGTGACATTCTTTTTTCTTTAGCAGCTTTGAGGCTTGAAATAACATTTTCAAAATATTCTTAAAATACTTGGAGCTATTTCTTGTTATTTCGGAAATCCCGTCGGATCCTGTAATCCTCGCGAGATCGCGCGGGGTTTCGTTAGTGTGTGACGTCACAGCTGTCACAGTGGCAGGCGGCCTGTCTGTGTTCGCTACCGAGTCATCCGCTTCATCCAGCCGGTTATATCTCCTTTCAAACTGCAGTAAAGAAACACGCACCGCACACAGAATAACATTAAACTGCTTATCCCCTGCGTGCTGCAATGGCCGACCCGAAGTATGCCAACCTGCCGGGCATCGTAAGTGATTCATTCAGTTTGTAAACAACAATAACAGTGCGGTATATTAGCATTAGCCGCGGCTAACGGTCTGAGCTGATTCAAAGCGGAACATTCATTTATAACGTTAAACAATTTTATATATCCATAGGCGAATTAAGTGTTCTGAGGAAATATAAGATGTTTAATGCCTTTTAATGTTATTGAGATATTTTGAGATGTAGAGTTAACGTTATTAGAGATTGTTGACAGGAGTGTTCGCTCATGTTTATGACTGATGCTCGTCAAACATAACACTCACAACTTATAAATATCGTGTAATTGGTTGTTTTTCCGACTTAGTTGCTTGTATGTTGTGTAAATGGGCGATTGCACACCTTTATTTTGCAGGCAGGTTTGTAAGAAATAGATGTTTGTGAAGGGCGTTGGCCAGATGTAATATAATGTCAGTGTTTTAATATGTCACGTTATTGCTGGCGTCTATTTGATGTCAGTCTGTGTTGTTTACATGACTACCTTAAACTATTGCTCAGTCAATATGGTATGGGTTTTCAATGCTGGTTTTTACGTTTGGCCCATGCACATTTGTATTGTATCAATTATATATATATATATATATATATATATATATATATATATATATATGGTTTCTGCGAGTCTTAACAGTCAGAGCAGACCACCTTATTTTCAGAAAGTCATGGCATGAAATTGTTGTTTTCCAACACAAATATATAAAACATCCTTAAAGGATTAGTTCACTTCCGGAACAAAAATGTACAGATAATTTACTGTCTTTTACAAGTCTTTCTTTCTTCAGTCATAAAGAAATTACGTTTTTGAGGGAAGCATTCCAGAATTTTTCAGCATATAGTGGACTTCAGTGGTGCCCACGAGTTTGAACTTCCAAAATGCAATTTAAATGCAGCTGCAAAGGGCTCTAAATGATCCCAGCCAAGATAGAAGGGTCTTATCTAGCGAAACAATCAGTTATTTTCATAAATTAGTATTTATAATTTTTTTAACCTCGAATGCTCCAATTCAAGACAGTTAGGGTATGCATCGCATAGCTAGACATGACAAGCATTTGTGGTTAAAGTGTGTGCAAATATTAATTTATTTATGAAAATGACCGATCGTTTCGCTAGATAAGACCCTTCTTCCTCGGCTGGGATCATTTAAAGCCCTTTGAAGCTGCATTTAAACTGCATTTTGGAAGTTCAAACTCGCTGGCACCATAGAAGTCCACTATATTGAGAAAAATCCTGGAATGCTTCTCTCAAAACGTAATAATCTGGAAGTATATATATTCATGGTTTCTGCAAGTCTTAACAAAGTCTTAAAAGTCAGAGCAGACCATCTTATTTTCAGAAAGTCATAGCATTAAATTGCATGCACTGCACAAAAGTTGTTTTCCAATACAAATATATAAAACTTCCTTAAAGTATTAGTTCACTTCCAGAACAAAAATTTACTGTGTCTTTTACAGACATAAAGAAATTAAGTTTTTGAGAGAAGCATTCCAGGATTTTTCTCCATATAGTGGACTTCAATGGAGCCCACGAGTTTGAACTTCCAAAATGCAGTTTAAATGCAGCTTCAAAGGGCTCTAAATGATCCAAGCCAAGGAAGAAGGGTCTTATCTAGCGAAACAATCGGTTATTTTCATAAATAAATTAGTATTTAGACAATTTTTAACCTCAAATGCTCCGATTCAAGGCAGTTAGGGTATGCATGGCAAGCATTTATAGTTAAAATGTGTACCAATATTAATTTATTTATGAAAATGACAGATCATTTCACTAGATTAGACCCTTCTTCCTCGGCTGGAATCATTTAGAGCCCTTTGATGCTGGATTTAAACTGCATTTTGAAAGCTCAAACTTACAGGCACCATAGAAGTCCACTATGCTGAAAAATCCTGGAATGTTTTTCTCAAAAAGCATAATTTCTTTACGACTGAAGAAAAAAAAAGACATGTAAAAGTAAATTATCTGTAAATTTTTGTTCTGGAAGTGAAATTAATTAATCAAATTGATCTTTTAAATCAAGATACATTTACTTGATGCAAATGTAAGTTCTTAAGAAAAAATCCACAAAATGAAGAGTTTTTGCTTAAAACAAGAACAAAAGTTGAAGTTGAAACTTAATTTCCTCCCAGGCCTCCAACGAGCCTGATGTCTATGAGACGAGTGATCTGCCCGAGGATGATCAAGCGCAGTTTGAGTCGGTGAGTATCTCATTTGTGTGTTTGTGTGTGTGTGTGTGAGAGAGAGACTCACATTTGAGCTAATTATACTTTCCCTCCCCATTCACTAACCCACCATCACTGTCTGACCCGCTCCGGATGCTAGTTTGTGCAAGTAAGACGTCCTTGTTTAACTGCATGGGTTGAAATCTTCCTGCCTTTCGAATGTTTTCTAATCAGGGACAGTCGTACATTTAGCATTGGGGTGTTGTTTGATTTATTTGAACTGTGGACAGGTTTTTATATGTGTAGTTTTGCCTGTGTGTGTCATATTACAATGATAAAAGTCTGAACTGGTAAAATGCGGTACAGGTTTTAAATTTGACAGTTTGACAGAAATGCGGTGTGTTTCACTTTTTTCTAGGGCTGTGCAATTTGTGAGAAAAACATATGTGACCCTGAGCACAAAACCAGTCAAAAGTAGCATAGGTATATTTGTAGTATTAGCCAACAATACATTTTATAAATCAACTCAAAATTATTTATTTTTTGTTTTATGCCAAAAATCATTAGGATCTTAAGATATTTTGTAAATTTCCTACCATAAATATATCAAAGCTTAATTTTTGATTAGTAATATGCATTGCTGAGAACTTCATTTGGACAACTTTAAAGCGAATTTTCTGAATATTTAGATTTTTTGCACCCTCGGATTACAGATTTTCAAACTTAAAAAAAACCAAAAACAAACAAAAAAATTATTTAGCATACAAAAACACAATCTTTGCAGATATTGTCCTATCATAACAAACACACATCAATGAAAAGCTTATTTATTCAGCTTTTGTTGCAAAAAATAAAATGCAAAAAATACAAAAATTAATTCAAATGATTAAAAAAAAAGAAAAAAATAGTAGCTCAGTGACACTAAAATATCACAGGTGATTATATATCAATATGAATATAAAATTATAATAAAAAATACTTTTGGTATGATTATTATATTTTTTACAAAGTAAAAATATTGAACAAAATAAGACATAATACTATTGCAATATTTTAATGTAAAATAAAAACAATAAATATAAATCATAAATCATAGTGATTTGTTTTGTTTGAGTATACTAATATTTGTGCTAATGCGATTAATCACATCCAAAATAAAAGTTTTTGTTTACATAATATGTGTGCGTACTGTGTATATTTATTATTTATTTATAAATACACACATACAGTATATTTTGAAAATATTTACATATTATATATAAATATTTTTTACATATAAACTTAACATATTTTTCTTAAATATATACATGCATGTGAGTGTATTTGTATCAGGGTTGCCATAGTTCATGGAATTTCTGGAAAATCATGGAATTTTAAAAGGTCTATTCCTTTTTGTTGGTTGCTTTAAATTTTTTGTTTCCATTTCTCAAAACTTAATTTTTCTATACCGTATTTTGTTTTATCGCATTGTTTCACACGTTTTGCCTATTGTTATGGTTATGAAAGCGTAAAACCAAAAATGTATTTCAGTAGAAATAGTAGTAACATTTAACGGGTAAAAGCAAAAAAATAAAAAATAAAAGTGTATATGTGTCTTGTACTAAAAACATCTGTGAAAAAGTAAATAAAGCTTGCAAATGGAGGGATCCGTTCATTGTAGGTCATGAAAATCAGCTTTTTAGTCAGTGAACGTCAGGGAAAAGTCAAGGAATTTGACATTTGGCTTAGAGTGGGAACGCTGTTATATATACGTAATAAATATACACAGTACACACACAGAAAATATGTAAACAAAAACTATTTTTGATGCGTTTGATGGCAATTAATTGTTAAACAGCCCTATTTATAACTAATATTTGTGGTTGTCTCAATTTCTTTTTATTATTTAATAAAATCAAATTTTTAAACCGTAGGGAGCACTAAAAGTGTCTCTTTTGTGAAGAATAGCCAGTTTATAAGCTCTTCTCAACCCAAGTATGGGAAAGATGGAAATGACATCCTTTATGCACATTATAAGTGACCCAACCTCAGAGTATCACTTCATTATGAAACACGTAGCATGTGTATTTTGTGCATATATTTATTTAACCAAAAAGCAGACTTTGAGATTTGATAATTACAGTAAGCCAAATTACAGTTCTGGTTTAATTACTATTAATTGTGCAGCCCTTCTTCCTCCAGTCTGTATGTGTGTCTCCAGCTGTTTCTCTGGTCTGCATCAATTCTCTCATCCTTCTCATCCCTGGGGCGATGAAGTCTGTGTGTCAAGCTGTAGACTAACATCTGCTCTCTCCACAAACAGCACGACTAACGTTTGACACGAGCTGCACACGCTTAAGTTTACGTGACCTGTGTGCTTTGTGTAAAACTCTGGCTATCTTTCATCAGCCACTGACCTGTGAGCGCTTTTGTGTTGATAACATGATCAAATGTAGTAGTGCACAGGCATTATTCAGCGTCAGCTGTAGAAACGGAGGCCTGCGGCTGTAATTAACAGAGACTGATGAAATAAACAAGCAATCTCACAACGCAGCGCTCTGTTCTCTTCTCCCTCCAGCTCCTGTTGTGCATGTCATATGATAACTACATTAATATCTCTCTCTCTCTCTTTCTCTTCCTTACTCTCTTCTGTTTTTCTCTTTCTCTTTTGCTCTAACTGTCTTTGGGGACCCAAGGAGCTGGTAAGAGTTTCTGATTCCCCTTTAACACCCAGTGACTCCTCTAAACCAATCAGATGTCTGATCGTGAGCTGTGCATGTGCGTCTGTGAACTCACACGCGTCTGGAGTGTTTTTGTGATTGGCTAAAGTGTGCTGTAAAGGCCAGTCTGTCAAAAGGGAGTTTTTATCAGGATTTTGCACTTTAGGAAAGCTGAAGCAGTATTCTGGGTTAAATAATACAGCTTTGGTGACATTATCAGTTGCCACATAAAACTCAACTTGTCTTTCAGTGAAGAAAAAAAAAAAAAACACAAACCTTTGGATTTTGTTTGAAAAGATATGTGTATATATATTAAATATAAAATAATATGTCTTATACCTTATACAAAATAAGAGGATATACACATAATATATAATGAACAAAATAACATTGTGTATATTTAATATAATTCTTTATTAATATATTTAGACTTAAATTAATAGTACTTAATATATTTATTATTTATTAATATATTTATATTAATACTTAAGATTTATTAACTAGACTTATTTTTGTTAAAGTATACTCCCTCCAAGTATGCAGAATTATCAGCCAATTATATAATCATTATAATATTTATTCAAATATTTAGACTTATATTAATACTTATATAGTTCTTAACATACTTATACTTTATATATTATTAATGTATATTGTTATTTATTAATATATTTAATACTTAAGATTTATCAAAAAGTATAGTATAAAATGTAGTGTATATAATTTTTGTCCAAGTATGCACAGTTATGGGCCAGTTATGTATTTATTATAATTATTTATTCATATATTTAGACTATTAATACTTATATAGTACTAAACATGCTTATAATTAATATATTTATTATTATTAATAATATATTTATTGTAATACCTAAAATGTATTAAGAAGACATATTTTGTGTTTAAGTATAATTAACTTGTATTGATACATATATAGTACTAAACATGCTTATAATTAATACATTTATTATTATTATTAATGATAATAATATTAATATTAATTATAATTATTATTAGTAATACCTACAATTTATTAAAAAGACTTATTTTAATGTTTAAGTATACCTATATTCTCTCTCTCTATGTGTATAGTATAGTATAGAGAAGTATTAAATGTAGTATATATATATGCACAGTTATGGGCTAATTATATATTTATTATAAACATTTATTCATATATTTAGACTTATATTAATACTTATACAGTACTTAGCATACTAATAGTTGATATATTATTATTATTATTCATATATTTATAGTATTACTTAACATTTGTTAAGAAGACTTATTTTTATGCATACTCTCAATGTGTATAGTATAGTATTGTATTAGATGTAATATATGTAATTATTGTCCAAGTATGTAGTTATGGGCCAATAATCTATATAATCAATGTATAATCAATATTATTCTATCATTTTTCACACATTTAATTATAATAATACTTATAATAATAATAATTATATGAATACATTTATTACATTTATAATAGTATAGTATGTTATATAGTATAGTATACTTGTATTATCATGTAAGTATCCTCAGTTATGCACTATGCAGCAGCTGTTGTTTCATCACTAGTGCAGACTGTGATGCACGTAGATCTCAAACATTTGACAGGAACATTACAATGTAAAATGTAGAAGATAAATTAGTGTTGATTTGTGTGTTTTGTTAATGCTCCAGCATCATTTCTAGTGTGCTGTCATCTCCTCAGCTCCACCATTCTCTGTCTCAAAGCTCCAGAATGAAAAAGTCTGTGCATTTAATGTCCTGCACACTGACATTCCCAGCCAATTAAAACAGAAAAGTGTCCGAATGCTGTGTGAGTTCACCGTTCATCAGACGCTCTGTCTGTGGAAGTGTGTGTTCGTGTTTCTCCAGCGTAATGGCCACAGTAGACACGCAGATTCATAGTGGACAGTTTTCCCTCATAACAAGGCTTTAGTGGTGTTTGCTGAATTAGACTGACACTAAAGAAAGGAATAGAGACTTGGACCAGAAAGAAACCACCCTAGTAACACACTAAACAGCAGTCATAACATCCTCAGCACACTAATATTGACTTTTGGAAAGCCCAGCATAGATGTTTTTAGTTAGATAGACGCTTGAGCTTATTAAACAGCTTGAATCTCCTCCTGTCATTTATTTTCAGGTTGATGTGTGTGTTTGAGAGAATAAATGCATGATGGTCTGCCAATTGTTTATCTGTGAGTGATTAAATCCGTGTTCTGCCGAACCTGAGCTGGACAGACATTCGAATCAGCCACGCCCCTTCTGTGAGGCCTAACTGCCTCAAAGATTCAGCCAATCAGAGCTTGAGAAGCGCCTCCTTTATAATCAGCGAGGCGTCTAGATCTGCTCGTTTAGCCGCTGCATGTGTGTCGTGTGTGTTTTTTTGTTTCTCGTGTGATTGGTTTGTAACTCGTCTCGCAGGAGGAGCTGTGCAGCGACAGCGTGGAGCGGATCGTCGTCAATCCCAACGCCGCCTACGACAAGTTCAAAGACAAACACGTCAACACCAAGGGTTTGGGTGAGGAGAGACATTTCTGAGATACCAAACAGGGTTATTTTAGCATTTAATTTGAATACAGATTAGATTTTAAAATTGTATTCAAATTCTTTCAAAAAATTATATATATACACTAGCAGTCAAAAGTTTGGACACACCCTCTCATTTAATATTTGTAAAAAAAAGTCTCTTCTGCTCATCAAGGCTGCATTTATTTGATCAAAAATACAGAAAAAAACAGTAATCTTGCAAAATGTTATTACAATATAAAATACTGTTTTTTATTTGAATATACTTTACAATATAATTTATTCCTGTGATACAAAGCTGATTTTTCATCAGCTGTTACTCCAGTCTTAAGTGTCACGTGATCCTTCAGAAATCATTCTAATATGCTGATTTATTATTAGAATTATCAATGCTGGAAACAGTATTTTTTTGCAACCTGTGATTGTTTTTTCAGGATTCTTTGATGAATAACAAGTTAAAAAGAACAGCATTTATTCAAAATATAAATCTTTTCTAACAACGTAAATTATGCTGTCACTTTTTATTAATTTAACACATCCTTGGTGAATAAAAGAATTCATTTCTTTCAAAAAAAGAAAGAATACAAATTTACTGACCCCAAACTTTTGAACAGTAGTGTATATTGGTAGAAAACCTTTCTATTTTAAAGAAATCCTGTTCCTTTTAAACCTTTTATTGATCAAACAATCCCAAAAAATAGTAATATTTATTTTTGATCAAGTGAAAACAGCATAAGAAATTTCTTTAAAAAACATTAAACGAGACGGAGTGTCCAAACTTTTGATTGGTAATTATTATTATTATTATTATTATTATTTCAGTTTTAGTACATTAAGTTAAACTAAATAAAAATAAGAAATTTTGTTTTATTTTTTTTTTTTTATTTCAGCAAAAGTTTCTATTTCATTTCTATTTTAAGTGGTTTTAGTTTTACTCGCTCACTGATGTGTTTCTAGATGAAATGCTTATGAATGTATGTATTTGTAAATGTCCAATGCATCCAAGCTGTTATTAATGCAGATTAAAAACCCCTTAATTAATTTTTTAATCATCTGGGCATCTAAATGGTCTTTTAATAAATGATTCATGCGTAATTCATCTTAATGTTAATGTGTAACGTGAGTTAAATGATTAATTAAGCACAGATTTCAAATCAGTGGTATGCTCAGTGTTATTTTAATATCATTTTAATTTGTAGAAGTTTTAGTAATTTTGTTGTTGTTTTTTTCTTTTTATGTTTTTTTTTTTTTCTCAGTTTTGTTTTAGTTATTTTAGTACTTCAACTAAATGAAAATGAGAAATATTGCCCTGGCAAATGGCTAAGATAAAATTATTTTATTATGTTTTTTATTTTTTATTTTATTTAAAGTAACAAAAGTGTTTTATGGTTAACTATAATAACCCTTCTGTGAAGTTTGGTCTGGTTTTGCTTGTCTCTGACTGTTTTCTTCTGTGTTTGTGTGCAGATTTCTCGGACCGCATTAGTAAGAGCCGCAGGGTGGGCTACGAGTCTGGAGAGTTTGAGCTTGTGAGTGATTAGCTCATTCATCATGAACCGCTTCATGATTCGTTTAGTTTTATGGATTCTCTCAGTGTTTGTCCTGATTTATTTTCTCTTGTCCTGCAGTTAGCTGAGGGTTGTGGCGTGAAGGAAACTCCTCAGCAGAAATATCAGCGACTGGTTAATGAGATTCACGAGCTCTGCCAGGATGTGGAACGTATTCAGGTCAGAACTAAACATCTGCTTCTCTTTCAGCTACCCATGTACTCCCACCATCTGCATCATATTCACTAGTGTTTAAAAGTTTAGTGTTAGTAATTTTTTTTTAAAAGACATTTCTATTTTAATAAGCAAAGATGCATTAAATGGATCAAAAGTGACATTAAAGACATTTATAATAAAAATATTTCTATTTCAAATAAATGCTGTTCTTTTTAACTTTCTGTTCTGTGAATCCTGAAAAATAAAATATTTCCACAAAAATATTGTGCAGCACAAGTGTTTTCAACATTGATAATAATCAGAAATGTTTCTTGCGCAGCAAATCAGTATATTAGAATGATTTCTGAAGGATTATGTGACACTGAAGACTGGAGTAATCATGCTGAAAATTCAGCTTTGCTCGCAAAAATAAATTACATTTCAACAGGTATTTACATAGAAAACAGCTATTGTAAATTGAAATAATATTTCACAATTTTTTACAGTTTTTACTGTATTTTGTTTAAATAAATGCAGCATTGGTGAGCATAAAAGTAATTTTTCTTAAAAAAATCAAAGTCAAAAACTATGTATTGCTATGTATTGTTGGTGCATAAGAATGAAAACGATTAAACATAATATATTTTTCATTTCGTGAAAAATGGTGCAAAAAAATTCAACTAGATTTCTACTGTGGTTCTTCTAAATATAGAAAAAATCACTTTAAGTTATTCAGATCAAATACATATAGATTTAAGTCATTCATATTTTGAACATTGTCTATTGAATTATTGAAATTTGTATTATTAGTTTAAAAACATATACTACCAGTCAAAAGTTTGGACACACCCTCTTATTTAATGTTTTTTAAAGAAGTTTCTTATGCTTATCAAGGCTGTTTTCACTTGATCAAAATACTGAAATAAATGTAATATTGTAAATTATTATTACGATGTAAATCAATGTTTTTCTATATTAATATACATGAAAATGTAATTTATATCTGTAATTAAATTTGAATTTCCAGAATCATTACTCCAGTCTTCAGTGTCACATGATCCTTCAAAGACTGGAGTAACAGCTGATGAAAATTCAGCTTTGCATCACAGGAATAAATTATATTGTAAAATATATTAATCTAAAAAACATTATTTTATATTGTAATAACATTTTGCAATATTACAGATTTGTTCTGTATTTTTGATCAAATAAATGCAGCCTTGATGCAGCCTTTAAAAAAAAAACATTAAATGAGTTGGTGTGTCCAAATTTTGACAGGTAGTGTACATTTAAAATAAATTGTATAAATAAATATCAAAAGGATTTAAGTCTGCTGAAAGTTTAGTTTTTCATCACAGGAATATATTTTATTTAAAAATACATTCGCATTGTAAATTGTAATAATATTTCGCAATTTTTACTATATTTTTAATTAAATAAATGCAGCCTTAGTGAGCAAAAGAGACTTTTTATGCAATAAAACATATTACCAAGCTCAAAAATGTTGAACAATAGTGTAAATCCTAGTCTGCTAGTCTTAAAATCTGGTTCACTCTGCTTATTCCAGTCTTTATTAATAGCTGTCCCCTTAGACGGGAAGAGACTGTTAGACATGCATGTGACTTGATCAAGCACGCTTTGTGTTTTATATGACCTTGATGTGTGTTTCCACAGGCCACGACTAAAGAGAGCAGCGCAGAGGAGCGTTTGACTCCGGTGGCTTTGGCTCAACAAGCGGCGCAACTTAAACAGCAGCTGGTCTCAGCTCATTTGGACTCTCTGCTCGGACCCAACGCTCACATCAACCTCACGGACCCTGACGGAGCGCTCGCCAAGTGAGTCAAACTTCTGCTTCAGATGCTCTGAGTTACATTTAGACGTCCTGATCTGCAGATACTGTAATGCTCAGATGGGTGTGAAGCTAACTGTTCTTTGTTTTCTCTTGGGTGCAGGCGGTTGTTGACTCAGCTGGAGGTGGCGCGGGGCGTGCGGAGCGGAGCGGGTGGAGAAGGCAAGACAGCGGCACCCAAAGGACCAGATGGAGTGGTTCTCTACGAGCTCCACAGCCGGCCAGAGCAAGAGAAGTTCACTGAATCTGCTAAAGTACGAGCTTTATGAGACACCCAGTGTGATGTCACTTCCTGTTGCTGTTTCTGATGCAGACGTTCTCTGTGTGACTGCAGGTCGCTGAGCTGGAGAGACGACTGGCTGAACTGGAGATGGCGGTGGGATCCGGCTCAGAGAAACAGGTGCCTGAGACACGTTTATTAGCACTACTGATCAGGGTTCCTATGAGGTTTGGAAAAGTAAGGAATTTAATTGTAGTATTTTCCAGGTCTGGAAAAGTATGGAAAAAAGAAAGCATGAGTATGGAAAAATATTTGTGCTTCTAGACTTTTGCCCCTGTTTAGCTTTTTATATAATAGAAAATTAAGAATTTAATGAAAATATATTTGTTTGGAAGTATGGAATTTAGTTTTAATATTTTTCAGATCTGGAAAAGTATGTAAAAAAGGAATCAGAGTAGGGAAAAATATTTGTGCTTCCAGATTTTTGCCCCTATTTAGTTTTATATATATATATATATATATATATATATATATATATAATAGAAAATTAAGAATTTAATGAAAATATATTTTATGGAAGTATATAAGTATTTTCCAGGACTGGAAATGTATGGAAAAAAGAAAGCAAAGTATGGAAAAAATTTGTCTTTCTAAATGTTTGCCCTTTTAGTGTTTTTTTTATAATAGAAAATTAAGAATTTAATGAAAATAAATATATTTTATGGAAATTAGGAAAAATATGGAATTTAATTGTAGTATTTTCCAGATCTGGAGAAGTATATAGAAAAGAAACCAGAGTATGGGAAATATTTGTGCTTCTAGACTTTTACCCCTATTTAGTTTATAATAGAAAATTAAGAATTTAATGAAAATATATTTTTATGGAAGTATGGAATTTGATTTAAGTGTTTTCCAGGTCTGGAAGAGTATGGAAAAAAAAAAAACAGCAGAGTATGGAAAAATATTTGTGTTTCCAGAATTTTGCCCCCGTTTAGTTTTTTTTTTTATAATAGAAAATCAAGAATTTAATGAAAATATATGTTATGGAAGTTTGGAAAAGTATGGAATTTAATTGTAGTATTTTCCAGGTCTGGAAAAGTATGGAAAAAAGAAAGCAGAGTATGGAAAAATATTTGTGCTTCCAGACTTTTGCCCCTATTTATTATTTTTTTATAATAGAAAATTTAGAATTTAATGAAAATATATTTTTATGGAAGTATGGAATTTGATTTAAGTGTTTTCCAGGTCTGGAAAAGTATGGAAAATGACAGCAGAGTATGGAAAAATATTTGTGTTTCCTGACTTTTGCCCCTATTTAGTTTTTTTAATAATAGAAAGTTAATAATTTAATGAAAATATAATTTATGAAAGTATGGAAAAAAATGGAATTTGATTTTAAGTGTTTTCCAGGTCTGGAAAAGTATGGAAAAAGACAGCAGAGTATGGAAAAATATTTGTGCTTCCAGACTTTTGCCCCTATTTATTATTTTTTTTTATAATAGAAAATTAAGAATTTAATGAAAATGTATTTTTATGGAAGTATGGAAAAGTATGGAATTTGATTTGTGTTTTCCAGGTCTGAAAGAGTATAGAAAAAAGAAAGCCAAGTATGGAAAAATATTTGTGTTTCCAGACTTTTGCCCCTATTTAGTTTTTTTAATAATAGAAAATTAAGGATTTAATGAAAATATATATTTTTATGGAAGAATGGAAAAGTATGACATTAGATTTTAGTATTTTCCAGATCTGGAAAAGTATGGAAAATAGAAAGCAGAGTATGGAAAAGTATTTGTGTTTCTAGACTTTTGCCACTATTTCGTTTTTTTATATAAAAGTTATATATATATATATATATATATATATTCTTAGCACCATATTACATAGCCTCAAGGCCCTTTACAAAAATAAAAATATACAGACTTTTATGTCCACACGAGATACTTAGCATATAGGATAATGCACACTGAGCCGTCTATTGTGCCATCAGCCCATTTTGCAGTGTTTTTTTGGCCGCCACAGACTACGCATTAAAGAGAACTAAGGCCTTGAAATATGCCATTCTGCCCTTATGAAAGTCAAATTTTTAGCAGTTTTTTTATAGACCCTTGAACTTGGAAAATTTTATGCCACCAGCCCATTTTGTGTCATGGTTTCTCCGCCGCCACAGAGGATGTGTTAAATTGAACATTAGGCCTTGAAATAAGAGGTACTACCATAATAAAAACTACATTTTCAGCAAGGAGGTCTGTTAATTCATATGCATCCATGCTCTTGTTTTATTCATAGTAAGATGGCAATGATGAGGTAAATAGGTTAAGTGCTAAAAATGGGAACAGATTCTCAATGGCATAACAATTTTCTTGTGTGCATTTAAAAGTCTGTTTTTTTTTTTATTTATAATTTTTTAGAGGCTCTGTATGTTGTCAATGATAAAAACAATATGAGAAAATAAAAATATTTACAGATGACTGTACTATATACCAAATATAAAGCTGAAAATAATGCTGTATAAAATCTTTGTTAAATATGGTCTGAAAATCTACAGAGAGGTCTGGAAAATTATGGAATTTTGAAATAGAAAATATGTAGGAACATGTACTTGATGGTTTCTAAATGATCAAAACTGCTGTCTTTCTGTTGTCTGATTGATAGTTCCTCCAGTAGAGAGTTTCTTATCTGGTCAAAGCTCTTTTAGTCTATTTGTACAAACGTCCACCTTCTGTTTTTGCTGTCAAATCTTGACTAAGTAAACATCAGAATAACTAGTAATATTTTCAGATGAACACTTACTGGACTGAAGCAGCTTGGCTTTACTTGATTCTCCATCAATCATTTTTTAGTCTCAAATCTGATCATCAAGATCTTTTGTTTCCGGAAGCCTTACTTCTACTGTTCCTCAGTGGAGAAATGATCTTCCCAAGCCTCCAAAACATCTCACATCTTTTGAGGAACGTTTTTTTTTTTGTTCATCTCTCAGTCATCATCGGACTGCATTGCATTCTATGTTTGGATCATTTCAGTCACAGACATTACTGGAGATATAAAGTGACCAGTTATATTTAGATTTAGATATTTAGGTTCAATGTTAAATTTCCAAAAAAAAAATCACAATATTTTTTAAATCTATCTGTGTTCGTGTGTTTTGTAGGGTCCGCTCAGCGCTGGGGTTCAGGGATCCAGTCTGACGGTAAACAACAATCATCACTATATCACTATCAACTTTCAGCTTCTTTATTCACTGAGAGATGCATTTATGAAATAAAAAAACGAGCCAATGTGAAATAAATGAATGTGGTCATTTTCTGTGTTCAGGACACTATAGAGCTGCTGCAGGCGCGGGTCAGTGCACTGGACGCCTCCACGCTGGACCAGGTGGAAGCAAGACTACAGGTAAAACCAGAAACCCTAATGAACCTTGACAAAATGACCATGTGAAGTGTGTTTCATCGGTGTCAGACATTAGAGACTCGTTCACACTGAATGATGCAAGTTCATTTTTGCACCAGTTCATCATGTAATCAACCAAATTTAAAAATCTTCCCTGGCTCAAATGATTTTGCTAATATTTTTTCTGAGGAAAGATAGACATGTATAGTGATGAAAGCCAAAATATTAAATGTCATGGATGAATATTTACTGAGTAATCCACTATTTTGTAGAGGGAGGTCAAAATGGCAATTTATGGCAAGTTACAGGGGACTAAAATGACTTCAGAAAGATGCCAGCGTCATTATCTTTTTTTTGCTCAGAGATTGGTAGTTCTATTAGTAAAATCTGTTGACTTTAGCAATCTTTGTTGCATTATGTGCCAATGGTGACTGTTCAAAAATGGGGAAGCAGCACTTTTTCTCCAAAGTTTGCATGCCTGTAACTCAAGAAGTATTAAAGATATTTGAATGCCCTTTTAAATATTGGGTCTTAACAAACTTTTCTTTTGGCATCTTTATTTTTAATGTCCTTTGAAATTTGGTTCCAGAGATATTGGAATTTAATATGGCTCTGGCAGTAAATGGTTAAAATGTACACATTTTCAGTGGTCAAAAACCAAATGCGGGTCAGTTTGAAAAAATATGATGCATCATTTCTTAAAGAGGAATGTCTGAAGAACAAATAATGTTAAAAGTAGACATGTATCTCATTTCTTTCTGTCAAGACAACTGCATTGAACATACCAGTATGAGTGCCGTAAATATTATTTTTCCAAAGTTTGCATGCCTATAACTCAATAAGTATTTAAGATCCTGCAATATGATTTTAGATTCTACTTCTTCATAAACTTTACTTTTAATATCTTAATTTTCAAAACCCTACATCGTTTAATCCCAGAGATATGGGGATCTCAATGAGGCTCCATGTGCAGTTTGTTGAATGTTACCCATTTTCAGTGGTCAAAAACCAAATGTGGGTCAGTTTGGAAAAATATAATACATCTTTTCTTTAAAGAGGAATGTCTGAAGAACAAATAATGTTAAAACTAGAGATGTATCTTGTTTCTTTCTGTCAAGATAACGTCTCGGTTACGTATGTAACCCTCGTTCCCTGAAGGAGGGAACGGAGACGTCACGTCGGAGACCGACGGATTGGGATCTCGCTTAGAGAGACCGATCTACTTCGTGTGTGCTAAACACGCCAATGCAAATTGGCATGCGCTGATTGTGTCCAGCTGCAGCTCATCACAGCGTGAGTATATAGCGGCGGCTGGTGCAGCGCATAGTCAGGTTTTCGCTGAGGAGCCGAGTCAGGGCTCGGCAGTACAGCGGCGGTACAGCAGCCATGGCAGCGGGACGTGACGTCTCCGTTCCCTCCTTCAGGGAACGAGGGTTACATACGTAACCGAGACGTTCCCTTATCAGTCGGTCTCTCCGAGTCACGTCGGAGACCGACGGATTGGGATCCCTATGGAAAACGCCACGGCTACTGTCCTCCTCCAGTGTCCTGAGCGAGCCTCTACGCCCCCTTTATGGTTTAAGCGGGGGCTCGCAACAAGAATACCAGTCACTGTATACCTTAGCACTACCCTCTTGCAGTGAGGCTGGAGCACTGGGACATGCGGAGCCTCATCCTCCCATAGGGTTAGAAGCGTTTACACATACGTCTCATTTTTCAGGAACATATGGAATATTGAGGTGATTTGCATCCTCTAGAGGCAATTTCTTGCCGGGGAACACGGGCTCGAAGGCTATACCATGGAAAATACACATATGGGATCCATTTAAGGTCTTTCATACGGGCCCTTAGCCCTGACCGGTTCTCAAGGATTCATCGAGTGAGGGCCTGGCGCCGAACGCTCCGCCACGTTGGCACCGAGGGGACGGAGGAGCTCAACAGGGTCTACTATTTGGACGCTCTGGAGCGGTTTTAACAAGCCGACCCGAGCCAGGTCCACTCAGTGCTTCTACCCGTTTGAGGTGAGAACACAGGAGGATACTGGCTCTACACGAAGGCTATAGAATCTAGCGAACGTGTTGGGGGTCGCCCAGCCCGCAGCTCTACAAATATCTGCCAGCGAGGCGCCACGTGCTAACGCCCAGGACGATGCCACACTTCTGGTTGAGTGAGCTCGTACCTTAAGCGGGCAGGGCACACCCTGTGCCTGATAAGCCAAGGGTGATGGCATCCACTATCCAGTGGGCCATCCTCTGCTTGGAGACGGCATTTCCCTTCTGCCGACCTCCGTGACAGACAAAGAGCTGGTCTGAGGTCCTGAAGCTTTGTGTCCGGTCAACGTAGCATCTTAAGGCTCGGACAGGACAAAGCAAAGCTAGGGCTGGGTCTGCCTCCTCCGGGGGCAGCGCTTGCAGGCTCACCACCTGGTCCCTGAAGGGAGTAGTGGGAACCTTGGGCACATAGCCAGGCCGGGGCCTCAGGATTACCTGGGAATCTGCCGGCCCAAACTCTAGGCACGACTCGTCGACCGAAATGCTTGCAGGTCCCCTACCCTCTTGATGGAGGCCAATGCTAGCAGGAGCAGGGCTTTCATTGAAAGGAACTTCAGCTCGACTGTCTGCAAAGGCTCGAATGGGGCCTGTCGTAGTGCTGTAAGCACCAGGGCCAGGTCCCAAGAGGGTATGGAGGGGGGCCTGGGAGGATTTAACCTTCTCGCCCCCCTGAGGAACCTGATGACCAGGTCATGCTTCCCCACCGACTTCCCATTTATGGGGTCATGGTGCGCAGCGATAGCAGCCACGTAGACTTTGAGGGTGGAGGGAGACAGCCTTCGCTCCAACCCTTGCTGCAAGAAGGATAGCACGACTCCGATCAGGCATCTCCGGGGGTCCTCTTCGTGAGAGGAACACCAAACGACGAACAGGTTCCACTTCAAGGCGTAAACATGTCTCGTGGATTCAGCTCTCGCCGAAGTGATGGTGTTTACCACTACTTGTAGACCACCTAGAACCTCCGCGTCCCGTCCAGGGGCCAGACATGCAGTTTCCAGAGGTCTGGTCGCGGGTGCCATAGGGTGCCCCATCTCTGAGTCAGTAGATCCTTCCTCAGAGGAATACGCCAGGGAGGGGCTGTCATGAGGAGCATAAGTTCTGGGAACCAGGTCTGGTTGGGCCAGTATGGTGCTACTAGCAGGACCTGCTCCTCGTCCTCCCTGATCTTGCACAGTGTCTGTGCTAGAAGGCTCACTGGGGGTCCCCGCAGCCAGCTGAGTGCCAGTGCGTCCGAGCCGAGTGTTCCTTCGGTCAGGGAGTAGAACAACTAGCAATGGGACGTCTCGGGAGAAGCAAACAGGTCTACCTGAGCCTCCCCGAAATGTCTCCAAATCAGCTGAACCGTCTGGGGATGGAGTCGCCATTCTCCGGGAAGAGCAGCTCGTGACAGCTCGTCGGCTGTGCGGTTGAGCAGGCCCGGAATGTGAACAGCACGAAGCGACCTCAGATGCTTCTGACTCCAGAGGAGGAGACGGGAGAGTTGCGACATGCGGCCGGAGCGCAGACCACCTTGTCGGTTGATGTACGCAACGGTCGCAGTGTTGTCCTTGCGGACTAGCACGTGCTTGCCTCGCAAGCGCCCTTTGAGACGAAGCAAGGCGTACTGCAAGCAACTCTAAGCAGTTGATGTGCCAGTGTAGTTGAGGGCCCGTCCAAACCCCTGACACATTCTGCCCGTCGTACGTGGCCCCCCATCCGGTGGTGGAGGCATCCGTGTGAACCACAGCATGCCTGGAGACCTGCTCTAGGGGCACTCCGGCCCGAAGAAAGGCAAGGTCTGACCACGGGTTGAAGGTTTGGCGGCAGGCCGGTGTTACCTTGACCCGGTGAGTGCCGCGCTGCCACGCCCTCCTCGGGACCCGGTCGTGGAGCCAATGTTGAAGCGGTCTCATATGGAGCAGCCCTAGCGGGGTGACCGCTGCTGCTGCCGCCATATGCCCCAGGAGCCTCTGAAAATGTTTCAGTGGGACCGCTGTCCTGCTCTTAAACGTATTCAAGCAGTTCAACACTGACTGGGCACGTTCCTGCGTGAGGCGTGCCGTTTGTTCGACCGAGTCCAGTTCCATCCCGAGAAAAGAGATCCTCTGCCTTGGCAAGAGTTTGCTCTTTTCCCAGTTGACCCGAAGTCCCAACTGGCTGAGGTGCTAACACCATGTCCCTGTGCTCGCACAACTGGTCTCGAGACTGTGCCAGTCGTTGAGATGGTTGAGGATGCGAACGCCCCGCTCTCTGAGGGGAAGCAGGGCTGCCTCCGTGACTTTCGTGAAGACACGGGGGGACAGGGACAGCCCGAAGGGAAGGACTTTGTACTGACATGCTCGTCCCTCGAACGCGAACCGCAGAATGGTCTGTGGCGCGGAAGGATTGAAACATGAAAGTACGCATCCTTCAGGTCGATCGCTGCAAACCAATCTTGGGGACGGACACATCCGAAGATGCGTTTCTGCGTTGGCATCCTGAACGGGAGCCTGTGAAGTGCTCAGTTCAGGACGCGCAGATCCAAGATCGGCCGTAACCCACCTCCTTTCTTGGGTACTATGAAGTAGGGGCTGTAGAACCCCGACTTCATATCGGCTGGAGGGACCGGCTCTATCGCATCCTTCGCCAGCAAGGTAGCGATCTCTGCCCGCAGAACAGGAGCATCCGCAGCCCTCACTGAGGTGAAGCGGATGCCGCTGAACTTGGGAGGGCGCCGGGCGAACTGAATCGCATAGCCGAGTCTGATGGTCCAAAGGGGTCAGCACGATGAACTGGGAAGACCTGACCAGGCTTCCAGGTAACATACGAGCGGCACCAATGAAACCACCGACATACCCATGGTGGTGCAGCGAGATGGAACGCAGGGACCCCGCTCGGGCGTCTCTGTGCCGGTCCGAAGCGGGGTCTGAGTGTCTGTGTGCTGTGTGCAAGAGACTCTTACCTGCGTTCTGGCAGACGGGATGGGGTAGCACATTCACAGCGCTCTGACCATCCACTGCTGCTCACTGGCGAGAGGGGAGGGTGAGTGAAGTCCGGAGATAGTCCGTCCAACACTTCCCGACCCAGAGATGGAGGAAGCCGCTCTATTGTCGAGATTTCTTTCTTTTTTTTCTCATTTATTTAAGGATTCTCCACCCGGCCCTCCCCCGGGGGAGGGAGAGGCACATTCACCATCTCCTGAAGAGCAGCTCCATCCATTTCTGGGTTGCCTGTCCCAGGGCCTCTTGCCGTTCCGCTTGCCGCCAGGTTTGACGGGGGCCAGGACAGGTGGGGCGGCCTACCTGCGCCCAGTTCCACTGCGCCACACGAGTGATGGCTGCTGCGGGTGTCGCGGGGAACGAGGGTGGACGCAGGGGGCGCCCTCGGCGACAAGCAGGCTGAGGCGCTGCCATCGGCGGCTGGGTGAAGGCAGCAGCTGCACGCCGGGGCAGGATGTTTTGTTTGATGTCCTCAGTGCTTTTGTGCGGCAGAGAACTGCTGGGCAAAGTTCTCCACTGCGTCGCCGAAGAGGCCAGCCTGGGACACAAGGGAGTTTGTGAACCGCATTTGTCGGTACCCCTCATGTCAACCAGACACAGCCAGAGTTCCTGGACCACCATAGTGGACATCGCACAACCCAGAGACCACGCGGTCACCTTCGTCGCACGTGGCGCGAGGCCCGAGGTGGTGCAGAGTTCTCGGAGAACTTCCGGATTGTGACCACCCTCGTACAGGTCCTTCAGTGCCTTGGCCTGATGGAGCTGTAACAACACCATAGCGTGTAAGACGGAGCCAGCTTCCCACTGGCCACATAGGCACTGCCGGTCAGAGCCGACGAGTGCCCATAGGCTGAGGAAGGGGGCAACGGATTGCCCCGCCAGGTGGAAGCGGCGCGCACGCTCCACCGACGGGACAGCCGTGTCCGTCTTCAAGGGTGGTGAGGGAGGATGCACCACTGGAGCGGTTTCTGGCAGTAAAAGGTGCCATCCATGCCCCAGCGAGCTCATCATGCACTTCTGGGAAGAAAGGCACTGGGGTGGGGCCCTGAGAACCAGAGCAAGCCACCCCAAAATACCAATCATCCAACCAACAGGATATGGGACGTGATGGAAGTTTCCATTCAAGCCCTACCCTCTCGGCGGACCAGGCAAGCATAGCCATCATCTCTGAGTCCGCATCCGGCACTACTGTCTGCCCGGTGGGCGACAGTGTGCTCGGGTCATCCTCCCCAGAGAGGTCTGGCTCACCCTCCGATGCAGCAATCGACATCCGGTCGTCGGGGGGAGCCCCAAAGGATACGAGTGGTACCCCACGGGGAGGTCCAACTCGTCCCTCTGGCTGCTCCACAGGCTACGAAGTGCCGGTGAAAGGAGGAACCCCCTGAATTCCTCACTGCCACCGTAAGACCAGTCAGCTCTCTGCCAGAGGTAGAGTCCGCCCAGCATTGCCAGGAGGAACGGTAGATCTGAGCAGAGGAACTGGCAGTCCGCAACTCCGTGATGGTCATACTCCCGCAATGAGAGCATGACTCATCCACAAAAGCTGTCTCAGCATGCTAATGCCCAGACACGTGAGGCAGCGATTGTGACCATCACCCAGCGCCAGGTAACGACCGCATCCAGAAACGCACAGGTGGAAATGCATCCATACCTGACCCCACGTCGTCATCCTGACAACGTAACGTCACATTGGTACAGATGCAACGTCGCCTTTAAAAAGGCGAGCCACCCGTGAATGCTCTTTTAGAAACTGCTCTTTAGGTGCTGAGGCGCACAGGGAAGATGGCCGAAGCAACACAAAAGGGGGTAGTGCAGCCTAATGTGTGCTAAATCCACTCGACAAGGAGACCACCGCCGCTGAAGCGCCGTGCCGCCAACACACGCGAGCTGTCCGTAGAGCGTGACTCATTTAGAGTTTGTATTTTGCTTGCAGACTCGAACTGATCGGCTCCGAAGCGAAAAGCTGACTATGCGCTGCACCAGCCGCCGCTATATACTCACGCTGTGATGAGCTGCAGCTGGACACAATCAGCGCATGCCAATTTGCATTGGCGTGTTTAGCACACACGAAGTAGATCGGTCTCTCTAAGCGAGATCCCAATCCGTCGGTCTCCGACGTGACTCGGAGAGACCGACTGATAAGGGAACTGCACTGAACATACCAGTCTGAGTGCCTTAAATATTATTTTTCCAAAGTTTGCATGCCTATAACTCAAGAAGTTTTAAAGATATTCCAATATGGTTTTAGATTCTAGTTCTTCATAAACTTTGCTTTTAATATCTTAATTGTCAAAACCCTACATCGTTTAGTCCCAGAGATATGGGGATCTCAATGAGGCTCCATGTCCAGTTTGTTGAATGTTACCCATTTATAAGTGGTCGAAAATCAAATGTTGGTTATTATTATTTGGGAGGTTAATTTTTCCTGCTATATAACTCAGAATATCAAGTAGTCTTGCAAACAGTAAAAATTAATAATGTTGTTTAATTGTTTTGAAATTATGTTAAAAATAGAGCAGTTATTGTAATGCAGTTGATGTTGAGCTCATTTTCTGTTGTTTTTCAGAGTGTTCTGGGGAAGATGAATGAAATCGCCAAGCACAAGGCATCCATCGAGGACGCTGAGACCCAGAATAAGGTGCGTCCCGTCGTCCCGCAGGAGTTTAACACACAGTTAGTGCAGTCGCTGATGTGTTGTGGTCTGTGGTGTGTGTTCATCAGGTGTCTCAGCTGTATGATGTGGTTCAGAAGTGGGATGCGATGGCCACGTCTCTCCCGCAGGTGGTGCAGAGACTGCTGGCCGTCAGAGAGCTGCATGAGCAGGGTACATCGCCTCATCTGAACACCTTTTTAGCTTAGAACTTCACCACATTATAACCACATTTCACTGTGGCCTGCAAATTAAGTCAAGTGCAAGACAAATCTTAATAGTTTTAAAATTAGACTTCATGTGCTTCCTACAAAATAGAATAATAATGTATTTTAATGTATGTTATTATTGTTGATGAGCTCACCAAGCAAATTCTAGGTTAAAAAAGTAGGTTATGATGGCAATAAATAAATACATAATAATAATTATTATTATTATACAATTAACACAGTAATATTTCTAATGAATTAATATTTTCTTTGGCAAATATTGTATTACTATTATTAGCATCATTATTAATCCTCAAATAATAGTCATACTCTTTTAGTAGGATTAATATAATATAATAATATTCTTAATCTAAAATCTAAATCTTAATCTTAGTAGTAGTAATAGTAGTAGTCAAATTAATATATTTTAGTATAAATTAAAATATTTTTTTTATTAATGTAGTTTTTTGTTTATTTTATATTAATTGTACCCCTAAACAACAGTAAATTAATATTATTGTTATTAATTTATTATTATTATTATTATTATTATCAATCTCCAAGTAATATTATTTTTGTATAAATTAAAATAATGAAATTATTTTGAGTTATATATTGTTTTTAAGTATCTTTTTTGTATTTTAGCAAATGTATTCATTTATTTTATCCCTAAAACAATAGTAGTAAATTATTGTTGTCATTATTATTATTAGTAGTAGTAAAATGTATATATTTTAGTATAAATTAAAATTAAATTTTACAATTAAAATTAGTTTTATATTAATTGTATTGCCAAACAACAACAGTAAATTAAAATTATTATTGTTATTAATTTACTAAAATTATTATTATTATTATTATTAGCAATCCCCAAGTAATATTATTTGAATATTTTGTATAAATAAAAATAATACAATTATTTTGTTATATATTGTTTTTAAATTTATTTTTTTGTATTTTATCAAATGTATTAATTTATTTAATCCCTAAACAATAGTAGTACATTGTCATTGTTGTTGTTTATATTATTATTATTATTATTATTATTATTATTATTATTATTTATACAGCTATTTGAAAATCTGTAATTTGAGGGTGCAAAAAAATCTAAATATTGAGAAA
This sequence comes from Cirrhinus molitorella, assembly GCA_033026305.1. Classification (NCBI taxonomy): domain Eukaryota; kingdom Metazoa; phylum Chordata; class Actinopteri; order Cypriniformes; family Cyprinidae; genus Cirrhinus; species Cirrhinus molitorella. The sequence continues at coordinate 37,198,669 of CM065130.1, forward strand.
ATCACCTTTAAAGTTGTCCAAATGAAGTTCTTAGCCATGCATATTATAATCAAAAAATAAGTTTTGATATATTTAGTAGAAAATGTACAAAATATCTTCATGGAACATGATTTTTAATTAATATCCTAATGATTTTTGGCATAAAAAATTGAGTTTTTTAGTAGTACTAGTATAGGACATTTCTTTGGAGTATTATGTGTTATTTTTGTGGTGTTTGTCATGCAGCGATGCAGTTTGGCCAGCTGTTGACCCATCTGGACACGACCCAGCAGATGATCAACAACTCTCTGAAGGACAACAGCACTCTGCTCACACAGGTCTGTCCTCCATCTCATCTAAACAGCAGTCTCTGCAAACACTCGCACACTAAACATGCTGCTCTCCACGCTGCAGGTCCAGCAAACCATGAAGGAGAACCTGCTGGCCGTGGAGGAGAACTTCGGCGCGCTGGACCAGAGGATGAAGAAACTCTCCAAATAAAGCCCATCGCTTTGGAGTGAAGGAAGAGGGAGTCCATTAGAATCCAGCTCTGTTTCTCATGCCGCCCTTTTGTTTTTCCGCAGAGTGTCGAGACCAAAATTTCCCACACTACAGAACCTCCTAAAGCTTCTCCGACGTCTGTTTTGAGTTCTGCAGCAGCTGAAGATTTGACGCACTTTCCATCGTGACCCACAAGGACTTTGTTTTGAAGGCGAGGAGACGCTGTGTGTGTAAATACAGGCTTTATCTGTACTTTCAGTCGTTCTCACGAGCGATCGCTTCTAACCGTTATTGTATTATTAATGTGTGGCGCAGACCACTAATTATGATCATTTTCCAATATAGAATTTCAAATGCATCTCTGGATAATAAAATGCTTCCAGAAATCTTTCATGTTGTTGTTGTTTTTTTTTGAATGTTTACAACATTGCACGTTTTCCCAGCATTCCCAGATATAACAGATACAAAAATGCAGATTTTCTAGTCATTGTGATTACTGGGTGACGATTATTAGATTTGAACTTTTTTATATATATATTTTATATTTTACATTTTTATAGGTTTTTTTTTTTTTTTTTTTGTAAATTAGCTTGTAAAATTTTCAAAAAATCTACAAAACTAAATAAATTGTTTTTTGTAGATTTCTTGAAAATTTTACATTTTATTTGCACATTTTTTTAGTTTTTGTAGATTTTAATTTTAAGGATTTTACATTCTTGTAGATTTATTTTTATGAAATGTTTGTATTTGTAGGTTTACATCTTAGATTTTACATTGTTGAAGTTTTTTACATTTTTGTAATTTTGCATATTTTAAAATATTTGTATTTTTTGTACATTTTAAATTTTTGTAAATTTGCATTTTTTTTTTTTTACTTTTTTGTGAATTGGCCTTTTTTAAATGTGTAGATTTTTCAGGAATTTGTATTTATTTTTGTAGACTTTTTGTACATTTTTTTTTTTGTATATTTGTATAGAATTTTTTGTACATTTTACATTTTTGTTAAATCAGCATATTTTAACATTTTTGCTTTTTTGTACATTTGTGTTTTAATTTTTTTTTTTTAGATTTGTAAATATTTTTTTTTTTGGGGGTACATTTTTACTGTTTTTTTGCATATTTTTATTGTTTGTTTTAATGATGATCTGATGTACCCCAGGACCACAAAACCAGTCATAAGGGTACATTTTTGAAATTGAGATTTACCGATGAATAAATACGATTTCCATTGATGTATGATTTGTTAGGATAGGACAATATTTGGCCGAGATACAACTATTTGAAAATCTGAGGTTGCACAAAAAAAAAAATCTAAATATTAAGGAAAATCACCTTTAAAGTTGTCTAAATGAAGTTCTTAGCAATGCATATTACTAATGAAAAATTAAGTTTTGATATATTTACAGTAGAAAATGTACAAAATATCTTAATGGAACATGATCTTTACTTAATATCCTAATGATTTTTGGCATAAAAAAATTACAATTTTGACCCATACAATGTATTGTTGGCTATTTTAGATTTTTGTAAATTTGCATGTTTTTTTTTACTTTTTGTAGATTTTTTTTTTTTTACAAAAAATTATTTGTACATTTTGCATTTTGTTAAATTTGCATATTTTAATTAGTTTTGTTTTTTGCATTTTTTGTACATTTTTGTGAATTTGCGAATTTTTGTAGATTTTTGTACATTTAATTTTTTTGGTAAATTACTTTTTTTTAATTATTTCATTTTTGTAAATTTGACATTTTTGTGAATTGCATTTTTACAGAATTTTTTTGTAGATTATTTACAATCTTATTGTCATATGGACAGACATTAGTTTGTTCCATTAGTTATATTCCATCAGCTTTTAGTTTCATTTTGTAGCTGTTAAAAGTGTTTTCAAGATCACTTCCCAAACCTTTAGGACATTTTTGTCAATGCTTTAGTTTTTAGGGGTTTTTTTTGGAACTTACAAAATATATTTCATAGTGTGAATGAATTTAATTTTGGGGGCAAACAGTCACTTTATATGAAGTGTATGTCCTTTATAGGTGTTCAACAGGACATTTCTCTGAATCGGTTTTAAAAACAGTTTTCACTTTGCATATCAAAACAGTGACACGAAATAACCAGGAGAGAGCGTTCATCATTTAAAATGTTTTAATTTGTTAAATAAAAAAAAAAAAATCAACTCCCAATAAAAAAGGAAACGCTACTTGTTCACAAATTGTCAAAGTATTTTCTTTACAAATCAAACATGAATATGAGAAAGGAACGGGTTTCTCTGCAGGAGAAATATTTTACAAATTGATCATTTTCTTCCTAAAAAAGGTGTACAAAATAAAATACTAAAACTGTACATATATACATAAATTCAATAGTAAAATTGCATAATCAGCCTCATTATTAAATCATTATTTTAAATATTCAGTAATATTCTTGTGCCTGTGTTGATGAGCTCTGTGCAGATCCACGACTAAAGCCCCTAAAACCTACAGATACACTCCTGTAACACACACACACACACACACACACACACAGAAAATACACATATATATGGCCCTGCAAAGACAAAATGACAAGTGAGATTTGGTCTCAATCTGATGGGTTTAGAGGACTAAAACTGAAACTGATTACTGACAAAACTACTAGTCTGGAGCTGAAAACAGTTTATTAAAGGGAATGGGTGCCGTCAGAATGAGAGTCCAAACAGCTGATAAAAGCATCAAAATAATCCACACCACTCCAGTCCATCAGTTAACATCTTGTTTTTATCAGCTGTTTGGACTCTCATTCTGACGGCACCCATTCACATCCATTGGCGAGCAAGTGATGCAATGACACATTGCTCCAAATCTGATGAAGAAACAACCTCTACATCTCGGATTGGCCTCGAGGTGAGCACATTTTCAGCAAATTTACATGTTTTTTGTCTGAGCTATCGGTTTAAAGCAGAGCTGTCAGTCACACCGGACCTCAAACATGAAACAAGAAACAAAAGTAACTGAGTAAACAAACAATAACCATTCCTCAACTGACGCAACAATTTAACAATAGTTATCATCCGCAGCCTGGTAACTGTTTGCAAGTGTAACAATGTAACATCGGTCGTATCCGTGGTAACAGAAGGCGAACAGACACAAACAGACGGAGGAGCGAATCACGGAGACTCTTCACAGTGCGGCTCAGACGGTGTTGCCGTGGCAACAGTGCTGGTGTTGGCGGGAAAGTACGGTCGGACCTATCGGACGACGCGCCGTCTCTTCCCTCTGGCGGGCCGCGAGGGTCTGGACAGCGCTATCTGCAGCACAACACAGCAAACACCAGTTAATGCAGGGGTGTGTGTGTCTGTCATGTGTGTAGTGTTGGGGAAAGTTGCTTTTAAAAGTAATGCATTACAATATTTGCAATAAATGCATTACTTTTGGGTGACCTTTTAAATCTGGGCAGGGCTTGCTTGTTTGTTTTTAATATAAAAAAGTTTCTTACACTGCAAAAAATGCTTTTCTTTCTTAGATTTTTTTTGTCTTGTTTCCAGTCAAAATATCTAAAAATTCTTAAATCAAGAAGGATTTTCTAGACAAGTAAAAAGTATTGTCTTGTTTTCAGAAAAAAAGATTTAAAAACTAAGCAAAATAATCTGCCAATAATATTATTTTAAGCAGAAAACTAGATATTTTTGCTATTACAAGAATAATTAATATTCTGCACTTTCTGGAGTTTACGGAATAATGCATGAAGCAGAAAACTAGATTATTTTGCTTAGCCCATTGGCAGATTATTTTGCTTGTTTCAAGCAAAAACTCACTTAGTTTTAACTTCTTTTTTCTGAAAACAAGACAATACTTTTTACTTGTCTAGAAAGTCTTTCTTCATTTAAGAATTTTTTGATATTTTGGCTGGAAACAAGACAAAAATGCTCAGTAAGAAGCAGTGTTTTTGCAGTGTAGCAAATGTAAAAGCCCTTTCACACCGAAATGAAATGAAGTGAATAAGCCTAAGGCTAAAGGAAAATTAAATTGACGTCTGTACAGTAGAACTGTAGGAAAAGAAAGTTCAAAACACTTCAGCAATGAGGAAAAAAAGCACAAATGTTAATCTAAAGCAAGTTTTGCTTATTAGTACACTGCAAAAATGCTTTTTTTGTCTTGTTTCCAGCCAAAATATCTAAAAATTCTTAAATCAAGAAAGATTTTCTAGACAAGTAAAAAGTATTGTCTTGCTTTTTTTGAAAACAAATCAAAATTAAGTGTGTTTTTGCTTGAAACAGGCAAAATTATCTCCCAATGGGGTAAGAAAAATAATCTTGTTTTCTGTTTAAAATAAGATTATTTTGCTTTTTTAATTTACCCCAGTGGCAGATTATTTTGCTTGTTTTTTTCAGAAAAAACAAGACAATTTTTACTTGTCTAGAAAATCCTTCTTGATTTAAGAATTTGTAGATATTTTGGCTGGAAACAAGACACAAAATCTAAGTAAGAAACAGTTTTTGCAGTGTAGCAAATGTAAAAGCCCTTTCACACCAAAATGAAATGAAGTGAATAAGCCTAAGGCTAAAGGGAAATTAAACTGATGTCTGTACAGTAGAACTGAAGGAAAAGAAAGTTCAACACTCTTCAGCAATGAGGAAAAAAAAGCACAAATGTTAGTTAATATAAAGTAAGTTTTGCTTATTAGTACACTGCAAAAATGCTTTTTTTGTCTTGTTGCCAGCCAAAATATCTAAATATTCATAAATCAAGAAAGACTTTCTTGACAAGTAAAAAATATTGTCTTGTTTTCAGAAAAAAACAAGTCAAACTTAAGTGAGTTTTTGCTTAGAACAAGCAAAATAATCTGCCAATGGGGTAAATTAAAAAAGCAAAATAATCTCATTTGAAACAGAAAACAAGATTATTTTTGCTTGAAACAGGCAAAATTATCTCCCTGTGGGGTAAGAAAAATACACTTAATTTTGACTTGTTTTCAGAAAAAATGTGTTTTCTTGTTTTCTGTTTCAAATGAGATTATTTTGCTTTTTTAATTTACCCCATTGGCAGATTATTTTGCTTGTTCTAAGCAAAAACTCACTTAAGTTTGACTTGTTTTTTTTCTGAAAATGTGAAAATAATGATTTACTTGTCTAGAAAATAGTTTTGAATTTTGTTTATATATTTTGGCTGGAAACAAGACAAAAAAATCTAAGAAAAAGCATTTTTGCAGTGTACGGTTGAATTGGATCAACAAAGATCAGCAGCAAAGTCATTGGTTAATAAAATGGGATTAAATACATAAGGGAAACAAAAAGTAACTGGCGCTACTTTTTTTAAAAAGTTTTCTTGGAAATGAAAAAGTAATGCGTTACTTTATTAGTTACTTGCAAAAAGTAATATTATTACATAATTTGCGTTACCCCCAACACTGGTCTCGCTTGTCTCGTGTGTGTGTGTGTCATTTGTGTTGTGTGTTTTTTCTGACTAACCGTCGGCTCCTCGATGATGCTGTCAATGCCACCTGGCAAGTCCGCTCCTCTCTGCAGCCTGATGGGAAGACGAAGAAGAAGAAGAGAGTAAAACACAAAGCACTTTAGATGCGTGAATGAATATGTTGAGTTCTGGACAGATGAACTTACGACTGTTTCCTCTTGCGCCCTCTTCTGGCTCCTGTGTGCACATCATCAGCCTGAATGGACACACAAGAGAAACAACAGGGTCATGCTGGGAAATAAACAGTACACTAGTACACTGCTTGGTGTGCACTATGCGATGCTAGTAATAATAAAAATAATAATTAAAAAAGAAAATAAGACAGTAGTATGCTGTTATTCTTGTCACATGACCTTACTAATCTAGAAAAGAATATTTTATTATACTATTTATTATTATATAATTTATAACAAAATTATTAAAGTTTAAAACAATTTAAAGATCAATAGAAATATATAAATGACAAGCACATCAAGTTACCAAAACAGTAAATAGAAATATCAAAAATATGGTAAAAATATGGTTAATAAATCAAACACAAACAATAATAAATAAAGTACTTTTAAAATTTTACAAAAAAAGTAACTGAAACTTAAGCAACTTAAGGCTAAACATAAGGCTTAATAAAAAAAACATAAAATGGCAAAAACATAAAAAAAAAAACGAATACAAATTTAAAAAAATAACGAAATTTTTGAAAAAATAAAATGGATTTCATAGGGCCCTATATTTATAAACACAACAAAATGACTAAAAAAAAGAAAATTAAAATTAACAAATTTATTATATATATATATATATATATACACACACAAAACACAACAAAATGACTAAAAATGTAAATTTACAGCTAAAAAAAATAAAAATGAACAAATTAAAATATATCAATGAACACAAAAAATGACTAAAAATGTAAACTTACAGCTAAAAAAAAATAAATAAAAACTTACATTAAAATATATATATGAACACAAAATGACTAAAAATAAAAATTTACAGCTGATTTTTTTTAACAAATCTACAAAACATTTACATCAAAAAAAATTTTATATATATATATATATATATATATATATATATATATATATATATATATATATACATATATACACACATACATACATATATATATATATATATATATATATATATATACATATATATATACACACACACAAAATGACTAAAAATGAAAACTTACAGCTAAAAAAAATAAATAAAAACTTACATTAAAATATATATATGAACACAAAATGACTAAAAATAAAAATTTACAGCTGATTTTTTTTAACAAATTTACAAAACATTTACATCAAAAAATTTTATATATATATATATATATATATATATATACACATACATACACATACATACACACACACACAACAAAATGACTAAAAATGAAAACTTACAGCTAAAAAAAATAAATAAAAACTTACATTAAAATATATATATGAACACAAAATGACTAAAAATAAAAATTTACAGCTGATTTTTTTTAACAAATTTACAAAACATTTACATCAAAAAATTTTATATATATATATATATATATATATACACATACATACACATACATACACACACACACAACAAAATGACTAAAAATGAAAACTTACAGCTAAAAAAAAAAAATTTTACATTTAACAAATTCAACAAATTCAAATAAAAATATAAAAACAAAAAAACATGAATAAACACTAAGAGTATATAAATGAGATAAGCACACTCACCCTAACTGTCTCCGCGTCTCTGATGTCCTCAGCCGCCTCTCTGAGCCGCTCGCCCGGACTCAAATATCCCTGCGGCCCTCGTCCATCCTCCTCCTCCTCTTCATCATCCCCCTCGTCGCCTCCTCGCCCATCCGCTCCCGAACCGATGCCGTTGCTGTAGACGCACACTTTAGTGGAGCCGTCGGTCTTGGCCTCCTCCATGAAGGCGGGGTGCGGCGGGGCGTCTGACAGAGCGTCGGCTCCCGCCGGTTTGCAGGGCGGAGGCGTGGAGGGGTCCTCGCTGAGTTTGGGCGTCCCGCGGGCCGGGGACTGAGCCGCGTCCATGCCGAGGCGGGACAGGTCCGGGTTGTGGACGGAACAGGCGCGGCGCGGGCTGAGAGACGGCGGGGCGCTGGTCTGCTGGAGGAGAGGAGGCAGCTCGGGGTACGACAGCGGCGTCGAATCGGAGCCAGCCTCGGCCCCGCGCTCGCTGACCTGCAGGAAGGAGGTGTAGATGGTGTCCATGAAGGAGCCGTACGGGTCAAACAGTCCTGGACCCGAGCCAGAGGACGTCTCTCTCTGCTGTACGGGAGTCTGGACCGGATTGAGCAGGGAATCCTGGGATATCGGAGCCGAGGGAAGTTGGTCTTGTGATGAAGGCGTCTCATGCAGAGCCACAGGCTTCTCTCCCATCAGCGCCGGCGCCATCGTCAGCTGAGAACCAGAAAACACATCCATAAACGCCTTACACTTACTGAATTTGTTTCTCATGATCTTAAAACATTTCATGTTGACTGGTCATTTAACCCTTTAAATGTCACTCCCATTTTTTAACACAGACGTGAAAATGCAGTATTTTTTTTACAATTTTTGAACAAAAATATTGTGTGATGATTTTGATATCATTTGTATTCCATCGTAGTGTAATGTCTGATTTTAAAATGGTTTTCAAAGGATGAATTTTGAGATTTTAAGTTTAAGTGCTATATAATTTCTTATGATTTCTAAAGCATGATAGGGAAAAAGGCAATTTTCTTTCTTCAAAAGAGAGAAAGTCTTTTTGTGAAAAAGTCTGAACCTCTGTTATGAATTTTGAGGTGCACTCTTGTCATAAATTAATCTATTACTTTTCCAACACAATTTGTAACACAAAAAAAATTGTAAAATATCTATTTCAAACCTTTCCAATGATATATAGTTTGTCATGATTAAATTAGGATCTATTTGTAAAATGGTGAAGTAATCCTAGGCGTCCCACAGGTGGGACGGTGACAATTAAGGGGTTAATATAAAATGGTCTATATGTAAATATGTTTTTAAATTGAACAAAAATACAAAAAAAAAAAGAATTTATAAAAGCACGTAACATTTTTAAAACTTAAATGGAAGGAAAAGCATTTTACAAGTTTTAAATGCTAACCTTACAAATAAAGAAACAAAATGGTAAATAAAAAAAAAGTCAAGCCCACATATTACCAAAACTTAAAGCTAAATAGAAATATATTAAATAATTAAAAAGTAAAGCACAACAAAATTACTATTTTGCATTACTATTATATATATATATATATATATATATATATATATATATATATATACACACATACACATATACATACATAAATACATACATACACGTTTGTAGTCAAATATAAACTAGTCTACAGATAGTAAAAAATACAGATTTTTTTTTTTAAAATGACAAAAATATATACACATACACATATACATACATAAATACATACATACACGTTTGTAGTCAAATATAAACTAGTCTACAGATAGTAAAAAATACAGATTTTTTTTTTAAAATGACAAAAACATGCAAAATATTTAGTAAAAAACATCTCAGGTGCACATGAAGTTGTTTTTTAACTTGGTTAAGAGTGGCAATTTAAAGAAGCTCAAATGAGAAAAAATTATTATATATATATTTTATATATTATTTTGCAGTTTTATTTCATTATTGTAAATCAAAACTGAATCAACAGAATATTTCTAAAGTTATTTATAATAAACCTCATTGAATTTAAGGCTAAATTAAGGTTCTTGTTTTACTCTATTCATTAAAGGCAAGTGAAATAAAAAAAAAAATCAAAATGAGAAAAAAAAAAAAATCATGACAAAAGCGCATAACAAAATGACTAAAACTGAAAAAATAAAAAGCCAAACAAAAATACAACAAAAAAACAACAACAAAGAAACAAATTATAAAGTAGATAAAAACAGAAACAGAAATTAATAAGTAAAATTTTTAAAACCTAAATGGAAGGAAAAGCAACTCATAAAAAAAATTAAGGTAAATATTTTTTTTTTTTTAAGTAATAAAAATGTCAAGCACACACACTTCTTTTAAAGGCATGAAAAAAAAATAATCAGACTAATCAGAATTATCTTTTCAAGAATAACAAAGTGTATAGTCAAAAGTGATGAATCTCTTACATAAGTTGTTTTCTCATTTAGAGATTTAGTTTCTCAGAGATTGTTTATAGCTTTATACTCAAATCCCACTGAGACGCTCTCTAAATTCATGCCTTGTAAAGCACTGATGATCTTCGATGTATATAAACTGACTGTCCGCTTGAGGCTCAGGTGTGTGTGTTTACCTGCAGGCAGGTGAGCGGGTTGAGCGCTGTTTGGTTCTGCGTAAGCGGGACGCTCAGAGACGGGCCCTGCGGCAGCAGCAGCGGAGTGGCTCCTAATAAACCATGAAGACTGTTGATGTTACCCAGAGCTGCGAGTTCACCTGAACACAGAGAGAGAAACACCATCATTAGCAGCTCAAATGTGCATGATTACTCATACGGAAGATACTTCCAGAACAAAAATGTACAGATTATGTACTCAACCCCCTTGTCCAATCAAGCTGTTCATGTCTTTCTTTCTTCAGTCGTAAAGAAATAGTTTTTTTAAGGAAAACTCTTCAGGATTTTTCTCCATATAGTGGACTTCAATGGTGGCTAGGCTTGGGCGGTATCCAAATTTTGATACCGTCAAACCTCCTCCATATTTTACCTCGGTATACGGTATTACCGTGAATAAAAAATGTAAAAAAAATTATGACGTAAGGCTCAGACAGCGTCACCAAACTGTTGGCTTGTGCCTAAACCGTTCAGAAACTGAATACCAAACACTAATACTGAAACAATAACAAAATAACATGCACAACATTAACAACTGTTATTAGCAACAAATAGCAGTTTATAAAAAAAGTGCAAATACAACAGTCAAGCAGAATTAAATTAACATAAACATCCAGAACAGTTTTCGCGCAGAGACCCGTAGGGTTGTGACGGTGGCAGATTTTACCACCGCTATACACACACACACACACACACACACACACACACACATATATATACACACACACACAGAGTTTTGAAACATACAAAATGAGGCTCAAAAAATAACAAAGGTGCGTGTATTATTGCAGTCAGTGAACAAACAGCCTACAAAACAGTAAAATAATGATAATATAAGTTATATAAGAAAGTAGCCAAAATAAGAATGGTAAATATTAAACAAACATTCATGTCATAAATTCGTAACAACTTCACCCAGCCCTTGTTCGACGGCTCATCAAAATTACCGACCGAGAACGACTGGAGTCCGTGTCTCTTCCTCATTACACTGTTGCATCAATTACAATTGCTCAGTTTAGTTTTTAATAGGAACAGGGTTATTTTTCGTTTCGGTTCTTCATAAAGTTAATTTAGAAATATGTTTGGAACATTTTTTGTTTGTTAAATTAAAGCTTTTGTTATTTAAATTAATGAACTAGCGGCTAGCAACAGTCGGTGAGATGATTATGTTTGATCAAAAGTGCCTTCTCAAATCATTATACTTGCCTAAAATAGCTAAAATCTTAAAGAAAATTTAAATGTTATTTTAAATGTTAAACTTACATAAATGCGTGCTATTATATGTATTCGTTTGTTGGAGAGTGGAAGCTAAATGTGCTTTGCGGCGCCAGCGCGATCACTTGCAAAAAAATGAAAATAGGCATATGCCATAATCTTGCTCATAAAGGTAAGCATATATCATCCGGAACTGTAAAGGGTCTAATTTTATTTGCATGCACTCACAATATCAAAAAAATATTGTGCTTTTGTAAAACTAAAGAAAACAAACAATACTTAAATCGAAAACATTTATTTAATTTTTTATTGATATTTTATAAAAACCGTAGAGCCGCTCCAGTGAGCAGATGGCGAGTCAGTATCGTCAGCTTAATCTTTGCCACACTGGCTCACTAGTTTACAATAGTTTATGAACAATTCATTTAATTATCTCCTTATTTCCCTCCGACACATTGATAGTAATAGTTTTTTTCCCGGAACTTTGCCAGCTTTCGAAACCCGAAATACTGCCAAACTGCAGAAGTTTTTGGTGAGACCAGGTCACTTGGTGCGCGACTCGCAATCTTTCCCCCTCTCTCTCTTTCTCCTCCACGCTGTCACGTGATGACAACCACGCATACGCATTTTTAGGCATTTTTTTTATAACGGTATAACGGTATTGAAACTGATACCGTTGCTATTTTTAGATCCCGCGGTATACCATATTACCGTATTACCGCCCAAGCCTAATGGTGGCCCCAAGTTTGAACTTCCAAAATGCAGTTTAAATGCAGCTTCACATGAAATAAATGATCCCACCCGAGGAACAAGGGTCATTTTTTTTTTTATTTATATACTTTTTAACCTCAAACACTGGTCTTGTCTAGCTCTGCCTTTTTTTCTGGTTCAAGACAGTTAGGGTATGTCAAAAATAGGGCTGCTAGATTATGGCAAAAATCATAATCATGATTATTTTGGTCAATATTGTAATCCCGATTATTTAACAATTATGAGTGGGTCCGGAACTTTACATGATTGATTAGAGCACTGCATTTCAGCCGTTTTTTTATGCCCCTAAGGCTGAGCTTTGGCCATTTTTTTGGGCATCAGGCCTGTTTTAGGCTTCTCCTTATTTTTATATTCTAGACATCCATCAATTATGGTGATTTAAAAAAACTGCAGCACTAGTGAGACACTGCAGCTTTGCGTTCAAGCAATAGACTGAAACTTGCCACAAAGCACCGGCAAAAATAAATAAATAAATAACAATGAATGTGTCGGGGGAAATAGTAAGGAGATATTTGAATTATTTATGAATAAACTAGTGTATTCTGTGTCAGAGTCACAAAGATCCTGACCCGCAATCTCCTCTTTGACGCGCCTTTAGAGAGAAATGCATTTATATGGATTACAGAATGAAAGTTTTTTTTCGATTTGTTTTATTTCGTTAAGTAATAATTTAAAGCTTTCTATATATGCATTTATCATGTCTGTAAGGCATGTATTTGCGAGGTTTTTAGTTTTGATGGATAATTTTAAATAGTTTCCACTGGAAAAAAATGCAAGTGATCGCGCTGGTGCCTCCATGTCCTGCAAAGAGCCTCTTTCTGCACAAACGATTGGATATTGCAACTAATAGCACACATTTATCTAGGTTTAACATTTAATCCAACATTGTTTTATACTATTAACTGTTTTATACAGGCTAGATTTTATTTTAGCCAAGTCATGATGATTTGAGAAGTCTCTGAATGCCTACACAGAACAACGCAAATTCTCTTTCTTTTATGCAAGTCACGATACATGATTTTACTGATTTGCATGTGATACTGCGCTTTTATGGAGGAGCAAAAGCATACCAAAGGGGGCGGAATCAGGAGCAATAATTGTTTTATCTCGATAATTGTATTTTCATAATCGTTTGAAGCCGAAATCGAAATTGAATTTCGATTAATTGCACAGCCCTAGTCAAAACAAGCCCTCAAATTCAAAAATCTACATCACAGCAGAAGTACCGACCCAGTGTTTGCAAAGTAAACATGCAAAGAAGATAAAACACTCTTTACAAAAAAGGTAAAACAGCAGATGTGATTTTTTCTACATACCCTAACCATCAGGCAGAGCAAGACAATTTTCTGAGAATGTGCAAGTTCAAATTTGATGTGGTCGCATTTCTGCAAGTGCATGGTCTGAGCTGCTCCAAAGCATTGTGAAAAAAACATGCAAACACGTCACCGACAGCCAGTTTAGTTTCACTTTTTTTTTATTTTGAAAAGCATGTCATCTTTGCCATTTACCTCATGTTATGGATGCTTTCTTTTACTTTTTATTTATTTGATTCCTCAGCGTTTTCTAAACGTTCTGTAATTTATATAGTTTTCATAGAAATGCTATTGATATTTCTTAAAAAAAATGAACAGTTAACAACAGTTTACAAATAGTGAAGTAATAAGAAGAAATTAGGAGCCACAGGCCTGTATTTTAAACCTATTCTTTTTTTCGTACAGGGTCCTTTGTTAAACAATAACAGGGCCCTATAAAATGTACATCTTAATTTTTCAGGTAATCAGATGAAGGCATAGAACATTAATTTAACTTATCCTGATTAAATGAAAATCAAACCCTTTTATTTTGGTCCAAACAAAGTGCTGCACAACAAGGTTTACTGCAAAAATTAAAAAGAAAACAAATGTGATTACTCATTAAAAATAAAGATTTATTAATATTCAGTAGTAGTTCATTGTTGTAACATTAAGTCTCAAGACTGCTAAATAGTATTTTTCTAAGTGTTAATTTTTTTTACGTTAAACTAAACTTTTATTTTGACGGGTTGCTGTGCAGTGTTAATTTCATTGACGAATAATTTTCGACATTAACTTCTTCAAATACATTTTTTCACAGACGAAAAGAAACGATAACGAACTAAAATTCTTCTTGAATGACAAAAACTATGACAAAATCTACTGGCATTTTCGTCAACAAATGAAAACGAGACGAAAAAGGTAGGGAGGGACGAATTATAAAGAGATTCAGAAAAAATCTGTTGCGTAGTAGGAGGTTAGATGCGTACAAACCGGCGGGACACAAGATAAAATACACTTGCTGCACATCTTATAAAACGTTCAATAATGTCAATATGTGGGAGAAGTGCAGACATATGGATAAATTTGACGACGCAAGAGAGAACTCAATTTGGTCTTGTTTTCTGAGCGCAGACACACAGAAAACACGTCTCACTCTTTCGCTTTGCATGAACTGAGAAATACACACAAACTGATCTCAAATTGTCCGTTTTGAGGAGTATTCACGTAAACACAGCCGATTAGCCTACGCCTTAAATGAACGTAAACAATAGGGAGAAAGTGTATCAGTGCATTGCATCCATTGCATTTGTTTTTAAAGGGACAGCAGCCACATTTAGTTGTTATTGTACCGAGTCACTGATGTTCATCAAGCAACAAAAGATAGACAGAAAACCACACACTGCTCTTGAATCACTTACGTAGCCCTAAAGATTAATCTAAATTAATTTATAGAAATAATGTCTGTTTGAAAGAATGAAGAATATGGTAAACAAGTGACTATAAAGAATGCATCATTAGCCGATATAACCATTGGGATTTCATTCAAAAGAAGACCATGTTCTTTACGAGAAGTGGTTTTATTTCATTTTAATATTGAGGCATGCTGTGTATCACTGCCGTTAAATTGCGTTTATCATGATAAAACCTTAATATCAAACCTATATATGAGTTTGGAAATTTTAGAGAAATTCTTAATAAATGCATTGCACTGTAATTAAACCCATTGAGTTTTAGCAGACTAAATTTAGTGTAGATTTCATCGACTAAAATCGTATAATATTTTGTCGACTAAAACTAGACTAAAACTAAATTGCATTTTAGTCAAAAGACTATGACTAAAACTAAATCAAAATTTACTGTCAAAATTAACACTGTTGCTGTGAAGAACTTGCAGCTGTTGTGTAGGCCTATGTGATATTGACAGTAGTTTTCTCAAATGAAACAGTGAAATGCTAATGAAGTGACTCTTAGCTGGAGATGATATTGTGTGTTCATATCGTCGTATAGAGACGGCAGAACGTAAATAAGAGGGTGACATCTAGTGGAGAAGACCAATGATAAGATTCACTTGTTTTAAATGTTTGCTGAAATAAATATCGAAAAAGATCTATTTACGGCTTTTGAGAATCAATGTCATTCAAAAAGTGATTAATCGAAAAAAAATTTTTTTTGCTCAGCCCTAATGCAGAATGTTGTGTATGCCATCCTTGTCGTATTTGTTTCTGTTAATGAACGTTATGTAAGATAGCCTTGTTTGTAATTATCTTGTTGCTTTTTAATTAAGAATAACATTTTTTAGTTTTAGTCTTTTAAAGTGACAGGTGTATAGATGAAAGCAAAACAGACAAATCTTTTCTTGTAAAACATGACTACAAGATTGCGAATTTGAAAGCAAAAACATCCGAAACCCGTTTATAACATGCAAAAGAGGAACTCCCATTCACAAAATTGAAATTGCAAATAATACTACTCATTAAAAAAAAAAAAAAAAAAACGGGTTGGATGTTAACCACTTTCGTTACCATAGAACTATAAACGATTAGAAAAGTTCCTTAACATGCATTGATTCATCTCATTTTGTAGCAAAAAATAAAAACTGCAACCAAATTATGTGCTGACAAAGATAGATGCAAAAGAGCAACCAGCATGTAGAATGAATCTAGAGCCCTAAAGACAAGATGAGCATTTGAGGTTAAAAGTATATAAATTGCTAGATAAAAATTTAGCTAGATAAAACTCTTTAAGGTCGCATTTGGGATCATTTGAAGCTGCATTTAAACTGCATTTTGGAAGTTCAAACTTGGGCAATATTGTAGTGCACTATATGGAGAAAAATCCTGAAATGTTTTCCTCAAAAAACAATTTCTTTATGACTGAAGAAAAAGACATGAACAACTTGGATGACAAAGGGGTGGGTGCATTATTTGTACATTTTTGTTCTGGAAGTGAAACTTAAGGCAATGAGATCTTCGCAATTGTGTTACTAAGTCACAAAAATGAAAAAAAGAACAGTGTTAGACAGCTGTTGTTGTGCTTTTAGTTTAGTATAATGAATCTATCTTTTGTTTTAGCAAAAAAATTAAAGGTCTATAAACACAAGCAAAACAGACAATTATTGTTCTTGTAAAACAAATTTGAAAGTGAAAGTGTACGAAGCCCAAATGGGAACTCCCATTCACAAAATTCAAACCAAAAATAATACTACTGATGAAAAAGCAAGGGTTGAGGGTTAACCACTTTTGTTACAATATAACTATGATAAAAGTTCACCAGCATGCATTGATTAATGTTGTAGCAAAAAACAAACAAACAAAAAAACGACCAAATTATGTGCTCCTGCGACCAACTGAGATTAGCTGCAAATAAGCGACCGGTGGGAAAAATGAGTCTAGAGCCCTGCATGCATATACACATATATATATATATATATATATATATATATATATATATAAAAATATATATAATTTAGCATTTGGGATTGTTTGAAGCGGTATTTAAGCTGCATTCAAACTCGGGGCACTGTAGAAGTCCACTATATGGAGAAAAATTCTGAAATGTTTTCCTCAAAAAACTATTTCTTGATGACTGAAGAAAAAGACATGAACATCTTGGATGACAAGGGAGTGAGTACATTATTTGTAAATTTTTGTTCTAGAAGTGAACTAATTCTTTAAGGCAATGAGAAATATAATAAATATAAAAAAAACATCTGGTTGGCAAAACATTTTTTCAAATTTTAAAAGTTAAAAACTAGACCTTTTTTTTTGTTTGTTTTTTAAAGGTAATAATAATAATAATAATAATAAAAAAAAAATTATATATATATATATATATATATATATATATATATATATATATATATATATATATATATATAAAGTATAAAGATATTGGATCTTTGCCGATATTTTTGTTTTGTTTTTTTGGTTTTTTGTTTTAAATTGGAAACATTTGTAGACGGTCTAAAAAGCAAAAGAAAATTCCGAAAATCTTTTAGAGCTCATAATTTGTTTTTTAAAAAGTAACATTAAACATTAATGAATAAATCAGTATATATAAAATTATTTAATTTACAAGCGTCAAGTTTGTGATTTTTTTTATTCATGTAAGCTATAACGTCTGTCCTTTAAAATCAAAACATACTCATGATTTACTTATTCAGAAACAGTCTAAATGTTACTAAATGTTAATGTTATGTAACAGTGCATAATTGTTAGAGACCTGCGGTTACTGTAAGAAACACCAACTGAAAGCACTGAGCACAATCACATACTATACATTTTCAAGAAAAATCCTGAAATGTTTTCCTCAAAAAACATAATTTGTTTATGACTGAAGAAAAAGACATGAATATTTTGGATGGCAGGGGAGTACATTATTTGTAATTTTTTGTTCTGGAAGTGAACTTCTCCTTTAAGGCAATGAGATCTTCTCAATTGTCTTACTAAGTCACAAAAATGAAAAATGAACAGTGTTAGAAGTCAACTTCCAGGAATCACATCCACGCAGGCCACAGATATGACTGAACTGAGCACTGTCACTGATGTGGCTAAACTTAATTTAGGAAAAAAAAACAAGTCTGTTTCACTTTCCCGTCTTCTCCCATCCAGCAGTCAGTGTGAATGAGTCTGCTGAGTCAGCTGAGATGTCACTGCGGGTTCAAAATGCCCCGAAGCAGACAGCCAGCAAAACGCCAATGTAATGTTACCAGGCAGGACGAGCGACTTCAACTGCAGCCGATAAACCGTCCACGGCCCAAAACTGCAGCTCTATGCTAAATCTAAGTGTTGCGGACAAACTCGAAGGAAACGAGCAGTGATTGCTTGTATAAAACCTGCTGAGGCTTTGTTTTGCATCACATCAGCTCACTTGCAAGTATCAGCTAGTGGTAGTTTGGTTTAGGTTTGGTGATAAGACAATATGCATAATACATACGATTCACAAATGGCTAAAATTATATGTTTTACAGAAAAAAAATATTTTAAAATTGAAAATGTGCATTACAAATGGACACACATGGAACAGACAATAACTGTTAATTGACTAGATGAATGCAATTTTAAAATATTTCAATATTTTACTGTTTTTGATGTATTTTGGATCAAATAAATGCAGGGCTGGTTGAGCTGAAGAGACTTCCGTAAAAAACATTAAAAATCTTACTGTTCAAAAACTTTTGACTGGTAGTGTATGTGGATTAAAAGGCCTTTTAATATTTCAGTCCATCACTTATTTCATAATTAAAGATATGTAAATGCCAAAAAATGCCTAAAAAACCCTAAAATGCCATTTCTTTTCAACTTGTAATTGTTCTGTATAATGCAATGCATATTTGTGTTTGCATTTTTGTGTAAACATAACACAAATAAAATATTATTTCAAAAAATATATAAAAAACGTAAAAAAAAATACAGATATAATAAATATACAAAACATCTGGTTGGCAAAACATTTTTTCAAATTTTCAAATATAAAACTAGACCTAAGTAATAAAGCAAACAAAAAAACTAAACTGTAAAATTTAAATCTAAAAATGAGGGATGCAAAATATTGGATTTTTGCAGATATCAGATATGCTGTTTTTTTTTTTGTTTTGTTTTTTATTTGTAAACATTTGTAGATGATCTAAAGCAAAAAAATGCCATTTCTTTTCAACTTGTAATTGCTCGGTATAATGCAATGCATATGTGTTTGTGTTAAACATAACACAAATAAAATATTATTTTAAAAATATATATAAAAAACATTAAAAAAAAAAATACAGATACAATAAATATACAAAACATCTGGTTGCCAAAACATTTTTTCAAATTAAAAACTAGACCTATTTAAAAAAAAATAAAAAATAAAAATAAATGACTAAACTGTAAAATTTAAATCTAAAAATTAGGGATGCAAAATTTTGTATTTTTGCCAATTATCCGGTATGCTGTTTTTTTTGTTTGTTTGTTTATTTTTTCCAATTTGTAAACATTTGCAATGGTCTAAAGCAAAAGAGTTGTAAAAATTCCGAAAATCTTTTAGAGCTCATAATTTGTTTTAAATAAAATAACACAAATATTACACATTAATGAATAAATCAGCATATGTACAATTATTTAATTTACAAGCTATTTTTTTTATTCATATAAGCTATAGCTTCTGTCTTTTAAATCAAAACATACTCATGATTTACTTATTCATCTAAATGTTAAAGTTACATAACAGTGTATATTTGTTAGACTTGGGGTTATTGTAAGAAACACCAACTGAAAGAAGAACAGAGTATAATCACATACTATACATTTTCCACAGAAAGGCACAATTAAAACGGTCATTTTAGATGCATTTTCTTTGCCAGACCGATACACTTACCAAGAACCCCAGGGGCGAGTAGAGGCGGCAGGAAATGAGGTGTCTGGGTGTTGTTTTTGTCCTGCTCAGCCAAGGGGTCACACACTTCCGGCCCCGTGCTGGACACCAGAGGGCCGCAGGACACCGAGGTAGAAACTAGAGCAGGGCTGGACAGAGTCCCCTACAGCCACACAGATCCATACATGTATTGCACAAGATGCATTTACTCAAATAGCAAAACAATGTTCCACAGGAATAATACATGGACTCCCAACCTTTGTCAGGTATATCTGACCTCCTGTAACTCAACCTATTTTTATTAAAAGCATAGTTCACCCAAAAATTGTGTCATTTGTTCACCCTCGTGCCCTTTCAAATCCTAAAGACTTTGGTTTATCATCGAAACACAGATTAAGATTCACATTTAGCAGACGCTTTTATCCAAAGCAACTTACAAAAGAGGACAATGGAAGCAATCAAAATCAACAAAAAAGTAATAACATGCAAGTCTCATTTAGCCAAACGTAGTTACATGTATGGATTTTTTTAAATTACGTAATAAATAAAAAGAAAACGGATAGAAAAAAGAAAAAGCAAGCTAGTGTTAGAGGCCTTTTTTTTAAGAAAACAAGCATTAAGTAAATTAATAGAGTATAAGTCTAAAAACGCATTTTTTAAAAAAGAATAGAATTAGAAAAGAGGGTGCTAGAGCTAAAGTCAAATAAAGCTGGAAAAATATGTTTTTAGCTGATTCTTAAAGATTAACCCTTTAAGTGACACTCCCTATTTTGAACATATACATGAAAATGCACTATCCAAAGTTACATTTTTATAATTCATGAACAAAAACATTTTGTAATATGATTTTCATGCACAATTTCCATGGTAATGCAATGCCTGATTTGAAAATGGTTTTCAAAGGATGCATTTTGAGATTTTAAGTTTTCTACTGATATCTAACTTCTAAAGCATGATCGGGAAAAAGGCAATGAAGAAAGTCTTTTTGTGAAAAAGGTTAGGTCTGAACCTCTGTTATGAAATCGATTTTTAAGGTGCACTCGTCATAAATTAATCTATTACTTTTCCTACATCATTTGTAACACAAAAAAGTGTTAAAATGTCTATTTAGGAGTCTTAGACTTTCCCTAGATTAGGATTTATTTTAGGGATCCACCGATGTATCGGCCACCGATATTTATCGGCCGGTTTTTGATCATTTTAAAGCTATTGGCATATCGGAAATAGCACCAAAAGGACCGATACCGATGGTTTATTAATTAACTGCATGAGTTGCATGCCTGTTGCATAATCCAGCATTTTTTCTCTGGGCTAAATAATTAAATACTTGCCAACACAAAAAATCTGTACAACATATAGTTTGTCAGACGGCATATGGCCTTTGCAAATGTTAAATATTAATTTGTTTTGGCTTGATGTTTTATTTAGCCTAAATCCAACTTTAGATGATTTGTTGCGGAGAGAAGGGAATTAAAATTTAAAATTATTTACCGGTATTTTAGCCTACATTATTTCTTAACGTAATAATAAAACGTGATGTAGGCCTGCATCTTTTTTTCTCTCAACCGCTTATAGAAGTAGCTTTTTTTTTTTTCAATCCATGCTGCAAACATTTTGAAATATCTTAAAAAATACTTTAATGTTTTTAAAACATTGACAGTTTTTTTTTCTTTCGTTTAATACATTTAGTCAAAATGTAAAAATGATGATGCTGTATTGGCTATAACTAAGTGCAAGATCAAGACCCTCTTCTGTTTTTTTGTTTGTTTGTTTGTTTGTTTTTTTGAGTAAAGAAAATGCTGTACTTTATTATTATTATTATTAGGCAAAGAAAATGTTTTAAACAATAACTTTATTAACCATATTTTTCTGCTCAAACCGGTTTCAGAACTGTAATAATACAGAGGAACGCAGGAACACAAACATTAATACCGATTTAAATACCGATTCTGCTTGGAGTGAACAATCAAATTTTTTGTTGTTTTGTTTTTAAGCACTGCTTTATGCAATTGACCAATATCGGTATCGGCCAATAATTGTTTGTTAAAATCGGTATCGGCTAAAAAAAATCCTATCGGTGCATTCCTAATTTATTTATAATATGGTGAAGTAAACATAGGCGGCCCATACACAGGATGGTGACAGTTAAAGGGTTAAGATATTTTTAAGCCATCTCCAGTGAAAGTCCAAGTAACTAAAATGGGTTTGGAACAACATGAGGGCGAGTAAATGGTGATAATTTAGATTTTTGGGTGAACCATTCCTTTAGCATTAAGATTTTGTGCAATGTGAATTAATTTCATGACAATTAACCACATTTTCCAAACAAATTTTCAATTAAATAAACAAACAAACACTAGACACAAGGACTAAAAAAAAATTACAATCTAAATGCACAATTGTAAGCGTCTGAGTTTTGGGGAGTTTAAATGTGGAAAATTGTCATGAAAAAAATGCCACACTCCAACACTCACATTTATTTTTTCATTTTGATGAAATTAACCATTGCATTAAAATTGCACAAATCCAATGCACTTCCCTAATTAGATGCATCAATTGGAAACATGCAGACTGTATGTGCACATATAGCGAAGCATGCAATTGGTGCGCACCTGTGCGTGTACCTGAGAATGAGGCGGGGGGGATGGCGTGTGGTTGGGTAGGGGTTCGGTCTGGGCGAGAGCTGCGGCCAGCAGAGCGGGGTTGAGGGACAGGAAGGTAGGAGGGGGTGGAGTGAGAGGGGTGGAAAGAAGCAGCGACTGGCCGTCTGCGCTGGGCGCTAGAGTCTGCAGCGCCTCCAGGAGCCCCGGCCCCATCAGGACCGAGTCCAGCAGAGCGGGGGTCTTCTCCAGGGACACTCCGTCCGTGAAGACCTGCTGCGCCGCCGTAGGAAGCTCTAGGTTGAGCGCTGGTAGTGGCAACATGGCAGCCGGATTCTGGCCGAGCAGCAACGAAGCCATGAGGAGGGCTTGAAGCCCGGGAGGCTTTTCACCACCTTCCACCCCTGGAACAGGAGGCAGCGCTGCGGCAGAACCTGGCGGATTTAACAGGCTCACAAGGTTGAGAGGAAGCTCGCCCTGGTTTAGGACGTTGAGAGGAGAGCCCTGGTTTAGGATGGCACCGGCTGGCTGTGGTTGCTGGGCTTGGGTGCCGCCGGGCGCAGAGGGCTGGCCGCCCGTCCAGACTCCTAAAGGCAGGGAGCCAAGGAAGGGCGGCAGCAGGGAAGGCAAACCAGCATTGGAGGAGAGAAGCTGGAGGAGCTGCTCTTGGGACATGAAGGGAAAAGCCTCTGCAAGCGGCAGGTTAGAAAGGTCAGAAGCGGGGGCGTTTGACAGAGAGAGGCTGTGGTCAGGCTCACAGCCACCCAGCAATCTTGTGTCCGAGTCTGGCTGATCCATCGTCTCTATAGGACCTGCCGAGAAAACACAAGTGTAAAATGGACCATCCAAACCACTTGGGCTGCAACAAACGATAGAAATTTCAATAATTTAAATGACTCAATTTATACTTTAAAAAAATAAACTGAAACCACCAGTAGGTGGCAGTAAGTCAAAATCTTTGTGACTGAATAATTAATTAAATTGATTCATTTAAAAGAGCAGTTTCACAAACAGCGCTGTGTCAAATGCTGCTTTGTTTGGAACTATTTTTGTTGATGAAATAGAGCACAATCAGAAACAGTGTTCCTAAAATCTCTTAATATTAACTTTTGTATAAAATCAAAAATTTATAAAACTGTTGTAGAAATTTCACATTTGCAAACATCCTTTACAATCATTAAAACGCTGTCTAAAAAGTTCATCGCGATCTCACAAATTTGCATTTAAATTAATAAAGCTCTCTACACTGCACACTGAATCTATTATTTTTATCGTCTCTACATTTAGTTTGTTATAATGAATGACAAAAACTGCTTTCACGATCTGTGCTGTGAGGAGCAGGACGTGCAGCAATATAGAAGCATTTTTATTGGTTGCAGTCTATTATGGCAAAAGACGGCATTGCGCAGCGAACCATAGACACATATCCCGCTGCATTTTTAGCTTATATTGCGCTGTTTATACACAGAACTGGGATCGCTTTTGTAGTCTTTTGAATGGGTAAATATAGAAATCACTTTAAATTTCCAAAAAAGCCTAACCAGTTGGAAGTGAAACGCTGCGTTTGCTCTGAAGCACTGTGTCTTTTTCTCTTGAATTGCATCCAGGAGGGTTGAATTACAGTCTGGTCAAACCGCATTATTGCAGGTTCTTTACATTGCATCATATGAGATCAAATGACTACTCGACACCAAAAAAAAAAAAAAAATGTTGACATTGTCGACTAATCGCTTCAGCCCTACCAAGAAACACAAGATAAGTCTCACCTTTAGTTTCCAGAGCTTGGCTGTGACTTGACTGGTTAATTTGGTAGGTACTGTGGTCAGGACAAGTCTCTGTTTTGGGTCCACAACCTTTCTCTGGGAACGGGGGCAAGCATGTTGAGGACATCTGGTTCATCATGCTCAGAATTGAACTGCTGAGGTCCGGCGTCGTGCCCGTGTGGGGCTGGCTCAAGTTCAGGATGGTGTTGCTGGAGGTTGTTTTGAGGTTCATGGTTGTCTCATCACCCATCAGAGAAAAGGACTGCTGAAGAGGAGGTTCCAGCACAGGCACTGTGCTTTGGGGTTGCGGAGTAGGGTTGTGTAAACGTAATGTGGACTGCACGTCGCACTGGGGCGTCTGTGGAGTGATGGGTCTGGGTGAAGATGGCAACGTGTTTGTGTGCCTGTTGCCAGGCATGGCAGTGGCGCCGCTGGATTGCTGGGTCGCGCTTTGCATGCTAAGAAGCTGAAGCAGGGCGGAAAGGGGCTGGGATGAAGATGGGGAGGAAAGTGGGAGGGAATTAGCAAGTCCTGGCTTCCTGCCTTCCTCCGAATCCTGCAACCTCGGAGGAGCGACAGGCAGCCGGTGGTTGTCTAAGTGAGGTATGGGAGAAGAAGGTGGCGAAAGGCATGGGGAGATGAGCAGAGGTGGCCCGGAGAGATCTCCTGCGGTCCGACCTAACTGCGAGTCTTTGAGCATGCTCAAAACGGTGGGCGAGCGCCTCTGCCGTTTGCGCCGCAAGTTTTTCTCAGTGACAGCAGGGGAAGCCGGGGAAAGAGAAGGGGAGTGCGGAAGCAACAGGGCGGTCAGGGACTGTGCTCTGGCGGAAGTGGGGTGGACGCTACTGTTTAAAGTGCTAATCAATACCTTTGACTGCTGCTCCTTGTCCAAACCCGTAAGGGGGAGTGCGGCCAGCGCATCAGCTGCACTGAGCTGGGTTTTCTGGTTGGCCAGCTGGGCTTTGGCGGCCGCAGAGAGGAGGCTGCTGGCCGGGAAAGAGTTACTGATGTGGCCCTTTTGCTGGCTCTTCTGTTGGTTGAGAATCTGCCCTAGTCCAAGCAGTCCTGGGGCTTGAGCAGAGCTCACTCCGTTCCTCTTGTCGCCTATGTTGGGATGCACCAACGACAGGGCTTGGTTGCTTTGGTTGCTAGAGTTAGCACTGGAGCTCATGTTAGAGGTACTACAGTCTTTGTAGTGCTGCAGAATGCCCTCCAAGCGACTACATGGACTGGAAGGCGCAAGAGGAAGCTTGGGAGAGGAGCACGGCATGGTGGGCTGCTGATGGGGTTTGCCCCCCTGGATGAAGATGGGCCCTTGGGCCCCGTGCTCTGACATCGAGGACGTCGAAGAGTGCCGAGAGCGTTGGTTGGGTGAAAAAGTGTCCAAGGTATGTGAGGGTGACAGTGGAGAGGGCGACTTAACACTCGCTCCCTGGGAGTGAGGTGGAGCTGTTCGACCACTTAGAGATATGGTTGAAGAGGGGGATAAGGAAAAGGAGTTGGAGGGGTCTGGATGATGCATATGCACGTGTACACTTGGTTTCACACTGTTTGGAGAAGTGGGGTTGTGCGCTGTCCTTTGGGTGAGCGGTGGATGAGGGCTCCACTGCTGTTTTGCGTAACCAGGCATGCAGCCCACCGGCGTTTGGGGTTTCTTTAAAGGTGAACCCTGTTCTGGAGGCCGTGAAACTGGGGTGAGGTTAACGGAACCATTCTGTACAACGGAACGAGGAGAGGACAGAGGAAAGCCAATGTTGGTTTTGGGTTGGATGTGTCTTGGCTGAGGGTAAGTGCAGTGGGCGCCGTCTCCGTGAGCCACCATTGATCCTCTCTGCTCTCTGCTGTCCACTGAACATACAACACCTCCTTAAACAAACAATCAGACAACACAACTCACCTCACTGAAGAAAGCTTAAAGACAGGTAGAGTGCCTATAAGGCTATTTACCCCCTTGGAAATGTTTGTTTTATATTCTACCACTGAACCACAGAGGATAATTGGTTTTTAAATGTAAAAAAAAAAAAATCACTCACCAACCATTCAAGTCAAGTTAAATAAAATAAATAAGCATTTGCATAAGTATTCAAGACATTTTTAGCACAGTCACCAACATGCGTATTGGTGAGGATGGTGCATTTATGATGGGCTGCGTTTGACCCTGAACTAAACTTAATTTTGGTCTCAGACTATAGAATCTTCTTCCAGTTGGCCCGAATGTCTTAGACATGCCTTCTGGCAAAACCAGAAGCAGAGATGTCATATGACATCTTTTAACAGTGACCTTCTTTTTGCAAATCTGTGACTAGTGAAACAACAAAGGAACAGCTTATGAAGTGATTTAATTCTGCAAAATGTGAAAAACACCAAGGGGTGAATACCTTTTATAGGCACTATATATCTTACGGCTAGTAATGTTTATACAAAAAAAAAATATTTCCAGTTTGGTTTACAAGTTAAATAAACTATAATACAATGAACTGCATGCTGAAGACCAGCTATGAGTGACTGCATGCTTTAGATAAATGTAATAATTTGAATAGGTAACATTCGGACACAAGATGTAGAGAATAATATTCGCTACAAGAGAACAGCAGTGGTGACAAGCTGATAAAGCATTCAATAAATGTTAAGCTTTATGTAGAGCATCTGTGATGTGACATTTCAATCCTTTCAACTCGTCAAAGATGTGTTTACAAAAATGCACTTACAATTGCGGTCTATGGAGACGTTTAAACACTAGAATTAATGTTAATATACACACCATTTTGAAAATAAAAACACAATTAAACAATACATTAATAGACCATAAAATAATTGGTCAATAAGAGCCAAACTGTTAACATTAGCTCATGCATTGAGTCTCATTTACAACCAACAGAAACTTAAGAAAGCCATAACTTTTGTTACGTTTAAGCTAAGGACAAAATAAAAATAGTTTTGGAAAGGCTCTGAACAGCTTTTATATCATATCAAAACCTAAAAAAAATAAAATTTCACCATGTGTTGGGTCTTCCTAGATTGCATCACATATATATATATATATTTATTATATGTATCCCTGGACCACAAAACCATCCATATAATCTGAATAAATAAGCTTTCCATTGATGCATGGTTTGTTATGATAGGACAATATTTGGCTGAGATACTACTATTTAAAAATGTGGGTGCAAAAAAAATCTAAATATTGAGAAAATCGCCTTTAAAGTTGTGCAAGTGAAGTTCTTAGCAATGCATATTACGAATCAAAAATTATGTTTTGATATAGTAGGAAATTTAATATCCTGATGATTTTTAGCATTATATCAGAAAAATCAATAATTTTGTCCCATACAATGTATTTTTGGCTACTGCTACAAATATACCCGTGCAACTTAAGACTGGTTTTGTGGTCCAGGGTCATATATATATTTCAACATGAATGCATATCACAGAACCTGGAAGTAAAAAGTAAAAAGAAAGTGAGTTGGAAAAAGTTTGCATATTAAGATGCAATACCTGTGGCTTGAGCCGGCGAGGGACGATGGGAGGGTTGCATGCTTTGGCATAATGCCGCCATGGCATCAACTTTCCTGCGATGGTTACAGAGTTTGGTCATGTCTTCCTCTATTTTCCCTGACTGATGACCAGGAGCTTGAACCATCGCAGCAGGGTCAAAATTAAAGACCTGCATGGATTTATAAAGACATTTATGTAACCTTCTTTTAAATGCATGCAATGATGTTTATGTTTAAAATTGCATATTATCATACAACTCTAATTATTTCTGCAGTATGCAATAATTACACAGTGCACAGCAAACAAACTTTCTGTATGCACTGAATACCTGTATGACATTTGCCAAAAAGTGCGAGGAAGACATTGCATGTGCATTTTGCAACCCAGTGCACTCAACTTGACCTTCCATTTCCCAGACTAACAAATAAACTAGTAGTTATCAGTTGGGACTTTAAAAGTCTCCTTAAAATAATCAGGTTTCTGAGATGACTCATTGTTTCACATGCTATTAATAAAGTTTATTCTACACAATTTGCAGAAGTATGTGAGTATTTTATTCTAAACATAGCTGCATACTAATGAATTATTCTGCACTCAAATTTGCAATGGAAAAAATCATAAATGAAGAGGCTCGATCTCACCTTATTTGGGACAAGCGGGCACTCGAGACCACATTTACATGTGCCGTCTGTCCGCAGATACACCCTCACCTCATCCACAGATCGAAGAACTGTACCACTTGGGCTGAAGAAGAAAAAGAGAAAGATTGATGTGTTTGACAGCTATTTTTACACTCTGATTGTTGGGTCTGAAATAACAGACTTCACTTCCAACTTCTTCCCCTGCAGACATCAATACAATTGACATAAATGTCAGCAGAAGAGCCAAGCTTTATTGTTTTTATTCATGATTTTGTCATTTTGCTTATACTACTAAAACGTAAGCAGAGAATGGGATTTGTGTCTGTTTGCTGGTTTTTACACTCTTTACATCATTTGAAATGCTGTGCACTGACAGCAATGTCAGCAGTGAGTAAGAATGACAAATGCATTATACAATAATAAACAAATTCTGTGTCAACAAAAGAGTGCCGCCCACCTAGTGTTCATTTTTCCCATTGGGATAAAAAAAACAAAAAACAAAAGTCTTCATTAACTTATAAAGTACATACATTAACTAACATTTCTCATTGCTGAAGAGCGTTGAACTTTCTTTGCCTACAGTTCTACTGTACAGACGTCAATTTACTTTTCCTTCAGCCTTAGGTTTATTCACTTCATTTCATTTTGGTGTGAAAGGGCTTTTACATTTGCTAAGAATCAGACTTTTTTTATATCAAAAACAAACAAGCAAGCCCTGCCCAGATTTAAAAAGTAACACAAAAGTAATGTAACACATTACTTTCCATAAAAAGTAACCAAGTAACGTAATTAGTTACTTTTTTAGGGAGTAATGCAATATTGTAATGCATTACTTTTAAAAGTATCTTTCCCCAACACTGGTCACGACTGAGTTTATCCAAAATCGTACGAAGGCAGTCACACACAACACAAATTTACTTTGATTTTGCGAACTCGCACCATACTGTAAAAATATGGAGTCTGAGGACGAAATAGTTTTCTTTGTGGCAGCTATGGCTTGTGATGTCCAAAAAAAGAGAATGGACAGCAAAAATCGCACCGTGTACACCCGACTTAACCATATATCAGACCAGTTTGTAGCACCGTTTCCACATTAACCAAACACTGCTGTCAAACACAGTCACATCCGCACTGGAAGCCCTAGTGTGAAAGCTAAACACACTTGTAAACGTGTGAGAAAATCTTGTGCGAATGAAGACACACACATCTGTGCGTAATCCTCATTGCCAGGCAACTTGAAAAATGTTCCTTGTGTACATTTAATGGCAACACTGTTAATATTTGATCAGAACAGCAGTTATGAAAGAGACAAAGTAAGGTGTGGTCATACCTGATGTAAGACACGGCCCCATCTTCCACCTTCCTCTGCCAGCCAACCGGGATCTGAGCGATGAGCGTCGTACCTCCATCTTTTTCTCCTGCTGCACTCTCACTGCCCCCCGTCATTTTCTGCTCACACACATCAAGCTCCTAAAGACACAAACCAGTTTTAATTCAGTTTCAAACCAGATCTGATGAAACAGATTCAGTTTCTAATCAGATTTGATGAGCCAGATACTGTTTCAAAAGATATCTGATGAACCAGATTCAAATTCAAATCAGATCTGAGGACCCAGATTCAGATTTAAACCAGATCTGATGAACCAGATTCAGTTTCAAACCACATTTCAGTTTCTAACTACAGATTTAGATTCAAACCAGATTAACTGAACCAGAACCAGAGTCAAACCAGTTTAGATAACCAAGATTCAGTTCCAAACCAGATCTGATTAATCAGATTCAGTTTCTAATCAGATTTGTTGAGACAGATACTGTTTCAAAAGATATCTGATGAACCAGATTCAAATTCAAATCAGATCTGAGGACCCAGATTCAGATTTAAACCAGATCTGATGAAACAGATTTAGTTTCTAATCAGATTTGATGAGCCAAATACTGTTTCAAAAGATATCTGATGAACCAGATTCAAATTCTAATCAGAGCTGAGGACCCAGATTCAGATTTAAACCAGATCTGATGAACCAGATTCAGTTTCAAACCACATTTCAGTTTCTAACTACAGATATAGATTCAAACCAGATTAAATGAACCAGATTCAGAGTCAAACCAGTTTTAATAACCAAGATTCAGTTCCAAACCAGATTCAGTTTCCAACCACATTTGATGACCCAGATTCACTTTCAAACCAGATTTGACTCACTATTCACAACTATTTTCAGTTGGAAAATGTGTTCACACTGCATCTAAATACAGTCGTCACTCCACTTCTGAGAGTTTAATCTGTGACTATTCTGCATCATGATTCAAATCATGTAGTGACAACTAATTACTTAAATCAGTGAAGTTAGCATTTTAGTTAGCCAACAATAAACCAGGTAATATTTCAGAAATACATTTGTTGCCCTAAAAATGTGCAGAATGTATGACATTCTATAACTTTAGGTGGCACTTTGTGCTGTACCTTTTCATTTTTATACAGCCTTGGTCAGCACCAATGGTGAAATACACTCTTTGGAGGACATTTACGGAGCATAACGAAGCACAACCCAATACAACAACAAATCCGTCTTGACACACAATCCTCTCTGCTCCTGTCAAACGAACTGGGATGCTTCTATGGAACTCTCCAGAAGCTGACAATCTGAAAATATAAAGAAAAATAAATTTTAAGTGACATCAAGATTGCTTGAGTAAAGAGTTTAAACGGTTTATAGCTATTTTCAATACCAAAATGGGGAAAAAATAATCATAATGATAGACATTTGTACTATTAGATTCAGTTTCAAACCAATTTGATGAACCAGATTCAGTTTCTAACTACATTTGATGAACCAGATTCAGTTTCTAACTACATTTGATGAACCACATTCAGTTTCTAACTACATTTGATGAACCACATTCAGTTTCTAACTACATTTGATGAACCAGATTTAGTTTCTAACTACATTTGATGAACCAGATTTAGTTTCTAACTACATTTGATGAACCAGATTTAGTTTCTAACTACATTTGATGAACCAGATTCAGTTTCTAACTACATTTGATGAACCACATTCAGTTTCTAACTACATTTGATGAACCACATTCAGTTTCTAACTACATTTGATGAACCAGATTTAGTTTCTAACTACATTTGATGAACCAGATTTAGTTTCTAACTACATTTGATGAACCAGATTTAGTTTCTAACTACATTTGATGAACCAGATTCAGTTTCTAACTACATTTGATGAACCAGAGATTCAGTTTCTAACTACATTTGATGAACCAGATTCAGTTTCAAACCAATTTGAGGAACCAGATTCAGTTTCTAACTACATTTGATGAACCAGATTCAGTTTCTAACTACATTTGATGAACCAGAGATTCAGTTTCTAACTACATTTGATGAACCAGATATTCAGTTTCTAACTACATTTGATGAACCAGATTCAGTTTCAAACCAATTTGAGGAACCAGATTCAGTTTCAAACCAATTTGAGAAACCAGATTCAGTTTCTAACTACATTTAATGAACCAAATTCAGTTTCAAACCACATTTGATGAACCAGATTCAGTTTCAAACCACATTTGATAAACCAGATTCAGTTTCAAACCACATTTGATGAACCAGATTCAGTTTCAAACCACATTTGATGAACCAGATTCAGTTTTAAACAATTCAATCTGAAAATATTAAGAAAAATACATTTCAGGGGGCGGCTGCATAAAAGGATTAGACTAGTCTTAAAAACTTAGTCAGCTATTTTTTTCTTTAAGACTGGTCATCATTTTTAAGTTCAGTTACAGAAAAATGTAGATTAGTCTAAGTTCAATCCAAAAAAAATAAGATTGATTACCCTTTGGTTAACTGATAGTTGGTCAAACTAGTAGTTAAGACCCTGTCTTAACATCGAGGCTAAGTTTATGTAAGATAAGTAAAGAATATGAACTGTTTATAACTATTTTCAATACAAATATGGAAAAAAAGTCATCATAATGACAGAAATGTGTACTATTTGATCACCATATTCATTGTACCGTGGATCTGACACCATTTAGCACTACATACCACGGTACTAGTAGGGTACAAGTCAAAAAACACGGTACTTTTGGTCACTGTACACATCTGACATATGCTTGACAGTGGAGTTAAAAGTGACAGTTGAAACTAATACTCAACGTGCGAACTGCAAAATTCACATTTAAGTTATCGAGATGATGTCACCGCCTAAATCCATATAATTTTAACGGTTTTTATTCTGGCATAAAGGCGGGTGACTGAGAAGCGGCTAACGTTAGGGCTATGACGGGATCTTGACTTGAGCAGCGAGCTAAAGAGTAAACAAACCACCACGAATAAAAAGTAGACAAAGTTTCGGGAAACCTAAGAATTCTACATGAAAAAGAAAACAGGAATGTGACGTTAACTTACGTACTTGAGTGTCGGGCTGCTACTTTGAAACACTGTAACGTTAAGTCCCGAGGAATAAACAAACGTCGCGTATTGACGGCTAGCTGGCCCATTCTTAAGCATCCTATTTGTATCGCTAACTGGACACGTAGTAACACTGCGATTGTAACCAACGAATCGGTCTTCGTTACATTATAACGGAAGCGTTCTAGTTTGTCGCGTCGCGTAACAGCGTAGACGCGCTGTTAGCTTGCTTTAGCTCGCGGGCTACGTACCTCTGTGTTTACGAAGTTTCCTGCTTCTTCGGCGCGCTGCACAACGCAGGCGAAACACTGAACAAGCGTCTCGACGGACTCGAGTAGCAAATGTCTCCGTTGCAGGAGCTGTTATAAACGTCGTGCGATTTCTAGCCACTTCCCCGCGTCTTCATCCCCGCGCACCATCCGAGCCGTCCTGCTTAAAAACAAAGAGCAATAACGCTTGGTTTTATTGCGCCCCGTGCATTGTCGTCCAATTTCGCGTGAATCCTGTTCGGCCGTGGAGCGTGCGATCGCTTCATTCAAAGCTTCGGCGCTTTCCTAAGCGTCTTTTCCGCTTGCAAAGGCGAGCGAGGGCTCGATTGTGGCTTTGTGAGGCTGCTTTTAGTTAATCTTCGTTTCCAAGTTCCTATTTTTCCTTAGGATCCCGTGCCAAAAAAAATCATGGAGTTTTCGTGCGCGCAGGCGCAGTAGCTGCTGTCGGGTCGGGAATTCCGTACACAATTCCATGGCCACTAGGAGGAGCGCAAAAGCTGCTCACTGAGAGGAACGCACCCTAGTACCAAAATAAACGAGTTGAAATAAACAGGTAGACTTTTGTAGCTTTTTCGTGCTGGGGTTGTTTTAGAATCACAATCGTAAAATAAATGCCATTTTATGGCACTATAGAGAGGATTTGATAAGTAGCAAGGGAATTATACATGTTTCTTTTATGCCATCAATCATTAGTATATGAAGTAAATATAATGTTCCATGAACATTTTTAGTAAATTTCCTCAATTTCCACAATTTTTTATTAGTAATATGCATTGCTAAGAACTTTAAAGGTGATTTCCTCAATATTTAGATTTTTTTGCACCCTCAGATTCTACATTTGCAAACATTGTCCTATCCCATGTATTCAGTTTTCTGATGATATATAAATCTCTATTTAAAAAAATTGACCCCTATGTCTGGCTTTGTGGTCCAGGGTCATATGGACCACAACACCAGTCATAAGTCGCTGGGGTATATTTGTAGCAATAGCCAAAAATACATTGTATGGGTCAAAATTATTGATTTTATGCCAAAAATCATTAGGATATTAAGCAAAGCAAAGATCAAGTTTCATTGAGTTATTTTGTAAATTTCCTACCGTAAATGTATCAAAACATAATTTCTGAGAAGTAATAGTAGTAATATGCAGGTAATATGCAACTTCATTTGGACAACTTTAAAGGCCATTTTTCTCAACATTTAGATTTTTGTGCTGGGGTTGTTTTAGAATCACAATCGTAAAATAAATGCCATTTTATGTCAATACAACAGAGGAATTGATAAGTAGCACAGGTATATTTGAATTATACATTTTTCTTTTATGCCCAAAATCATTAGTATATGAAGTAAATATAATGTTCCATGAAGATATTTAGTAAAATATAACCATAAATACATCAAAACTCAATTTTTGATTAGTAATATGCATTGTTAAGAACTTTAAAGGCAATTTCCTTAATGTTTTGAATTTTTTTTGCACCCTCAGATTCCAGATTTGCAAATATTGTCCTATGCCATGTATTAAAAAAATTAACCCTTATGACTGGTTTTGTGGTCCAGGGTCATAAGTCGCTGGGGTATATTTGTAGCAATAGCCAAAAATACATTGTATGGGTCAAAATAATTGATTTTTCTTTTATGCCAAAAATCATTAGGATATTAAGCAAAGATCATGTTCCATTGAGATATTTTGTAAATTTCCTACCGTAAATGTTTCAAAACTTAATTTTGTAACTTCATTTGGACAATTTTAAAGGCAATTTTTTTCAATATATAGATTTTTTTTTGCACCCTCAGATTCCAGATCGACCAAATATTGTCCTGTTCTAACAAACCATACATCAATGGAAAGCTTATTTATTCAGGTTTCATATGATGTATAAATCTCAATTTCCAAAAATGGACCCTGGTTTTGTTGTCCTGGGTCACATATATAAGTTAAAATGATCTAAACTTAATGATATAAACTAGTTGTGCCAGAAGCTATGACCAATGTTGTTACTAGTTAATCCTTTTAAAAGTAATATTATTACTTTGCTTATTACTTTCTGGCAACATTAATTAGTTAGACTATTGGTTACGTGATGCTTTTCTTTCAAAGACCCACAGAAGTTGCACATCTTACCTGTAAAATTATTCTAAAATGTAAAAAATAGAATAAAATTTGCCTTATCATTTGACCGAAATCCACATGGGATCGCAGTCAGATGTTATTACAATACAAACACTCAGTGGTGATTATTAGTAATGTTTAAGTCAAAGTGTAGGTAATTGTAGCACTACACTGCAAAAAATGCTTTTATTATTTAGATTTTATGTCTTGTTTCCAGATAAAATATCTAAGCATTCTTAAATCAAGAAGGATTTTCTAGGCAAGTAAAAATTATTGTCTTCTTTTTAGAAAAAAGAAGTTAAAATTAAGTGAGTTTTTGCTTTAAACGAGCAAAATGATCTGCCAATGGGGTAAGGAAAATAATCTACTTGAAAGAAGATTCTTGTGCTTACCCCATTGGCAGATTATTTTGCTTGTTTCAAGCAAAAACTCACTTAATTTTGACTTATTTTTTCAGAAAAAAAAATTGACTTGTCTAGAAAATCCTTCTTGATTTAAGAATTTTTAGATATTTTGGCTGGAAACAAAACATCTAAGTAAGAAAAACTTTTTTGCAGTGTAATTTCTCTGTTATACCCATGTATGATCGTATTCCATGATGTGTTTTATTAAGAGAAATCATACAAGTTCTTAATAAAGTGCTTCATTCTCTTATGCAATTTGCAATTGTCATGCATTTATAATGCCACAACTTGCACATCTTTTCTCCTGACAAAATCAATGTAATGGCAGTATTTCCATCCACTGACTGTGAGCTTGTTCGTATATTTCATATGCATGCTGCACTGGTGATTTAATGTGCAATCTCTGTTAAAATACATCTAGAAATGATTGCATTGTTGGAAAGACGACAGTAACTAATATTATTGCTGAGATCTTATTAGTAATTAGTTACACTGGTAAAGAAAAAAAAGTGTTAACGTTTTTATATGATCAGTCTGAAACTCCTCAAAATGCCGTTCAAATTAAATCCTGAAGTTAATCTGTAAATGCGAAATATTTGATCGAAGTGAGCGGGAGGCGAGAATATCCTGAGAGAAAGAGAGATTTACATTAGTCTGCCATAAAATGATGATTCCACACACACGCGCGTCTTTATTGGCCTTATTGTGTCAGTTAGCTGAGAAAACAAAAAAATGGTTCGCCCGTATAATTACTTAGGGAAATCGCAGATAAAACCTACTTAGTGTGGAGGAAAGATGTAGGAAATCACATTCTGAGGGGCATATGTGCGATTCTCCCGAGCAGAAATGTGATTCGCTGGCACAATGTGAACATTTGGGTGTGAGTCTGGGGTGCGAGTTAGAAATATAAATCAGATCAGCCTCCTACCGCGTTAACTCGACAAAGTTTGGCGAACGGAGAGAGTTATCGAGAGTTAAACCTGCTCCAACTTCAAAGGAATGTCGAGTAAACACAACTTTGGGGAATAAAAGCATAACCTGCCAATAGAATTACACGCTCGGAGGTGATAACCATTAGGCAGTGGGGAGACTACACAGCAACAGCCAACCGATCGTGACGTGTTCGTGGCGTCTCAACGCGAGCGGTGCCCTGCTCCTGGAAACAGTATTTGAGGTTTCTATTCGCTAACCTTACGCGCATCCCACTTGCGCTGTTGCTAGGCAATACATTGCACGCTTTGCACCATGCAAGTTTAACTACTTAACTCTGCTGTTTGGAAGAGTTTCAGAATACTAACGAGATGAGCGCCTGGTGACATCAGTTGACCGGGAGTTACAGGTCACCACATGTTGTACCTAACAAAAACACATCATTTCAAGAAATTAGAAACGTTGGGACTCGGTGGTCATACAAGGTGAATGCTGAAATATGAGCTGCAACCATTACACCCATGGTTCGGATTAGATCCTGGACATCTTACATGTTGTGCCTAATAAATAATATCATTTGAAGCAATTAAACAGTGGTATTTGCCAGCGTAAACTCGTTACCAAAATGTTATTGGATTGATCATATTTCATGGCAACAGGGTGAACGGTGAAATCTGAGCAGTATTTGATTAACCATGAAAGTTGAGAATGTTTATTCACAATGGCACAGTCTTATCTAGGTTATAGGATTAGACCCATGTTGGGAAAATACAGTCTTTAGGGCGGATCCACGGATTCGGATGAAACCCTGAGCAAGTCGCAGGTCACTCCATGTGAAATGTTTTATTTAAAAGACTCTCAGAAATAAAGGGAAAAGCTGTCACTTGGGCGGTACCTTTTCTAAAGGTACACTTTTGTATCTGCTAGGTTTTTATATGTACCTTTAAGGTGCCAAAATGGACTCTTTAGGAGAAAGTGTACATTTGGATAATCAAATCATAGCATTCTGAAAAATGCAATAATGTTTTGAAACATTCACACTTATGAGTGCCCTATCTAGGACCCATGTTGGGAAAATATTTAGAGCGGTTCTCAAACGGATCTAACGCCATTAAAACAGCTGCTATATGTTCTGTTCTAAGTAATTAATTTGCATAACCAAATAACAGCATTCTGAAAAATGCAATAATGCTTTGAAACATTCACACTTTTGAGTGCCCTATCTAGGCTATAGGACCCATGTTGGGAAAACAGTCTTTAGGGCGGATCCATGGATTCAGATGAAACCCTAAACAAGTCGCAGGTCACTCCATGTGAAATATTTTATATAAAAGACTCAGAAATAAAGGTAAAAGCTGTCACTTGGGCGGTACCTTCTGAAAAGGTACACTGTGTACCTTTAAGGTGCCAAAATAGACATTTTTAGGTACAAACATGTACCTTTTGATAAGGTCAAATCACAGCATTCTGAAAATTGGAATAATGTCTTGAAACACCCACACTTTTGAGGATCCATATTGGGAAAATATTTCAGGTGATTCTCATACAGATCAAAACCTATTCTAAAGCCATTAAAATGGTGCTTTTTTTTTTGAGTAATTAATTTGGATAGCCGAATGACCGCATTCTGAAAACTGCAATAATATTTTGAAACATCCACATTTTTGAGTGTCCTATCTAGGCAATTAAACCCATGTTGGGGAAAATATTTAGAGCGGTTCTCAAACAGATCTAAAGCCATTAAAACAGCTGCTATAAGTTCTGTTCTAAGTCACTTATTTGCATAACCAAATAGCAGCATTCTGAAAAATGCAATAATGGTTTGAAACATTCACACTTTTAAGTGCCCTATCTAGGCTATAGGACCCATGTTGGGGAAATATTTAGGGCAGTTCTCAGACGCAGATCAAAACCTATTCTAAAGCCACTGAAAATGATGTTACATGTTCTTTTTTGAGTAATTAATTTGGATGGCCAAATGGCAGCATTCTGAAAACTGGAATAATATTTTGAAACATTCACACTTTTAAGTGCCCTATCTAGGCTATAGGACCCATGTTGGGAAAACAATCTTTGGGGCGGATCCACAGATTCGGATGAAACCCTGAACAAGTCGCAGATCACCCCATGTGAAATATTTAATTTAAAAGACTCCCAGAAATAAAGGGAAAAGCTGTCACTTGGGTGCTACCTTTTCATAAGATACACTTTTGTATCTATTAGGTTTTAATATGTACCTTTAAGGTGCCAAAATGGACTCTTTAGGAGAAAGTGTACACTTGGATAATCAAATCACAGCATTCTGAAAATTGGAATAATGTCTTGAAACATCCACACTTTTGAGGATCCATGTTGGGAAAAATATTTGGGCAGTTCTCAGGCAAATCAAAACCTGTTCTAAAGCCATTAAAATGCTGCTACATGTTGTTACATGGGTCCAATTGCCTAGATAGGACACTCAAAACTGTGGATGTTTCAAAACACTCCAGCTTTTAGAATGCTTCCATTCAAAAAAAAAAAAAAGTGTAGATGTTTCAAGACATTAATGCATGTTCCAGAATGTTGTTATTTGGTTATCCAACAGAATTACTTAGAACAGAAAATATAGCAGCTGTTTTAATGACTTTAGATCTGTTTGAGAACCGCTCTAAATATTTTCCCCATCATGGGTCCTATAGCCTAGATGGGGCACTCAGAAGTGAATGTTTCAAAACATTATTCCATCTTTCAGAATGCTCTTATTTGGTTATCCAAATTAATTACTCAAAAAAAAAAAAAAAAACATGTTTTCAATGCCTTTAGAATAGGTTTTGATCTGAATCTGAATTTTTGAATGCTGTTATTTGGTTATGCAATTGAATTACTTAGAACAGAATATATTGCAGCTGTTTTAATGGCAACTGGACCCATGTTGGAAAAATTAAAACAGCTGCTAGACGTTCTTTGCAAAGTAATAGCCAAATAACAGCATTCTAAAAAAATAGAATAATGTGTTGAAACATGCACACTTTTGTGTGCCCTATGTAAGCTATAGAATCTAGGTTGGAAAAATATGTATTTTTTTTTACAGGAGATTTTTACAGGTCATCGCAATAAAGCATGCAATTTAAAAGCAATTAAATGTTCTGTCCGCACACTTAGAACCGATTTGAAAAATATATATATATATATATAATTCTGAAATTTGGAATTATGTTTTGAAACACCTACTTTTGAGTGCCCTATCTAGGCAATTAGATCCATGTTGGAAAAATATTTAGGGCGGTCCTCAGATCTAAAGCCATTAAAACAGCTGCTATATGTTCTTTGCCAAGTGATTAACTTGGATAACCAAATAACAGCATTCTGAAAAATAGAATAATGTGTTCTACTTTCGTGTGCCCTATGTAATCTATAGAATCCATGTTGGGAAAATATGTCTTTAGGGTGTTTACTTTGGTTGTAATTAAACCATGGACTTTTTTTTTTTTTACAGGTCAGGTTTGAAACACCTACTTTTGAGTGCCCTGTCTAGTTTAAAGTCCATGTTGGGGGGGAAAAACGAAATGGACACGGATTAAAACTTAATCGGACTCCGGAAGCTTATTCTGTGAACTAGATACTGACCTTTAGCATTCCAACATGACTTTATGGGCTCGTTTGTTGATCATAAACTGGTGTGTTGAACAATAACGTGCTTTTTGGTTGTTGAGTTGTTTGATGCAGTGTGTGTATTGTTTATGTGGTTATGTTGACTGGAGTGAAATGGCTGAGGAGCGCAGCGCACTTCCGCGCGCTTCGGGTGGGGTGGGATTCTTCAAAACTCCTATGGAATATCCTCATTCTATAGGACGCATTTGGAAACATGAAAGAATCGCCCCAGGTCACTGGAGAGGGATTAATAAAGATGAAAAAAGAGCGAACAAATGCGCACAATATCACACGACGAGCGATATTAACGTCGCCTATTTTTATAGGCGCATATGCGAACGCCAGCAAAAAATGGAAACATTTTCCTACACCCTTATAAGGTAGCTCTTCTTTTTTTTTCTTTTTAACGAAAGGTTGTTTAATAAAACATGCTCGGGTTCTGCTAGTCTTATCTCCAACTAGAAACCGGTTGCCAACGATTGCATCATTCCTTTCATGTGACTCCCTTACGCCCCAAATTCGTCCTGGCCGTCTTATGACTGCATCACATCTTCCTGCTCACACAAACTCGCGCAGAGCGAGACAACCAGCAAAGTCATCAAGTCCCACCTCTGCAGCCCAGCGCGGCCGCTCATTGGATGTCTCTAAGCAGAAGAATTTCCACCGCCGCGCGCGATTGGCCCACGCTACCGACCATCTCCTGTCAGTTTCTCGTGATTTGGACTAGGTTGCACCCTGAGATCCTTCCCCCAGAGTTCGGTTGGAGTCACTCTATAAATGTCCCCGGGAGTTTCCGAAATCCACACTCGGTGACTTCAACTGAACAATGGTTAACATGAGCTATCACCAATCTCTACAAAAACACACACAGACCCTGAATCCAAAGCAGCCGAGGAAAAGAAATAATAAAAAGAAAAGGGTGAGTGGCTTCTCTCCGTTTCTCTATTGTTATTTGTCTTGTGCTGTACTTTTTCTCGCTGGTGTGTCTCTTGGATAACAGGAATGCGCATGTTTTGGCGACTATCCCGAGCTGTTTTTGGAAGACAGTTGTTCAACTCAAACCCCACGGCTGATTTTTTCCATTTTCACCTCCGTTTTCTTTATTCAACGCGACACTTAAGCTTTTTTTGTTCTTGTTTAGTGACATTTACTTTACAGCCGCTTGCTGTGACAACTACGCGATGACAGCTGTCATTTTGTTACAATCTCGGCACTTCAATCGCGCACGCGGAAACTTTTGTAGCGAACGTTCGATTTTTGTAACATTTTGTTACATCGACCGCTACAAACACTTCCTCCGCGGAACTCAACTTGTTACATTGAAAGAAACCGAACGAACGCGTCATAATGGACAACGCCAAGCGTCTTTATTTCGATAAACTACTTTTAAAGTGTCATTTCGGTGCGGAGTGTTCGCCCTTTGTTTCCTCACTCCTGTACTTTGATTCCATGACGTCATTGGCTCGCTGTCAGTTTTGTAAAGCGCCGCTCCAGATGGGCACAATTAACGTGGTTTATATTAAAACATCATTTAAAGCACTTGCGTGACACGAGAAGTCTAATTTAATGACCTTCTAGTCAATAAATAATTCATTCTCCGCTGGACTAAGACAGACAACAACAAATCAACACAAACATTTTTTTTAGTGATTTCCTAATAGAGTATTAATAGAAAAATAGTACTTTTTACTTATGTCCTTCGCGTTACGATTTATATTTTTAAAAATAATGAGTCCTGGGTTTTTTGTTTTGTTTTTTACCTTAAGTTAAATGTCTCGGCGTGTTGAGGGTGAGAACGAGTGTCAATGGGTTGTTTTGACAGACGCCGTGTGCGCGCACGCAGACTCACGCAGGGGGCGCCCTCGAGCACACAATGCGCCTTTGTTTACATAAAAAAAATTACAATGACCTAATTTTAGATGAAGGATTAAACATTTAGTAATCGCTACGGGTCGTTTATTAAACATCTGATCTAAAAGTCCTTTGTTGTTTATGTGCTGGGTTTGAAATGTTTTGTATGAGCATGATTTTATTTTTGCTTTTCAATAGTTTTGCAACCATGTCCTGTGGCTTGAGCTGTTCCGTGTTTTACTTTTTTTTTATTTTGTATTTTTAGAATCATTGGGACAATATACCGCCATCAACTCACATTCAAACTTGATTGACAAGAGACACTTTTGAGGTGAGCACTTATAGCTTTTATCTTTTTTTTTGCATTTATTAACACTGAAAATGTAACCAAACTGAATGATTTAAAATAAAACAACACTTATTTATTTTTTTGTGTGATTAGTGTTTAAAAAATTATATATATATTTTTAT
This sequence comes from Cirrhinus molitorella, assembly GCA_033026305.1. Classification (NCBI taxonomy): domain Eukaryota; kingdom Metazoa; phylum Chordata; class Actinopteri; order Cypriniformes; family Cyprinidae; genus Cirrhinus; species Cirrhinus molitorella. Next base: position 37,241,172 of record CM065130.1, read on the forward strand.
TTTTTACTGACAATGTAACAACACTGTTTTATTGTATTTTTTTTAAATTATTATTTTATTTATTTATTTATTTTTTGGTGTGATTAGTGTTGTTATATATATATATATATATATATATATATATATATATATATATATATATATATATATATATATATTTTTTTTTTTTTTTATTATTATTATTATTATATATATTTTTTTTTACGGACAATGTAACTAAACTTAATGATTTAAAATAAAACAACACTAATCACACCAAAAAAAAAAAATAATTGTAATAATAAAAAAAATAGTATATATATATATGTACATGTACACACACACACACACACACACACATATAATACTAAAAGTTTCTCAGTGTATGCACTGTTTAAAAGCACTGGGTTTGTTGTTTATTGTGCAGTAGCACCGTTCAGCCACTATGTGTCCTTGTTGCACCAGGTGGCCAAGCAGTCAATCTTAATGTCGCGTATAATAGCGGGTCACCCAGATAAATCGGCTATTCCCAAACCCGCCGGCGCAGGTGAAGCTTCACTCCGCCGATGCGCTGAAGCTCCCACCAGACGTGCAGCACGGCGCTTCGCACGGAGGCTGTTTTCTACTTCTTTTAGACAGTTTGTTGGTTTTTTCCCCGGTCAGGTCTGGTGTGCTAGGTGTGGGAGCATATCGTGTTGTGTCTGTGGATAGCGACTGATTGGTGCGATGACTGCGGAGTGGCTGTACCCCCCTGGCGTGGGGCCGCTGTGTGGTGCAGAGTTGGAGGCGTGGTATGAAGACCTACAGGATATACTGGGCTCCGACGCGGGCGGGGCCAAACTCACGCGAGCCCCGCCTTGCTCCGAGGTCAGTAACGTCAAACGGCGCTCGACGATTGCCGATCAACAATCGCGTCCCCTAGGCTTCATGGTTCTAACGGTTTCTCTTGTTATGCAGAAGGAGCCCGAGTTTCTGGATGTGTTGGAGAGCTGCTCGCTCACCTGGTTGACCGAGGGGCAGGTATGGGGCGACGGGGTGCAACGGGTCACCGAAGAGGCGTCCGTCCACTCGCCGCCGCGACAGGACGACCGGAGAGGAGGCGAACCGGAGCACGCCTCGTCCGGAGGAGACCTGCTTCCGCCGGAGTTCTTCGAGCTCCTCAGCGAAGGCGGCGTGGGCTCGGCGGAGACGATGGTGACCGGCGGGTACCACGTCTCGCATCACGCGCCTCCGTCGCCGTCGGCCAGCGAGGAGGAGCTCCCGACCGTCCCGGACACGTCGTCCTGCTCCTCGGCATCCCGCTCGCCCTCCCTCAACTGCTCTCCGCCCCCGTCTCCTCACGTCTCGGCGCGGCCGGGGAAGAGAAAACGGGCCGGCGACAAAGGAGGAGGCGCCCCGTGCTCCCCGTCCCCCGGGAAGAAGAGCAGACGGGAGCGCGAGCAGGAGAACGAGAGGAAGGTGCAGGAGCTGACGGATCAGAACGAGCGCCTCAAAGCCGAGATCGAGCGGCTCGGAGAGGAGGTGCAGCGGACGCGCAGGGCGCTCATCGAGAGGCTCGTCAACACCAGGAGGTGAAGGAGCAACAGGAGCCGAGGGGCCGGGAGGGAGACGGACAATTGGCGGAAAGTCATCTCGCGGTGACCGTGAAATGCACATTTAGAGGGAGATAAAAGACACGTGGGACGGGGGGAGAGAGAGAGGAGGAGGTTTGGTGTGCGACTCCCGCCGAGAGAGAAAGAGAAAGTCAGATCGAGCCGTAGAAAAGAAAGGATGCGGAGCCAAACGGAAACGCGGCGTAATCTCAGCCCGAATGCAAAGAAAAGAAAAAAAGCGCTTTGATTTGTTTTTGTCAATTGAAATCAGCGATGATACATTTAAACATATTTGAGGGCAAATGTTACAATGTAACAGCATATAAATGTTACAGTGTAACAGATTACAAATAAACTGAAGACTGAAAAGTGTCAAAAGCGAATTTAAAAATTAGATTACGAAAACCAAGCACAAATCGTTTAATTAAGATTTTTCTTTTCTTTTTTTCCTGCAGTAAATAAAAATGACTTTTTTTTTATAAACATTAACAACTTAAATTCAAATGCTACAAAGAATAAGTGTCACAATTTAACAAATTACTAATAAATTGAAGAATGAAACTATCAAATGCAAATAAAAGATTTTTCATGACAAAAACAGCACAAATCAAGTTTAATTAAGATTTTTCTTTTTTTTTGCTGCAGTAAATTGAAATGACTCATTTTTATAAACATTGATATCAGCTTTAATTAAAGGCAAATCAAAAGCGAATTTAAAAATTAGATTTTATGACAAAAACCAAGTGCAAATCAAGTTTAAGTTTTTTTTTTTTGCTGCAGTAAATTGAAATGACTCATTTTTAAAAACATTAATATCAACTTAAATTAAAGGCAAATGCTATAATGTATAAATGTTACAACTTAACTAATTACTAATAAATTGAATGAAATGAATCAAACGCAAATAAAAGATTTTTCATGACAAAAATAGCGCAAATCAAGTTTAATTACGATTTTTCTTTTTTTGCTGCAGTAAATTAAAATGAAAGGCAAATTCTATTGTATAAATGTTACAATTGAACAAATTACTAATAAATTGAAGAATGAAATTAAACGCAAATAAAAGATTTTATGACAAAAACCAAGCGCAAATGAAGTTTGTTTTGTTTTGTTTTTTGCTGCAGTAAATTGAAATGACTTTTTTTTAACATTAATATCAAATTAAATGAAAGGCAAATGCTACAATGTATAAATGTTACAACTGAACAAATTACTTATAAATTGAAGAATGAAATTATCAAACGCAAAATAAATGATTTTTCATAACGAAAACAGTGCAAATCAAGTTTAATTACGATTTTTCTTCTTTTTGCTGCGGTAAATTGAAATTTCTTAAACAAGGCAAGTGCAACAATGTATAAATGTTACTCATGCAACTTAACAAGTTACATAAGATTTACATTGCAGCAATAAAAGTATCAAAAGCAAATAAGAAATTAGATTTTTCATAAGAAAATGAAGTGTAATTGAAAAATCTAAAATGAATTAATGATTAAAAAAAATGCAAATACTACTATTTGTAATATCACCTGTTAAAATGGAACATTAATACATGTTACAATTTAACAAAATGATATTACAAGTAAAAATAATATGATTTACGTTACCGCAATAAAACTATTAAAAACATAAGAAACTGAAGCGGAATTTAAGGAAAAATCTAAAATGACTAATGCAAATTGTTATAATGCAAACACTACTATTTATTTGTAATATCACTTGTTAAATTGGAATACATTAATACATGTTACAATTTAACAAGTTATATTACAAGCAAAAACAATATGATTTACATTATGTAATTGTCTAATTTTGCCTAATTTTCTTTATGACAAAAATCAAGATTCTTATTTAAGGAAAAATCTAAAATGACTAATGCAGTTTTGCAAAATGCAAAAATAAAAATATACAAGTTATATTGCGGCAATAACAGTGTATCAAATCAGAAACTTGATTTTTCCTAAAGAAAACGAAGCCTAATTTAAGGAACAATCTTATTTTTTTGCAGTAAAATGACGTGTTAATTTTTTTTAAACCATTTAACTGTGATTAAAAATGCTACAGTGTAATGACTGCCATTAGGAAAAGATTAAATCGATTGATGAGAAATTTTTTAATGCATGCATTTTGATGCATGCTTTTTTGCAGTAAATTAAAATGACTTTTGAGGCAAACAAATCCTGTCATCAAATTAACAAATTAAAGAAACATGGTCTGCATTACATTAATCAAAATGCAGCATGCAATTAATTGTCTTTAAAAAAACGCCTTTTTTTTCTTCTGCATTCGGGATGCTTTTGCCCGCTTTTTGTGAGATTGGCCCGATAATAGCGCTGTATCGCTCTGTTTTAAGCACCAACTTTTATTAAACTACCCAAAGGTTAATCAACTTTCTCCGTAATTGAAAGCTGATTGTTCATCAGTGCCGAGAAGTCTTGAGGGAATGTAGCAGAGACGATGAGAGAAAAGGCAGAACTGCAATAACAAAGAGGAGAAGAAACGTGATTGTATCAGTGACGGTGATTGTAGGTGCATTTCATTGTAAGCAGCCTGTTTTAACTGGTGTAACGTGTTAATGAAGGGCTTTAACCGTGTAAATCCACCCCTAGTTGACCGAGATTAGTAGCTCAGGACTGTTATAGCGAACGATTGTGAGCGTTTCTCTCTGCAGCTCACCATCAACCCGAGGCCTCTAAGAGTGTGTGTGTTTATGTGTGTGTGTGTGTGTGTGTGTGTTCAGATGATGGAGGAATTATGAATGGATGTCCGTGGCGATTTTGCTCTCACTTACTTCTCTTGAAACTTTTTCCAGAATTTTTAGAGCTAGCAGTTTATAACATGCTCTGCCTCTGATCATGCCTATTTTTCTATATGTGTATCATCTATCATTACATATCATTTGTTGTAGTTTCCTAATCTTACCATAAACGCATGCATGCCGAATTACTGTATTAGAGTAGCAAACATTTTTATCCGAATTTTATTTAGCCTTACTTAATACGGAATTGTATTACAGTCATTTTGTTATTAAAATTTTAAAATGAACAAGTCTTTGAGGGTTTTTTTTTTTTGTCTTTGTGTTTATTGACTGTCTGATAAAATATGGTTGTTTCAGAGTAATAAGAAATGGTGAGAAACACATAGATTTTATTGCATTTTAAAAAGAGCATTTAACAGACTTTAAAAATGAATCGTTTGCATTATAGCAGTGGACAAATAGTGCAGAAGGTTTCACAAAATATTCCTGTATGATGATTTTTTTTTTCCCCCTTATGTTCACCTTTTTACTTCTTCTTTCCTTTCTGAGGCTCTGGGTTTTTGCCCTCTGCCAGAGAAAGCTGTTTTTTGAGATCCAGTAATTTCTTGACTTCCTCATCAATAACAGACTTCTCAGCTTTCTGAGTTTTTAGGCCTCGTACTTTATTGCCCTGAAACACAAACACACAGCAAAATATCACCACCATTAAACACAACTGCATTTAATCAAAAGAACGTGAGCGGTTAGCGTAAAACCCAGTACAAATATCACACCTTTGTTTAAGTAAATGAGAAAATACTCTAAAAATATTCATCTGAATGTCAGTGTGTTCTCAGGTCACAGCGCTGTTAAAATATGGAAATTAAATTATCTCAGATTTCAATAAAAAGAGACAACAAATTAAATAAAATCTGATTTTTTTTCTAAATATTCCGTCAGTGTGTTGTTGGGTCATGCATGTTCAAAAAAATAGAAATGTATATTAGAAAATAAATATATAAATATTACATTTACACATTTATTTTTAGTTTGTAAAATAATAATAATAACAACAACAACAACATAAAATAATAAATATATATATATATATATATATATATATATATATTTTTTTTTTTTTTTTTACATACTTTTAAATAATAAAGGGACAAAAAGTGCAGCGTATGGACGTTCTAACCATCCACTAGTATATTGAATAGCCAAAAAACAAATACAGAAACAGTCTTTTCAGTCTATTTATTCGCCATATGCATGCATGTAGGTGTGTGTGTGTGTGTGTGTGTGTGTGTGTGTGTTCGTACTTGTTCTGCCACTAAAGCCGTCAGTTGTTTGGCTCTCTCTGGATCTGCGTTTACATTCTGCGAGGCCTCCTGTGCCGCAACAGCACTGGGTTTGGTCTCCACTGCAGCGCTGCTAGAACTTGGAGTCTAGAAACAGAAAATACAATATTTCAAATAATAATTAAAAAAGAAACAAAATAAAATACGTCAATAAATTAAAGCCACAAAAATAATACATGCATTTTACATGCGTTTTGATTTAAAAGACAATTTAATAATTATATGAAGTAATGCAATTATTGATAAAAGGTTACAAAAATGCGTGCATTAAATTTTATCTTGAAAATATAATTTAGGAATTATATGAAATATTTTAACTACTAATAAAATAATGCACGCATTTATTTTTCTTTAAAAATATAATTTCATAATTATGAAATATTTTAACTACTAATAAAATAATGCATGCATTTATTTTTCTTTAAAAATATAATTTCATAATTGTATGAAATATTTGAACTAATAAAATAATGCACTCATTTATCTTTAAAAATATAATTTCATAATTGTATGAAATATTTTAACTACTAATAAAATAATGCATGCATTTATTTTTCTTTAAAAATATAATTTCATAATTATATGAAATTTGAATTACAAAAATATATGCATTAAAAAAATATATATAATTTTTAGTTTATTAATAAAAATGCAACAAAATTACATTAGGTAATCTAATTTGTAAGAGCACACCACACAAACGCACACATGCAGTAATATGTGTTAGTGCACACATGCATTGAGCGGCTCTGTGAAATCAACGCTCCTAAATACACGTTAAAATGAATCAAAAATGCAGTTTGTTGTCTTTCAGATGATTTTTGGCTGCGAGCAGCCAGAGGCGGATTGTACGCGTGTGACTGACAGCAAAGGGCTTTGATCCAGAGCTGCCGCTCTTTGAATATAGACATCATCACTGAATCGATTTCACAGTCAGTTCTAGTGAAAACGGAGACACAAAGCCGTGAGCACACAGAGCGTCACACGCACATCTACCTTCGCTTTTTCGCTCTCCTCTTCTGGCTGAGAAAGAGCAGATTAAATCAGACAAACAAGCCATACAGTCAATGAGGAAAAAAATTGACTGCTTTTACATCTTTTCTCCAATGCACAGGCATTTTTAGGGACAATGCTCAAAAAGAGCCATTTCTAGCTGATAAAGCTGTATGAAGAGTTAGATGCAAAAGAATCTAAATCCATCTGACATCTTTCTTTAAAAAATGCATTTTTATCAGGCTCTGATGTATAGGTTTCTATGTAAGCAGTAGTACTTTTCATTGGGCTGAGGGTGGGATTTTAGCGAGTTTGAAGTAAAAGTATTTGATGGATGTATAATATGTGTCCAGAGCGTTCTCATTTTTGATGGAGATGGCTTTTAGGGGGTTTTGCATCTGAACTCTTTATATATAAACGTAACACATTTTTGCCCTTGTGTTTATTGACTGTATGAATAAAATATATAGTTATATCAGGGCAACAAAGCTGAAAAATGAAACGGGTAATACATAAATGATTGCATTTCATAAATGATCATTCAGAATCATTTTCAGAAACTGAAAGCCATGCACAAGTGTTTTTATAAATAATTCTATAAAGATCACTTTTAAAAAGGGCAGTTTCTAGCTGCTATATATATATATATATATATATATATATATATATATATATATATATATATATATATATAGTAAACTATATGGGACTATAAATATATATATTTACTGTGTGTGTGTGTGTGTGTGTGTGTGTGTATGTATATATATATATATATATATATATATATACACACATACATACACACGTTTTTTATGTTTCAATTTTTTATATTCAAATAAATAAATATAAATATATGTAAAAAAAAAAAATAGAAATGTTACAAAAAACAATTAAATAATTATGTATATATACACACACACACACACACACACACACACACACACACACAAAATCAGTCAAAAGTTTAGACAGTAAGACTTGTAATCTTTTTTTTAAAGAAGTCTTTTTTGCTCACCAAGCCTGCATTTATTTGATCCAAAATACAGCAAAAGCAGTAATATTGTGAAATATTTTTACTATTTAAAATACCTGCTTTGTATTTGAATATATTTTAAATTGTAATTTATTCCTGTGATCAAAACTGAATTTTCAACATTATTACTACAGCCTTTAGTGTCACATGAACCTGAGAGAAATCATTCTAATATGCTGATTTGCTGCTCAAGAAACATTTCTGATTATTAGCAATGTTGAAAACAGAAAGATCAGAAATAAAAAGCTTTTGTAACATTATACACTATACCATTCAAAAGCTTGGAGTCAATGTAAATATATGTAAGAAATAATAGAAATGAATACTTTTATTTAACAAGGATGCTTTAAATTGATCAAAAGTGATGATAAAAGACATTTATAAGGTTACAAACGATTTCTATTTCTGATAAATGCTGTTCTTCTGAACTTTCGATTTCATTATAAATGTTCTGTTGAGCAACAAATCTCTCAGTCGATTTTCAGACCATATTTAACATAAATGGTTCATAGAGCATCATCTTCAGCTTTATATTTGGTATAAAGTACAGTCATCTGTAAATAGTTTTTTTCATAGTCTTTCTCAAAGTGACAACATACAGAGCCCCTAAAATAACAAATAAATAAATAAAAAATACAGACTTTTAAATGCACACAAGACACTTTTTTGTGCCCTCAAGAAACCACATGTGCATGGGAATTTTTTTGCATTACAATTTCTAGTTTTATATAATCTATTTTCTCTGTGCATCACTGCCATGTTACTATGAATAAAACGAGAACCTGGGTGCACAAGGATAACAGATCTACTTGCTCAAAATTAGGCTTTTCTTATGGTGGTACCTCTAATATAAAATCAAGGCATAATGTCCAATTTAACACATCCTCTGTGCCAGCAGAAAAAGCATGATGCAAAATGAGCTGATGGCATATAATTTGCTCAGTTCAAGGGTTTATAAAAAAGACTTGATAAAAAAAAAGTTTAAAATTTGGCTTTCATTAGGGCAGTATGCCATATTGCACCGTGAAATGGGCTGATGGCACAACAGACGGCTCAGTGTGCATTGTCCTGTATGCTAAGTTTCTTGTGTGCACATAAAAGTCTGTATATTTTTATTTTTGCAAAGGTCCTTGAGGCAATGTAATACGGTGCTAAGAATATAGTGAGAAGAAACCCAAAATGCTTATAACCTGCATTTTGCATACTGAAAAAGTGCACCTTGTATTCATTCAGTCGTGTTTGACAATCACTAAGGAATCACTAAACAGCTGCCATGAAACCTCACTTCTTGTGCGATAAATGTATTTTCATTAAATTCTTCATTATCTATTATAAAAAACAAAAATATGTTTCTATACTCTGCTTTCGGTTTTCCATACTTTTCCAGACCTGGAAAATACTTAAATTACATACTTTTAGATTTTTCCATACTTTTTCAAACCTGTAGGAACCCTGCCTGATTAATAATGGATGAATGTCTTTTACAAACCTGTTGTCCTCCAAATCTTTTCCTCAGAGCCTCAATCTGTTCATTCTCCAGCTTTTGGAACAAAGGACTGACCTGTAGGAGAGGTAAAAAAAAAAACTATTTAATAATTCAAATAATAAATAATCTGGACTTAAAGTTCAGGTTTTCAGTATTAATTTTTTAATAACGCTGTATTTTTTCTTCTACTTAATACTGAACAAAAAATGTTAAACGAGAAGTTCACTTCCAGAACATAATGTACTCACCCCCTTGTCATCCTGGTATAACTCAATGTGACACTGAAGACTGAATTAATGATGCAGATTTTTTTTTTTTTTACATTTCAATGCCTTTTAGAAGTTGTTGTTTCACACTTTTGTTAATTTCTATAAACACATCTGGCCTGGAAAACACACTTTTGTACATAATGTACAAAGAACATAATGTACTCACCCCCTTGTCATCCAAGATGTTCATGTCTTTCTTTCTTCAGTTATAAAGAAGTTATGTTTTTTAAGGAAAAGCATTTCAGGATTTTTCTCCATATAGTGGACTTTTATGTGGCCCCTGAGTTTGAACTTCCAAAATGCAGTTTAAATGCAGCTTTAAAGGGCTCTAAATGATCCCAGCCGAGGGTTTTAGGATTTTATCTAGCAAAACAACTAGTTATTTAAGAAAAATAAAACTAATTTATATACTTTTAACCTCAAACACTCATCTTGTCTCGCTCTGCCTGAACGTTTTTCCAGTTCAAGACGATTAGGGTATGTCGAAAAACTTCCATCACATTTTCTCCCTCAACTTTAAAATCGTCCTACATCACTGTTTTACCTTTTTTGCAAAGGGTGTTTATCTTCTTTGCATGTTCACTTTGTAAACACCGGGTTGGTACTTCTGCAGCAATGTAGGATGATTTTGAAAAAAAATTGATTTGAAATGAGTTTTTCGACATACCCTAACTGTCTCGAACCGGAAAAAACAACACAAGCGTTTGAGGTTAAAAAGTATATGAATTGTATATTAAAAAAAATAAATAATCGTTTCACTAGATAAGACCCTCGGCTGGGATTGTTTAGAGCCATTTAACCCTTAAATGCATACCTTCCTTCACTACCCTCTCCCCCTTTCATTTTTTTAAGTTTGACATGAACTTTCTTAATATTCCTCAATCTATTCATTATAAACAATATAACAAGAAAAAAAATAACAAAATATAAAAGAATGTCTGTTTTCTGATTATTTATTTGTAAAAAGTGTATAGGGTTGCTAGAGACCTGAGGTGTGTAATAGTGTAAGTGTATTTTTCGTGTGCAAAAATATGAAAAAAACTGATGACTAAATATGTGCAATTCACCTTTATTCCACGAGGTGGCACTGTTTAAAAGACTATCGCAGGCATAAAACAAAAGATGTAATTGTTGGAATGGCTTTACTGCAGAGCAATTACTGTACACAAAATATAAATGTCTCTGTTATTTGATGGTGGATTTGGTGAATAAGCGGTCAGCGATCAAAATATTGACTTTGAAGTCACTGAAAATGATAGTTTTGAAAATATGGTTGAGATTGCGAATAAAAGCCAGATGCTGAATGTACTGTAGAAGTGCGCTCTGAGGATGACGGTGATCAAATTGCTCAAATTGAACCTTTCTTAGTTTCAAAAGATAACAAAATATGCTTAATTTTATTCTTCTGTAATTGTTCTTAAAATATCAAGAGTTTTTTTTGCTATTGCAGTAGTTAGAGATCCATCTGTGCTGGATATATAGGTCCGGGTCGCTAAAGACCCGAATATGTAATAATGATTGGCAAAACATTCATGCATTTAAGAGTTAAAGCTGCATTTAAACTGCATTTTGGAAGTTCAAACTCAGGGCACCATAGAAGCCCACTATATGCTGAAAAATCCTGTTTTCCTTAATAAAACCATTTCTTTACGACTGAAGAAAGACATGAACACCTTGGATGACAAGGTGGCGAGTACATTATGTGTAAATTTTTGTTCTGGAAGTGAATTTCTCTTTTAAGCGTTAAATATTAAATGTAGAGCTAGTGATAACTGGTTTAGTAGAGGTTGACCGATGTATGGGTTTTGCCGATGTCCCAGATCAATGTAAATGTACATAAAGACTTCACCCTGGGCTGGAAGATTGTGTGTATTGTGCATTTTTAGCACAGTTTTGGCTCTAATGAAGTCTGTAGGTTTCATCTAGAGAGCTATAATATAGATTGCACTTTTTCTGTTTGCTCTGTTGTTTTAAACACCGAACTTCAAACTCATCTATGTCGCTTTTTGATCATTCTTGAAGTAAACTTATGTCCATTTGGTGATTACGCTGATACGAGATCTCCGGACACTTTAGCTCGGTTTGTGACTAAAATATTTAGTTATTTTGCCTAGATATTCATCAAGTGTTCTAGAACAGAAGCAGATAAATTGTGAGCGTACACATAGATAGTACTGATACACTTTCTCCCTACTGTTTATGTTCATTTAAGACGTAATCGGCTGTGTTTATCTGAATAATCAAAACAGACAATTCACGATCATTTTCTGTGTATTTCTCCGTTCATGAAATGCGAAAGAGTGTGAGACGTGCTTTCTGTGTGCAGTGTTGGGGAAAGTTACTTTTAAAAGTAATGCATTACAATATTGCATTACTCCCTAAAAAATAACTAATTATGTAGTTATGTAACTTTTTATGGAAAGTCATGTGTTACATTACTTTTTCATTCTTTTTTAAATCTGGGCAGGGCTTGCTTGTTTGTTTTTAATATAAAAATGTTCACTTCTTAGCAAATGTAAAAGCCCTTTCACACCAAAATGAAATGAAAATGAAAAATGAAAGTGAATAAGCCTAAGGCTAAAGGAAAATTAAACTGACGTCTGTACAGTAGAACTGTAGGAAAAGAAAGTTCAACACTCTTCAGAAATGAGAGAAAAAAGGCACAAATGTTAGTTAATATTAATTTGCTTATTAGTACACTGCAAAAAATGCTTTTCTTACTTAGATTTTGTGTCTTGTTTCCAGCCAAAATATCTAACAATTCTTAAATCAAGAAGTATTTTCTAGACAAGCAAAAATTATTGTCTTGTTTTTTCTGAAAACAAGCAATATAATCTCCCAATGGGGTAAGCAAAATAATCTTGTTTTCTGTTTGAAATAAGATTATTTTGCTTACCCCATTGGCAGATTATTTTGCTTGTTCTAAGCAAAAACTCACTTAATTTTGAAAACAAGAAAATAATTATTTACTTGTCTAGAAAATCCTTCTTGATTTAAGAATTTTTGATATTTTGGCTGGAAACAAGGCAAAAAAATGTAAGTAAGAAAAGTACTTTATTTTCTTTATTTCTTTAAAAAAAAAAAGTAATTATTAAGTGAGTTTTTGCTTAAAAGAAGCAAAATAATCTGCCAATGGGGTAAACAAAATAATCTTATTTGAAGATGAAAACTAGATTATTTTGCTTACCCCACCCCTTGTTTCAAGCAAGCTCTCTCTGAATTTTTTTCTGAAAACAAGACAATTAGTGTATTTTACACTGTGTTACGTCTCCTGACGTTAATTGTTTATTTTTGCATTCGTTGTGTAATTGTTGTATTCTTTGTGACATTTGTGCACAGTCTCTCTCTCCGCCTATCTCCCTTTCTCTCACTCTGGCAGCACTTGATTGGAACCAGCTGCAGGAGATTGCGTTCAGAGCGGGAGCGTTTGAAAGCTGGAAAGCAGAGCAGTGTGGCAGAGCTTGTGTCGGCGTCGAGAAGCTCCGTCGTTTTCGTCCTCTGTCTCCTGCCCCAGACGACGTTGGTCAATAGTGTTGTTGAATAACGTTGTTGTTGTTTCACGGCGTTTCAATACCTGTGTGAGTAATTTCCTCGCTGTTGTGCCGCTGAGTTTTGCCTTCGGTCGGCTACGTTGAGGTTAAGTACTTTTGTTTTCAGATAACTATTTGAGTTCCTGTTTATTATTCGTTGTTTATAAGAATCATTCGTTTATTGTAAATAATTATTAGTTTGTACAGAAGCCAGTAGGTTGGGGATTGCCTTTTATTTTGTAAATTTCGTTTTCTCCTGGTTTTGGCCAGTTAGGGAGCTAGGGAAGGCTCCTGTATTTATTTTGAGAATTTTATTTCGTTAGGTAATTTATGTTTTTCCTAAACTTTAGTTAGTCTTGCTTTTTGTTTGTTATTTTGGCCTGGATCCCCTTCCGAAGTCATATGCTTCTAATTTTTTTTGACTTTTGTATAAATACATTTTGTGAAAACATTCAATCGCTTTATTATTCTTGAGCTGGGACAGGAGAAGGGGTGCTTCCCAATTTTTTATGTTATCTTTGTCCGCGGCTTCAGTCCACCCTAGACGGGCTGGGTCGTGACAAAAAATGCTTTTCTTACTTAGATTTTCTGTCTTGTTTCCAGCCAAAATATTTCAAAATTCCTATATCAAGAACTAATTTCTATACAACTAAAAATTATTGTCTTGTTTTCAGAAAAAAAAAAAAGTCAAAATTAAGTGAGTTTTTGCTTAAAACAAGCAAAATAATCTGCCAATGGGGTAAGCTAAATAATCTTATTTCAAATTTATTTCTTATAATATTTTGCTTACCCCACCCCTTGTTTCAAGCAAAAACTCGGTTAATTTTAACTTATTTTTTCTGAAAACAAGACAATACTTTTTACTTAATTTTTAGATATTTTGGCTGGAAATAAGACAAAACAATCTAAGTAAAGCATTTTTTGCAGTGTATTTCAGCTTGTGTCCCGCCGGTTTGTACACATCACATTTTTCGGAATGAACCTCTTTCCAAATCATCCCTCCCTAACATTTTCCTCTGTTTTTTATTTGTTGACGAAAATGGCAGGTGATTTTTCTCATAGTTTTTGTCATTCAAAACCAACGTTAACGAACTAAAATTGTTTTTCGTCTGTGAAAAAAATGAACACTGTGGTTTAGTACCGTGCCGATGCGGTGTCCGGCAGGAAGAGTGCAGATGAAGGCTCCTGCGTCCTGCAGCATGGCGCTGGCACAGATGTGTGGAGCCTGCAGCTGCTCGCGGATGGTGTGACTGACGGTGGGCATATATGGCTCCAACACGGCCGACAGCAGACAAGCCACGTTCACCGACACACCCGTCACGGTCCCGGCCCGCTGCCTACGGCACAAACACACGTAAACGTCACACTAACGCACACCAGGAGCTCAAAACTGCAGAATAAAAAAGAAACAAGCTTCCATACAAAACAAGGCATGAGAATTCATTTGTGCTCATTTAATTTTAAATCACGTTTTTTCTCTGTACACTTTAGAATAATGTTTCATTAGGATTTCATTATCGTGCGTCACATGACGTCTCGTGACTTGCCTGTCACCGTCTCCGCCTTTGATCTTCTTCCAGGGTTCGTTAACCTGGATGTACTGATTCCCGTGGCGAGAGATGTTCAGGATGCACTTCAGAGCGTCACGGATCCTGAACAAACACACGATGAGACTGTAACACACTTACGTCTTCGCATGTGCATTATTAAGAAACACGCTTGGTGATATTCTCATCAGAAATGAATGCTGCTTCTTCCAGTAATTTCAATTTTTGTTCAACAATAAATTTCCAGTTGTTCGTATGCATGATATTGGCATGACATAAGTGAATATGCACTAATTAGCATATATTCCCAGAACATAACTGTGACCCTGGAGCACAAAACCAGTCTTAAGTCACTGGGGTATATTTGTAGAAATATCCAAAAATACATTGTATGGGTCAAAATTATAGATTTTTCTTTTATGCCAAAAATCATTAGGATATTAAGTAAAGATCATGTTCCATGAAGAGATTTTGTAAATTTCCAACCCTAAATATATCAAAACTTAATTTTTGATTAGTAATATGCATTGCTAAGAACTTCATTTGGACAACTTTAAAGGCGATTTTCTCAATATTTAGATTTTTTTGCACCCTCAGATTACAGATTTTACCATACATTAATGGATGGCTTTCTGATGATGTATAAATCTCAATTTCAAAAATTTGACACTTATGACTGATTTTGTGGTCCAGGGTCACATATATGAAAACTGAATCAATCAAGTATCAAAATTTGTTTAATTTGTTGTTGTCATATTAGAGTTGAAGGTCTTTTCCAGAGGGGATTTTGGATTCTTTTTATCGCTCCATAAATCAGAAAATACTGTCAACAGACAGAAACAAATACATCTTCACCATGCTATTAGGCATAAAATGTTATAAATAATGCAGGAGATCTCTAAACAAGCGTTGGGGAATATATATGTGTGTGTGTGTGTGTGTGTGTGTGTGTGTGTGTGTGTGAGAGAGAGAGTATGCATGTATTACTTGTATAAAAATGAAAAAGTAAAATTTGTATACTTTTTAAAATTTGTTTTCTGTGAAAATATATTTTATATATATAAAAAATATGAATATAAAATAATAAAATATAGTTTAAAATAAAACAAGAAAATGTATTTAAATATATATAAAAAAAACTGGCCAAAATCTCTGAATTGACTAGATATAAAGATTATAAAATATATAAATATTTATATATAAGCAAAATGTATTTTAAGATATAAAAATGTATGTATAAAATATGTTAATTGTAATTTTTTTTTAATGTTATATATATATATATATATATATATTTATATTTATTATTTAATATTTATTATAAATTATAAAAAATGTATTATATATGTATATATATATTATTTAATGTTTATATATATATATATATATATATATATAATATATATATATATATATATAACATTAAAAATAATACAAGTTAAAATAAATAAATAAATTACTTATTAGTTCTTTTAAAAGAACTTTACTTTCCACTCTTCTGAAGGGGAAAAAAACTGCCCAAAATTGACCAGTAGAAAAAAGGAAAATTTTATCTGTAGTGTTTTGGTTTAGGATTTCAAAGTATCATTTTATACAATGATTTTCTTTGCTTTGTGAACCACCAATGACCTGATGTTTCCTGGTAACGCTGATTTATAGAGGAATTACTGTCTGCTGAAATATTATAGAGCTGAGCATAACCACACAAATGTAATTACAGGCTGGAAATCAGAGCTTTAATATTCTCTGATACTGACATGACTGTGTGCATCCTGCATCATCTGAATCTGTGAATCTCTGTGTTTCTGCACATTGTGGGTAACTGACCTGACTTTATCCAGCAGCTGGATGTACTGCTTGAGCTCCCAGCAGACCTGAGCGATGAGCCTCTTATCGTCTTCATTCAGGAGCATCTCAGGAACACAGCCGTCAAAGAACTTACTGACGAACATCCCCGCCCTGAGGAGAGACCAGCAGCAGCACTGATGAAAACTATGCCTAAACATGCTTTCGGATCAATCGGGATCAAACGTTTGCACGAGAATGAAAACCTAGTGCAATTTTAATAATGTGCACTATTGAATGCTGTGGGAAAAAAGCAAAACCAATTTAAAAAGAACAGGACTGCAGTTTAATATTTTTAATTATTTAATTTATCAGACTTTTGACCATTTGTGCATTTTGTCCAATAATTAATATATTTTTATCTATTTATTGACGTTAAGTAATGCATTTTATTATGTGAAGTTTATCATAAAAAACAAAACAAAAAACAAAACCAAAGTAAACAAAACTAATGGAAAAGGGGACATTTGCGCAATTACAATTTTTTATATTTTGCTTTTATTTAAATTTTAGTTTGTTGTGTTTTTTTTTATGCAAATGAATTTTGCTGAATCCTAAAAAAAAAAAAAAAAAGATTTTGACAGATTTAGACAGAAAAAAATACTATAAAATTTACTATATAAATATATATACTTACTATATAAATTATATAATCACTTTTATTAATGCATTGTGATGTGAAGTTCAGCATCAATGATGAAAAACAAAACCAAAGCAAACAACTAATGGAAAAGGGGACATTTGCATTTTTCATGTCAGTGTCATTTTATTATAACTGAGATACTGTTACAGTTTTTAGTAACATTTTAAATACATTTTTTATAATTTACTTTTATTTTAATTTTAGTTTGTTGTGTTTTTTTACATGCAAATTAAATTGAATCCTGAAAAAAAGATTTAGACCGAAACAAATACTACATTTAAATGTATTTATTAAAGTTAATGCATTTTCTGATGTAAAGTTCAGCATCAATTTGTTTACTTAAAAAAGTAAACAAAAACTGATGGAAAAGGAGACATTTGCACATTTTTTACCTAATATCTGTCATTTTAGCAGAACTGAGATACTGTCATAATTTGTAGCAATATTTTTATTCAGTTTTTATTTTTATTTAGCTTTTATTTAATTTTAGTTTAGTTTTTTTTTTGTTTTAAGTAGTTTGTGTTTATTATGTATGTCTGTATAGTTTTGATTCTTTTATTTTTTTTGGTTTCAATTTTAGCACAAGTTTTGTGTGTGTGTGTGTGTGTGTGTGTGTGTGTGTGTGTGTGTGTGTGTGTGTGTGTGTGGTGTTGTTGTTTTTTTATATTAATATATTTTTTAGGGTGACTTTTTAACATTCTGTCAAGGGTCTACAGATGAAAAATAGCTTAATTCTGGTTCACACTCATGTTTATTAATGTGCATTGCCCAATAAACAAATAAAAATGCTGCTTTGGCAACTAGCTGAAATAAAAAGTTTTAGTTTATTTTAGTTTATTTCAGTTAAAGCTTATTTTATTTCAAGTAATAAAAATGCTTGTTTAATGTTTTTAATTTTAGTTTCAGTTTGTGTCAACTAAAATAATCCTGCTCCCACTGTTTTTACTAATAGCTTGTGGCCAAATGAAAATAAAAAGTTAAATCTGATCAATCAAGAGGCACAAGTGTTAACAAATGATGTATTAATTTAAAAAGATAAACAGGTATTAATCTATTTATTCACAAATCACAGCTAAAATTAAATTATTTCTCATAATAACCCTGAGACAAAATGTTTTTATGTCAGTATTTCTCTGCTTTAGTTCAGTGTGTGTGGACAAATCTATACCCAGAATTGAGTTAAACCTGACATAACCTGATGATGAGGATGTTTTCATTTCTAAAAATGGTATAATAATAAATAAAGTTGATTTATTATTGTAAAAAATGCAGAACGTTTTCTTTCAGGCAAATTGAGAATGGTTTGAAAATGCAAATAAACTTTTTTGTTGATTCTCCGGATTAAGACAAAAACAAGACACCAGTATATATGTGACCCTGAAGCAGAGATTTATATAAATAAGCTGAATAAATAAGCTTTCCATCGATGTATGGTTTGTTATGATAAGACAATATTTGGCAGAGATGCAACTATTTGAAAATCTGGAATCTGAGGGTGCAAAAAAATCTAAATATTGAGAAAATCACCTTTAAAGTTGTCCAAATGAAGTTCTTAGCAATACATAATACTAATCAAAAATTAAGTTTTGATATATTTACGGTAGGAAATTTACTAAATATCTTCATGGAACATGATTTTACTTAAAAAAAAAATAAAATAAAAAATTTATCATTTTTACCAATATAATGTGTTTTTGGCTATTGCTACAAATATACCTGTGCTACTTAAGACTGGTTTTGTGGTCCAGGGTCACATATAATATCATATTTTTACATTTTTAATCAATGGTCTGATTTAATCAATATCACTAGACTTTTGACTATTTAAGTCTTTTGACCAAGAATCTAACTCAGACAGAAACAAGACTGGCATAGTTTGCTGTTTTATGTGATGTTTAAACAGTAAAAAAAATTAAATTAAATTAAAAAAAGAAAATGAAAACCAATACTGAAAGTAAACAGAGGCATTTATAATGATCAAAATGTGCAAAACCAAGAAGAAATCTGATCAATCAAGATGCATGAAGTGACCAAATATAACTAGACCTACTGATAAAAAACATGTATGCAAATGATAAAGAAAAATGAAACCAAAAAATAAAAAACATGATTTTCTAAACTATGAGAACCCTGAGAAAGTGTGTGTGTGTGTGTGTGTGTGTGTGTGTGTGTGTGTGTATGATGATGATAATATTCTGCATCCCTAAAGGGCAGCTATTATTGTTAACTAAAACTAAAACTAGCTGAAAGATAATAAATAATACACTTAACCTAATTGTAATGTTTCCTAACTGAAAGACCAGGCACTAAAATGGCTAACTGGAAATGAATAAAACATCTAAAATAAACAGGAAATTAAACAATTTAACTTAAAAAAATAAATAAAAATGACAAAAGCTCAAAAAAATATCTAAAAATGTAACTAATATAAATAAAAAATACAAATATAAGTAGAGGGTTCGTACACATACTGTAAAATAAAATTCAAGGATTCAAGAATTCAAGCACTTCTTTTTTGTTTTTCAAGGACTTCAAATACATCTCTCACATGGTTTTGCAATTTTCTACTTTAAAAAAAGATTCTTGAAATTGCTCCAAAGTCCTGAGAAAGTGTGTGTGTCAGCGATTATGTGGTGATGAAGCTGATTGAGTGTGTGATGATGATGATGATGATAATATAATAAACCTGTAAACCTATAAACAAACCTGTTGATGAAGTTGCCGAGGTTGTTGAGGAGCTCAGAGTTGTTTTTGAGAGCCATGTCGCTCCAGGAGAACGCAGAGTCCTGGCCTTCAGGCCGCATATACAGAAGATAGAAGCGCCAGACGTCGGACGGGATGCCTGTGTCTTTAGCCATGTCACCAAACACACCGACACCACGACTCTTGGAGAACTTGGTGTCCTCGTAATTCAAGTATTCTGAACACATGAAAACAAACAAACATTATTATTATTAGTGGGGCTTGCCATAGGCAAAGCCTCACTATTACTATCTCACATACTTATTATTATTATTATTATTATTAGTGGGGCTTGCCATAGGCAAAGCCTCACTATTACTATCTCACATACTTATTATTATTATTATTATTATTAGTGGGGCTTGCCATAGGCAAAGCCTCACTATTACTATCTCACATACTTATTATTATTATTATTATTATTATTATTATTATTATTATTATTATTATTATTATTATTATAGATTCCGTACAAATTTCGGCGCGTAACTAGTCCCGCAGTTTTTGTCACAGAGCCCCGAAACTGGCGTCAAATCGTGCGGCCTATACGGGAATGGCGTGCTATGACTTTTATAAGCGATCGGGTGTACGATGATCGTACACGGGGCGAAAAATCGCCCGAAAAAACGCATAGACAATGCATTGCGCCCAACTTTGACGGGACGTAGCACAGAGCGAGAATTTCGTAGAAACTTGTAAATCACCACAGTTGGAGACTTTGGCAAGCTGAGTGAGAACATACCCCGCAATGGGGTATAAGTTGTACCCCTGGGGCGCTAGAGCCCCCCAAATGTTCCCATTGACTTACTATGGTGAGGGCGACCCATTGAAATGCATGTTTTTGCCCATGTACCAATTTTTTTTTTCCTACTATGGTAGTTTACATTGGGATTTTGCATTGAACATAGCTATGCATCACTATGTCATAGAGACATGGGGGCGGGTTCATTTTACTCAGACAACCAATCAGACTCTCAGGATCACTGTGAAGCAGTCAAGCCACGCCCTAGCAACCATTTGGGCCACCCTAGCGACCCATAGACCCCCATTATAAAATTCCAAGATGGATATCTTTGGATCACAGTACCATAGAGACTTGGGGGTGGGGTCGTTTGAATCGGGGCACCAAACAGCCAATCGTGACTCACCATTGACACTTCCTAGCCACGCCCCAGCAACCGTTTAGGGCACCCTAGCAACACATCCCATAGACTGCCATTATATGGCCCAGATGTATATCTCTGGATCACAGTGTCATAGAGACATGGGGGTGGGGTCGTTTGAATCGGGGCAGCAAACAGCCAATCGTGAGTCACCTTAAACTCTTCCTAGCCACGCCCTAGCAACTGTTACTGACCACCCTAGCAACCCGAACCCACACAGGCATATCTTCACATCTGAATGTCATAGAGACATGGGGGTTGGTTTACATCATTCATACTGACAAGCAGCCTTTGGAGTATCATCATTGGCCACTCCCTAGCAACCAAACAGAGTACCCTAGCAACCATTCAGCTACACCTATATCTTTGCATCACTACATCCTAGAGACATGGGAGTTTGACTCATGCTAGCAAATAGGCCTCCCAACATACTGCACATGCTAGCCATGACTAGCTACATGCTAATAGTGATTAGCCAAGTGTTCAATTGTGCAATAAAATATAAGTAAATGCTAAAATGATTAAAATAAGCCAAAAATGAGCTAGCATCATGCTATCAATATGCTATATCATGCTAGCATCGCCTAGCTAAGTGCTAAAAACGTGCTAAAACGTGCTAGGATCGTCTGCTTAAGTCCTAAGACATGCTAGTCATGATAATATGTTGCTAGCATCATGCTAATCATGTTAGCATCTTGTGAAAAACATGCTAGCATCATGCTAACGCCATGCTAGTCATGCTAACTTCACGTTAACGACATGCTGAGCGTGCTAGCGTGTTGCTAGCGTCATGCTAATCATGCTAGCTTTATCCGAAACGCATGCTCATCGTGTTAGCGTGTTGCTAGCATCATGCTAATCATGTTAGCATGTTCTTAAACACATGCTAGCGTCATGCTAACACCATGCTAGTCATGCTAACTTCACGTTAACGACATGCTAAGCGTGCTAGCGTGTTGCTAGCATAATGATAATCATGCTAGCTTCATGTAAAATGCATGCTAATGGTGTTAGCATGTTGCTAGCGTCATGCTAATCATGTTAGCATCTTGTAAAAAGCATGCTAGCATCATGCTAACATCACGCTAGTCATGTTGCTAGCATCATGCTAATCATGTTAGCATGTTCTTAAACACATGCTAGCGTCATGCTAACACCATGCTAGTCATGCTAACTTCACGTTAACGACATGCTAAGCGTGCTAGCGTGTTGCTAGCATAAGGCTAATCATGCTAGCTTCATGTAAAATGCATGCTAATGGTGTTAGCATGTTGCTAGCGTCATGCTAATCATGTTAGCATCTTGTAAAAAGCATGCTAGCATCATGCTAACATCACGCTAGTCATGCTAACTTCATGTTAGCGACATGCTAATCTTGCTAGCGTGTTGCTAGCATCATGCTAATTGCATGCTAATCGTGCTAACATGTTGCTAGCGTCATGCTAACACCGTGCTAACACCCAGAACACCTTAACAACACTCTGCCTATGACCAGATAAAGGGTTTTTTGGCCACTGCAAGCCCCACTCACATTTTCTTCAGGAAATGTACATTCTAGTGTTACTATTACTATTCTCCCTGACGAAACTTTGGCGCGTAACTCGTCCCGCACCGTTTGTCGTAGACGCACCAATGAGGTGTCAAATCGTGCGGCTTATTGAGGAGAAGTGTGCTATGACTTTTCTAAGCGATCGGATGTACGATGTTCGTAAAGTGTCCGAGAAATTTGGCCAAAAAATGACCCATAGACTTAACATTACTATTCTCCATGACGAAACTTTGGCGCGTAACTCGTCCCGCACCGTTTGTCGTACACGCACGAATGAGGTGTCAAATCGTGCGGCTTATTGAGGAGAAGTGTGCTATGACTTTTCTAAACGATCGGATGTACGAATTTCGTAAAGTCTCCGAGAAATTTGGCCAAAAAATGCCCCATAGACTTAACATTGGCATAATGTGTGAGATCATATCTTTGGATCAGAAAGTCATAGAGGCTTGGGGGTGGGCTCTTTTGACTCGGCCTATCAAGCAGCCAATAAGTAGTGACATTACAGCTTCCTCGCCACACCCTAGCAACCAAATAGACTACCCGAGCAACCGTCTAGCAAGTGCTATATCTCTGCATCAGACCATCATACAGACATGGGGATTGGCTCATTTGACTCATGCTAGCACACAGAACTTACAACATGAATCTCTTGCTAGCAGTGACTAGCTACATGCTAATAACGATTAGCAGAGTGCTATAACTTGCTACAAATCCTACCCAATTGTTAAAATGTGCCCAGATAAAGGGTTTTTTTGCCACTGCAAGCCCCACTCACATTTTCTTCAGGAAATGTACATTCTAGTGTTACTATTACTATTCTCCCTGACGAAACTTTGGCGCGTAACTCGCCCCGCACCGTTTGTCGTGGACACACCAATGAGGTGTCAAATCGTGCGGCTTATTGAGGAGAAGTGTGCTATGACTTTTCTAAGCGATCGGATGTACGATGTTCGTAAAGTGTCCGAGAAATTTGGCCAAAAAATGCCCCATAGACTTAACATTACTATTCTCCATGACGAAACTTTGGCGCATAACTCGTCCCGCACCGTTTGTCGTAGACACACCAATGAGGTGTCAAATCGTGCGGCTTATTGAGGAGAAGTGTGCTATGACTTTTCTAAGCGATCGGATGTACGATTTTCGTAAAGTGGGCGAGAAATTTGGCCAAAAAATGCCCCATAGACTTAACATTGGCATAATGTGTGAGATCATATCTTTGGATCAGAAAGTCATAGAGGCTTGGGGGTGGGCTCTTTTGACTCGGCCTATCAAGCAGCCAATAAGTAGTGACATTACAGCTTCCTCGCCACACCCTAGCAACCAAATAGACTACCCGAGCAACCGTCTAGCAAGTGCTATATCTCTGCATCAGACCATCATACAGACACGGGGATTGGCTCATTTGACTCATGCTAGCACACAGAACTTACAACATGAATCTCTTGCTAGCAGTGACTTGCTACATGCTAATAACGATTAGTAGAGTGCTATAACTTGCTACAAATCCTACCTAATTGTTAAAATGTGCCCAGATAAAGGGTTTTTTTGCCACTGCAAGCCCCACTCACATTTTCTTCAGGAAATGTACATTCTAGTGTTACTATTACTATTCTCCCTGACGAAACTTTGGCGAGTAACTCGTCCCGCACCGTTTGCCGTAGACGCACCAATGAGGTGTCAAATCGTGCGGCTTATTGAGGAGAAGTGTGCTATGACTTTTCTAAGCGATCGGATGTACGATGTTCGTAAAGTGTCCGAGAAATTTGGCCAAAAAATGCCCCATAGACTTAACATTGGCATAATGTGTGAGATCATATCTTTGGATCAGAAAGTCATAGAGGCTTGGGGGTGGGCTCTTTTGACTCGGCCTATCAAGCAGCCAACAAATACTGACATCACAACTTCATAGCTATGCCCTAGCAACCAATTACAGCATCCTAGCAACCATATAAACATTTAAAAATGCCATATCTCAGCACCAGAACCTTGTAAAGGGATGGAGTTGGGCTCTTTTGACTTGGGTGGGGAATCGCTCTTTAAATTTCACCGTGGTAAATGTGCACCCTCACCCTAGTAACCATTTACAGCACCCTAGCAACCATATAGCAATATAAAGTATTTATATCTCAGCTCCACAACATCACACAGACATCACGGATGGCCACAGGGCCGAGTTTTGCCACTGCAAGCCCCACTCACATTTTCTTCAGGAAATGTACATTCTAGTGTTACTATTACTATTCTCCCTGACGAAACTTTGGCGCGTAACTCGTCCCGCACCGTTTGTCGTACACGCACGAATGAGGTGTCAAATCGTGCGGCTTATTGAGGAGAAGTGTGCTATGACTTTTCTAAGCGATCGGATGTACGATGTTCGTAAAGTGTCCGAGAAATTTGGCCAAAAAATGTCCCATAGACTTAACATTGGCATAATGTGCGAGATCATATCTTTGGATCAGAAAGTCATAGAGGCTTGGGGGTGGGCTCTTTTGACTCGGCCTATCAAGCAGCCAACAAATACTGACATCACAACTTCAGAGCTATGCCCTAGCAACCAATTACAGCACCCTAGCAACTATATAATCATTCAAAATGCAATATCTCAGCACCAGAACCTTGTAAAGAGAAGGGGTTGGGCTCTTTTGACTCGGGTGGGGAATCACTCTGTAAGTATCACTGTGCTAAATGTGTACCCTCACCCTAGTAACCATTTAGAGCACCCTAGCAACCATATAGCAATATAAAGTACTTATATCTCAGATCCACAACATCACACAGACATCACGGATGGCCACAGGGCCGAATTTTGCCACTGCAAGCCCCACTCACATTTTCTTCAGGAAATGTACATTCTAGTTATTATTATTATTATTATTATTATAATAGATTCCGTACAAAATTTCGGCGCGTAACTAGTCCCGCAGTTTTTGTCACAGAGCCCCGAAACTGGCATCAAATCGTGCGGCCTATACGGGAATGGCGTGCTATGACTTTTATAAGCGATCGGGTGTACGATGATCGTACACAGGGCGAAAAATCGCCCGAAAAAACGCATAGACAATGCATTACGCCCAACTTTGACGGGACGTAGCGCAGAGCGAGAATTTCGTAGAAACATGCGAATTACCACATTTGGAGAGGCTGGCAAGCTTTGCGAGAACATGACTCGCAATGGGGTATAAGTTGTACCCCTGGGGCGCTAGAGCCCCCCAAATTTTCCCATTGACTTACTATGGTGAGGGCGACCCATTGAAATGCATGTTTTTGCCCATGTACCAATTTTTTTTTTCCTACTATGGTAGTTTACATAGGGATTTTGCATTGAACATAACTCTGCATCACAATGACATAGAGACTTGGGGGCGGGCTCATTTTACTCAGACAACCAATCAGACACTCAGGATTATCATTAACCAGTCAAGCCACGCCCTAGCAACCATTTAGGGCACCCTAGCAACAGATCCCATAGACCCCTATTAAAACGTCCCAGATGGATATCTCTGGATCACAGTGTCATACAGACATGGGGGTTGGCTCGTTTGAATCGGGGCAACAAATAGCCAATCATGGATCTCCATTAACATTCCTAGCCACACCCTAGCAACCATTATTGACCACCCTAGCAACCCGAACCCACACAGGCATATCTTCACATCTGAATGTCATACAGACATGGGGGTTGGTTTACATCATTCATACTGACAAGGAGCCTTTGCAGTATCATCATTGGCCACTCCCTAGCAACCACCTCAGGTACCCTAGCAACCACATAGCAACACCCTAGCAACCGCCCTGGGTACCCTAGCAACCGCATAGCAACACCCTAGCAACCGCATAGCAACACCCTAGCAACCGCCCTGGGTACCCTAGCAACCGCATAGCAACACCCTAGCAACCGCCCGGGTACCCTAGCAACCGCATAGCAACACCCTAGTAACCGCCCTGGGTACCCTAGCAACCGCATAGCAACACCCTAGCAACCGCCCTGGGTACCCTAGCAACCACATAGCAACACCCTAGCAACCGCATAGCAACACCCTAGCAACCGCCCGAGCACCCTAGCAACCGCATAGCAACACCCTAGCAACCACCCGGGTACCCTAGCAACCACATAGCAACACCCTAGCAACCACCCTGGGTACCCTAGCAACCGCATAGCAACACCCTAGCAACCGCCCTGGGTACCCTAGCAACCGCATAGCAACACCCTAGCAACCACCCGGGTACCCTAGCAACCGCATAGCAACACCCTAGCAACCGCCCTGGGTACCCTAGCAACCGCATAGCAACACCCTAGCAACCGCCCGGGTACCCTAGCAACCGCCCTAGCAACCAACCGGGTACCCTAGCAACCGCATAGCAACACCCTAGCAACCGCCCTGGGTACCCTAGCAACCGCATAGCAACACCCTAGCAACCGCCCGGGTACCCTAGCAACCGCCCTAGCAACCAACCGGGTACCCTAGCAACCGCATAGCAACACCCTAGCAACCGCCCTGGGTACCCTAGCAACCGCATAGCAACACCCTAGCAACCGCCCGAGCACCCTAGCAACCGCATAGCAACACCCTAGCAACCGCCCGGGTACCCTAGCAACCACATAGCAACACCCTAGCAACCACCCTGGGTACCCTAGCAACCGCATAGCAACACCCTAGCAACCGCCCGAGTACCCTAGCAACCGCATAGCAACACCCTAGCAACCACCCTGGGTACCCTAGCAACCGAATAGCCACACCCTAGCAACCAAATAGACTACCCGAGCAACCGTCTAGCAAGTGCTATATCTCTGCATCAGACCATCATACAGACATGGGGATTGGCTCATTTGACTCATGCTAGCACACAGAACTTACAACATGAATCTCTTGCTAGCAGTGACTAGCTACATGCTAATAACGATTAGCAGAGTGCTATAACTTGCTACAAATCCTACCCAATTGTTAAAATGTGCCCAGATAAAGGGTTTTTTGGCCACTGCAAGCCCCACTCACATTTTCTTCAGGAAATGTACATTCTAGTGTTACTATTACTATTCTCCCTGACGAAACTTTGGCGCGTAACTCGTCCCGCACCGTTTGTCGTAGACGCACCAATGAGGTGTCAAATCGTGCGGCTTATTGAGGAGAAGTGTGCTATGACTTTTCTAAGCGATCGGATGTACGATGTTCGTAAAGTGTCCGAAAAAATTGGCCAAAAAATGCCCCATAGACTTAACATTGGCATAATGTGTGAGATCATATCTTTCGATCAGAAAGTCATAGAGGCTTAGGGGTGGGCTCTTTTGACTCGGCCTATCAAGCAGCCAACAAATACTGACATCACAACTTCATAGCTATGCCCTAACAACCAATTACAGCACCCTAGCAACCATACAAGCAATAAAAATGCCATATCTCAGCACCAGAACCTTGTAAAGGGATGGAGTTGGGCTCTTTTGACTCAGGTGGGGAATCACTCTGTAAATATCACCGTGGTAAATGTGTAGCCTCACCCTAGTAACCATTTAGAGCACCCTAGCAACCATAAAGTACTTATATCTCAGCTCCACAACATCACACAGACATCACGGATGGCCACAGGGCCGAATTTTGCCACTGCAAGCCCCACTCACATTTTCTTCAGGAAATGTACATTCTAGTGTTACTATTACTATTCTCCCTGACGAAACTTTGGCGCGTAACTCGTCCCGCACCGTTTGTCGTAGACGCACCAATGAGGTGTCAAATCGTGCGGCTTATTGAGGAGAAGTGTGCTATGACTTTTCTAAGCGATCGGATGTACGATGTTCGTAAAGTGTCCGAGAAATTTGGCCAAAAAATGCCCCATAGACTTAACATTGGCATAATGTGTGAGATCATATCTTTGGATCAGAAAGTCATAGAGGCTTGGGGGTGGGCTCTTTTGACTCGGCCTATCAAGCAGCCAACAAATACTGACATCACAACTTCAGAGCTATGCCCTAGCAACCAATTACAGCACCCTAGCAACTATATAATCATTCAAAATGCAATATCTCAGCACCAGAACCTTGTAAAGAGAAGGGGTTGGGCTCTTTTGACTCGGGTGGGGAATCACTCTGTAAGTATCACCGTGCTAAATGTGTACCCTCACCCTAGTAACCATTTAGAGCACCCTAGCAACCATATAGCAATATAAAGTACTTATATCTCAGATCCACAACATCACACAGACATCACGGATGGCCACAGGGCCGAATTTTGCCACTGCAAGCCCCACTCACATTTTCTTCAGGAAATGTACATTCTAGTTAGTGGGGCTTGCCATAGGCAAAGCCTCACTATTACTATCTCACATACTTATTATTATTATTATTATTATTATTATTATTATTATTAGTGGGGCTTGCCATAGGCAAAGCCTCACTATTACTATCTCACATACTTATTATTATTATTATTATTATTATTATTATTATTATTATTATTATTATTATTATTATTATAGATTCCGTACAAATTTCGGCGCGTAACTAGTCCCGCAGTTTTTGTCACAGAGCCCCGAAACTGGCGTCAAATCGTGCGGCCTATACGGGAATGGCGTGCTATGACTTTTATAAGCGATCGGGTGTACGATGATCGTACACGGGGCGAAAAATCGCCCGAAAAAACGCATAGACAATGCATTGCGCCCAACTTTGACGGGACGTAGCACAGAGCGAGAATTTCGTAGAAACTTGTAAATCACCACAGTTGGAGACTTTGGCAAGCTGAGTGAGAACATACCCCGCAATGGGGTATAAGTTGTACCCCTGGGGCGCTAGAGCCCCCCAAATGTTCCCATTGACTTACTATGGTGAGGGCGACCCATTGAAATGCATGTTTTTGCCCATGTACCAATTTTTTTTTTCCTACTATGGTAGTTTACATTGGGATTTTGCATTGAACATAGCTATGCATCACTATGTCATAGAGACATGGGGGCGGGTTCATTTTACTCAGACAACCAATCAGACTCTCAGGATCACTGTGAAGCAGTCAAGCCACGCCCTAGCAACCATTTGGGCCACCCTAGCGACCCATAGACCCCCATTATAAAATTCCAAGATGGATATCTTTGGATCACAGTACCATAGAGACTTGGGGGTGGGGTCGTTTGAATCGGGGCACCAAACAGCCAATCGTGACTCACCATTGACACTTCCTAGCCACGCCCCAGCAACCGTTTAGGGCACCCTAGCAACACATCCCATAGACTGCCATTATATGGCCCAGATGTATATCTCTGGATCACAGTGTCATAGAGACATGGGGGTGGGGTCGTTTGAATCGGGGCAGCAAACAGCCAATCGTGAGTCACCTTAAACTCTTCCTAGCCACGCCCTAGCAACTGTTACTGACCACCCTAGCAACCCGAACCCACACAGGCATATCTTCACATCTGAATGTCATAGAGACATGGGGGTTGGTTTACATCATTCATACTGACAAGCAGCCTTTGGAGTATCATCATTGGCCACTCCCTAGCAACCAAACAGAGTACCCTAGCAACCATTCAGCTACACCTATATCTTTGCATCACTACATCCTAGAGACATGGGAGTTTGACTCATGCTAGCAAATAGGCCTCCCAACATACTGCACATGCTAGCCATGACTAGCTACATGCTAATAGTGATTAGCCAAGTGTTCAATTGTGCAATAAAATATAAGTAAATGCTAAAATGATTAAAATAAGCCAAAAATGAGCTAGCATCATGCTATCAATATGCTATATCATGCTAGCATCGCCTAGCTAAGTGCTAAAAACGTGCTAAAACGTGCTAGGATCGTCTGCTTAAGTCCTAAGACATGCTAGTCATGATAATATGTTGCTAGCATCATGCTAATCATGTTAGCATCTTGTGAAAAACATGCTAGCATCATGCTAACGCCATGCTAGTCATGCTAACTTCACGTTAACGACATGCTGAGCGTGCTAGCGTGTTGCTAGCATCATGCTAATCATGTTAGCATGTTCTTAAACACATGCTAGCGTCATGCTAACACCATGCTAGTCATGCTAACTTCACGTTAACGACATGCTAAGCGTGCTAGCGTGTTGCTAGCATAAGGCTAATCATGCTAGCTTCATGTAAAATGCATGCTAATGGTGTTAGCATGTTGCTAGCGTCATGCTAATCATGTTAGCATCTTGTAAAAAGCATGCTAGCATCATGCTAACATCACGCTAGTCATGCTAACTTCATGTTAGCGACATGCTAATCTTGCTAGCGTGTTGCTAGCATCATGCTAATTGCATGCTAATCGTGCTAACATGTTGCTAGCGTCATGCTAACACCGTGCTAACACCCAGAACACCTTAACAACACTCTGCCTATGACCAGATAAAGGGTTTTTTGGCCACTGCAAGCCCCACTCACATTTTCTTCAGGAAATGTACATTCTAGTGTTACTATTACTATTCTCCCTGACGAAACTTTGGCGCGTAACTCGTCCCGCACCGTTTGTCGTAGACGCACCAATGAGGTGTCAAATCGTGCGGCTTATTGAGGAGAAGTGTGCTATGACTTTTCTAAGCGATCGGATGTACGATGTTCGTAAAGTGTCCGAGAAATTTGGCCAAAAAATGACCCATAGACTTAACATTACTATTCTCCATGACGAAACTTTGGCGCGTAACTCGTCCCGCACCGTTTGTCGTACACGCACGAATGAGGTGTCAAATCGTGCGGCTTATTGAGGAGAAGTGTGCTATGACTTTTCTAAACGATCGGATGTACGAATTTCGTAAAGTCTCCGAGAAATTTGGCCAAAAAATGCCCCATAGACTTAACATTGGCATAATGTGTGAGATCATATCTTTGGATCAGAAAGTCATAGAGGCTTGGGGGTGGGCTCTTTTGACTCGGCCTATCAAGCAGCCAATAAGTAGTGACATTACAGCTTCCTCGCCACACCCTAGCAACCAAATAGACTACCCGAGCAACCGTCTAGCAAGTGCTATATCTCTGCATCAGACCATCATACAGACATGGGGATTGGCTCATTTGACTCATGCTAGCACACAGAACTTACAACATGAATCTCTTGCTAGCAGTGACTAGCTACATGCTAATAACGATTAGCAGAGTGCTATAACTTGCTACAAATCCTACCCAATTGTTAAAATGTGCCCAGATAAAGGGTTTTTTTGCCACTGCAAGCCCCACTCACATTTTCTTCAGGAAATGTACATTCTAGTGTTACTATTACTATTCTCCCTGACGAAACTTTGGCGCGTAACTCGCCCCGCACCGTTTGTCGTGGACACACCAATGAGGTGTCAAATCGTGCGGCTTATTGAGGAGAAGTGTGCTATGACTTTTCTAAGCGATCGGATGTACGATGTTCGTAAAGTGTCCGAGAAATTTGGCCAAAAAATGCCCCATAGACTTAACATTACTATTCTCCATGACGAAACTTTGGCGCATAACTCGTCCCGCACCGTTTGTCGTAGACACACCAATGAGGTGTCAAATCGTGCGGCTTATTGAGGAGAAGTGTGCTATGACTTTTCTAAGCGATCGGATGTACGATTTTCGTAAAGTGGGCGAGAAATTTGGCCAAAAAATGCCCCATAGACTTAACATTGGCATAATGTGTGAGATCATATCTTTGGATCAGAAAGTCATAGAGGCTTGGGGGTGGGCTCTTTTGACTCGGCCTATCAAGCAGCCAATAAGTAGTGACATTACAGCTTCCTCGCCACACCCTAGCAACCAAATAGACTACCCGAGCAACCGTCTAGCAAGTGCTATATCTCTGCATCAGACCATCATACAGACACGGGGATTGGCTCATTTGACTCATGCTAGCACACAGAACTTACAACATGAATCTCTTGCTAGCAGTGACTTGCTACATGCTAATAACGATTAGTAGAGTGCTATAACTTGCTACAAATCCTACCTAATTGTTAAAATGTGCCCAGATAAAGGGTTTTTTTGCCACTGCAAGCCCCACTCACATTTTCTTCAGGAAATGTACATTCTAGTGTTACTATTACTATTCTCCCTGACGAAACTTTGGCGAGTAACTCGTCCCGCACCGTTTGCCGTAGACGCACCAATGAGGTGTCAAATCGTGCGGCTTATTGAGGAGAAGTGTGCTATGACTTTTCTAAGCGATCGGATGTACGATGTTCGTAAAGTGTCCGAGAAATTTGGCCAAAAAATGCCCCATAGACTTAACATTGGCATAATGTGTGAGATCATATCTTTGGATCAGAAAGTCATAGAGGCTTGGGGGTGGGCTCTTTTGACTCGGCCTATCAAGCAGCCAACAAATACTGACATCACAACTTCATAGCTATGCCCTAGCAACCAATTACAGCATCCTAGCAACCATATAAACATTTAAAAATGCCATATCTCAGCACCAGAACCTTGTAAAGGGATGGAGTTGGGCTCTTTTGACTTGGGTGGGGAATCGCTCTTTAAATTTCACCGTGGTAAATGTGCACCCTCACCCTAGTAACCATTTACAGCACCCTAGCAACCATATAGCAATATAAAGTATTTATATCTCAGCTCCACAACATCACACAGACATCACGGATGGCCACAGGGCCGAGTTTTGCCACTGCAAGCCCCACTCACATTTTCTTCAGGAAATGTACATTCTAGTGTTACTATTACTATTCTCCCTGACGAAACTTTGGCGCGTAACTCGTCCCGCACCGTTTGTCGTACACGCACGAATGAGGTGTCAAATCGTGCGGCTTATTGAGGAGAAGTGTGCTATGACTTTTCTAAGCGATCGGATGTACGATGTTCGTAAAGTGTCCGAGAAATTTGGCCAAAAAATGTCCCATAGACTTAACATTGGCATAATGTGCGAGATCATATCTTTGGATCAGAAAGTCATAGAGGCTTGGGGGTGGGCTCTTTTGACTCGGCCTATCAAGCAGCCAACAAATACTGACATCACAACTTCAGAGCTATGCCCTAGCAACCAATTACAGCACCCTAGCAACTATATAATCATTCAAAATGCAATATCTCAGCACCAGAACCTTGTAAAGAGAAGGGGTTGGGCTCTTTTGACTCGGGTGGGGAATCACTCTGTAAGTATCACTGTGCTAAATGTGTACCCTCACCCTAGTAACCATTTAGAGCACCCTAGCAACCATATAGCAATATAAAGTACTTATATCTCAGATCCACAACATCACACAGACATCACGGATGGCCACAGGGCCGAATTTTGCCACTGCAAGCCCCACTCACATTTTCTTCAGGAAATGTACATTCTAGTTAGTGGGGCTTGCCATAGGCAAAGCCTCACTATTACTATGCCGTGTGCTTATTATTATTATTATTATTATTATTATTATTATTATTTTTCTTCCGTGTCAAATTTCGGCGCGTAACTAGTCCCGCAGCTTTTGTCACAGACCCCCGAAACTGGCGTCAAATCGTGCGGCCTATACGGGAATGGTGTGCTATGACTTTTATAAGCGATCGGGCGTACGATGATCGTACACGGGGCGAAAAATCGCCAAAAATCGTCCCATAGAAAATGCATTAAAAACGACTTTGACGGGACGTAGCGTCGAGCGAGAATTTCGTAAAAACGTGTGACTCGCCACATATAGAGAGGGTGGCAAGCTTTGCGGGACCACACCTCGCAACGGGGTATAAGTTGTACCCCGGGGGCGCTAGAGACCCCCAAAGTTGTCTATGGGAGATACTATGGTGAGGGAAGCCCCATGAAATAGTTTTTTTTTTCCTACTATGGTAGTTTACATAGGGATTTTGCATTGAACATAGCTATGCATCACTATGTCATAGAGACATGGGGGCGGGTTCATTTTACTCAGACAACCAATCAGACTCTCAGGATCTCTGTGAAGCAGTCAAGCCACGCCCTAGCAACCATTTAGGGCACCCTAGCGACCCATAGACCCCCATTATAAAATGCCCAGATGGATATCTTTGGATCACAGTGTCATAGAGACTTGGCGGTGGGGTCGTTTGAATCGGGGCAGCAAACAGCCAATCGTGACTCACCATTGACACTTCCTAGCCACGCCCCAGCAACCGTTTAGGGCACCCTAGCAACACATCCCATAGACTGCCATTATAAGGCACAGATGTATATCTCTGGATCACAGTGTCATAGAGACATGGGGGTGGGGTCGTTTGAATCGGGGCAGCAAACAGCCAATCGTGAGTCACCTTAAACTCTTCCTAGCCACTCCCTAGCAACCGTTACTGACCACCCTAGCAACCCGAACCCACACAGGCATATCTTCACATCTGAATGTCATAGAGACATGGGGGTTGGTTTACATCATTCATACTGACAAGCAGCCTTTGGAGTATCATCATTGGCCACTCCCTAGCAACCAAACAGAGTACCCTAGCAACCATTCAGCTAGACCTATATCTTTGCATCACTACATCGTAGAGACATGGGATTTTGACTCATGCTAGCAAATAGGCCTCCCAACATAATGCACATGCTAGCCATGACTAGCTACATGCTAATAGTGATTAGCCAAGTGTTCAATGGTGCAATAAAATATAGGTAAATGCTAAAATGATTAAAATAAGCCAAAAATGAGCTAGCATCATGCTATCAATATGCTATATCATGCTAGCATCGCCTAGCTAAGTGCTAAAAACGTGCTAAAACGTGCTAGGATCGTCTGCTTAAGTCCTAAGACATGCTAGTCATGATAATATGTTGCTAACATCATGCTAATCATGTTAGCATCTTGTGAAAAACATGCTAGCATCATGCTAACGCCATGCTAGTCATGCTAACTTCACGTTAACGAAATGCTGAGCGTGCTAGCGTGTTGCTAGCGTCATGCTAATCATGCTAGCTTTATCCGAAACGCATGCTCATCGTGTTAGCGCGTTGCTAGCATCATGCTAATCATGTTAGCATGTTCTTAAACACATGCTAGCGTCATGCTAACACCATGCTAGTCATGCTAACTTCACGTTAACGACATGCTAAGCGTGCTAGCGTGTTGCTAGCATCATGCTAATCATGCTAGCTTCATGTAAAATGCATGTTAATGGTGTTAGCATGTTGCTAGCGTCATGCTAATCATGTTAGTATCTTGTAAAAAGCATGCTAGCATCATGCTAACATCACGCTAGTCATGCTAACTTCATGTTAGCGACATGCTAATCTTCCTAGCGTGTTGCTAGCATCATGCTAATTGCATGCTAATCGTGCTAACATGTTGCTAGCGTCATGCTAACACCGTGCTAACACCCAGAACACCTTAACAACACTCTGCCTATGACCAGATAAAGGGTTTTTTTGCCACTGCAAGCCCCACTCACATTTTCTTCAGGAAATGTACATTCTAGTGTTACTATTACTATTCTCCCTGACGAAACTTTGGCGCGTAACTCGTCCCGCACCGTTTGTCGTAGACGCACCAATGAGGTGTCAAATCGTGCGGCTTATTGAGGAGAAGTGTGCTATGACTTTTCTAAGCGATCGGATGTACGATGTTCGTAAAGTGTCCGAGAAATTTGGCCAAAAAATGCCCCATAGACTTAACATTGGCATAATGTGTGAGATCATATCTTTGGATCAGAAAGTCACAGAGGCTTGGGGGTGGGCTCTTTTGACTCGGCCTATCAAGCAGCCAACAAATACTGACATCACAACTTCAGAGCTATGCCATAGCAACCAATTACAGCACCCTAGCAACTATATAATCATTAAAAATGCCATATCTCAGCACCAGAACCTTGTAAAGAGAAGGGGTTGGGCTCTTTTGACTCGGGTGGGGAATCACTCTGTAAGTATCACCGTGCTAAATGTGTACCCTCACCCTAGTAACCATTTAGAGCACCCTAGCAACCATATAGCAATATAAAGTACTTATATCTCAGATCCACAACATCACACAGACATCACGGATGGCCACAGGGCCGAATTTTGCCACTGCAAGCCCCACTCACATTTTCTTCAGGAAATGTACATTCTAGTTATTATTATTATTATTATTATTATAGATTCCGTACAAATTTCGGCGCGTAACTAGTCCCGCAGTTTTTGTCACAGAGCCCCGAAACTGGCGTCAAATCGTGCGGCCTATACGGGAATGGCGTGCTATGACTTTTATAAGCGATCGGGTGTACGATGATCGTACACGGGGCGAAAAATCGCCCGAAAAAACGCATAGACAATGCATTGCGCCCAACTTTGACGGGACGTAGCACAGAGCGAGAATTTCGTAGAAACTTGTAAATCACCACAGTTGGAGACTTTGGCAAGCTGAGTGAGAACATACCCCGCAATGGGGTATAAGTTGTACCCCTGGGGCGCTAGAGCCCCCCAAATGTTCCCATTGACTTACTATGGTGAGGGCGACCCATTGAAATGCATGTTTTTGCCCATGTACCAATTTTTTTTTTCCTACTATGGTAGTTTACATTGGGATTTTGCATTGAACATAGCTATGCATCACTATGTCATAGAGACATGGGGGCGGGTTCATTTTACTCAGACAACCAATCAGACTCTCAGGATCACTGTGAAGCAGTCAAGCCACGCCCTAGCAACCATTTGGGCCACCCTAGCGACCCATAGACCCCCATTATAAAATTCCAAGATGGATATCTTTGGATCACAGTACCATAGAGACTTGGGGGTGGGGTCGTTTGAATCGGGGCACCAAACAGCCAATCGTGACTCACCATTGACACTTCCTAGCCACGCCCCAGCAACCGTTTAGGGCACCCTAGCAACACATCCCATAGACTGCCATTATATGGCCCAGATGTATATCTCTGGATCACAGTGTCATAGAGACATGGGGGTGGGGTCGTTTGAATCGGGGCAGCAAACAGCCAATCGTGAGTCACCTTAAACTCTTCCTAGCCACGCCCTAGCAACTGTTACTGACCACCCTAGCAACCCGAACCCACACAGGCATATCTTCACATCTGAATGTCATAGAGACATGGGGGTTGGTTTACATCATTCATACTGACAAGCAGCCTTTGGAGTATCATCATTGGCCACTCCCTAGCAACCAAACAGAGTACCCTAGCAACCATTCAGCTACACCTATATCTTTGCATCACTACATCCTAGAGACATGGGAGTTTGACTCATGCTAGCAAATAGGCCTCCCAACATACTGCACATGCTAGCCATGACTAGCTACATGCTAATAGTGATTAGCCAAGTGTTCAATTGTGCAATAAAATATAAGTAAATGCTAAAATGATTAAAATAAGCCAAAAATGAGCTAGCATCATGCTATCAATATGCTATATCATGCTAGCATCGCCTAGCTAAGTGCTAAAAACGTGCTAAAACGTGCTAGGATCGTCTGCTTAAGTCCTAAGACATGCTAGTCATGATAATATGTTGCTAGCATCATGCTAATCATGTTAGCATCTTGTGAAAAACATGCTAGCATCATGCTAACGCCATGCTAGTCATGCTAACTTCACGTTAACGACATGCTGAGCGTGCTAGCGTGTTGCTAGCGTCATGCTAATCATGCTAGCTTTATCCGAAACGCATGCTCATCGTGTTAGCGTGTTGCTAGCATCATGCTAATCATGTTAGCATGTTCTTAAACACATGCTAGCGTCATGCTAACACCATGCTAGTCATGCTAACTTCACGTTAACGACATGCTAAGCGTGCTAGCGTGTTGCTAGCATAATGATAATCATGCTAGCTTCATGTAAAATGCATGCTAATGGTGTTAGCATGTTGCTAGCGTCATGCTAATCATGTTAGCATCTTGTAAAAAGCATGCTAGCATCATGCTAACATCACGCTAGTCATGTTGCTAGCATCATGCTAATCATGTTAGCATGTTCTTAAACACATGCTAGCGTCATGCTAACACCATGCTAGTCATGCTAACTTCACGTTAACGACATGCTAAGCGTGCTAGCGTGTTGCTAGCATAAGGCTAATCATGCTAGCTTCATGTAAAATGCATGCTAATGGTGTTAGCATGTTGCTAGCGTCATGCTAATCATGTTAGCATCTTGTAAAAAGCATGCTAGCATCATGCTAACATCACGCTAGTCATGCTAACTTCATGTTAGCGACATGCTAATCTTGCTAGCGTGTTGCTAGCATCATGCTAATTGCATGCTAATCGTGCTAACATGTTGCTAGCGTCATGCTAACACCGTGCTAACACCCAGAACACCTTAACAACACTCTGCCTATGACCAGATAAAGGGTTTTTTGGCCACTGCAAGCCCCACTCACATTTTCTTCAGGAAATGTACATTCTAGTGTTACTATTACTATTCTCCCTGACGAAACTTTGGCGCGTAACTCGTCCCGCACCGTTTGTCGTAGACGCACCAATGAGGTGTCAAATCGTGCGGCTTATTGAGGAGAAGTGTGCTATGACTTTTCTAAGCGATCGGATGTACGATGTTCGTAAAGTGTCCGAGAAATTTGGCCAAAAAATGACCCATAGACTTAACATTACTATTCTCCATGACGAAACTTTGGCGCGTAACTCGTCCCGCACCGTTTGTCGTACACGCACGAATGAGGTGTCAAATCGTGCGGCTTATTGAGGAGAAGTGTGCTATGACTTTTCTAAACGATCGGATGTACGAATTTCGTAAAGTCTCCGAGAAATTTGGCCAAAAAATGCCCCATAGACTTAACATTGGCATAATGTGTGAGATCATATCTTTGGATCAGAAAGTCATAGAGGCTTGGGGGTGGGCTCTTTTGACTCGGCCTATCAAGCAGCCAATAAGTAGTGACATTACAGCTTCCTCGCCACACCCTAGCAACCAAATAGACTACCCGAGCAACCGTCTAGCAAGTGCTATATCTCTGCATCAGACCATCATACAGACATGGGGATTGGCTCATTTGACTCATGCTAGCACACAGAACTTACAACATGAATCTCTTGCTAGCAGTGACTAGCTACATGCTAATAACGATTAGCAGAGTGCTATAACTTGCTACAAATCCTACCCAATTGTTAAAATGTGCCCAGATAAAGGGTTTTTTTGCCACTGCAAGCCCCACTCACATTTTCTTCAGGAAATGTACATTCTAGTGTTACTATTACTATTCTCCCTGACGAAACTTTGGCGCGTAACTCGCCCCGCACCGTTTGTCGTGGACACACCAATGAGGTGTCAAATCGTGCGGCTTATTGAGGAGAAGTGTGCTATGACTTTTCTAAGCGATCGGATGTACGATGTTCGTAAAGTGTCCGAGAAATTTGGCCAAAAAATGCCCCATAGACTTAACATTACTATTCTCCATGACGAAACTTTGGCGCATAACTCGTCCCGCACCGTTTGTCGTAGACACACCAATGAGGTGTCAAATCGTGCGGCTTATTGAGGAGAAGTGTGCTATGACTTTTCTAAGCGATCGGATGTACGATTTTCGTAAAGTGGGCGAGAAATTTGGCCAAAAAATGCCCCATAGACTTAACATTGGCATAATGTGTGAGATCATATCTTTGGATCAGAAAGTCATAGAGGCTTGGGGGTGGGCTCTTTTGACTCGGCCTATCAAGCAGCCAATAAGTAGTGACATTACAGCTTCCTCGCCACACCCTAGCAACCAAATAGACTACCCGAGCAACCGTCTAGCAAGTGCTATATCTCTGCATCAGACCATCATACAGACACGGGGATTGGCTCATTTGACTCATGCTAGCACACAGAACTTACAACATGAATCTCTTGCTAGCAGTGACTTGCTACATGCTAATAACGATTAGTAGAGTGCTATAACTTGCTACAAATCCTACCTAATTGTTAAAATGTGCCCAGATAAAGGGTTTTTTTGCCACTGCAAGCCCCACTCACATTTTCTTCAGGAAATGTACATTCTAGTGTTACTATTACTATTCTCCCTGACGAAACTTTGGCGAGTAACTCGTCCCGCACCGTTTGCCGTAGACGCACCAATGAGGTGTCAAATCGTGCGGCTTATTGAGGAGAAGTGTGCTATGACTTTTCTAAGCGATCGGATGTACGATGTTCGTAAAGTGTCCGAGAAATTTGGCCAAAAAATGCCCCATAGACTTAACATTGGCATAATGTGTGAGATCATATCTTTGGATCAGAAAGTCATAGAGGCTTGGGGGTGGGCTCTTTTGACTCGGCCTATCAAGCAGCCAACAAATACTGACATCACAACTTCATAGCTATGCCCTAGCAACCAATTACAGCATCCTAGCAACCATATAAACATTTAAAAATGCCATATCTCAGCACCAGAACCTTGTAAAGGGATGGAGTTGGGCTCTTTTGACTTGGGTGGGGAATCGCTCTTTAAATTTCACCGTGGTAAATGTGCACCCTCACCCTAGTAACCATTTACAGCACCCTAGCAACCATATAGCAATATAAAGTATTTATATCTCAGCTCCACAACATCACACAGACATCACGGATGGCCACAGGGCCGAGTTTTGCCACTGCAAGCCCCACTCACATTTTCTTCAGGAAATGTACATTCTAGTGTTACTATTACTATTCTCCCTGACGAAACTTTGGCGCGTAACTCGTCCCGCACCGTTTGTCGTACACGCACGAATGAGGTGTCAAATCGTGCGGCTTATTGAGGAGAAGTGTGCTATGACTTTTCTAAGCGATCGGATGTACGATGTTCGTAAAGTGTCCGAGAAATTTGGCCAAAAAATGTCCCATAGACTTAACATTGGCATAATGTGCGAGATCATATCTTTGGATCAGAAAGTCATAGAGGCTTGGGGGTGGGCTCTTTTGACTCGGCCTATCAAGCAGCCAACAAATACTGACATCACAACTTCAGAGCTATGCCCTAGCAACCAATTACAGCACCCTAGCAACTATATAATCATTCAAAATGCAATATCTCAGCACCAGAACCTTGTAAAGAGAAGGGGTTGGGCTCTTTTGACTCGGGTGGGGAATCACTCTGTAAGTATCACTGTGCTAAATGTGTACCCTCACCCTAGTAACCATTTAGAGCACCCTAGCAACCATATAGCAATATAAAGTACTTATATCTCAGATCCACAACATCACACAGACATCACGGATGGCCACAGGGCCGAATTTTGCCACTGCAAGCCCCACTCACATTTTCTTCAGGAAATGTACATTCTAGTTAGTGGGGCTTGCCATAGGCAAAGCCTCACTATTACTATGCCGTGTGCTTATTATTATTATTATTATTATTATTATTATTATTATTTTTCTTCCGTGTCAAATTTCGGCGCGTAACTAGTCCCGCAGCTTTTGTCACAGACCCCCGAAACTGGCGTCAAATCGTGCGGCCTATACGGGAATGGTGTGCTATGACTTTTATAAGCGATCGGGCGTACGATGATCGTACACGGGGCGAAAAATCGCCAAAAATCGTCCCATAGAAAATGCATTAAAAACGACTTTGACGGGACGTAGCGTCGAGCGAGAATTTCGTAAAAACGTGTGACTCGCCACATATAGAGAGGGTGGCAAGCTTTGCGGGACCACACCTCGCAACGGGGTATAAGTTGTACCCCGGGGGCGCTAGAGACCCCCAAAGTTGTCTATGGGAGATACTATGGTGAGGGAAGCCCCATGAAATAGTTTTTTTTTTCCTACTATGGTAGTTTACATAGGGATTTTGCATTGAACATAGCTATGCATCACTATGTCATAGAGACATGGGGGCGGGTTCATTTTACTCAGACAACCAATCAGACTCTCAGGATCTCTGTGAAGCAGTCAAGCCACGCCCTAGCAACCATTTAGGGCACCCTAGCGACCCATAGACCCCCATTATAAAATGCCCAGATGGATATCTTTGGATCACAGTGTCATAGAGACTTGGCGGTGGGGTCGTTTGAATCGGGGCAGCAAACAGCCAATCGTGACTCACCATTGACACTTCCTAGCCACGCCCCAGCAACCGTTTAGGGCACCCTAGCAACACATCCCATAGACTGCCATTATAAGGCACAGATGTATATCTCTGGATCACAGTGTCATAGAGACATGGGGGTGGGGTCGTTTGAATCGGGGCAGCAAACAGCCAATCGTGAGTCACCTTAAACTCTTCCTAGCCACTCCCTAGCAACCGTTACTGACCACCCTAGCAACCCGAACCCACACAGGCATATCTTCACATCTGAATGTCATAGAGACATGGGGGTTGGTTTACATCATTCATACTGACAAGCAGCCTTTGGAGTATCATCATTGGCCACTCCCTAGCAACCAAACAGAGTACCCTAGCAACCATTCAGCTAGACCTATATCTTTGCATCACTACATCGTAGAGACATGGGATTTTGACTCATGCTAGCAAATAGGCCTCCCAACATAATGCACATGCTAGCCATGACTAGCTACATGCTAATAGTGATTAGCCAAGTGTTCAATGGTGCAATAAAATATAGGTAAATGCTAAAATGATTAAAATAAGCCAAAAATGAGCTAGCATCATGCTATCAATATGCTATATCATGCTAGCATCGCCTAGCTAAGTGCTAAAAACGTGCTAAAACGTGCTAGGATCGTCTGCTTAAGTCCTAAGACATGCTAGTCATGATAATATGTTGCTAACATCATGCTAATCATGTTAGCATCTTGTGAAAAACATGCTAGCATCATGCTAACGCCATGCTAGTCATGCTAACTTCACGTTAACGAAATGCTGAGCGTGCTAGCGTGTTGCTAGCGTCATGCTAATCATGCTAGCTTTATCCGAAACGCATGCTCATCGTGTTAGCGCGTTGCTAGCATCATGCTAATCATGTTAGCATGTTCTTAAACACATGCTAGCGTCATGCTAACACCATGCTAGTCATGCTAACTTCACGTTAACGACATGCTAAGCGTGCTAGCGTGTTGCTAGCATCATGCTAATCATGCTAGCTTCATGTAAAATGCATGTTAATGGTGTTAGCATGTTGCTAGCGTCATGCTAATCATGTTAGTATCTTGTAAAAAGCATGCTAGCATCATGCTAACATCACGCTAGTCATGCTAACTTCATGTTAGCGACATGCTAATCTTCCTAGCGTGTTGCTAGCATCATGCTAATTGCATGCTAATCGTGCTAACATGTTGCTAGCGTCATGCTAACACCGTGCTAACACCCAGAACACCTTAACAACACTCTGCCTATGACCAGATAAAGGGTTTTTTTGCCACTGCAAGCCCCACTCACATTTTCTTCAGGAAATGTACATTCTAGTGTTACTATTACTATTCTCCCTGACGAAACTTTGGCGCGTAACTCGTCCCGCACCGTTTGTCGTAGACGCACCAATGAGGTGTCAAATCGTGCGGCTTATTGAGGAGAAGTGTGCTATGACTTTTCTAAGCGATCGGATGTACGATGTTCGTAAAGTGTCCGAGAAATTTGGCCAAAAAATGCCCCATAGACTTAACATTGGCATAATGTGTGAGATCATATCTTTGGATCAGAAAGT
The DNA here is from genome assembly GCA_033026305.1 of Cirrhinus molitorella. NCBI lineage: Eukaryota > Metazoa > Chordata > Actinopteri > Cypriniformes > Cyprinidae > Cirrhinus > Cirrhinus molitorella. The sequence goes on from CM065130.1 coordinate 37,285,052, forward strand.
CACAGAGGCTTGGGGGTGGGCTCTTTTGACTCGGCCTATCAAGCAGCCAACAAATACTGACATCACAACTTCAGAGCTATGCCATAGCAACCAATTACAGCACCCTAGCAACTATATAATCATTAAAAATGCCATATCTCAGCACCAGAACCTTGTAAAGAGAAGGGGTTGGGCTCTTTTGACTCGGGTGGGGAATCACTCTGTAAGTATCACCGTGCTAAATGTGTACCCTCACCCTAGTAACCATTTAGAGCACCCTAGCAACCATATAGCAATATAAAGTACTTATATCTCAGATCCACAACATCACACAGACATCACGGATGGCCACAGGGCCGAATTTTGCCACTGCAAGCCCCACTCACATTTTCTTCAGGAAATGTACATTCTAGTTATTATTATTATTATTATTATTATAGATTCCGTACAAATTTCGGCGCGTAACTAGTCCCGCAGTTTTTGTCACAGAGCCCCGAAACTGGCGTCAAATCGTGCGGCCTATACGGGAATGGCGTGCTATGACTTTTATAAGCGATCGGGTGTACGATGATCGTACACGGGGCGAAAAATCGCCCGAAAAAACGCATAGACAATGCATTGCGCCCAACTTTGACGGGACGTAGCACAGAGCGAGAATTTCGTAGAAACTTGTAAATCACCACAGTTGGAGACTTTGGCAAGCTGAGTGAGAACATACCCCGCAATGGGGTATAAGTTGTACCCCTGGGGCGCTAGAGCCCCCCAAATGTTCCCATTGACTTACTATGGTGAGGGCGACCCATTGAAATGCATGTTTTTGCCCATGTACCAATTTTTTTTTTCCTACTATGGTAGTTTACATTGGGATTTTGCATTGAACATAGCTATGCATCACTATGTCATAGAGACATGGGGGCGGGTTCATTTTACTCAGACAACCAATCAGACTCTCAGGATCACTGTGAAGCAGTCAAGCCACGCCCTAGCAACCATTTGGGCCACCCTAGCGACCCATAGACCCCCATTATAAAATTCCAAGATGGATATCTTTGGATCACAGTACCATAGAGACTTGGGGGTGGGGTCGTTTGAATCGGGGCACCAAACAGCCAATCGTGACTCACCATTGACACTTCCTAGCCACGCCCCAGCAACCGTTTAGGGCACCCTAGCAACACATCCCATAGACTGCCATTATATGGCCCAGATGTATATCTCTGGATCACAGTGTCATAGAGACATGGGGGTGGGGTCGTTTGAATCGGGGCAGCAAACAGCCAATCGTGAGTCACCTTAAACTCTTCCTAGCCACGCCCTAGCAACTGTTACTGACCACCCTAGCAACCCGAACCCACACAGGCATATCTTCACATCTGAATGTCATAGAGACATGGGGGTTGGTTTACATCATTCATACTGACAAGCAGCCTTTGGAGTATCATCATTGGCCACTCCCTAGCAACCAAACAGAGTACCCTAGCAACCATTCAGCTACACCTATATCTTTGCATCACTACATCCTAGAGACATGGGAGTTTGACTCATGCTAGCAAATAGGCCTCCCAACATACTGCACATGCTAGCCATGACTAGCTACATGCTAATAGTGATTAGCCAAGTGTTCAATTGTGCAATAAAATATAAGTAAATGCTAAAATGATTAAAATAAGCCAAAAATGAGCTAGCATCATGCTATCAATATGCTATATCATGCTAGCATCGCCTAGCTAAGTGCTAAAAACGTGCTAAAACGTGCTAGGATCGTCTGCTTAAGTCCTAAGACATGCTAGTCATGATAATATGTTGCTAGCATCATGCTAATCATGTTAGCATCTTGTGAAAAACATGCTAGCATCATGCTAACGCCATGCTAGTCATGCTAACTTCACGTTAACGACATGCTGAGCGTGCTAGCGTGTTGCTAGCGTCATGCTAATCATGCTAGCTTTATCCGAAACGCATGCTCATCGTGTTAGCGTGTTGCTAGCATCATGCTAATCATGTTAGCATGTTCTTAAACACATGCTAGCGTCATGCTAACACCATGCTAGTCATGCTAACTTCACGTTAACGACATGCTAAGCGTGCTAGCGTGTTGCTAGCATAATGATAATCATGCTAGCTTCATGTAAAATGCATGCTAATGGTGTTAGCATGTTGCTAGCGTCATGCTAATCATGTTAGCATCTTGTAAAAAGCATGCTAGCATCATGCTAACATCACGCTAGTCATGTTGCTAGCATCATGCTAATCATGTTAGCATGTTCTTAAACACATGCTAGCGTCATGCTAACACCATGCTAGTCATGCTAACTTCACGTTAACGACATGCTAAGCGTGCTAGCGTGTTGCTAGCATAAGGCTAATCATGCTAGCTTCATGTAAAATGCATGCTAATGGTGTTAGCATGTTGCTAGCGTCATGCTAATCATGTTAGCATCTTGTAAAAAGCATGCTAGCATCATGCTAACATCACGCTAGTCATGCTAACTTCATGTTAGCGACATGCTAATCTTGCTAGCGTGTTGCTAGCATCATGCTAATTGCATGCTAATCGTGCTAACATGTTGCTAGCGTCATGCTAACACCGTGCTAACACCCAGAACACCTTAACAACACTCTGCCTATGACCAGATAAAGGGTTTTTTGGCCACTGCAAGCCCCACTCACATTTTCTTCAGGAAATGTACATTCTAGTGTTACTATTACTATTCTCCCTGACGAAACTTTGGCGCGTAACTCGTCCCGCACCGTTTGTCGTAGACGCACCAATGAGGTGTCAAATCGTGCGGCTTATTGAGGAGAAGTGTGCTATGACTTTTCTAAGCGATCGGATGTACGATGTTCGTAAAGTGTCCGAGAAATTTGGCCAAAAAATGACCCATAGACTTAACATTACTATTCTCCATGACGAAACTTTGGCGCGTAACTCGTCCCGCACCGTTTGTCGTACACGCACGAATGAGGTGTCAAATCGTGCGGCTTATTGAGGAGAAGTGTGCTATGACTTTTCTAAACGATCGGATGTACGAATTTCGTAAAGTCTCCGAGAAATTTGGCCAAAAAATGCCCCATAGACTTAACATTGGCATAATGTGTGAGATCATATCTTTGGATCAGAAAGTCATAGAGGCTTGGGGGTGGGCTCTTTTGACTCGGCCTATCAAGCAGCCAATAAGTAGTGACATTACAGCTTCCTCGCCACACCCTAGCAACCAAATAGACTACCCGAGCAACCGTCTAGCAAGTGCTATATCTCTGCATCAGACCATCATACAGACATGGGGATTGGCTCATTTGACTCATGCTAGCACACAGAACTTACAACATGAATCTCTTGCTAGCAGTGACTAGCTACATGCTAATAACGATTAGCAGAGTGCTATAACTTGCTACAAATCCTACCCAATTGTTAAAATGTGCCCAGATAAAGGGTTTTTTTGCCACTGCAAGCCCCACTCACATTTTCTTCAGGAAATGTACATTCTAGTGTTACTATTACTATTCTCCCTGACGAAACTTTGGCGCGTAACTCGCCCCGCACCGTTTGTCGTGGACACACCAATGAGGTGTCAAATCGTGCGGCTTATTGAGGAGAAGTGTGCTATGACTTTTCTAAGCGATCGGATGTACGATGTTCGTAAAGTGTCCGAGAAATTTGGCCAAAAAATGCCCCATAGACTTAACATTACTATTCTCCATGACGAAACTTTGGCGCATAACTCGTCCCGCACCGTTTGTCGTAGACACACCAATGAGGTGTCAAATCGTGCGGCTTATTGAGGAGAAGTGTGCTATGACTTTTCTAAGCGATCGGATGTACGATTTTCGTAAAGTGGGCGAGAAATTTGGCCAAAAAATGCCCCATAGACTTAACATTGGCATAATGTGTGAGATCATATCTTTGGATCAGAAAGTCATAGAGGCTTGGGGGTGGGCTCTTTTGACTCGGCCTATCAAGCAGCCAATAAGTAGTGACATTACAGCTTCCTCGCCACACCCTAGCAACCAAATAGACTACCCGAGCAACCGTCTAGCAAGTGCTATATCTCTGCATCAGACCATCATACAGACACGGGGATTGGCTCATTTGACTCATGCTAGCACACAGAACTTACAACATGAATCTCTTGCTAGCAGTGACTTGCTACATGCTAATAACGATTAGTAGAGTGCTATAACTTGCTACAAATCCTACCTAATTGTTAAAATGTGCCCAGATAAAGGGTTTTTTTGCCACTGCAAGCCCCACTCACATTTTCTTCAGGAAATGTACATTCTAGTGTTACTATTACTATTCTCCCTGACGAAACTTTGGCGAGTAACTCGTCCCGCACCGTTTGCCGTAGACGCACCAATGAGGTGTCAAATCGTGCGGCTTATTGAGGAGAAGTGTGCTATGACTTTTCTAAGCGATCGGATGTACGATGTTCGTAAAGTGTCCGAGAAATTTGGCCAAAAAATGCCCCATAGACTTAACATTGGCATAATGTGTGAGATCATATCTTTGGATCAGAAAGTCATAGAGGCTTGGGGGTGGGCTCTTTTGACTCGGCCTATCAAGCAGCCAACAAATACTGACATCACAACTTCATAGCTATGCCCTAGCAACCAATTACAGCATCCTAGCAACCATATAAACATTTAAAAATGCCATATCTCAGCACCAGAACCTTGTAAAGGGATGGAGTTGGGCTCTTTTGACTTGGGTGGGGAATCGCTCTTTAAATTTCACCGTGGTAAATGTGCACCCTCACCCTAGTAACCATTTACAGCACCCTAGCAACCATATAGCAATATAAAGTATTTATATCTCAGCTCCACAACATCACACAGACATCACGGATGGCCACAGGGCCGAGTTTTGCCACTGCAAGCCCCACTCACATTTTCTTCAGGAAATGTACATTCTAGTGTTACTATTACTATTCTCCCTGACGAAACTTTGGCGCGTAACTCGTCCCGCACCGTTTGTCGTACACGCACGAATGAGGTGTCAAATCGTGCGGCTTATTGAGGAGAAGTGTGCTATGACTTTTCTAAGCGATCGGATGTACGATGTTCGTAAAGTGTCCGAGAAATTTGGCCAAAAAATGTCCCATAGACTTAACATTGGCATAATGTGCGAGATCATATCTTTGGATCAGAAAGTCATAGAGGCTTGGGGGTGGGCTCTTTTGACTCGGCCTATCAAGCAGCCAACAAATACTGACATCACAACTTCAGAGCTATGCCCTAGCAACCAATTACAGCACCCTAGCAACTATATAATCATTCAAAATGCAATATCTCAGCACCAGAACCTTGTAAAGAGAAGGGGTTGGGCTCTTTTGACTCGGGTGGGGAATCACTCTGTAAGTATCACTGTGCTAAATGTGTACCCTCACCCTAGTAACCATTTAGAGCACCCTAGCAACCATATAGCAATATAAAGTACTTATATCTCAGATCCACAACATCACACAGACATCACGGATGGCCACAGGGCCGAATTTTGCCACTGCAAGCCCCACTCACATTTTCTTCAGGAAATGTACATTCTAGTTAGTGGGGCTTGCCATAGGCAAAGCCTCACTATTACTATGCCGTGTGCTTATTATTATTATTATTATTATTATTATTATTATTATTTTTCTTCCGTGTCAAATTTCGGCGCGTAACTAGTCCCGCAGCTTTTGTCACAGACCCCCGAAACTGGCGTCAAATCGTGCGGCCTATACGGGAATGGTGTGCTATGACTTTTATAAGCGATCGGGCGTACGATGATCGTACACGGGGCGAAAAATCGCCAAAAATCGTCCCATAGAAAATGCATTAAAAACGACTTTGACGGGACGTAGCGTCGAGCGAGAATTTCGTAAAAACGTGTGACTCGCCACATATAGAGAGGGTGGCAAGCTTTGCGGGACCACACCTCGCAACGGGGTATAAGTTGTACCCCGGGGGCGCTAGAGACCCCCAAAGTTGTCTATGGGAGATACTATGGTGAGGGAAGCCCCATGAAATAGTTTTTTTTTTCCTACTATGGTAGTTTACATAGGGATTTTGCATTGAACATAGCTATGCATCACTATGTCATAGAGACATGGGGGCGGGTTCATTTTACTCAGACAACCAATCAGACTCTCAGGATCTCTGTGAAGCAGTCAAGCCACGCCCTAGCAACCATTTAGGGCACCCTAGCGACCCATAGACCCCCATTATAAAATGCCCAGATGGATATCTTTGGATCACAGTGTCATAGAGACTTGGCGGTGGGGTCGTTTGAATCGGGGCAGCAAACAGCCAATCGTGACTCACCATTGACACTTCCTAGCCACGCCCCAGCAACCGTTTAGGGCACCCTAGCAACACATCCCATAGACTGCCATTATAAGGCACAGATGTATATCTCTGGATCACAGTGTCATAGAGACATGGGGGTGGGGTCGTTTGAATCGGGGCAGCAAACAGCCAATCGTGAGTCACCTTAAACTCTTCCTAGCCACTCCCTAGCAACCGTTACTGACCACCCTAGCAACCCGAACCCACACAGGCATATCTTCACATCTGAATGTCATAGAGACATGGGGGTTGGTTTACATCATTCATACTGACAAGCAGCCTTTGGAGTATCATCATTGGCCACTCCCTAGCAACCAAACAGAGTACCCTAGCAACCATTCAGCTAGACCTATATCTTTGCATCACTACATCGTAGAGACATGGGATTTTGACTCATGCTAGCAAATAGGCCTCCCAACATAATGCACATGCTAGCCATGACTAGCTACATGCTAATAGTGATTAGCCAAGTGTTCAATGGTGCAATAAAATATAGGTAAATGCTAAAATGATTAAAATAAGCCAAAAATGAGCTAGCATCATGCTATCAATATGCTATATCATGCTAGCATCGCCTAGCTAAGTGCTAAAAACGTGCTAAAACGTGCTAGGATCGTCTGCTTAAGTCCTAAGACATGCTAGTCATGATAATATGTTGCTAACATCATGCTAATCATGTTAGCATCTTGTGAAAAACATGCTAGCATCATGCTAACGCCATGCTAGTCATGCTAACTTCACGTTAACGAAATGCTGAGCGTGCTAGCGTGTTGCTAGCGTCATGCTAATCATGCTAGCTTTATCCGAAACGCATGCTCATCGTGTTAGCGCGTTGCTAGCATCATGCTAATCATGTTAGCATGTTCTTAAACACATGCTAGCGTCATGCTAACACCATGCTAGTCATGCTAACTTCACGTTAACGACATGCTAAGCGTGCTAGCGTGTTGCTAGCATCATGCTAATCATGCTAGCTTCATGTAAAATGCATGTTAATGGTGTTAGCATGTTGCTAGCGTCATGCTAATCATGTTAGTATCTTGTAAAAAGCATGCTAGCATCATGCTAACATCACGCTAGTCATGCTAACTTCATGTTAGCGACATGCTAATCTTCCTAGCGTGTTGCTAGCATCATGCTAATTGCATGCTAATCGTGCTAACATGTTGCTAGCGTCATGCTAACACCGTGCTAACACCCAGAACACCTTAACAACACTCTGCCTATGACCAGATAAAGGGTTTTTTTGCCACTGCAAGCCCCACTCACATTTTCTTCAGGAAATGTACATTCTAGTGTTACTATTACTATTCTCCCTGACGAAACTTTGGCGCGTAACTCGTCCCGCACCGTTTGTCGTAGACGCACCAATGAGGTGTCAAATCGTGCGGCTTATTGAGGAGAAGTGTGCTATGACTTTTCTAAGCGATCGGATGTACGATGTTCGTAAAGTGTCCGAGAAATTTGGCCAAAAAATGCCCCATAGACTTAACATTGGCATAATGTGTGAGATCATATCTTTGGATCAGAAAGTCACAGAGGCTTGGGGGTGGGCTCTTTTGACTCGGCCTATCAAGCAGCCAACAAATACTGACATCACAACTTCAGAGCTATGCCATAGCAACCAATTACAGCACCCTAGCAACTATATAATCATTAAAAATGCCATATCTCAGCACCAGAACCTTGTAAAGAGAAGGGGTTGGGCTCTTTTGACTCGGGTGGGGAATCACTCTGTAAGTATCACCGTGCTAAATGTGTACCCTCACCCTAGTAACCATTTAGAGCACCCTAGCAACCATATAGCAATATAAAGTACTTATATCTCAGATCCACAACATCACACAGACATCACGGATGGCCACAGGGCCGAATTTTGCCACTGCAAGCCCCACTCACATTTTCTTCAGGAAATGTACATTCTAGTTATTATTATTATTATTATTATTATAATAGATTCCGTACAAAATTTCGGCGCGTAACTAGTCCCGCAGTTTTTGTCACAGAGCCCCGAAACTGGCGTCAAATCGTGCGGCCTATACGGGAATGGCGTGCTATGACTTTTATAAGCGATCGGGTGTACGATGATCGTACACGGGGCGAAAAATCGCCCGAAAAAACGCATAGACAATGCATTGCGCCCAACTTTGACGGGACGTAGCGCAGAGCGAGAATTTCGTAGAAACATGCGAATTACCACATTTGGAGAGGCTGGCAAGCTTTGCGAGAACATGACTCGCAATGGGGTATAAGTTGTACCCCTGGGGCGCTAGAGCCCCCCAAATTTTCCCATTGACTTACTATGGTGAGGGCGACCCATTGAAATGCATGTTTTTGCCCATGTACGAATTTTTTTTTTCCTACTATGGTAGTTTACATAGGGATTTTGCATTGAACATAACTCTGCATCACAATGACATAGAGACTTGGGGGCGGGTTCATTTTACTCAGACAACCAATCAGACTCTCAGGATCTCTGTGAAGCAGTCAAGCCACGCCCTAGTAACCATTTAGGGCACCCTAGCAACCCATAGACCCCCATTATAAAATGCCCAGATGGATATCTTTGGATCACAGTGTCGCAGAGACATGCGGGTGGGGTCGTTTGACTCGGGGCAGCAAACAGCCAATCATGGCTCACCATAAAACGTCCTAGCCACGCCCTAGCAACCACTGTCAAGCACCCTAGCAACCCGAACCCACACAGGCATATCTTCACATCTGAATGTCATAGAGACATGGGGGTTGGTTTACATCATTCATACTGACAAGCAACCTTTGCAGTATCATCATTGGCCACTCCCTAGCAACCAAACAGAGTACCCTAGCAACCATTCAGCTACACCTATATCTTTGCATCACTACATCGTAGAGACATGGGAGTTTGACTCATGCTAGCAAATAGGCCTCCCAACATACTGCACATGCTAGCCATGACTAGCTACATGCTAATATTGATTAGCCAAGTGTTCAAATGTGCAATAAAGTATAGGTAAATGCTAAAATTATTAAAATAAGCCAAAAATGAGCTAGCATCATGCTATCAATATGCTATATCATGCTAGCATCGCCTAGCTAAGTGCTAAAAAGCGTGCTAAAACATGCTAGGATCGTCTGCTTGAGTCCTAAGTCATGCTAGTCATGATAATATGTTGCTAGCATCATGCTAATCATGTTAGCATCTTGGGAAAAACATGCTAGCATCATGCTAACGCCATGCTAGTCATGCTAACTTCATGTAAACAACATGCTAATCGTGCTAGAATGTTGCTAGCATCATGCTAATCATGTTAAAAGCATGCTAGCATCATGCTAATCATGCTAGCATCTTGTTCAAAACATGCTAACACCATGCTAGTCATGCTAACTTCATGTAAACAACATACTAATCATGCTAGCATGTTGCTAGCATCATGCTAATCATGTTAAAAGCATGCTAGCATCATGCTAATCATGTTAGCATGTTGCTAGGATCATGCTAATCATGCTAGCATCTTGTTCAAAACATGCTAGCATCATGCTAACACCATGCTAGTCATGCTAACTTCATGTAAACAACATGCTAATCATGCTAGCATGTTGCTAGCATCATGCTAATCATGTTAAAAGCATGCTAGCATCATGCTAATCATGTTAGCATGTTGCTAGGATCATGCTAATCATGCTAGCATCTTGTTCAAAACATGCTAGCATCATGCTAACACCATGCTAGTCATGCTAACTTCATGTAAACAACATGCTAATCGTGCTAGCATGTTGCTAGCATCATCTTAACACCATGCTAACACCCAGAACACCTTAACAACACTCTAGCAGCTGCCTAGCCCACAACCGAGTGGCGACTTTTGCCACTGCAAGCCCCACTCACATTTTCTTCAGGAAATGTACATTCTAGTGTTACTATTACTATTCTCCCTGACGAAACTTTGGCGCGTAACTCATCCCGCACCATTTGCCGTACACGCACGAAGGAGGTGTCAAATCGTGCGGCTTATTGAGGAGAAGTGTGCTATGACTTTTCTAAGCGATCGGATGTACGATGTTCGTAAACTGTCCGAGAAATCTGGCCAAAAAATGCACCATAGACTTAACATTGGCATAATGTGTGAGATCATATCTTTGGATCAGAAAGTCATAGAGGCTTGGGGGTGGGCTCTTTTGACTCGGCCTATCAAGCAGCCAATAAGTAGTGATATTACAGCTTCCTAGCCACACCCTAGCAACCAAATAGACTACCCGAGCAACCATCTAGCAAGTGCTATATCTCTGCATCAGACCATCATACAGACACGGGGATTGGCTCATTTCACTCATGCTATCACACAGAACTTACAACATGAATCTCTTGCTAGCAGTGACTAGCTACATGCTAATAACGATTAGCAGAGTGCTATAACTTGCTACAAATCCTACCTAATTGTTAAAATGTCCCCAGATAAAGGGTTTTTTTGCCACTGCAAGCCCCACTCACATTTTCTTCAGGAAATGTACATTCTAGTTAGTGGGGCTTGCCATAGGCAAAGCCTCACTATTACTATCTCACATACTTATTATTATTATTATTATTATTATTATTATTATTATTATTATTATAATAGAATCCGTACAAAATTTCGGCGCGTAACTAGTCCCGCAGTTTTTGTCACAGAGCCCCGAAACTGGCGTCAAATCGTGCGGCCTATACGGGAATGGCGTGCTATGACTTTTATAAGCGATCGGGTGTACGATGATCGTACACGGGGCGAAAAATCGCCCGAAAAAACGCATAGACAATGCATTGCGCCCAACTTTGACGGGACGTAGCGCAGAGCGAGAATTTCGTACAAACTTGTAAATCACCACAGTTGGAGACTTTGGCAAGCTGAGTGAGAACATACCCCGCAATGGGGTATAAGTTGTACCCCTGGGGCGCTAGAGCCCCCCAAATGTTCCCATTGACTTACTATGGTGAGGGCGACCCATTGAAATGCATGTTTTTGCCCATGTACCAATTTTTTTTTTCCTACTATGGTAGTTTACATAGGGATTTTGCATTGAACATAACTCTGCATCACAATGACATAGAGACTTGGGGGCGGGTTCATTTTACTCAGACAACCAATCAGACTCTCAGGATCTCTGTGAAGCAGTCAAGCCACGCCCTAGCAACCATTTAGGGCACCCTAGCAACCCATAGACCCCCATTCTAAAATGCCCAGATGGATATCTTTGGATCACAGTGTCGCAGAGACATGCGGGTGGGGTCGTTTGACTCGGGGCAGCAAACAGCCAATCCTGGCTCACCATAAAACGTCCTAGCCACGCCCTAGCAACCACTGTCAAGCACCCTAGCAACCCAAACCCACACAGGCATATCTTCACATCTGAATGTCATAGAGACATGGGGGTTGGTTTATATCATTCATAATGACAAGCAGCCTTTGGAGTATCATCATTGGCCACTCCCTAGCAACCAAACAAAGTACCCTAGCAACCATTCAGCAACACCTATATCTTTGCATCAGAATATCGTACAGACATGGAAGTTGCTTCTTTTGTCTCATGCTAGCAAATAGGACTCCCAACATCATACACATGCTAGCCATGACTAGCTACATGCTAATAGTGATTAGCTAAATGTTCAAATGTGCTATAAAATATAGGTAAATGCTAAAATGATTAAAATAAGCCAAAAATGAGCTAGCATCATGCTATCAACATGCTATATCATGCTAGCATCTCCTAGCTAAGTGCTAAAAACATGCTAGGATCGTCTACTTAACTGCTAAGACATGCTAATCGTCATTGCATCTTGCTAGAATCATGCTAATCATCTTAGCATCTTGTTAAAAACATGCTAGCATCATGCTAACACCATGCTAGTCATGCTAACTACATGTAAACAACATGCTAATCGTGCTAGAATGTTGCTAGCATCATGCTAATCATGTTAAAAGCATGCTAGCATCATGCTAATCGTGTTAGCATGTTGCTAGCATCATGCTAATCATGCTAGCATCTTGTTCAAAACATGCTAACACCATGCTAGTCATGCTAACTTCATGTAAACAACATGCTAATCATGCTAGCATGTTGCTAGCATCATGCTAATCATGTTAAAAGCATGCTAGCATGATGCTAATCATGTTAGCATGTTGCTAGGATCATGCTAATCATGCTAGCATCTTGTTCAAAACATGCTAGCATCATGCTAACACCATGCTAGTCATGCTAACTTCATGTAAACAACATGCTAATCATGCTAGCATGTTGCTAGCATCATGCTAATCATGTTAGCATGTTACTAGCATCATGTTCAAAACATGTTAGCATCATGCTAACACCATGCTAGTCATGCTAACTTCGTGGTAACAACATGCTAATCGTGCTAGCATGTTGCTAGCATCATGTTAACACCATGCTAACACCCAGAACACCTTAACAACACTCTAGCAGCTGCCTAGCCCACAACCGAGTGGCGAGTTTTGCCACTGCAAGCCCCACTCACATTTTCTTCAGGAAATGTACATTCTAGTTAGTGGGGCTTGCCATAGGCAAAGCCTCACTATTACTATCTCACATACTTATTATTATTATTATTATTATTATTATTATTATTATTATTATAATAGATTCCGTACAAATTTCGGCGCGTAACTAGTCCCGCAGTTTTTGTCACAGAGCCCCGAAACTGGCGTCAAATCGTGCGGCCTATACGGGAATGGCGTGCTATGACTTTTATAAGCGATCGGGCGTACGATGATCGTACACGGGGCAAAAAATCGCCCGAAAAAACGCATAGACAATGCATTGCGCCAAACTTTGACGGGACGTAGCGCCGAGCGAGAATTTCGTAGAAACTTGTAAATCACAGCAGTTGAAGACTTTGGAAAACTGAGTGAGAACACACCTCGCAAGGGGGTATAAGTTGTACCCCTGGGGTGCTAGAGACCCCCAAAAATCCAAAAAAGTCCCCATAGAGATACTATGGTGAGGGAAGCCCCATGAAATAGTTTTTTTTTTCCTACTATGGTAGTTTACATAGGGATTTTGCATTGAACGTAACTATGCATTACAATGGCATAGAGACATGGGGGAGGGTTCATTTTACTCAGACAACCAATCAGACTCTCAGGATCACTGTGAAGCAGTCAAGCCACGCCCTAGCAACCATTTGGGCCACCCTAGCGACCCATAGACACCCATTATAAAATTCCAAGATGGATATCTTTGGATCACAGTGTCATAGAGACTTGAGGGTGGGGTCGTTTGAATCGGGGCAGCAAACAGCCAATCGTGACTCACCATTGACACTTCCTAGCCACGCCCCAGCAACCGTTTAGGGCACCCTAGCAACACATCCCATAGACTGCCATTATATGGCCCAGATGTATATCTCTGGATCACAGTGTCATAGAGACATGGGGGTGGGGTCGTTGGAATCGGGGCAGCAAACAGCCAATCGTGAGTCACCTTAAACTCTTCCTAGCCTCGCCCTAGCAACCGTTACTGACCACCCTAGCAACCCGAACCCACACAGGCATATCTTCACATCTGAATGTCATAGAGACATGGGGGTTGGTTTACATCATTCATACTGACAAGCAGCCTTTGCAGTATCATCATTGGCCACTCCCTAGCAACCAAACAGAGTACCCTAGCAACCATTCAGCTACACCTATATCTTTGCATCACTACATCGTAGAGACATGGGAGTTTGACTCATGCTAGCAAATAGGCCTCCCAACATACTGCACATGCTAGCCATGACTAGCTACATGCTAATATTGATTAGCCAAGTGTTCAAATGTGCAATAAAGTATAGGTAAATGCTAAAATGATTAAAATAAGCCAAAAATGAGCTAGCATCATGCTATCAATATGCTATATCATGCTAGCATCGCCTAGCTAATTGCTAAAAAGCGTGCTAAAACATGCTAGGATCGTCTGCTTGAGTCCTAAGTCATGCTAGTCATGATAATATGTTGCTAGCATCATGCTAATCATGTTAGCATCTTGGGAAAAACATGCTAGCATCATGCTAACGCCATGCTAGTCATGCTAACTTCATGTTAACGACATGCTGAACGTGCTAGCGTGATGCTAGCGTCATGCTAATCACGCTAGCTTCATCCTAAACGCATGTTCATTGTGTTAGCCTGTTGCTAGCATCATGCTAATCATGTTAGCATGTTCTTAAAAACATGCTAGCGTCATGCTAACACCATGCTAGTCATGCTAACTTCACGTTAACGACATGCTAAGCGTGCTAGCGTGTTGCTAGCATCATGCTAATCATGCTAGCTTCATATAAAATGCATGCTAATGGTGTTAGCATGTTGCTAGCGTCATGCTAATCATGTTAGCATCTTGTAAAAAGCATGCTAGCATCATGCTAACATCATGCTAGTCATGCTAACTTCATGTTAGCGACATGCTAATCTTGCTAGCATGTTGCTAGCATCATGCTAATTGCATGCTAATCGTGCTAACATGTTGCTAGCATCATGCTAACACCGTGCTAACACCCAGAACACCTTAACAACACTCTGCCCATGACCAGATAAAGGTTTTTTTTGCCACTGCAAGCCCCACTCACATTTTCTTCAGGAAATGTACATTCTAGTGTTACTATTACTATTCTCCCTGACGAAACTTTGGCGCGTAACTCGTCCCGCACCGTTTGTCGTAGACGCACGAATGAGGTGTCAAATCGTGCGGCTTATTGAGGAGAAGTGTGCTATGACTTTTCTAAGCGATCGGATGTACGATTTTCGTAAAGTGTCCGAGAAATCTGGCCAAAAAATGCCCCATAGACTTTACATTACTATTCTCCATGACGAAACTTTGGCGCGTAACTCGTCCCGCACCGTTTGTCGTACAAGCACGAATAAGGTGTCAAATCATGCGGCGTATCGAGGAGAAGTGTGCTATGACTTTTCTAAGCGATCGGAAGTACGATGTTCGTAAAGTGTCCGAGAAATTTGGCCAAAAAATGCCCCATACACTTAACACTGGCATAATGTGTGAGATCATATCTTTGGATCAGAAAGTAATAGAGGCTTGGGGCTGGGCTCTTTTGACTCGGCCTATCAAGCAGCCAACAAATACTGACATCACAACTTCATAGCTATGCCCTAGCAACCAATTACAGCATCCTAGCAACCATATAAACATTAAAAAATGCCATATCTCAGCACCAGAACCTTGTAAAGGGATGGAGTTGGGCTCTTTTGACTTGGGTGGGGAATCGCTCTTTAAATTTCACCGTGGTAAATGTGCACCCTCACCCTAGTAACCATTTACAGCACCCTAGCAACCATATAGCAATATAAAGTACTTATATCTCACATCCACAACATCACACAGACATCACGGATGGCCACAGGGCCGAATTTTGCCACTGCAAGCCCCACTCACATTTTCTTCAGGAAATGTACATTCTAGTGTTACTATTACTATTCTCCCTGACGAAACTTTGGCGCGTAACTCGTCCCGCACCGTTTGTCGTAGACGCACCAATGAGGTGTCAAATCGTGCGGCTTATTGAGGAGAAGTGTGCTATGACTTTTCTAAGCGATCGGATGTACGATGTTCGTAAAGTGTCCGAGAAATTTGGCCAAAAAATGCCCCATAGACTTAACATTGGCATAATGTGTGAGATCATATCTTTGGATCAGAAAGTCATAGAGGCTTGGGGGTGGGCTCTTTTGACTCGGCCTATCAAGCAGCCAACAAATACTGACATCACAACTTCAGAGCTATGGCCTAGCAACCAATTACAGCACCCTAGCAACTATATAATCATTCAAAATGCAATATCTCAGCACCAGAACCTTGTAAAGGGATGGAGTTGGGCTCTTTTGACTTGGGTGGGGAATCGCTCTTTAAATTTCACCGTGGTAAATGTGCACCCTCACCCTAGTAACCATTTAGAGCACCCTAGCAACCATATAGCAATATAAAGTATTTATATCTCAGCTCTACAACATCACACAGACATCACGGATGGCCACAGGGCCGAGTTTTGCCACTGCAAGCCCCACTCACATTTTCTTCAGGAAATGTACATGTCTAGTGTTACTATTACTATTCTCCCTGACTAAACTTTGGCGCGTAACTCGTCCCGCACCGTTTGTCGTAGACGCACCAATGAGGTGTCAAATCGTGCGGCTTATTGAGGAGAAGTGTGCTATGACTTTTCTAAGCGATCGGATGTACGATGTTCGTAAAGTGTCCGAAAAAATTGGCCAAAAAATGCCCCATAGACTTAACATTGGCATAATGTGTGAGATCATATCTTTCGATCAGAAAGTCATAGAGGCTTAGGGGTGGGCTCTTTTGACTCAGCCTATCAAGCAGCCAACAAATACTGACATCACAACTTCATAGCTATGCCCTAACAACCAATTACAGCACCCTAGCAACCATACAAGCAATAAAAATGCCATATCTCAGCACCAGAACCTTGTAAAGGGATGGAGTTGGGCTCTTTTGACTCAGGTGGGGAATCACTCTGTAAATATCACCGTGGTAAATGTGTAGCCTCACCCTAGTAACCATTTAGAGCACCCTAGCAACCATAAAGTACTTATATCTCAGCTCCACAACATCACACAGACATCACGGATGGCCACAGGGCCGAATTTTGCCACTGCAAGCCCCACTCACATTTTCTTCAGGAAATGTACATTCTAGTGTTACTATTACTATTCTCCCTGACGAAACTTTGGCGCGTAACTCGTCCCACACCGTTTGTCGTAGACGCACCAATGAGGTGTCAAATCGTGCGGCTTATTGAGGAGAAGTGTGCTATGACTTTTCTAAGCGATCGGATGTACGATGTTCGTAAAGTGTCCGAGAAATTTGGCCAAAAAATGCCCCATAGACTTAACATTGGCATAATGTGTGAGATCATATCTTTGGATCAGAAAGTCATAGAGGCTTGGGGGTGGGCTCTTTTGACTCGGCCTATCAAGCAGCCAACAAATACTGACATCACAACTTCAGAGCTATGCCCTAGCAACCAATTACAGCATCCTAGCAACCATATAAACATTAAAAAATGCCATATCTCAGCACCAGAACCTTGTAAAGGGATGGAGTTGGGCTCTTTTGACTTGGGTGGGGAATCGCTCTTTACATTTCACCGTGGTAAATGTGCACCCTCACCCTAGTAACCATTTAGAGCACCCTAGCAACCATATAGCAATATAAAGTATTTATATCTCAGCTCCACAACATCACACAGACATCACGGATGGCCACAGGGCCGAGTTTTGCCACTGCAAGCCCCACTCACATTTTCTTCAGGAAATGTACATTCTAGTGTTACTATTACTATTCTCCCTGACGAAACTTTGGCGCGTAACTCATCCCGCACCATTTGCCGTACACGCACGAAGGAGGTGTCAAATCGTGCGGCTTATTGAGGAGAAGTGTGCTATGACTTTTCTAAGCGATCGGATGTACGATGTTCGTAAACTGTCCGAGAAATCTGGCCAAAAAATGCACCATAGACTTAACATTGGCATAATGTGTGAGATCATATCTTTGGATCAGAAAGTCATAGAGGCTTGGGGGTGGGCTCTTTTGACTCGGCCTATCAAGCAGCCAATAAGTAGTGATATTACAGCTTCCTAGCCACACCCTAGCAACCAAATAGACTACCCGAGCAACCATCTAGCAAGTGCTATATCTCTGCATCAGACCATCATACAGACACGGGGATTGGCTCATTTCACTCATGCTATCACACAGAACTTACAACATGAATCTCTTGCTAGCAGTGACTAGCTACATGCTAATAACGATTAGCAGAGTGCTATAACTTGCTACAAATCCTACCTAATTGTTAAAATGTCCCCAGATAAAGGGTTTTTTTGCCACTGCAAGCCCCACTCACATTTTCTTCAGGAAATGTACATTCTAGTGTTACTATTACTATTCTCCCTGACTAAACTTTGGCGCGTAACTCGTCCCGCACCGTTTGTCGTAGACGCACCAATGAGGTGTCAAATCGTGCGGCTTATTGAGGAGAAGTGTGCTATGACTTTTCTAAGCGATCGGATGTACGATGTTCGTAAAGTGTCCGAAAAAATTGGCCAAAAAATGCCCCATAGACTTAACATTGGCATAATGTGTGAGATCATATCTTTCGATCAGAAAGTCATAGAGGCTTAGGGGTGGGCTCTTTTGACTCAGCCTATCAAGCAGCCAACAAATACTGACATCACAACTTCATAGCTATGCCCTAACAACCAATTACAGCACCCTAGCAACCATACAAGCAATAAAAATGCCATATCTCAGCACCAGAACCTTGTAAAGGGATGGAGTTGGGCTCTTTTGACTCAGGTGGGGAATCACTCTGTAAATATCACCGTGGTAAATGTGTAGCCTCACCCTAGTAACCATTTAGAGCACCCTAGCAACCATAAAGTACTTATATCTCAGCTCCACAACATCACACAGACATCACGGATGGCCACAGGGCCGAATTTTGCCACTGCAAGCCCCACTCACATTTTCTTCAGGAAATGTACATTCTAGTGTTACTATTACTATTCTCCCTGACGAAACTTTGGCGCGTAACTCGTCCCACACCGTTTGTCGTAGACGCACCAATGAGGTGTCAAATCGTGCGGCTTATTGAGGAGAAGTGTGCTATGACTTTTCTAAGCGATCGGATGTACGATGTTCGTAAAGTGTCCGAGAAATTTGGCCAAAAAATGCCCCATAGACTTAACATTGGCATAATGTGTGAGATCATATCTTTGGATCAGAAAGTCATAGAGGCTTGGGGGTGGGCTCTTTTGACTCGGCCTATCAAGCAGCCAACAAATACTGACATCACAACTTCAGAGCTATGCCCTAGCAACCAATTACAGCATCCTAGCAACCATATAAACATTAAAAAATGCCATATCTCAGCACCAGAACCTTGTAAAGGGATGGAGTTGGGCTCTTTTGACTTGGGTGGGGAATCGCTCTTTACATTTCACCGTGGTAAATGTGCACCCTCACCCTAGTAACCATTTAGAGCACCCTAGCAACCATATAGCAATATAAAGTATTTATATCTCAGCTCCACAACATCACACAGACATCACGGATGGCCACAGGGCCGAGTTTTGCCACTGCAAGCCCCACTCACATTTTCTTCAGGAAATGTACATTCTAGTTATTATTATTATTATTAAATATCAGAATGCATTTACAATACTGTTCAAAAGTTTGGAGTCAGTAAGACAAGGATGCATTAAATGTGACAGTAAAGACATTTATAGTGTTGCAAAAGATTTCTATGTCAAATAAACGCTGAATCAACATTGATGATAATCAGAAATGTTTGATGAGCAGCAAATCAGCATATTAGAATTAATTCTGAAGGATCGCACGACATTGAAGACCGGAGAAAATTCAGCTTTGATCACAGCAATCAATGACATTTAAACAGATGTTCACATAGAGAACAGATATTCAACATTAAAATAATATTTTATATTTTTTTTTACTGTTTACAGGGTAAGCCAAATGTCAAATTCCCTGTCTTTTCCCTGACTTTCACTGACTAAAAAGCTGAATTTCCATTACCTATAATGAACGGATCCATCCACTTGCAAGCTTCATTTACTTGTTTACAGACATTTTTAGTACAAAACTATGGAAGCCCATTTCTGCCACTAAATAAAAAAAAGATAAAGAAAGACAAAACTCGCAATTCTGACATTTTTTCTTTTTCTTGCAATTGTGAGTTTGCATCTTGCAATTCTGACTGAGATATAAACATTTCTGAGGAGAAAAAAAAAAAAACACTGATATGTTCACAGAATTGCGAGTTTATATCACACAATTCTGACTTAACTCTCAACTGTGATTTTATATCATGCAATTCTGACTTTATAACTTGCAATTGTGACTTTTTATCTCACAATTCTGACTTTATTTCTCAGGATTGCAAGTTTGTCGTCACACAATTCTGACTTAACTCTCAATTGCGATTTTACCTCACAATTCTGACTTTATAACTCGCAATTGCAACTTTTTATCTAAAAATTCTCAGAATTCTAAGAATTCTCAGACTTTTTTTCTCAGAATTGTGAGTTTGTATCACGCAACTGTAAGAAAAGAAAGTCATTATTGTGAGATAAGTCGTAATAACCTTTTTTAATTTTTTTTATTTAGTGGTGGAAACTGTCTTTTTCTGTACTATTTCTACAGAAATTAATT
Organism: Cirrhinus molitorella; assembly: GCA_033026305.1. Taxonomy (NCBI): domain Eukaryota; kingdom Metazoa; phylum Chordata; class Actinopteri; order Cypriniformes; family Cyprinidae; genus Cirrhinus; species Cirrhinus molitorella. The sequence goes on from CM065130.1 coordinate 37,305,566, forward strand.
TATGTTTTTTATGATTTCAGGAGTTAAACACTTGACGTTTGTAATCAAGTTCATCCTTCAGTTTTTTTATTTATAATATTTAGTTTTTGCTTTTCTATCATCTACTTTTCACACCCAGTCTTTGAAGTGGTCATTTTGTAGCCAAAGCTCTGTAAATGTTCATTTTCCAGGCATGTTTGCCTCAGTTATCAGCTGAGAAATAGACTAACCATAAAAATAGGCGAAATGTGCAAAGCAATGCGATAAAAACAAACGGTATAGAAAAGTTACATTTTGATAAATGGAAACTAAAATTTAAACCAACAAACAAAAATCCCTGATATTCCATGACCAAAAAATATTAAATTCCCTGACTTTCAATGACTGGAACAGACCTTTTAAAATTCCATGATATTCCAGAAATTCAAGTGTTTATCATGAATGCTTTCATGTGAATAATCTGTTGTGTGCGGGTCTCACCGGTAGCGATGAGGTGATTCACCAGTGTGTAGTTGTCTTGAGCTCCGAGAAGTGAACAAGGGAAAACGACACTGTGGAACGGAACGTTGTCCTTTGCCATGAAGTTATAGAGCTCCACCTACAGGACACATGGAAACATTACAGGCTCAGACAGACTCGTTACGGACAACAGCATTATTATTAAACGCATTGGGGAATTCAGGGTTTTCATTAAATTCAGAGTTTGCTGCTGGTAATTAATCATAATTCAGCTTTTATTTCCTAAAACACTAATTTGGCTGCAATTGCGCCGATTTTTCAAAAGGGTAAATAAAAAAAACATTTATTAAAGTATGTTTTACAAGAAAATACTATGTCTGCCTGCTTCAGAATTTCCCATTATTCAATGCATTGCTGTTTCTTTTTAATTATTTGCAAAATTTATTAGCAATTTCTGAGTGAAAATTGTTTTAAAGTAAATCCTATGGCATTTTTTTTCAGTGAACATCTTAAACATTCATAGAAACATAGAAATGTACATTTTTTAAAACAAGTCTCAAAATGCAAATGGTAATTTCCCCCAAACTAGTATTATTTTTGTATCACTGAGACACAGCTATAGTTATAGAATCGGGTTTTATTTTCATATATTTTTCTTTTGATTTAAATTTTAGTTGTAGTAATTTTGTTGCCCGTTTTTGTCAATTTTAGTAGTTTTTATTCTTTTTAATTTTAGTTACTATAGAATAACAAATTAAACAATTAAAATGATATATTATATAAGCATTTTTTTTATTTCAGTTAACTTTTTTTATTTTACGTAAAAAAAATATTATTAAAAAAAAAGAAAATAAAGTTTGTTATTTTGTTGTGTATTTTGGTCATTTTCAGTAGTTCTAGTTTTTGTATATGTATATCTTCATAGTTTTTAATAATATTTTTTCAGTTTAATTTTAGTAAATCAAGATACTATTATAGTTTTTAATCAATATTTTGAAGTTTTTATTCTTTTTATTTCATTTTCAATTTTAGTTATTATAGAACAACAAATGAAACTAAATTAAAATGAGAAATTATAAGCATTTTTTTTTTATTTCAGTTAATATTTTTTTGTTAAGTAAAATTTTATTTAATGGTTTTCATTTTCATTTCCTTTGTTTATTTATACTAACCCTGCCCCAAAAAAGACAAATATGATTAAAAAAAATTCAGAAGGTTTTTAAAGTTTTAGTAATTTTGTTGTGCATTTTTGTAAATTTCAGTAGTTCTATTTTTTGTATATGCATGTCTTCATAGTTGTTAATATTTATTTCAGTTTTACTTCAAGTTGGTTTCATTTTAGCATCAAAATACTATTATAGTTTATAGTACTATTATATTTTTAACCATCTTTTATTTTTAAAATTTGCTTTCATCTTAGTTTTAAAATTTTAGTCATTTTGTTGTGTGTAGTTTTTGTATACATCTACATAGTTTTTATTCATTTTTATTTCTTTTCAATTTTAGTTAGTTTAGAACAAGTTAAACTAAATCAAAACGAGAAGTGAAATTTATTTTTTTTTTTTTTCAGTTAAGTCTTGTTTTATTTCAAGAATAACATCAAAAATGATTGTTTAATGGTTTTAATTTGAGTTTCACTTTTAGTTAACTATTATAACCCTGCTCCATAAACAAACAAATCTGAAGATATTCAACACAACTTCATTTGCATCAACTTTAAGTGGTTAATTATGCAATGATTAAGCCATTTGTTATTGATCAGCACCTGCTGAGGGTTCTTCCACCATTTCTCCCATTGGTCGGTGTAGTTTGCAGTGATGGAGAGGTAGCCAATAGGAGCGTCGAACCACACATAGAACACCTTCACAGACAGACAGATGATTTCAACACATTAAATGGACAATATTAGAGAAATAACATCTTATATCTCACAATCGTGCGCTCATACCTTCTCCTTGTAGTCCTCATGAGGCACAGGCGTCCCCCACTTCAGGTCACGTGTGATGCACCTCGGTTTCAGGCCGTCGCGGAGCCACGAGCGCGTGATGTGCTTTGCGTTCGCCGTCCAGTCGCCGGCATTCGTCGACTTGTTGAGCCACTGCTCCAGCTCATCCTCCAGCTAACAAACACACACTCAGACTGAGCTGAAGGCCAACAGATCAACATTCACATTACACAGGTGTGTTTATTACCTTCGGCAGGTTCAGAAACAGGTGTTTGGAGGAGCGGATCACCGGCGTCTGCTTGCACACCTTACACTGTGGATTCTGCAGGAGACAAATATATCACATAGTAAACACTACTGTAAGAAATTAACACTTTAACTCATCAAGTACCAGTGTTGGGGCAAGTTACTTTTAAAAGTAATGCATTACAATATTGAGTTACTAATTTTGTTACTTAGTTACTTTTTATAGAAAGTAATGCGTTACGTTACTTTTGCGTTACTTTTTAAATCTGGGCAGGGCTTGCTTGTTTGTTTTTAACATAAAAAGTTCTATTTTTGGCAAATGTAAAAGCCCTTTCGCACCAAAAGCTTCAGGCTCAGAGAAAAGTTGAAGAAAATAAAAATGGGATTAGATTTTTTTTCTTTATTTAACATATTTAATTATTGCAGGTTTGCATCATATTCTGAGTTGAATTAGAGGAATACTGGATTTTTTTTTTGTGAGTGAGATTAGTGCATGTTCATATTTATTCTAGAACTAAAGTAACATCTTACTCCTGATTTCTTTTAACATGACAACAGGAGAGCTTTTAATCAATAAATAGGGGGAAAAAATTAACTGGTGTTACTTATTTTGAAAAGTAACTTATTTTCTTGTCAATTAATAAGTAATGCATTACTTTACTAGTTACTTCTCTCAGTTTTTAGTTTTTTTTATTTAGAAGGTTTTTTTAAATAAATATACAAAATATTCCATATTTCATAATTCAGTATACACTAATTTAGAAAGCATAAACATGCAAAAATATGAGGTGTTAGTTCATTTTAATGAGATCTATTTAAAATGTGTAATTTATTTCTCAAATATGGACACAATATGGTTATTTACAGTTGTAATATTTCATAATTTTGTACATATTTTTAAACAATAAGTCTTGTTTTAAGACGTTTTTTTTTTCAGATTCTCTCAGTTTTATTTTTTTTTTAAGGAGTTATATATTTATTTATTTATTTATATATATATATATATATATATATATATATAAATATATGTGTGTGTGTGTGTGTCTTATATATATATATATATATATATATATAAAAAATACTCCATATTTCATAATTCAGTATGCACTAATTTAGAAAGATACATTTTAATTTTGTTATTTATTTCTCAAAAATGGACACAATATTGTCATTTAGAATTGTAATATTTCATAATATTTTTACATAATATTTAGTTTTTTGCAAGCAAGTCTTTGCAAGCAAAAGACTTTTTGCAGTTTTATTATTATTTTTTTTAATAAATATTTTAAATGCTCCATATTTTATATATTTCTGTGACGGGACCACAAAACCAGTCATAAGTTGGTGGGGTATATTTGTAGCAATAGCCAAAAACATATTTTTCTTTTATGCCAAAAATCATTAGGATATTAAGTAAAGATCATGCTCCATGAAGATATTTTGTAAATTTCCTACCGTAAATAAGTCAAAACTTACTTTCTGAAAAGTAATATGCATTGCTAAGAACTTCATTTGAACAACTTTAAAGGCGATTTTCTCAGTATTTTGATTTTTTGGCACCCTCAAATAGTCGTATCTCAGCCAAATATTGTCCCATAACAAACCATAAATCAATGGAAAGCTTATTTATTCAGCATATTTAGAAATAATGACCTTTATGACTGTTTTTGTGGTCCAGGGTCACATATCTGGATAAATACATTTTAAGTAAAATTAAATAAATAAAATAAGCATCTGCAATACTGATCTCTGTATTGTCGGTCTATGTCCACATGCGTCAGATGACCATTTCTGGTCACTGCACAGTGTTTTTTCAGCATCTTACATTATGGTCGACACTTCCTAAAAGCAATTCTATGCTTCTCCAAACGCATCTGAAGACGTCTGCATTCAGTGAGCAGCCCCTAAGGCACGCGGCGGTCTCGAACCATACCCTGAGCTCTACAGCGTTGATCAGACGGCCACATTTGTCACACTGGTCCCCGCGGGCTTCTGGGTAACGACAGTGGGGGCACTCGCCCTCCACAAAGCGATCGGCCAGGAAGCGCTGACAGCTTTCACAGCGCAGCTGCTCGACTGTGTCCTCCAGCAGAAAACCTCGCTCATGCAGACGCCAGAAGATGTCCTGAGCGATCCTGAGGACCACAGACAATCATTCACAGTTTAAAAACTTTAGATCATGACTGGACTCCTCCTGCCATTTGAATAAAATATATTTTAACATCCGAAATCATTTGCATCATCTGCATGCCATCACAAGTTGGCTTTGACTGAATCCTTTTATATAATAAAATAAAATAAACAATCAATTCATGCATATGACATTTATTAATTAAAAATAATAAATAAATAAATAAAACTAAATGAAATAAAGTAAACTAAAATAAAGCATATTCCTGCACTGATGACATTGACATATTGTTGGTCAAATTACATGCAAAATTCATTTATAAAGGACAAAAATAAAGAAACAAAAGAAAATAAATAAAAAATATATATTTATACACATATACAATCCAATTCCAGAATTATTTACATAATGTTGTACAAATGAGATGATAAAATAACATAAAAGAAACAAAAGGAAAAAAATCATAAACTAAATTAAATGTAAAAATTATTTATTTATAAGGCGTTTTAAATGTGTGTATTTATTTATTTATAAGGTGTTTTAAAAACCAAAGTGCATCCAAGAGCTGCACAATTTTAAGATGATAAAATAACATAAAAGAAAGGAACAAACAAAAGCTAAGCTAAACATAAAAAAAATAAAATAACTAAATGAAAATAAGATTTAACAAACTAAAATTCAATGTATTGCCGTTTCATTTTAATTATTTGTGAAATTTATTACAAATATCTGAGCATTTTTTTTTCAGTGAAGATCATCTTAAACATAAGCAGAAACTTTAAGTGGAAAAATGTAAATTCTTCAAAATAGATCTTAAAATTAAAATTTTAATTTTCTCCAATCTAGTATTATATTTGTATTACTGAGATCCTGCTATATTTGTTACTGATATTTTGAATCAGTTTTTGTGTTTAATATTTTTCTTTTGATTTTATTTTTAAAGTTTTAATAATTTTGTTGTGTATTTTTGTAATTTTCAGTAGTTATTGTTTTTGTATATGTAGATTTTATTTATATTTATTTCAGTTTTACTTCAAGCTGGTTTAATTTTAGTACCAAAAAACTATTATAGGTTTTATGAATATTTTGAATCATTTATTTTTTATTTAAGTTAAAGTTGAGTAATTTTATTGCATGTTTTTGTCATTTTGGTAGTTTTGTTTGTCTATACTAACTAAATAGCTAACTAAATAAAAATAAGAATTTAACAAACTAAAAATAAAAATGTGTTTTTTATACGTCTATATAGCTTTTATTAATATTTACTTCAATTTTAATTGTTTTAGTACATCAAGTTAAACTAAATTAATATGATAAATGAAATAAGTAAAAGGCTGTTTATTTCAGTTAAAATGTATTTTATTTCAAGTAACACATTTTTTTTTTATGGTTTAAATAAAAGTTTCATAGTATAAACAAACACTAAAAAACGCATCTGTTTCAAACTAATGGTAACAGAAAGCTTGTCCTTACTCAGTCTGGCGTTCAGTAGTGGTGCGACCAAAGAAATCAAAATCGATCTGGAACCACTGGTAGATGGCGGCGTGGATGGCGTGATATTTGTCGCAGATCTCCTGCGGCGTCAGACCCTCCTCACGAGCCTTGTTCTCCGTCGCTGTCCCGTACTCATCTGTACCGCAGACGAACAGCAGATTCCAGCCTCGCAAACGGCCGTATCTGCAAAGTTTGGACCCGAAAATACATTCAATAAACAGTCTGCAATATTTTTAAACCAAAACCAGAAACTTATAATTAATGAGTGAATGTGAGTTTTGAATGTTAGCATGTTACCTTTTTTGTTTTAAAATCAAATGAATAAAAATAAATAATGTGTATTTTGAAGGTTTTAAAGCATTTGCAGATTCCTTCCCTTTTTTCCAGAAATGTTTATTATAAAATGTGGGTTAAATTAGTGAACGGTGAATCTGAATTCAACCTTACCTGCCGAACACGTCGGCGCTGAGCACACAGCCGATGATGTTCCCCAGGTGCGGCACGTTGTTGACGTACGGCAGCGCGCTGGTGAGCAGCACATTTTTCTTTCCTTCCTGAGGGAGACTGAGAAACACACAATAATATCATTGAGCAAACACCATCTGACAGTGCTTTTATGTGCAGTAATTAGATTGTAGACGTACATTGGGTGTTTCTTCTCTGTGACTGCAGAAGAGCTTTTGAGTCCTTCAGACCAGACCTGAGCAGCTTCTTCAATCTCCTGTTCGGTCATCACATGCTCGGCGTCTTCGACCTGACAAACCACACATCAAACTGTTAAACAGTGTGTGTGACAATTGTCTGAACAACTCACAAACATCTCAAAATGTCTGGCGAAGGTCTCACAAACATCATACAAACATCTCACGTAAGTCTCATGAACATTTTGCGAATATCTTGTGAACATCTCACATACATCTAGAAAACATCATACAAACATCCCACAAAAATCCAGCAAACATCTCACAAACATCTAGCAAACATTTCGCGAACGTCTTGCGAACATCTCATGAACATCTCACATACATCTAGCAAACATCATACAAACATCTCAAGTACATAGAGCAAACATCTCACAAGCATCTAACGAACATCTCACATTCATCTAGCAAACATCTCACAAAGATCTAGCAAACATTTCACATTCATCTAGCAAACATCTCACAAAGATCTAGCAAACATCTCACATTCATCTAGCAAACATTTCACGAATGTTTTGTGAAGATCTCAAGTACATAGAGCAAAAATCTTACAAGCATCTAACGAACATCTCACAAACATCTAACGAACATACCACAAACATCCAGCAAACATCTCACATCCATCTAGCAAACATCTCGCATACATCCAGCAAACATCTCACATAGATCTAGCAAACATCTCACATACATCTAGCAAACATCCCATAAACATCCAGCAAACATCCCACAAACATCCAGCAAACATACATCTAGTGAACATCTTACATATATCCAACAAACATCTCACAAAGATCTAGCAAACACCTCACATAGATCTAGCAAACATCTCACATACATCCAGCAAACATCTCACATACATCCAGCAAACATCCAGCAAATATCCCACAAACATCCAGCAAGCATACATATAGTGAACATCTCACATACATCCAGCAAACATCTCACATACATCCAGCAAACATCCCACATACATCCAGCAAACATCCCACAAACATCTCACATACATCTAGTGAACATCTCACATACATCCAGCAAACATCCCACAAACATCTCACATAGATCTAGCAAACACCTCACATAGATCTAGCAAACATTTCACATACATCAAGCAAACATCCCACAAACATCCAGCAAACATACATCTAGTGAACATCTCACATACATCCAGCAAACATCTCACATACACCCGCAAACATCCCACAAACATTTCACATACATCTAGTGAACATCTCACATCCAGCAAACATCTCACATACATCCAGCAAACATCCCACAAACATCTCACATACATCTAGTGAACATCTCACATACATCCAGCAAACATTTTGCGAACGTCTTGCGAACATCTCACAAACATCTAGCAAACATCATACAAACATCTCAAGTACATAGATCAAAAATCTCACAAACATCTAACGAACATCTCGCAAACATCTCACGAACATGTAGGAAACAACTCACAAAAATAAGTACCTAATCTTCAATTTAACCCCCAAATTCTATATTTAAATCATTATGAATCTCACAAAATATGTGATGAGCATGTCTAGGTCATATTTCACACCAAAAAAGAATACATAAATCTTACGAATATCTCACATACATCTAGGAAACATCTCCCATACATCTAGCAAACATTTCGCAAACGTCTTGCAAACATCTCACGAACATCTCACAAAAATAAGCAAAAAAATAATTAAAAAAACCTAATCTTCAATTTAACCCCCGAATTCCATGTTTGAATCATTATGAATCTTACAAAATATGTGACGAACATGTCTAGGTCATATTTCACACCAATAAAAGAATAAACACATCAATTATATTTAGCATAAAAATTAAGCTTATTTCAGGTTCCCTATTCATATTTTGATTATAAGTAAGCATCTCATCCTCAATTAAACCCCAAATTCTTTCTATAAATAAAATGTAATGAATCTCTAGAAACCTGTCATAAACATGTCCAAGTCATATTTCACATAAAACAATTTAATAAAGCTGAAACAAACATTTATAAATAAGTTATAAATATTAGAAAAAAAACTAAATGTAACAGAAGAAGTACTAAATGTAACAGAACCTACAAATGTGTTAAATGAACATGTGAGACATAAGATATAAGCAAAAAGAAATAAATGAATTAAGGTATATATACATATTAAACAAAAAATGAATAAAAATGACAAAAGCACATAACAAAATTACTTAAACTTAAAACAAATAAGAAATGAAAACTGAAAGCAAATTACAAATATGAATAAATACTTTTTTCAGTATTATATAAATAATGCTGGGATTCATGTGCACCTCAGTGTCATTGGTGGGACTGTCCCGACGCTGTGCGTGTGTGACTGGGTGTTTCTGGAGGAAGGTCTTCAGGGCTTCAACACCTTTTCCCTGCAGGAATTTTTGAGCAGCCGTCTGACACGCTGCAAGATCGTTGACACACTCAAACCAGCTGCGCACGGACCGCAACTCACCTGCAGAGGAACACCATGTCAGATACAAGTCCTGCAGTCTGAGCAGATGAACAGATGATTGAGATCTTACCGGCATCAAAACCGGAGTCAGACATGAGAGGATACAGCGCTGCCCACAGGACAACATCTGCAACTGACACTGCCTCCTGAAACACAATCGAACTCAATCAATTACACAGCAGACGACACGCTTATTTTTATTTGAGTTTTACTTTTCTGTATCATTTAAGACAGTAAAACACCTACCTTTTCCGGTTTGTCTAATCTGTCATTGTGTTGTCTGACTTATTTTAATGTTTTCGGAATTGCTGTTGTGTTTTGTGAATTATTATTTAGGTTTTTTTAGATTTGCATTCATTTTTACAATTTGTTGTTTTGTTTTCAGAATTGAGATTTGTTTTGCGCTTCTCGGCCACCGTAGTAAAAGGCTAAACATACTATTAAAAATAGTTTTCGTTAATTAAACTGAAATAAAATATTTAGACATTTTTATAAAACATAAAAAAATAACATTAGAAATGTTTAGTTGGCAACTAAATTTAAAAAAAAGTGTAAATATAACAATTACAAACACTAAAACTGAAATAAAAATAAAGCTAAATAAAAATATTAAAACAAACAAAAAAAATAAATATTACTAAAATTCAAACTATAATTAAAAAGTAAAGTGAAAATGTCAAAAATATAAAAGCTAATTTTTATACTTTTCAATTATTTTAGTATTATATAATATACTATACTTTACTATAAATAATAATTAAATGGTGGTCAATAAATTGATGTTCTCAAACAGCATTTCTACTGTGATCAAAGATGTTTTAAAATGCTTTATTATATTTTAATATGTTTATATGTTTATACATGTCCTATAATGTGTTTGTTGTGTATCGTATTGAGCCCTTTCGCTAATTGCCGCTTGTGGAATTAATAAAGTTGTAAACTAAACAAAATTAAATCTATAGCATCATACAAATTATACAATATTTTAGCTGAGGTGTGTTAAGTTTTATTGTGATGTCCTTCACGTTTGTACTCAAAAACAAACATACACACAACCAGTGTAGTCTGATTCAAGAATGAATGACTTTTATAACTGATTCTTTTACAGAATATCTATCAGAGCATTTACTCTCAGCGTTGTATAACTGATCATTTTGATTTCATCAGCCTTATGTCTCTCTTTCCATACAAACTCTAAACTAAGAATAGCTAATTGCTGCCATCTTGTGTCTCAAAACTGCTACTGACAATAAAAATGACCTCAGAGGACTTGAGTAATACTTTAATAGCGAAAACGTTTGATAGATGGAGAGGTTCCAGATAACACAAAAATTAAACAGAAACAGAAGTAGAGCTATCATTTCATATTCATGTATTTTTTGTGGTTTGTAGTAAGTCCAAACCTGTTTGGATTTGCCGTTTTTTTTTCTTTCTATTTTGATTTATTTACTTTTCTGTGATGATTATCAGCTGAATGTATGTAATATAATAATATTATCCCTTACACATTCTCATGAGGTTATTATATGCTACCAGTCAAAAGTTTGGACACAGCCTCTCATTTAATGCTTTTTAAAGACGTTTCTTATGCTTATCAAGGCTGTTTTCACTTGATCAAAAATACAGAAAAAAAAAATGTATATTGTGAAATATTATTATGATGTAAATCAATGTTTTTCTGTATTAATATACGTTAAAGTTAATTTATATCTGTAATTAAAGTTGAATTTCCAGTCTTCAGTGTCACATGACCCTTAAAAATCATTTTAATATGTCGATTTATTATCAGTGCTGCTTAATATTTTTTTTTGGAACCTGTGATACTTTTATCAGGATTTTTTGATCAAAAAAAGGTTAAAAAGAACTGCATTTATTTAAAATAGAAAGGTTTTCTAACAATATACACTACTGTTCAAAAGTTTGGGGTCAGTAAATTTTTACTCTTCCTTTTTTTGAAAGAAACTAATACTTTTATTTACCAAGGATGTGTTAAATTAATAAAAAGTGATAGCATAGATTTACATTGTTAGAAAAGATTTATATTTTTAATAAATGCTGTTCTTTTTAACCTTTTTTTGATAAAAAAATCCTGATAAAAGTATCACAGGTTCCAAAAAAATATATATTAAGCAGCACTGATAATAAATCAACATATTAAAATGATTTTTAAGGATCATGTGACACTGAAGACTGGAAATTCAACTTTTCATCAAAGAATCCTGAAAAAATAATCACAGGTTGCAAAAAAATATTTGTCAGCACAACATTGATAATTCTAATAATAAATCAGCATATTAGAATGATTTCTGCAGGATCATGTGACACTTAAGACTGGAGTAACAGCTGATGAAAATTCAGCTTTGCATCACAGAAATAAATTATATTGTAAAGTATATTAAAATGAAAACCATTATTTTATATTGTAATAACATTTTGCAATATTACTGTTTTTTTTTTCTGTATTTTTGATCAAATAAATTCAGCCTTGATGAGCAGAAGAGACTTCTTTAAAGAACATTAAATGAGAGGGTGTGTCCAAACTTTTGTTGTCATGTAAGAAGCATAGTCTCAGGTGTTCATGATGATCTGGACTCACCGCAGTAAGAAACTGTGTGTTTTTCTTGTTCAGATTCTGTTCCAGCCAGTTTAGCGGTTCCCTCATCACAGCCGCCGCCTCGACACGCTTCCCCTGCAGCGCCACCATGTGGAGAGACTGCAGCAATGCCGGCTGAACACACACAGACACATTATAAATCAATGTCTTTCCACAACAAAGAAATGTTGGCCACATCTTAGACCAGGAAAAACCTCTCTAACTAACCTTAATCTAATGTTTTGATCAGAATGTTGTTCTGTTTGTGAAACCTCATTGTGTGGGATGTCCAAAAGTGAAACTAATTCTAAATATGTATGTGTGTGTGTTTCTGTTAAATCTGATAAATGAATCTGAGCCAATGGGAGACATTTCAACTATTTTATCTGATTCAGTTGCTGCAAAAATGTTTTTTGCATGCTTAACTCTCAGATACATTATGCTGTATGATGTATGATTGCAAACATCTGCTACAAGTAACGAATTACAATAATATACACTGCTCCTCAAAGGTTTGGGATCAGTAAGATTTTTAATGTTTTTAAAGAATTCTTAAATGCTCATCAAGGTTGCATTTTCAATATCAAAAATACAGAAAAAAGTAATATTGTGAAATATTATTACAGTTTAAAATAATGGTGTTCTATATTAATATATTTTAAAATATAATTTATTCCTGTGATGCAAAGCTGCATTTTTAATCAGCCATTACTTCAGTTTTCAGTGTCACATGATTCTTCAAAAATCATTCTAATATACTGATTAATTACTGTTATTATCAATGTTGGAAACAATTTTTTTTGCAACCTGCGATTCTTTTTCTGGATTCTCGATGATTAAATGGTTAATAAAAGAACAGCATTTATTCAAAATATAAATCTTTTCCAACAATATGAGTCTTCGTTATCACTTTCTATCAATTTAACACATCCTTAGTGAATAAAAGTATTCATTTCTTTCAAAAAAAGAAAAAAAAAGAAAGAAAGAATAAAAATTTACTGACTCCAGACTTTTAGATGGTAGTATATATTTTTTTTTTACAAAAGATTTCTATTTTAAATAAACGCTGTTCTTTTAAACTTTTGTGTAAGAATTACAGGTTCCAACAAAATGATAAAATATTAAGCAGCACAACTGTTTCAACACTGAAAATAAATCACAATATTAGAATGAGTTCTGAAGGATCATGTAACACTGAAGACTGGAGTAATGATGCTGTAAATTCAGCTTTGTGTCACAGGAATAAATTACATTTTAAAATATATTCACACATTATTTTAAATTGTAATAATATTTCACAATATTACACTTTTTTCTGTATTTTTGATCTAATAAATGCAGCATAAGAAATGTCTTTAAAAACCTTACTGATCCCAAACTTTTGAGCAGCAGTGTATATTAATACACATAACCATCACTAATCTTAGTGAGAGTCACCTGTAAATGTGTTGCTTCCCATTCCAGCCACTGGTTAGTTGCATCAGTTGCCTTCTGACCGCTTTTGTCAAACAGGTATCTGTGGAGACATGCAAATCCACCATTATGTCTTCATGAAATTTGTTTGACATTAAATTCAGTAGGTGTAGGCTTGAAGCCAAAGCTTGTTGTCACAATAACACCCCTTTTTAAAACAATGCACTTCATTATCAAAAATGCATCTTCTTTTAAGAAGCAAACTCAAACTCTTTTTCTATCACTTCATCTGGTTATGTTTGTCAGCTGTGACGGATGTGCAACTGTTTGCACATTAAATTGATTTGATGACTGTCTCTTCAAACAGTTCTTTTTAGTTTTGTGTACTGTATTTAAGTTAAATAATTGTTTCAAACCACTGTAAATATGCACACAGAGCAAAGCGATTTTTAGTTCACTTCCAGAACAAAAATTTATATAGATAATTAACTCACAAACTTTGGCCTCCAAGATGTTCATGTCTTTCTTTCTTCAGTCGTAAAGAAATTATGTTTTTGAGGAAATATTTTCAGGATTTTTCTCCATATAGTGGACTTCTATGGTGCCCACGAGTTTGAACTTCCAAAATGCAGTTTAAATGCAGCTTAAAAAATTACAACTTATATACTTTTAACTTCTAAAAAGCTTGTCTTGTCTAGCTCTGCGATGCTAGTTAAGACCCATATTCTTTTTCTGGGATCGTTTAGAGCCCTTTGAAGCTGCGTTGAAACTGCATTTTTAACTTTCAATCCGCTGAGCACCACTGAAGTCCAGTTTATGGAGAAAAATCCTGAAATGTTTTCCTCAAAAAACTTCATTTCTTTGCGACTAACGAAAAAGACATGAATATCTTAGATGACATGGGGGTGAGTAAATTCTGGAAGTGGAGTAATCCTTTAAATACTTGTTTTAATTCACTGTAAATGTGTTGATAAAATCTTGCGATAATCAACTTGTTTATCTGCATTACGTCCAAACTGGACTAGCCGCCACAACAGTTTTATCTTTTTTAATGCTTGCTTTTATAACATTAGTTTACTTTCTCTTTCATTTTTTATCCAAAGGTGTGTGCCGTTTTCCCTCAGGAGTTTCATTTTGCAGATAATTACGAGCTGCGCATTTCCTTGAGACTGCGATTCGAGACAATGGCTTTTTGTATGTCTGCACAAGCATGCTTTAACAGTCGTTAAAATGTCATTTTGTGAACTAAACAATTGATTTATTAAGAGCGTATATTTGCAGAAATTACCTTGGACTAATTTAGGGTGAACATTATTCCTTTATGTTTCAACATGGACTTATATTTTCATTTTGACATGTATACTTATAATCATATTTACATACACTTATATTTTCATTTTTATTTTTATAGTGCATATGTGACCCTGGAGCACAAAACCAGTGTTAAGTAGCATGGGTGTATTTGCAGCGATAGCCAAAAACACATTGTATGGGTCAAAATGATTGTTTCTTTCCAAAAATCATTAGGATAATGAGTGAAGATCATGTTCCATGAATATATTTTGTACATTTCCTACCATAAATATATTTTTAGTATATGTATATATAAAATTGTTCTTTCATGCTTTGCCAATTGATCAAGTTGATCAAAAAAATGTGACCCTGGACCACAAAACCAGACTTAAGTCGCTGGGGTATATTTGTAGCAATAGGCAAAAATACATTGCATGGGTCAAAATGATTGATTTTTCTTTTATGCCAAAATCCGTAGGATATTAAGTAAAGATCATGTTCCATTAAGATATATTGTAAATGTCCTACCGTAAATATATCAAAACTTAATTTTTGATAAGCAATATGCATTGCTAAGAATTTAATTTGGACAACTTTAAAGGTGATTTTCTCAATAGTTAGATTTTTTTTGCTCCCTCAGATGTCAGTTTTTCAAATTGTATAAATCTCAATTGAAAAAAAATTGACACTTATGAGTGGTTTTATGGTATGTGCATTTATAAAATTGCTCTTTCATGCGTTGCCAATTCTAAGAAGTTGATAAAATCACTTTACATTACAAATGTCCTCATCAAAGCCTAATGATTGTAATGTAATGTGTGGTCCGGCACTCACTGGCAGATGCTGTTGGGGCTGAAGAGATGCTGACCGTTGGGTAACAGCAGGATGGGTAACACTGGGTGACTGAGGTGAGGGACCACTTTCTCTGTAAAACAAAAACACAAAGAAACACATGTAAAAGCACATCTGCGTGATATTCAAGCTGAACAAAAACACACACCTTTACAAAAGTACTAGAACGCCCCATAGTAATAACATTGTGCTTTGCTAGATACTACAGTACTGTGTTATTACCATAAATGCTAATATATGATATATAATACTATGATATTATACACATAATGGTACTTTTTGTTTACTATAGTCATAGACAGCTGCATAGCCATCATGCTAGTGTCAAAAACTGTCAGAATTAAGCTAATAAGGTCGATTTCTGTTTGATAGGAAACATAAACAGCACTTGCTAGCATCAAAACATCAACAGAAAGTTCGCCTCAGAGTCTGATAATGTCTCTCACCCTCGTGGCTGACCGTTTCTATCTCACATTTCACTCCAGTGAGTTCCAGCACCGCTAGCACTTTAATACAGTGCGGGTTTCCGTCGGCGATATACAGTTTCATTTGCCCCTGTCACTTTTGGACGCTCTTGAACGAATGTACTTTGACAGGTCAGACAGACACACCGCTGAAGACGAGTACAGTGAACACAACCGGTGTGTGAATCGAGTATTCACGCTGATGCAACCGCGCGTCAGACCACGTGGCCGCGTCAGAGGAAATTGTAGTTTTTAATTGTGGCTCATCCTTCGGAAGAGGCCTGAACTCGCGCTAGCGGAAAACTACAATACCCATAATGCAACACCGCAGGTGTGAACCTTGCGTCACGACGGCGTTAATTTTATTGGTTAAAGAGCTGAACGCCTCGATGTAATTGGTCAGTGCCGTTATCAAATCCTCAAATCAGCGCGGATGATTTTTATTTTGATATTTGCGGTTTAAAGCAATATCACTCATAATTCCGAGAATTATGGAATTTTCTTAATGTTTTCTTAAATCCATTTATATTTCTATCTACATCTACATTTATATATTTAGACTGTTGTTGTACTTTTGCACTATTTTCTTATTTATTATCAGTATAACAAATTTAAAATAGCCTATTCCAGGAAAAACTGACATACAAATAGTGCAAAATATATAATATATTTTTGGTCTTATGTACATAGTCTCTAAATTAGGGACTAAAGGTGATTTAGTAGTTTGTGTGAATCGTTAAGTATTTTATTTAGAATAACATATAATATTTATGTTTTAGTTTAACTTTTTAGTGCAGAATTTAACAATAAAACTTTTTTTTTGTACTTATAATTATGTGTTTATATTTAAATGTTCCAAGAAAATCTGATCTACAAATAATGCAGAATCTGAAATATATTTATTTTGTCTTTTGCTTTTATTTGTTATATATATATACTGTATAATATGTTTCCATGTACTAACGTTTTGACATACACCTTATATATATATATATATATATATATATATGTATATATATATATATATATATATTTTTTTTTTTTTTTTCAAAATCAAAACTGTGTGAATGTTTAAACATTTTTACAACTTTGCATAATTGTTTTCTTTTTTTAAAACATAAAATAAGATAAAAATTATACATACATACAAACATATATATATATAACTAGGCATTACAAATTGTAATAAAAGTCTAATACAAATTTATTGAAACAATAATTATTAAATGATTATTATTATTAATTATTATTATTAATTATTGTAATTATTGATACTACAAGTTCTATAGCCATTAAATATTGCCTGGTTATTTCCCCCCATCCTATATATATTTACATACTATATGTTTGTTTGCTTTGTACATATGTTTGTATGTACTAACATTTTTACACACACCTAACTTCGCCTAATTGTTTCCTTTGTTTATATATATATATATATATATATATATATATAAAACAAATACATATACAGTTTTCGGCTTAATGAGCACAATACAACAGCGAATAACCAAACTTGATGCAGCAGGAGTGAAATAACACTGTCTTATACGATGCCCCCCTCTGGTTGGCTGTCCTCTGTCACGTGACAGCACCCAAATAGCCCCGCCCCTCGTTGAACGGAGGCCGCTCGTGAGAGTTTGAGCTCGAGCGCCGTCCGGTTCACTGACACCTGGAATAAAGAGCGCGGATGCACCTGCATTTACCGGTAAGCCACGAGCACAGCTACACAGCTCATGAACAGACTCTTTTACGACCATCGACTATATTACACTTAAAATATCAATTATTTGTAACACCTAAAATGATGGTATAAACAAATTAATAAAAACATGCATTATTTGCATGTCCTATATAGAGCTCCAAACATTTCACTATTAATTACTTGATCATTCCACTTAAGCATACTTCATTTGCATTGTCTAGTTAGTCGAAATTAAATATTATTATAAAGTGTACATATTGCACTTTTAAAAATAAAGGTGCTCTGAAAGGTTCTTGATGGCGATGCCATAGAAGAACCATTTTTTGCTTCCTTTTTATACTTCTTCCACTTCAAGAAAACTTTTATGAAACAGAAAGGTTCTTCATGGAACTATTTAGACCATATGGCATTGTGAAGTACCTTTAAAGAGTGTATTGAAGTAGAAATCTGTACATATATCTCTAAATTAGGTGTTTTAATGTATTTTATTCTGAATAAACCAAGTTTTATGTAGTGCAACGATTTTGACACCACAGTCACATGCCAAAATAATGCTTTTCATAACAACGTGGTTTTATTTTAATGTTATGTAGTGTTTGAACCTCTCTCTCCCTGCATATTCACATGCACGCTCGAACGCTATGATTTTCCAAGATTTAATTATTGCATTTGGCAACATGCAATGATATATTTGTCTTGTTCTAAGGAAGACTTTTGCTGTGCTGTCACTTCTAATCCTGGGTTGCATGAGATTCAGACTGAAATATATGAGCGTCACAGGCCCTCATGAGCCGATAATCTATAAGCTTGATCGGCTCACAGATTGATGGCATTTCATTGCCTTTGAGACTTTAATTTCTAGACCCTAGAGTTTAGAGCTATAAAATGAACACGCTTTTACTTTTGATGGCAGGCACAGTTAAGATCTTTTGTGAAAAGCAGGAAATGCAGAGACAATGAAGGCTTGTTATCACTTGGAGTAACGGTTCAGATATTTCTGATTTATGAGTTTCTAGGCCGGCTGCAGTCCGCTCTGGTACCAGGAACAGCATTGTGTTCATTTATACAAGAAGTGCCACGTTTAACGTAAAAATTGCGTAACAGAACAATCAAAAGCCCTTCGCTGTGAAGTCCTGCCGTCATAAATCTGGTGCATAAACGCTCTCTTTCTGAAAACCCCATTAATGGAGCAGATTATTTTTTGCAGCGTTTCCTCGCCTGTTAGTTTCAGATTGACTGTGGCTTTATCATCTAGTCAGAACTGCTGAACGCCTGCTGTTTTCTGCTTTTGTCCATCCGGTTTGTCTCATGAAACGTGTCCTAGAACACACACATATCAGATGGAGGCGCTGAATGTTATCTGAATGTATTTAGGAACGTTCTTTGAGTCAGTTGACACCCAGTCGCAGTCATAATCTGTGATTTTAGATTTCTTTCACTGCTTGTTCTTTAGATCTTTCTGCACTGTCTTCTTTATTTCTCCAAGCTAAATCACATATGAATTGCTGCCTCAGTTCTGTAGTTCCTATATAAACAGGAAGAGGAAAACATTTCAACCTACTAAACTCGAAAACTTTTAGTTGCTGCCCTACTTTTATAAAATGCTGCCAAAGTTCATTGCACTTTCTTCACCAGCAAGTTAAAACGCCAAAAGCTCATGCATGACATAAAGGACTAAAAACAAAGATGTTTTAATGGCAAAATCATGCTTATTGTTGTGTAAGATCTATGAACACGATTGATCATCTTATCTAAGTTGTGTTTCCCAAAAGAAACAAAAGCAGTTGAGAAATTTAAAAGCATGATGAAAATACTTTAAGGGTGCAATGAAAAGATATCACATTGCAAAAATGCTTTTCTTACTTAGGTTTTCTTTAAATTCTTAAATCAGGAAGGATTCTCTAGACAAGTTCTGTTTTCAGAAAAAAGAAGTAAAATTAACTTAAAACAAGCAAAATAATTTGCCAGTGGGGTAAGCAAAAGAATCATCTTTCAAGCAGAAAACTAGATTATTTTGCTGGTTTCAAGCAAAAACTCATTTAATTTTAACATATTTTGTCTGAAAACAAGACAATAATGTTTACTTGTCTAGAAAATCCATCTTGATTTAAGAATTTTAAGATATTTTGGCTGGAAGCGAGACAAAAAACCTAAGTAAAGAAGAAAGCATTTTTTGCAGTGTAGACATACTCTGAAAAAAATATTTTTGTTTTAGAAGAAAATAATGTTTCAGTCTCTCAAAATGTCATGTTTAGTTCAATGTGCTACTTGCTAACTCTTTGTAATTGTTTGTAAAATTTACAAGCAATTTCTAAGTGAAAATTGTTTTGATGCAATTTTTTTGGGGACCAAAATGTCTTTGAGATGTCTTTTTGACTACATTTACAAATGCCATAAAGTAAACAGTCATAATTAATCAAAAGCAAATCGAAATATGACAGAAATGCATGCTATTTATTGATTGGAAACAGCTCTGAAATGACAAGACTAGAATAGAAATGCACAACAGTTCCACCTTTTACTTTAAAACATGCAGCGCTGATATTTATTTCATGATATCATTTATGAAGTTTAATAATAACATCAGGCTATATTGCAGTTCCTGTTTTCTTTTCTTTTTTGAGGTCATTTTATAGTTCACCCACATCTATTTTTAGTGAAAACTCACAGTCAAGCCCTAAAAAGCCAGCTTAGGTCATCAAAACCGCTGTCACAATTTATTTTAATATCTACATTTGCATGTATGTGCATTTATCTGTGACTGTAGGGTTGATTTCAGTGTTGGATGTGTCTGTCTGTCGCTGTGGGTCGATCTGACTGTGTGTGCACTAATGTTCAAAAGATCGTAATGGAAAAACCTCACAGCCATGGGGCTCTTCCTGCAGAATGCACACACACTTTAAATGAGGAAACATCATAGACTGTTTTTTTTATATAAATCTAATTATAACAACTACAGACTAAACCAAACCCTAAAAGATTTTTGGTAACACTTTGCTTGAAGCCTTTGTATACATATGCATTATAAACATTTTTTAATGCATTTATTAAAAATGCCTTGCAATGCACCTTATAATGCATACTGCAACCACAGTTATAATGCATTATAATGCATTATTACAACTTTATAAAATACAATGCATTCAAACACATGACAAACAAACCTCCAGATATTATAATGCATTTGAACTTTGGATACTTTTAAGGGGTTTTATTTGATTAAATAACCATTTTATTATTATTTTATTAGAACATTTTAATTTTATTCTAAAAATAAACACAAAAGCATCTGATAGAGATGCTCTGAGACATTTAGAGCAGCTTAGGAGCTGAAGCTTTATATCACAGCAATGCAATTCATTAAATTAGTTTGATTAATACTCTATCTGTCACACTTTGGGTTTTGTGTTTTTGTTTCTTATTTCACACATTAGTATTTCGCACTCTTTATCTTTGTTGACATTAAAATTCAGTGCTATGCTGCCAGAGCAGGATAGTGTTTTTTACTATTATTCTTTAATATTAGAGTTTTTATTCAGATTTCACTAGTAACTGTTTTTTTTTTTTGTTTTGTTTTGTTTTTGTTTTTTACAAAAATGTTTAATTAGCTTTGATATAACAATAACAAAACAAGGACAGAATGCAGGCTTAAAATCAGTGATAACTAATAACATATTATATATTCAGTATTATGCATGAAAACCCAAGGTTAACTAATGGCTTTAACACAGGGTCAAATGTGGCTCATTAAATACTGTTGCATGAGTACTGCAGAGTGAAGTGAGAAAAGCTTATGCTTTTTGTTTTTTTTCCCCCTGGCTGTATTTGCACATCGACGTGTGATGTATTTGCATGTTATCAACCCTTGTTCTCTATAAATGATGCCTCTGGCTCTCTGAGCTGCTGGATGTGATAGTTACAATGTCAGATCTCTCTAAAGAGCTGCGTCAGAGTGTTTGTCTTGTCAATGTCATTGCAAAAACTACAGACGAACTACATTTACACTGATGTTTTTGAAAGAAGGCTCTCCAGCTCACCAAGGCTGCTTTTATTTGATCAAAAATTGTGAAATATTATTAAAATTCAAAATAACTTTTACTTACTGTAAAATGAAATTTATTTCTGTGATGCGCAGCTGAATTTTTAGCATCATTCTTCAGCATCACATGATCCTTCAGAAAACATTTGAACAGAATGGAAAAGTGTACATTTTGCCTAAATATCATATTTTTTCATTTAGCACTGCCCTTCAGAAGCTACAGAAGATACTTGCATGTTTCCAAGAAGACAAAATTACTTAAATTTACTCTGATCTTCAAATTTTAATGCATGTTTTTTCCTTCTGGAGCATCAGTGAGTGTTTGAACCTTCTGTAATAGTTGCATATGAGTCTCTCAGTTGTCCTCAGTGTGAAAAGATGGATCTCAAAATCATACAGTCATTGTTGGAAAGGGTTCAAATACACAGAAATGCTGGAAAACCAAAGAATTTGTGGGACGTAAAGGATTTTTCTGATGAACAGCAGACAGTTTAACTGTTCAGGACAAACAAGGGACTCATGAACAACTATCACTAAACAAAAAACAGCTGTGGGTCATTCAGGAAACAACACAGTATTAAGAATCAAGGGGATGTAAACTTTTGAACAGGGTCATTTTTATAAATTCAGCTATTGTTTTCTCTTCTGGACTATATGTAAATGTCGTTTATGTCAGATATCTTATTCAGGTCAGTTACTAAAATAACATGCATTTTGTATGATCCCTCTTATTTTGCTAAAAGAATTAACATTTTGCAGATTCTGCAAGGGGTATGTAAACTTTTGAGCACAACTGTATATAGTTTATTAATCATTTATTTACTCTTTCTAAATGATCTTATGAACCATTGATGACTACTAAATAACTGGTTTGTAAATAATGTAATACTTAATTTAGAAATTATAAATTGATCATTAATAAAGTATGAAAATACAATTATTAAACACATATGTTTAAAAATAAAAAACAAAGCATTTATAGCTCCATTTATGAACTGCTTACTACTGTCTGTTAACGTAGAGATAATGATTTATAAATGATGAATTGACTATTTACTAATGCTTAACTAATGGTTCATATTGTGTAGTTATAAAGTGTTACCCTTTTTCTTATATATTCTTTAAATATCCTTTGTAAAAGCTTTACGAGGCATAAAATGAGATAAATGATTAGAAATTATAAATTGATCATTAATAAAGTGTGAAAATAAAATTATTAAACACGTTTAAAAATAAATAAAGCATTTATAGCTCCATTTATAAACTGCTTATTACTGTCTATTAACATAGAGATATTGCTTTATAAATGATGAATTGACTATTTGCTAATGCTTAACTAATGGTTCATAGTGTGTAGTTATTATAAACAGGGTTCCCACGGGTCATGGAATTTCTGGAATATCATGGAATTTTAAAAGGTCTATTCCAGTCATTGAAAGTCAGGGAATTTAATATGTTTTTGGTCCAAGTCATGGAATATCAGGGATTTTTGTTTGTTGCTTTAAATTTTAGTTTCTGTTTATCAAACTGAACTTTTCTGTACCGTTTTTATTTATTTATTTTTTATTTTTTTTATATCGCATTGTTTTACACATTTTGCCTATTTTTATGGTTAGGCTATTTTTCAGTGCCATTTTATTCCTTATCCGCCCATCAACTGGCAATCACTGAAGTCAAATGCAGTCACCAGGCTAAGATAACTAAGGCAAACATGCCAGAAAAAAATTAATTTCAAGAGCTTTGGCTACAAAATGACCACTTCAAATACTGGGTATGAAAAGTAGATAATAGAAAAGCAAAAACTAAATGTGCAGAAATAAAAAAAACCTGAATGAACTTGATTACAAACTCTTACAAACCCCAAACCCTTACAAAAATCCTTTAGATTGTTATAAACATAAATTAATCTCTGTAGAAATATTACAGAAAAAGCCTGTTTCCGGCACTAAATAAAAAATAAAAAGAAGGTTATTGCGACTTATCTCACAATTCTGACTTATTTTCTCACAATAGCGTGATACAAACTCGCAATTCTTACTTTTGTTTCTCTGAATTGTGAGATATAAACTAGCAGTTGCAAAAAAAAGTCAGAACTGTGAGATAACACGTCGCAATTGCGAGTTATAAAGTCAGAATTGCATGATATAAACTCACAATTGAGAGTTAAGGCAGAATTGTGTGATATGAACTCGCAATTATGTGAACATATTAGTATTTTTTCTCCTCAGAAATGAAATTATATGTTACAATTCTGAGAAAAAAAGTAAAAATTGTGAGTTTTATCTTTATCTTTTTTTTATTTAGTGGCAGAAACGGGCTTCCATAGTTTTGTACTAAAAACGTCTGTAAACAAGTAAATAAAGCTTACATGTGGATGGATCCGTTCATTATAGGTCATGGAAATTCAGCTTTTTAGTCATTAAAAGTCAGGGAAAAGTCAGGGAATTTGACATTTGGCTTAGAGTGGGAACCCTGTATAAAGTGTTACCCTGCTTTTATTTGAAGCTGAAATATTTTGTAACATTTAGAAATGCCTTAAAAAGGCACTGTTTAACAATGTAATTCGTCCTTGGTAAATACAAGTATGAATATGTTACAGACCTGTATTTAACACATAATTCTAGGGTTTCAGAGGTCTCAGCGGTTTAATACCTTCTCAGAATGAGCAGAGTTTAATGTTTTTCCCTGAAATTGCGTAACTATGACTAGTTATATCTGTGAAATTCTGCAGTTTTCTAGTTTGTGGGTTACAACCAAATGTGACGTGTTTGTTTAGCAGCTCAGATGTTTAACCATAAGTTTACCGCCATCTGATGCGTTGATATTATTAGACAAGTTGGCTGACACAGTGTGTGTGGTTGTGTATTTGCGGTTGAACGGGATAACATGAAGAGGTAAATGGCACACTAGCAGCCACAATGTCACACCTCAGTCCATATTACCAGTTCAACTCAACAGTATAGTAGATATAGTACAATATAGTCGATCATTTTGATCAGTAACTTTATATATTTCCATATATAAACTGTTAATGCTGCCAGCTTTAAAAGAGCATCCCAACTATGACTGAAGCCACAAAAATTTGAGGGTTCATTAATTGCAATTTAAAGTATAGTTTTTAAAAAAAAACACAGAATACACATTTGCCTTAAAAAAAAAAAAAAATTAAAAACTAAAAGTTGTGACAAAAGAAGGTAAATGAGAGTAAATGTGCAAAATGTAAACATTAAACATCATTTATAAGTAACACAATTACAGTTTTTTTTTTCTTTTCCAGAAAGACAAGTCTGTCTACATCATCTGGCTTTAAGAGGTAGATTAAATGTGCAAAATGTAAACATAAATATATTCAACTTTTATTCATCATTCGTATTGCGGGGGAATAATTTTTAACTGGGGGAGTATCCCAACTATGACTGAAGCCACAAAAATTTAAGGGTTCATTAATTACATTTTAAAGTATAGTTTATCAACAAAAACAGGTGACACATTTGGCCTTTAAAAATTAAGACAACTTACTAAAATAAATTAAAAACTAAAAGCTGTGACAAAAGAAGGTAAATGAGAGTAAATATGCAAAATGTAAATATTAAACATAATTTGTTTTTTCAATTACAGTTTTTTCTTTTCCAGAAAGACAAGTCTGTCTTCATCATCTGGCTTTAAGAGGTAGATTAAATGTGCAAAATGTAAACATAAATATATTCAACGTTCACAATTTGTAAAACCTGAAAAAGTCTGCGGTTTTCCCTTGGTATTGGGCTACTTTAACACTGTTGCTGCGGGTTGTTTTTGATGTCCGCAGGTTGAATTGACAGCAATAACGTCATATTTAGCCCCTGAAATGTGAATTTACCAGGGGAACCCCGACAAAAAGGTGTATTTTATCCCCCAGAAATGCGATTTGGCTAGTTTTGGGCTAGTTTTGAGTAGCAATTGGCCAGGTTTTGTTGTAAAAACCTGGCAACCCTGAAGACCAGTCTCAGTCTTTCAACAGTGTCTGGCTTTAAGAGGTAGATTAAATGTGCAAAATGTAAACATAAATATATTCAACGTTCACAATTTGTAAAACCTTTTTTTTTTTTTTTGAAGACCAGTAGTGTTGCCAAGTCTGCGGTTTTCCCTTGGTATTGGGCTACTTTAACACTGTTGCCGCGGGTTGTTTTTGATGTCCGCAGGTTGAAACAACAGCAATAACGTCATATTTAGCCCCTGAAATGCGAATTTACCAGGGGAACCTCGACAGAAAGGTGTATTTTATCCCCCAGAAACGCGATTGGGCTAGTTTTGGGTGGGTGGGTTTTGTTGTGAAAACCTGGCAACCCTGAAGACCAGTTTCAGTCTGTCTACATCATCTGGCTTTAAGAGGTAGATTAAATGTGCAAAATGTAAACTTAAAATTATACAACTAGAACAATTTGTCAAACTTTTATTTTATTTTTTTTTGTCAGGAAGACTAGACTTTCAGCAGGGTCTGGCATTAAGAGGTAGATTAAATGCACAAAATGTAAACATAAATATATTCAACTTCTATTCATCACAATTTGTAAAAGCATTTTTTTTTTGAAGACCAGCAGTGTTGCCAAGTCTGCGGTTTTCCCTTGGTATTGGGCTACTTTAACACTGTTGCTGTGGGGTTTTTTTGATGTCCGCAGGTTGACTCGACCCCAATAACGTCATATTTAGCCCCTGAAATGTGAATTTACCAGGGGAACCCCGACAAAAAGGTGTATTTTATCCCCCAGAAATGCGATTGGGCTAGTTTTGGGCTATTTTTGAGTAGCAATTGGCTGGGTTTTGTTGTAAAAACCTGGCAAACCTGAAGACCAGTCTCAGTCTTTCAACAGTGTCTGGCTTTAAGATTAAATGTGCAAAATGTAAACTTAAAATTATACAACTAGAAATTGCACACAATTTGTCAAACTTTTACCTTTTTTTTGTCAGGAAGACTAGACTTTCAGCAGGGTCTGGCTTTAAGAGGTAGATTAAATGTGCAAAATGTAAACATAAATATATTCAACGTTCACAATTTGTAAAACCTTTTTTTTTTTTTTTGAAGACCAGTAGTGTTGCCAAGTCTGCGGTTTTCCCTTGGTATTGGGCTACTTTAACACTGTTGCCGCGGGTTGTCTGGCTTTAAGAGGTAGATTAAATGTGCAAAATAAAACTATAACGTAAAAAAATTTCTAGCCAGTGCACATAATGTGTATAACATTTAGGACATATTTTACAGATCATTTTAATCTGTGCCCCGTCGCTTTTCGAATAGCCAAACCACTTCCATATAACCTTTTTTGTCGACAATTTCATCATTTTTGGATAACAACTCGTGGTTAGTTTCACTTTTGTCACATCTTCCACTCATTTTTGTCATCCTTGTGTCAAGTTTGCTTTGCAAAGAGCCAAAATTGACTTTGTTCTTTGACGTGAACATTAAAAGCTGCACGCTGATTGGCTGATGCTCTGTTAATGCTCTGTGATTGGCTCTTAGTTTTGGTTCCTTGCCACTGTAGCCTATGGCTTGCTCAGTTGGGGACAATTAATTTGTTATTAATTTGGAATTATTGATTAATTTCCTTCAACTAAAATTATTTACCCTTTCTTTTTGCATTATTAATTACCTTCCTATTTGATAATGTAAAGTTGCTTTGACACAATCTGTGTTGTAAAAAGCGCTATATAAATAAAGGTGACTTGACTTGACTCTTATATCATAGGAAACACACACAGATGCAGCTGATCAGTTTCCATCAGTGATTCATCCATTGATTTGTGCTCGCTGTGTGTTTGTGGATAGCAAAACGAGTCACATGTAGTGCGCACTGCACAAAGTACACACTTAAGAGTGGACGACAGCAGAGTTTTGACACACACACAACGCAGTCAGACACCATGTGCCTGCAAATGAGGTTAATCAATTAATTCACCAGACAAACAGACGATAATGAGTCATCGTGTGTGTGTGTGTGTGTGTGTGTGTGTAGGGCAAATGTCTCATTGATTTGAGATTATTGAAGACAAACACCAAAGCAAACCCTGTAATTATGAAGACAGTGAAAGTGAGTGTACGAATGTCCCAATCTTTGCATCACATCAAGCAATATCATCTTCCACGAGTGACCAATCAGCAGCGGCGAAAGATTTCAGGCGGAATTCTATTGGTGGATTCTGACACAGAGATCCAGAGCAACACAGCAACAGGGCAGAAAGAGTGAAGGGCAAAAGTGGAGCTCAATGGCGCATCGACAACACACTCACACACTCAAACCGCACATGTCATACATAAACTTTTTTGAATGATATAAAGGAATATTTTGGTTTTTAAATCAAGGAGTAGTTTAGACAGTCGTTATGTCGAGATTCTAATGAGAAACTCAAAAGGAGATGTTTAGCAGAAGGTTCACGCTGCACTTTTAAATACATGTGACTTGCATGCTGTTTTTGTTTAACAAATATTATATATTTTGTAGAAAAGCCCTAACAAGTTACATTACGTTTTCAAAAAAGTGACGCCAGTTACTTTTTGTTTCCTTTATGTATTTAATCCCTTTTTTATTAATCAGTGTCTATGCTGCTGACCTTCGTTGATCCAATTTAGCTTACTTTAGATTAACTAACATTTGTGCCGAAGAGTGTTCTCCTGCGTTCTACTGTACAGACGTCAATTTATTTTTCCTTAAGCCTTAGACTTATTTCACTTTTTGGTGTGAAAAAGCTTTTACATTTGCTAAAAATCTAACTTTTTATATTAAAAACAAACAAGCAAGCCCTGTCCAGATTTAAAAAGTAATGCAAAAGTAATGTAGCACCATTAAAAAAAACATAAAAAATAACTAAGTAACGTAATTAGTTACTTTTTTAGGGAGTAACGCAATATTGTAATGCATTACTTTTAAAAGTAACTTTCCCCAACACTGAGTATGAAAAATGAACTCCAGATGTAACAAAATCGCAAGTTAGTAAATGTAACAAAAGCAATGATAAAATGGAAAACAGGAAAAAAAAAAATCAACCTTATTAATTGTTGGAAACACCAGTATCAGAATATACACTAGCAGTCAAAAGTTTGGACACACCCTCTCATTTAATGTTTTTTAAAGAAGTCTCTTATGCTCATCAATAAGATAAAAAATACAGAAAAAAACAGTAATATTGCAAAATGTTATTACAATATAAAATAATGTTTTTTATTTGAATATGCATTACAATGTAATTTATTCCTGTGATGCAAAGCTGAATTTTCATCAGCTGTTACTCCAGTCTTAAGTGTCACATGATCCTTCAGAAATCATTCTAATATGCTGATTTATTATTAGAATTATCAATGTTGGAAACAAATATTTTTTTTGCAACCTGTGATTCTTTGATGAATAACAAATTAAAAAGAACAGCATTTATGCAAAATATACATCTTTTCTAACAATGTAAATCTATGCTATCACTTTTTATTAATTTAACACATCCTTGGTGAATAAAAGTATTAATTTCTTTCAAAAAAAAAAAAAGCATAAAAATGTACTGAGTCCAAACTTTTGAGCAGTAGTGTATATTGTTAGAAAACCTTCTATTTTAAATAAACGCTGTCCTTTTTTTAACCTTTTATTGATCCAGAAATCCTAAAAAAAGTATCAGGTTTTAAAAAACTGATAATAAATCAGCATATTAGAATGATTCTTGAAGGATCATGTGACACTGAAGACTGGAGTAATGATTCTGGAAATTCAACTTTAATTACATATATAAATTAAATTTTAATGTATATTAATATAAAAAAACTTTTGATTTAAATCGCAATAATATTTCACAATATTATTTTTTTTCAGGTCAAGTGAAAACAGCCTTGATAAGCATAAGAAACTTCTTTAAAAAACATTAAATGAGAGGGTGTGTCCAAACTTTTGACTGGCAGTTTATATATTTTATAATATTGATATTTACTATATTTAATATTGATATTTATTTATTTATTTTTTTTTAATTAATACCTAAACTAACTTTTTCAACTAGAAATTACATTTGTTTTTTTATAGTATTTACCTAACCACAGAATCATTTTTATCAGGAGTAAACACAAGTGTGTTCATGTGCATCGAGATGGAATCATCTCTGGTTTTCTCTCTCTTTCTTCGTGTAAGGTCAGACGTGAGATCGGTGACCTTCACTCTTGGCACAGATGGAGCTTACAGCAGATTTGAGCCGCTCTGTAGGAAATCACTTGTTTTTGCACAATGTGTGCATCTGTTTTTGTCTGAGAGTGTGTGTGTGTGTGTGTGTGTGTGTGTGCTCAATCCTTTACTGTGAAACTATGAAGTGTCTGTGAAGGCCTGCTGTGTGTGTGTTTGTGTTCTTTAGCATATGTGCTAACTGTGAGTCAGACTGGCATCCATCTGTACTCAGTGAATGATGAAGGAAGGAGGTTTCTGAGTGTTTTCTGGTTAGATTCTTGTTGCTGGAGCCGCTGTGAGTCGGTTGGACTCTGGTGCTAGTGAAGCGTGTGGTTTCCTGTTTTCTGCACATCACGTTTCATCTCCTTATTTCTCGCAGAGACAGTAATGTTTGCTCTTACTATCGCACAGACATATCACTCTGACTTTATAAGAGATGTCCGAGCGTTTGTGTGATAGAAAATGCAGAAACACACACAAAGAGTCTGAATCTGAGATTTAAAAGCGCATTAAAAACTGGAATTAGATCTAATGTTTATTGCATGTCACCCCAGACCACAAAACCAATCTTAAGTAGCACAGGTATATTTGTAGCAATAGCCAACAACACATTGCATGGGTCAAAATGATCGTTTATGTTTTTATGCCAAAAGTAAGATCATGTTCCATGAAGATATTTTGTACATTTTCTACTGTAAATATACTAAAACTTAATTTTTGATTAGTAATATGCATTGCTAAGAACTTCATTTAGACAACTTTAAAGTATTTTGATTTTTTTGATGATTTTTAAAAAGCTGTATCTAGGCCAAATGTTGTTGCATCAATGGAAAGCTTATTTATTCAGCTTTCAGATGGTGTATAAATCCCAGTTTTAAAAAAAACTGACCTATATGACTGGTTTTGTGGTCCAGGGCCACATATATAGAGTTGAAGTCAAACGTTTACATACACCTTGCAGAATCTGCAAAATGTTAATTATTTTAGCAAAATAACAGGGATCATACAAAACCCATGTTATTTTTTATTTAGTACTGACCTGAATAAGATATTTCACATAAAAGGCATTTACATATAGTCTAGAAGAGAAAATAATAGTTGAATTTATAAAAATGACCCTGTTCAAAAGTTTACATCCCTTCGATTCTTAATGCTGTGTTGTTGCCTGAATGACCCACAGCTGTGTTTTTGTTTAGTGATAGTCCCTTGTTTGTCCTGA
This sequence comes from Cirrhinus molitorella, assembly GCA_033026305.1. Taxonomy (NCBI): domain Eukaryota; kingdom Metazoa; phylum Chordata; class Actinopteri; order Cypriniformes; family Cyprinidae; genus Cirrhinus; species Cirrhinus molitorella. The sequence continues at coordinate 37,336,744 of CM065130.1, forward strand.
ACAGTTAAATTGTCTGCTGTTCTTCAGAAAAATCCTTCTTCTTTGGTTTTTCAGCATTTTTACGTATTTGACCCCTTTCCAACAATGACTGTATGATTTTGAGATCCATCTTTTCACACTGAGGACAACTGAGAGACTCATATGCAACTATTACAGAAGGTTCAAACACTCACTGATGCACCAGAAGGAAAAAACATGCATTTCCCCTCTCTGGTGGGTGAAAACTTTACAGGGTTCTGCCCTACAGAAGCTACAGAAGACACCTGCATGTTTCCAAGAAGATAAAATTAGTTACATTTACCATAATCTTCAAATTTCAAAAGCTTTCACCCCTGGCTCTTAATGCATAGTGTTTGAACCTTCTGTAATAGTTGCATATGAGTCCCTCAGTTGTCCTCAGTGTGAAAAGATGGATCTCAAAATCATACAGTCATTGGAAAGGATTCAAATGCACAAAAATGCTGGAAAACCAAAGAAGGATGCTTTTTTCTGATAAACAGCAAACAGTTTAACTGTTCAGGACAAACAAGGGACTCATGAACAACTATCACTAAACAAAAAAACACAGCTGTGGGTCATTCAGGAAACAACACAGTATTAAGAATCATTTTTATAAATTCAACTATTATTTTCTCTTTTGGACTATATGTAAACATCTTTTATGTGAAATATCTTATTCAGGTCAGTGCTAAATTAACAATAACCTGCATTTTGTATGATCCCTTTTATTTTGCAGATTCTGAAAGGAGGATGTAAACTTTTGACCTCATCTGTAAATTACTAAAAAATGTTTACTATATTGACAATTTAAATAATTTAATTTAAATCATTTAAAATCTCAGGGTGGGCTCACTGCAAAAAAATGCTTTTCTTACTTAGATTTTGTGTCTTGTTTCCAGCCCAAATATCCAAAAATTCTAAAAATCATTGAGGATTTTCTACACAAGTAAAAAATCTTATTTTCAGAAAAAAGAAGTCAAAATTAAGTGAGTTTTTGCTTGAAACAAGCAAAATAATCTGCCAATGGGGTAAGCAAAATAATCAGATTTCTAGCAGAAGACTAGATTATTTAGCTTACCCCATTGGCAGATTGTTTTGCTTGTTTAATTTGAACTTCTTTTTTTCTGAAAACAAGACATTAATGTCTACTTGTCTAGAAAATCCTTCTTGATGTAAGAATTTTTAGATATTTTGGCTGGAAACAAGACAAAAGTGAACAGTTTATGTCTGACAGTAAAACTAATTTACAACAACAGTCCGTGTTGTTGTAAATGCAGCTTCACTTAACAAGAACTGCTCAACCTCACTGAGTTTCCGTCGAGCGTTTGAACATGACATCATTTCCATCAGTTCCCACCAATGATGCTAACGTGGGCATTAATGTGATGCTGATATCTGTGGCGTGTGAACTGTGAACGGACGGCTGATAGACTGAGAGTCTGCATGCTTTAAGCTAGCAACACAGAAAGGCTTTTAACACAGTTCATGTGCGGTGTGTGTGTGTACCTGATATTCCCTACGTTCCCTACATTGCCAATATACAAAATCCTTGTCCTTGTGGAGATATTTTTTGGTCTTAATGAGTACACAAACTTATAAATCCCACAAAATTGTTTGAAAAATGTAAAAATGTGAGGAGTAGGGTTAGGGTAAGGGATAGAAAATACAGTTTGTACAGTAGGATAATGAAAAGAATACGTGTGTGTGTGTGTGTGTGTGTGTGTGTGTGTGTGTGTGGTTGGTGGGTTTACTGATAATCCTCAGCATGTTCTGATAATCCGCACTATAAAGTAGGATGCTAAATGACCCTTAATGCACCATGGGCTCCAAATGTCTGAGACCACAAGAGAAAATGCTTTTATGCATCTTTTGTTAATCGTTTTCATTACAAATTATTTTAGCAACATAACAACTGGAGTGGCATTGAATAATGAATATGAAAATGTCTCAATATTTTGTCTCTTCTGCTGTAAAATGATCAACTATTTATCTATTTATCTCTTCAAAACAAAGAATGTTTATTGCCTTTTATAGTTCCATTAAGAACCTTTAACATCCATGCACAATGGACAAAAGGGTCTTTATAATAGAAAAATATTTAGATTATAAAATGTTCTTCACTATGGAGGACGAGAAATTACTTAAGCATAAATAAATAAATGAATAAACACATAAATGCAAAAATAAATAAATGTTAAAATACATAAATTAATAAATGAATGACGAAATAACTAAATGTAGAAATACATACATTAATAAATGCTGAAATAAATAAATGTAAAATTGATAAATTAATGTAGAAATAAATAAAAACATGTAGAAATACTTTAATAAACAAATACTTTAATATATAAATAAATAATTAAATGCTGAAATAAATAAATACATGTAGAAATACATAAATAAATGCAGAATAACACAACTGGCACAATTAAAAATGACACTTTTAAATTAAAAATGTTCTTGCAATTTTTAAATACTTACTAAACCTAAAATGATTTTTGAATATCCAGTGAAATGCTGTGTCGCTAAAAAAACTAAAAGACTTTCTGACTGTATATAAGCAGTAGGCTATTTTAGAAAGGACCATTTAAAAGATTAAAAAGCGGAATTACAGAGAATAAAGAAATTATGAATCATTTATTGCTATATGTAATCATGTAATACATAAGTATTGTTACAAGTATTTTAAAATGTAATTTAATCTAATTACATTATTTAACATCTTTTATTTGAAATATCTTATTCAGGTCAGTACTAAATAAACAATAACATGCATTTTGTACGATCCCTCTTTTTTTTCTAAAATAACTAACATTTATAGATTCTGAAAGGGGGATGTAAACATTTGACTTCAACTTGTGTCAGTTTAAAAACCTACCAATGATCTTCTTAATAGATAAACAGTTGCTTTTCCGAAATTTGAGTGAATTATTATTAATTTTCTGTAACCTACATTTGATATCCTGTCAATTAAATTGTATTATTAAAGAAATAGAAATGCAAATCTGCTGAAAATGTGCTCACCCTCAGGCCATCCAAGATGTAGAGGAGTTTGTTTCTTCATCAGATTTGTAGAAATGCGTCATTCCATCACTTGCTCACCAATAGATGTGAATGGGTGCCGTCAGAATGAGAGTCCAAACAGCTGCTAAAAACATCACAATAATCCACAAGTGATCCACACCACTCCAGTCCATCAGATAACATCTTGATCAGAAAAAAAAGCTAAAACAAATCCATTATTAAAACATTTTCAATCCATAATAACACTTCCTGAAGTG